>CM060839.1:54940000-55551309 GCA_030762175.1 Metallyticus violacea | reverse complement strand
AAAGAGCAGACAGAGATGGTGTACTCCTTGAATGTGAAGATAAACTGACTTATTCCGTTAATACTTGGCAGACCAGACATAACTTTTCCACGAATAAATAACAAGATTCTGACTACTCCCTGGAGTTAATGGAATTATGTATGTAGTTCATCCGCCACTGTGTTGGTATCAGTAAAGTAAAGTTGGCATTTCTGCTGAATAGGAAATGATTTGTTATCCACGAAAATAATTAAAAGGTGTTTAAATAAACGAATAAATGCAAAATTAACAAGCATATTGTTTTTCAAATTGGGGTGGGGGATACAAATTCAAGAATTCGTTTGAACTTGTCTGTTTTGATTTGTATGTTTTGATTTCAAAACATGACTCGTTTGTAATTCTTAGTAGCACATACTGTGTAGTGGAAGCTATATGCTATATATAATACGCCACTCTCCACCCGTTGCTAGTGATAGTCTTTTGTTGAAATGCCCCCATTAGTTCAAGATTTTCAAGAAGTTTTACGTATGCGGGTAACAAAGAATGGTTCTTATGCCTTGCTTATACAGTCAGTACATAAAGTTTGACACCAGAAAACTATGGTAAAAAGAACTGGAGAATAAGAACTGATTGTTAAAGAAATATATAAACAACACAGGGTCCTGCAGAGTAATGATCATGGTGTTACTTCAAAGCATTTGAAGCAATGTCATAGTGCCTTTGTTGAGAAGACTTCAAAACTGCTAAATCTCAGAACGGTAGGTGTTCTTAGCCGTAAAACTATGAAATTGTAGGAGAAACCTCCAGGACAACAGGCATGCTGTTAAACTTCTGAGATAATCGAATTTGTGCGGCAAGCAATTTTCATATCAGCAATTAAAAATTCAAACCGTATCCTAGGGTATGAGTTTGTGTTTCCCTTAGTGTAAAGTGGTTATAGCACACACACTAAGTATGGTTGCTACAACTCATAAATCTGCCTGTGAATAACTTTTAAGTATTGTGGATATCAGTTATGTTCTCATGTTAGACAAAGGAGCATTTTCATCTTAGCGGCAATTGAATACGCAGAATTGTTGTTACTGAGCAGCCGAAAATCCTCACGAGATCTACGATAAACCATTGCTCAGTAATAAGGTTAGTATAGTATCTTTTGTAAAGATTAGTTCCTATTTCTTTGAGAATGAAGAAGGCAAAGCAATGACAGTGACATCGGCTTGTTTCACATAGATGCGTTGCGTCTTTTTGGGCCACATTAATAAATGTGGCATTTTCGAACATTTGTGGTTTCAGCAGGATGAGGCAACAGCTCACGCTAAGAGAAATTTCATGTTTGTACTAAATAAAATGTTCTCGACTTAAATAATTTCAAAGCAGTGGACTGCAAGATCGTCTGATCTCATTACCTGCGGCTATTTTAATATGATTAGGTGTCTAGAACTACAGCTCACTCGAAGCGGAGCGGATCGGATGAAATGGCAGCAATATATACAGAAATATTTTGGTTCTGATTGCAAGAATGCGGTGACAATTGACAGCAGCTAAGTATTGCAGTGTTAAAGAAATGTTTGTTGTAAGTGAAATAAGAAACAGTGCCTTTTAATGCTACATTTCTGAAATATATTCACTTTGCATTATATTTTAGTTTCAAAAGTAACGTTTTTTTTTTCTCCTTCCTCCAGCGGGACCATGTAGAACTATGACTAGAAATAATTGCATTTTTATTTTCACAAATAAGAAAAAGTTGATTTTAACATCTTATATATTAAGCGCAAGTTGCAAGTTAAACTCATCGTATGTCTATTTTTACAAAAATGTTCCATTAATTAGGTTTGCGTTTTACAAGTTTCTATGGTATTGATTATACCAACCATGCCAAGTTGGAGTCAATTGAGTTCGATTCTATTCGAAGAGATTGTTTCAGGTGTGCTTAATTGAAAAGCTATGCTTTCTGATTTCCTCCAGAATAAACCGTGACTAGTCGATTGCAGGGGTGGGAAATTAAAGGTTTGAAACTCTCATCGCACAATTACATTTGGCGAACAGCATTTCGCAGTCGTTATAAGAACGTTATCGATCGATATCGCGCAGCGATCCTACACTGCTGTGCTTTGGGGGCCCGGATTGGCTCGTGCCCACCCCTGTTTTATTGGATTAATATTTGAGACTGAGGGAATATACAAAGCTGCTTTTGGCTATTCTGCGGTAATCTTTATCGAATAACCTCTGTTGTATGGTTTTGGTCGTTGTCTTGTCAAAAATAAAGTTGTTTTAAAGACTCATATTTTGAGCACTACATACAGATTTTCTTCCGAAAGCCCATGTGCATTTTGTGATTTATCACTCCGTTGATAAAATGCAATATATCGATTCATTCCTGAAGAACTCGTACAGTCCCAAATTAGCATGAACCGCTACCATGGTTTACTGTTTTTCTTCTTAGGTCTTTCAGTTCTTTACTATTTTGCAGTGGATTAAACATACGAAACGTATCGATTATTGCCTGCGCAGTTGTACCAGGTATCCAACCAAATATCTCTCTCAAAGATACTGATTGCGCAATGTTAACTTATCTTGTTTCGTCTCAGTCTCTTTTCGGTTGCTTCCGATTTTGGTGTTTTTCTCCACGGAAGACTGGACATGCCCCCAAACTTGTTACTGCTATGCAGGTATCTAAATACTAATGAGAGCAGTTTTTAACCTCTTCTTTTGTTATTAGTATCTACTTTAGGTGTACGATCATTAATTGTGTCTGTCATGCATACTCCTATGAAGTTTATTTCATTTCTAAATAGCATACTTGTTTTATTGCTTTTTTCTTTAAATATTTTTATTACACACTACTTGTGGCATTTATTCTGAACACTTTCAGCAAATTTTGTATTTGTTTTCAATCTTAACCAAATAGGCATAGATTCTGGTGTGCTAATTCAATAAATTACGTTTTTATTTTGTGTGTACTGTTTCTATTTCATGGTTAACACTTCTTAAAATGCCACAATAAAATAATAAACAGGCGTTAAGTTGACATTCCACAGCTTCATTATTTTTCATATTTGCGCAGAAGTAACAATTTGTTACATGCTCGTTTCAACCAATCGCAGAACCCTCGTGTGCAATTGTTGAATCACCCTAGGAGGGCATTGCTGTAGTCAGCAGCTGTCTTTAGAGAAGGTCTGTGCAGCGTGAGTTGAAAGGTAATGATTGAAAACAATAATTCCTCACGCAAGTAAACGCCGATTCGTGCCCGAGTAAAAGGAATAAGACAATAACAGTGAATAAGGGTATTCATACAAAGAAATAAACAAACCATTTGGGTACTGGCGCTATAAAATCGGGCGTGAGGAAAGCTTGCAAGCGGTATGAAGAAACCAGATACACGAAAGCTTCATCAAGAACTGGCAGAAAACCGAAATTAACAGCTCAAGACTCGTAGAATTGTCGATCCTGGTGGTGTAGTGGTAACCATACTTGCATTCTAAACCCAAGATCGCAGGTTCAAACCCAGTCAGGATCGATGGATTTGTTCGGGCGTAAAAATCCTAAGAATGGCTTTCTTCGGAAGGGAAGTAAAGCCGTGGGTCCCGTGTCGTGCATTTACGGCACGAAAAAGAACCTCAAGCCTGAAAGAGAGGCCTCTGGGCAAAATTTGTCGGCCGTTTCACGCCCTGTATTGAATGGGATGATGACCTGAGATGTTAAAGAGAGTCCTTAAATAAACCAATCAATCAATCAAAAAAAAAAAAGTAATTAAGAAAGGAACAACACAAACATACCCGAGAACAGCTGCGCTTCGACTTCGACAGGCAGCAAAGAGAACAAGTAACAAGCAGGCTTGCTACCCCCTCCAAGGCGCGGCAATTGATAAGTGGCTTGCTTATAGGAAAAGCCTCCCGCCGCAAGGGAAAGCGTCTCTGATTGCGCGGCATATAGATTCCGCATTATTAATTGTATGTTTATAAAAATGGGTATATTATGCCGTACTATGATGTAGATATTCCATATTGGCCTCCTTAGACTGAAGGTCTCGGGTTCCAAACCGGCCAGGGTCGATAGGCTTTTTTAAAATCGTGAAGTATGGTTGCCTTTGGAAGGTAAGTAAAGCCGTTGGTCTCATGTCATAATTTACGATATGTAAAAAACCTCAAGCCTGAAAGGTCTCCGAGCAAAATTTATCGGCTGTTTCACTCTCTGAATCTAATGTGAGGACGCGTATGAGCAAAGATGTTATATAGCATTCTCAAATAAAGCCAATAATAACTATTCTGGTTGCACAAAATTTGTGATATAGTAGACGTTTTTCATCTCGCCGCGCGTCTCGCTTTCCGCAGTCGGCTCAATTTTCTTGTCAACATTTGCACTTGCGATACCACATTTAACGATAAGGTTAGCTGATATGAATAATGTTACATGCTTAAAGATAACATTATGGGGTCTGTATCTGCGTTTTTCATTTTTCCTTGGGATCTGACCGTCGACTGGGAGGTGATGAGAATAAATATAAGACCTGGGCGGTTATCTATTTCGGGAACAAATGCAAGGAGCTTGGCTGCTATTATTTTTTTCTCACCCGGTTTCACATTCTCCCATTTTATGGAACCTAAAATGCAACAAATTTCCCAGATTTAAATTGACGTTTTTTTTTTTTTTTATTTATGGACGCTCTTTAACATCTCAGGTCATCAGCGTCCATTCAACTCAGGGCGTGAAACGGCCGACAACTTTTGCTCAGAGGCCTCTCTTTCAGGCTTGAGGTTCTTTTTCGTGCCGTAAATGTACGACACAAGACCCACGTTTACTTCCCTCCCGAAGGAAGCCATACTTAGGATTTTTACGCCCGAAAAAATCGGTTCTGGGCGGGTTCGAACCCGCGATCTTGGGTTCAGGAGGCAAGCATGATAACCCTACACCACCAGGACCGACAAATATGACGGTGTTGCAACTTGTTGGTTGATACGCAAATAACTTGATTTCTCTGAGGTGGAAAATGGTAAGCGTGCACAGCCGTCCTATGAATAAAGAAGATAGGGGAATGAGATTTGAATAATTAGAAAAAGAAGTATAAGATAATTTGAGGAAGAAAAGGGTAAAGAGTAAGAGCAAGTTGGTGGTGAACGATAAATAAATGAAAAAAATAATATAATGAAAGTGACATGAGCAGGAACTGAACTAAGAAATGTGTCAAAAGAATTTGAGCATGAAAGAGGACTAGAAAGGAAAAAGAAATAATTTGATATATAAGGATAGAGAAGAATAAATAAAAGAGGAGAAACAAGAAGAGAAAAATTAGGTGCATTAGATGACTTGTTAATAATGAAGCATTTATGTTTATGATAAGATTGTAGTATGTTGAACATAGGGTTTGAATGAATACAACTTAAATCCCTTTATGCAGTATATGGTTACCTTATTGACATTTTCCCAATTAGACTTATGCTATTATATTATTTTAATTGTGCTAACTATATTGCAAAATTAATATGATTGATATTAGCCCAAACTGTGTCAGCCTTGTTCAAATAAAGGACTGAAAATTCTTCTAAGTTAATAATTAATGTTTTATTCAAATACAATTTATTTATTAATTACCACTAGCATCTTACACAGCCTCGCAACATAATACCATACATTCTACCATATTCACAATTAATAAATCATAAATACCTAACCTTTTTAACCTTAAATCTCTTTGTTAACTCTTCCAAAATTGTATTCTACCTGTAAATACCCTTGTCCAAGCAAATTCATATAAAACACAGAAAAATAAAATTAGCTTCATTAGGGAAGTATTATTCATCACTAAACGGATTGTTCAGCTCTTTCTAAAAACACACCAATATTCTTTATTTTTGGTCAAACCTTTTTCAAGAAGAAACAGACCATTAAAAATTAATACCGAAGCTTCTTATATTTATTTTCGGTCATAATAACAAACTTCCCAATATCTACATACTGCTGATTAAATTTATTCTTAAAATTGGGAAAAGTTTTAATATCAAATGATAACTTTCCAGCTGCATTTATTTATTTCTTATTTTTGCTTTCAAATGCTACAGCAGAATTTATATTGGTCAATTTATACAAAATAGTGTTTTTTCCTTGATTCTTCTAATCCTCTTACGTTAAAAAGAACAATGTATTGATTTTTTTCATTCTCACATTGTTCCATCATACCCTGCATACTCCCTCCTTTTTAACAGAGTGGGATTACTCAGGAGATAACGTTTGGGACTCCGGGAGGTACCGATTCATTTTGACCTTGTCTTTTGCGTGGATTCCCCTAGTCGCATAGATGAATGCTGGAATGGATCTTTTTCTTTCCACGGATTTCCGGATCTCCCATTTCATCTCATTCATTCCAATGGTTCTGTTTTAGAGTCAAAAGTGTTAGGCGAGGTGGGCCGGTACTGTATAGATGTGACAATGGCTTACACTTTTGAAATACTTCCGCCCCGGAGCATGCTATGGAAGTGGCCGTTCTGTAGAAGGGCGTCTCAGCAGGCGTCAAAGTGTTCTCTCTGGAAACATTGTTAAGGACCCCATCAGTGTTTGTGTCCCACCAGCCCTTGATCGTGGCCGTCCAATGTCTCCCCAAATTCATCCCATCCTCTTATAGGTGTCCCCATTGAGAGCTTAGGCACAAATGGCCAGCACTTGAGCAAGGCTAAAGTACCGAAATGTTCTCCCTCCCTACCGATCAAAATGGATGCCTTTTTGAGGTTTTGCAATTGCTGATTCTAATTTATTTGTATCGCCGGCATTAAACATTTAATGAATGAACTAGATATTTATATTCTGTAGGAAGACTACATCCACAGTTAATAACAAGTTGTGATTGGGAGGTTGCCAGTTGATGTTCACTGCAGGCGAGTATGAAATTATAATACTTTTTTTAATATACTTTTGTTTCCATGTGGATGCTATTTTATTTATGGTGGGGAAAGAAGGTAAATCCATCATAGCACATTCAACTATAGTTTTTGGGAAACACACTAATGTTCTGTTAATGAGGTTTGATTAATTAATGACATGCAGATTCATCATTCTATTTTAATGCCATCCTTAGTCACTGCTTCATTTTAAAAATAATTTGTATTGGCTCATACTACACAGACTTTAATATAGGGAGTTATTTTTTTCCCAAACCACCACGGTATTCGGACTTGTGGGATGCTGCCCCAATCTGGCGGCAGTGTTGCCGACTTCTCAGGTTGGGATGCCTGAAAGGTGCAGCTATTTTATTTCAGGGGCAGTTGTCGGGAAGGTAATAGATGATAATTCGGCGAATAAGCTGAGGGGGCTTTGTGGCCTAAGTTTCCCAGACGTTCACCTAAAGACCTGAGGGAAAATCCAGGGGGAAAAAATCTCAGGAAATGAACCCAATCGGTAATCGAACTCAAGCCAGCAGCATAGGAAGCATGAATGTTATCACTAGACCACTGGTTGGTCTAATGAATGAAATTCATTAATAGGCTATTGGATGTTGAAATTGAGGAGAATGAGGAAAAGCTCTGGAAGAAATCTCCATGGATTAACTATGTGCAAAAGGCAGAAAATACCCGTCATTTCAGATACAGATGTATACTATGAAACTGCATGTACTGGTATCATATTACTGTATAAGTACAGTTTCACAATTATGACTGCTGCAATATTAATATAAATTGTATGAAAATATGCTCCTGATAATATTAATATAAATTGTATGAAAATATGCTCCTGATATTAATAAAAATAGTATGAGAATATACTCCTAAAAGACTAATAAATAATATAAACTGATGCTTATGTGTATATCAAATTAAAAAGAGTTAAATAATTAAAGGCTATTTCAGAAAATAACTAATGCTATAGAAAAGCTAAGGCAATCTTCATTTTATATACACGCTAATACTGATTTGCGAATCTTTTCAATATGTTAACAGTGTTTACGGTCTAATTTTTGTGGAACATACATTGTGAATATCAGTCTAATTTCTTAATTTTTTTTGTCTCTTACAGTATTGACCATTTAGTATTTTAATACTTGTTCTATTTATATCTCATCTACAGTGTTGCTTTTGTTAAGTGCAGTTTTATTTACAATGGAATGTAAATCAAATTGGTTTCACGTGACAAATATATCTCAGTTCTCAAAATTTGCATTTAGTTTGCGTTGCCCGCGCCCCCCTCCCTTAAAATTTAAAGTGGAAATGTATACCAAATATATGAACTTCAGATTTGTTTCATAGATAAAATTTGGCTAAAAAATAAAAGTATCCGGTCTCCAATTTGCTGAAGACGGATGTGTCGGCGGTGGACTGTACCGACCGATTACCATCAAGGCCAGCCGGGCTACACGAGTCGCGAAGGACAGGCAGATTTACCGAACTGCTACGTTCGTCTTGGGTTTAATTCTACCCCACTATCAATCGAACAGCGAAAGAAACAACACGTGGCTATTACAGTAGTAAAGCCTGCTAAGAATACTAAATGGCAAATACTGGACCTAATTATTCTATTCCACGATTGTTTATTTATGATTCGTATGTCGTACCGGGTCCACTCTTGAAATTATTTGAAGAGAAATTCCCAAATGATCGAAATCCAAGTCTGAATGCGATACGTAAATTAGTAATATTCTTACACTTTGAACAACCGAAAGGATAACTTCAGTCAAGATATCAATTTAACTTCTCAAGGCGAATTAAGGGTAATGAGTAATTTCACAAGCAGATACCAGAAATGTGTGCAAATGAAGACAGGTACTTCCTGCTTAATATTGTTGACTTAATTTTTAAAAGCAGTAGACTCTTTTTTTTTTTTTTTTTTTTTTTTTTTTTTTTTTTTTTTTACTTTAAATAGTGTTTAACGCCCGTTTTAACTACTGAGGGAACTGGTGGACACTGATAATATATGAAATGAAATGATAAACTGGGAATTTTTTTTTTTTTTTTTAAAGCTTAGAAAAATCTCAGGAAGGACGGTCCTGGTGGGAATCGAAACCCAGACCTCCCGCTTATGAGTCCGCACCTTTACGACCTCGACACGTGTATTGGTGGTGTATTAAATTGTCACTTTAGTGTTTCTACAACCTGCTCTTGGCTGCCCCGCCCTTCCCGACTTTAGTCTAGTCCGATTGCTTATCGGCAGATGTACTCCCTGCCGCGGCATCGGTCAGATAATTGGATGACCCAATACCTAATTTTAACTAAATAGCTTTACCATCCTTGTTTCGCATTAGGCATTTATTGTTTTGTCTTTTCCTTTGAAAGAAACATACGTCCATAAGTTTCCGGCCTCACTGATAAGGATTATCGCCTTCACAAAATCCTTATTGTTATCTAAAATACCTTATCTGTTAAGTAAATAATTGCAGTTGTAACTTCTGCTTCTCTGTGTTCAGTTGTGCACATATAGTTGCATAAAGAAGGCTATGTGTAGAAGATTGTAACATGTTCAAAACAGAGAATCCAGCTGTTGTTAAGTTCTGCGCAAAAAAAAGTCTTACTCCAAATGAAATTAAACAGCAATTGGATGATGTATATGAGGAAGCATTCCCCTCATATTTTACTGTAAAAGGATAGGCCAAACTTTTTCGAATGGGTCGAGAAAGCATTGAAGACGAGGGTGCAAGTTTGCCGTTGGAGGTGCTCACTCCTGAAAACTTTGCTGTTGTGGAAGCAGAGATTATGGAAGACCGGCGGCTCAAATTTACAGAAATAGCAGCAAGATTGGGCCTTTCTAAAACAAGTCCTTTGAATTATCCATGAACATTTAAACATGAATAAGGTTACTGTAAGATGGGTGCCTAGGCTTCTTTCCTCAGTCCAAAAGCAGCAATGAGTCATCTGTTGTCAGGCATTTTTGGAGCCTGCCAAGGCAACAAGAAAGAAGTTCGGCAAACCATTGTTACAGGAGATGAAACTGTGGTCCTCTACTATGATCCCTTGCCCGAAAGGGAATCAATGGAGTGGCATAAACCCAGCAAAGCACCGCCTCTAAAGGCTAATGTCACTCAATCAACCAAGAAGATCATGGCCACAATCTTTTGGAACTGTGAAGGAATACTCTTCATTGACTTCAAGGAGAGGAACACCACAGAAATTGGAGAGCACTGTGCTGGCCTACTGCACAGACTATGTACTTCCATCGATGAGAAAAGGGGAGGAAAGCTGAGGGGTGGTGTGCGCCTTCTTCACGACAATGCTCCTGTGCACACAGCTCTTGTTGCAAGGGAAGCTGTGAAAAATGTAGCTTCAAGGAGATTGACAGCTCAGATCCAGCTCCCAGTGACCATTTCCTCTTCTCAAAACTGAAGAAGGACCCTCGTGGAAAGGAATTTAAGTGTGACGAAGAAGTGACAGATGTTGTTTATGCTCATTTTGCAGACAAGACTTTCTGACTATTTTGGGGGGGGGGGTTGAATTGTTAATTCAAAGATGTGACAAGCATATTGCAAAAAGGGTAACTATATTCAAAAGTGAAATATAGTTTTGTCTTTACCATACGTAGAAAATGGTCAGGCTGGAAACTTACAGACCTACCCTGGTAAGTGCAGGGAAACAAAATAAGTTTTCACATTTTTTAAGATAGATGTTCAATAAATTGAAACATTATTATTATTATTATTATTATTATTATTATTCATTTTTTAAAATTTTTATTTATTTATTTATTTATTTTAGGCATTTCATCAGTGATGCTGTATGAATGCTGCATATCATTACTCCTTTTGGAGCTTTGTACAAAGTATCAGAAGGCATCATACCACTTGATAAGTAATATTCAATAGTAAGTTTAAATCTTTTTTATATATAAGAATTAATGAAATACTAAGTGGACAATAAAAGACCAATCCACCATGACGAGCCAGCCTCGAATGTGCATACAGCCAAGTACATGGGGTACCGCCACGGGTGGCCGAGGTCGTTAAGGCACGGACTCGTGAGCGGGAGGTCTGCGGTTCGAATCCCGCCAGGACCGTCCTCCCTGACTGGGGTTTTTTCCAGGTTTTCCTCAGTCTTCATAACTGGCAAATGCCGGGGAGGTACCTAAACTTAGGCCTGGAACGCTTCCTTCCTTTAAAAAAAAAAAAAAAAAAAAAAAAAAAAAAAAAAATATCCTTTACCAATTAATCATTTCATCTCATGTATCACCAGTGTCCACCGCCTGTGGTGCCTCAGTAGTAAAAACGGGCGTTAAACACTACTCAAAAAAAAAAAAAGTACATGGGCAATTGTTCTTGGGCTACCTCATAGAACAAACTATATTTTGCTACATTTTATTGCAGACAGAGTTTCATTCAAGTGAGAAAATTGCATTCATCAAACAACAGAGTAATATTCTCTTTTCCCTTTAAGGTCTACTGTTTTTTAAAAGTATAAAACTGGACCTGTAAAGAAACTGGTCTCAAAATTGAAGTTGTTTCTTTAGCACTTTATAATAGTACTATGATATACTTTTCTCCCATCTGTGGTGCTGTACAATAATGAAATGTGCCCCTTATATACATGCAGTAAATTAGAATAAAACAATTGTGAGAAAAATACAATTAATAATTGTCAAATTATATAATTAATGTAATGGTTTAGAAGGATTACAATTATGTTTACAAAAATGTAAACACAGAACATGATTGTAAGTTTCATTGCAACATGTTTTGCTTAGCTGAAGGTGTAATTTTCATTTGGAAGATTATACTTTTATATTTTGGTGAATTATTTTGTTAGGTGGTCATGTTTGGGGGCCAATAAGAAAATGGTTTGTGCATTCTGATATACAAGAAAGTTAAATTCATGCATTAAATCAGTTTAATAGCATATGGTGGGGAGCAATCAATTGATTATAAGCAAAGAAAAAATCAGAATGATATTTATAGCTGTAACACTCAGTTTTAAAGTTGCAAATGGCAGCAGATTTGACTTGCTGAAGAAACATTCAGTGATTTTTGGATGGGGGGTGGGGTAATAATTTATGAATATTGTAGAATTTTTTTTTTCTCTTTTTTAGCGGCTTAGGGGGAGAATGCAACACCCTTTGCATTGGAGATATGTCTAAACATGTAAATGTGTAACATTTTTTTAAATATATATTAAATCAACATGAAATTGTTAATGGACAGGGAATTAGCTGAGAAATTTCAATTTCAAGGTGACATTACTCAAGAAATTGGCATTCAAATAAATAAACACTCTGCTTATTTACAAAATTCAAACTTGCTAGAAAAAAAAAATGGAATTATATGAGTATGAAGGGCTGGAATACATAAATATAAGAAAGTGCATTTCTAAAACAGTGAAACTCCACAGAAAAGGATTAGCATTGGGCAAAAAATTTGAGGTAAAATTACATTTCAGTAAATGATGTTTTGGACAATATCAAATCCATTTTTCAACAAAGACATTTTGTACAAAATATGGCAAAATGTGAGGATAAGCATTGTAATAAAGAAAAATGGTAACATATTAATCAGCTGGTGTTTGCTAAGGAAATAAACAAGAATTGCTATAATTAATAAGCAATAAAGTCATATTCATTTTTAAGTCAGTTAGTATACAGATAAAATAAAAAAGAAGAAGAAAGAATAATGCTCCTATGCCAGGAGGCATACATTCTTAACAGTTCAAAATAAGGAAAGCTGGCTTTGTACAATTTTTCATGATTTGATTTAGTGTATAAGCAATATTTTTCAATCAACTCATTATTCTGTTAATTCAAACTCTTTATGCATGGGTAATAAAATTTAGGGAAATCTAGTAACCAACCTTTATGTATGCTGTTGATAAGGAAAACATGATATTTTTAGGCATTTCTAATTTCCAGAACTGAAATGAGATTCATGTTTCATTTTTGATACTATACTATGAAATATTCAGTTCATTATGTGTTTTATCTATTAAAGGGAAAAATTAAACTCTTGGCATAAAAGTTACACATTGTACTAAATAAAGAGCAAATCGCTATTGCATGCAATTTTATTCAGGACCTAGTCTTAAAATAATTAAGGATTTAATATAATTTTATGCAAAATTAATTTGAAATACAATATTTGATTACTGTGACATTATTTTTAATAGGAAACATTAGTCAGAATGTTTAAATGCATTCAAAGAATATAATTTAAAGGTTCAGCACTGTTAAGAGTATGTTTTAAACATATTTTCATTCCCCCCATTTTTTCATTTTTTTTTTATAATTTATTTATTTTTCCCAAAGTGCTTCAGTTTGAACTGAATAAAATACATTGTTTGACCATTTTGACAATGCTCATTTCAAAAAGCAAGTGAAGAGTTGTGTAAAATAATTTAAATATAGTACTTATTTAATTTTTCTTTCTTCCAGATTTTGTGTGTTTTTGTGTGGTTTGTGCCAGTAACAGCAGAAATGGCAAAGAAGAAGGGTTGTGAGAAAGGTACTAACTTATATTTTGAACTGTAGACCACCTTTTGTTTTTCATTTAAGTGATACTTTATCAGTACCATCTTTTCTTCTCAGGTGAGATGGAGACGGCAGTAAAGACAGAGGAAAATGATGTTTATGAAACAAAGTTTAAAGAAATGCAATCCTACATTCCATTTTTAGAAATGATGATTACCAGATTGGAACAGAATAATGACAAATCACGTGAAGCTCAATTGGAAAAAATGAAGAGCTTGCATAGCATCCTGTCTAGCACTAAAAAGAAGTGAGTATACAAAATACAGTCATAGTTCATAACTTGGGCAAGTTAATGGGACTTAAGAGACTGTATACTAAGCAGATAAATTCAATGAGTGATATGTAATTGGTAGTACTCTCTTGTAAATTAAATGCAAATTCAGTATTTTGTTAAAAAATATTTGTCGTTTAAATAATTACATTATTATAAAAGTAAAACTTCTAAATGTAAATTGATTTATACCTAAAGTAAATAGCAATATGGACAGATGCATAAATAAAGCCAAGTTAAACTTTGAAATAGTGTGAGCAATAGCAATGTAAATAATGAAATATGGCAGTATGCAATTTGAAACACAATTGTCACAGCCTGTGAAAGTATTGCAGGTATAATTATTACATCTGCAAACAAAGAATTATAAGTTTTTATTCCACTTTCATAGACTTTCCAAAACAGCAACTGAAGTAATGCAAGTACTCGTGTAGCATTCTGTGAAGGAGGATTATATATTAAGGATAAAATGAAATACTCGTGTAACATCCTGTTTTAGTAGGATATGTGTATGTTATCCAAAATACAGAGAGATTTATGTGACTATTTTCAATATTTATTTTTGAACAACTTTTTGGTACACCTATGGAATTATGCTTATTTCAGTTTATTTTCTTAAGATAATTCTATTTAAATGGAATGAGAAGAATTGATACTATAATGAAATGATACTTTTGTTGCATGACATGCCTATAGAATATGCATTTTGATGTAATGTCACATCTGGGTAACTAATTTTGAATTAGTAATGTCAATTTTTATTATGTTTTGCATGCAACAGTGAATCTCTATTTACAAAAATTAATAAATACTCTGTAATCTAAATAAAGGTCATAATTTATTTGTAGAATTTGTATTTCATTATCATTACTCTATACATTAACTAAAATGTCAGAAATTATTGTAAATAGTAAAATAATATAATTAAGGACTAACTGAAATTATTTTCACTTGCTTAATGGGCTCAGTTTTTATTTTCAGCTCAGACTGGTTTCTAAGGGTGAGGTTTATCCTTGTATCCTTAAAAGACAAATGTCAGATAATGCTAAGGATTCATCCACTTCTTTCATTGCTCCAAAGATTTAAGGAAATGAGCATGGAAAGTTTTCTGCATCTTTTTGCTTTAAATGAATATAAGAGCTCTTCTTGAGCTAAATTAAAAGTGACAGAAGTAACAAATGTTGAGGTTAATCATTTTGTTGCTCATTGTTTAGAAATGTGATAATCTAATTTACAATTTAGGGTATAGTGTTGACTTATTTGCTGCAAACTTACAGAAGTGTAATAAGTACCAAGTATGGGATTTTTAATCCTGACTCTGCAAACACTGAATGCCCCTTAATACATTTAGTCAGAATTGCTATATGATTATGTTGAGAGCTATAAAAAAAGCTTGGAGATTGACTTTAGGTGTTGTCTGTAGAGAAGGTAAATAAAAAAAAGTAATGACGATGGCAGTAGATTGTTTATTTATTAATTAGTACCAGCAGCAGCAGAACTTAAAACAAAAAAAAAACAAAAACCTCTTATAGTGGGGTAGAAACTATGGATTAGCAATAATTTTTCTATCACCTAAGCTATTCTTAGCACCACTGACTGTTCAATTTTGGCCAGGATTGATGGATTTTTTTTGGGTGTAAAAATCCTAACTATCACTTCCCTCAGAAGGAAAGTAAAGCTGTGGGGTCGTGTTGTAGATTTATGCCATGAAAAAGAACCTCAAGCTGAAAGAAGAGGCCTTAGAGCAAAATTTGTCAACTGAATTGAATGGGATGCTGATGGCCTGAGCTGAAACCAAATCAACAACACTGACTTGAATATAACAGTATTAGCTCTAATTCTTGGCCTAATGAGGGTTGCATTTTTTTTTCTTTTCCTTAAATAATGTTTTAGACATTCTTTATGTCGTTCTTTTGCTCTAAACCTACAGATTTGACTTAGTTTAAAAAATTATATGTATTTTATAAATATGTACTCTGGTACTTGACTGCTTTTCTAATTTCTTAGTTGTAATATTCAAGTAACTTTCAGTTTGTTGTGTTGTTTCTAGTCTCTTTGCTATTGTAATACAGTATTTTCTGCATTATTTTTTGTAGCATTATGTTCATGAAAATAATAGTAGTTTATATTTAATTGAGGTGGTACAATTTTGTTATTACTGTATGAATTCATGAAATTGGTTTGACTGAAATATGTCTTGCTCTTCCTTTTGAGGTGGCAGCTAATAATTATTAGCATTTGAGGAGGATATGTAGCACATGTAATAGTAGTAGTAATATAACAACAACAACACAAATGATGACAACACTTTGTTGAGTTTCTAAGTAGATTTCAAAATGATGGTTGTTCACAGCTTGTGAACTTGGTCCTTATTGCCTTAGCACATTCCCAACAAATCAACTACACAAAAAAATAAACTTTTATTATTGATATAACAAAAAAACAATGTTTTATAATTATAATATGCTAGTACTACCATGCTTTCATTTATTTAAACTCTTTCTCTGCATTATTTATTTATTTTTTTCTTTTAACTCTAAACAAAAATTACCTACTTTACTAATCTGGTCATCATTCTCAAATATTTTCTTATATGCTACTACTTTCCTTATTCTAAGCCATTTTTCTTTAATAAGCTTCTTTCTCCATTCATTAATTCCTGGACATTCAAACAATAAATGAATTTATGTAAACAAACTGATTACATAAATGTAGGATTTATCCACTCCATTGTCAACAGCTTCGTAAGTACAATATAATAAATGAATTGTTTCTTCATTTCCCTTACAGATGGAGCATATGCTCTATTCATAGTTATTTCTGAATCCTCTTTAATTTCTAACATCCTAATGTGAACCAAGCAATCCCCTCTCTTTTTGTTTTGTTGCACTACCTAATCTTCATTTCTTAATAGAAATTGAGTTAGCTTTTCTTCTTTATTGTTAGCAAATCAGATTAACGTATGGACTTTAATTTGATTTGCTAACAAAATCCCTCCCTAAGGCATTCTTTCCCCATCCATACATCATCCATTCCATTCTTCCAGTTGAACTTTTATCTTATTAACCTAGCTGTTATTACACCTATTGTTTTCCTGATATTTCGCACATTGCTTTAAAATATGTTCTTCATTCAAGGGGTGTACCCTAAACCTATACTTTGGTACTTGCTCCATCACCAAATTTCTCAACTAGCCTTTACCATTTCAAGTAGTGTGCCTGTGGTAACATATGTAGTATATAAATATTGAAGAGGGAAATATTTCTGTTGTTATGAGTTAAACACATTTTTATATTTACATGTGCATGTATACTTTCAGTTTATGTCAGCTTGTTAGACAGTATGTTGTCTGTGCAACTACTTGATTAATAACAACAAATTTTTCTTTTATTGTATTTTGTTTGCTTTTAATTTTTTTTTATTTATATTTTTTTACCATATTTTTTCCTTACCGTTTTGCTTGCTTCAAAACAAATCTCTTTTCAGATATTTATTTAAATAGTACTAAGTATACAAAAGTTACATTATGACCTGGTACTAACCCAGGTTCTATTCCAGGCAATTATTTTAACTGACTCCAACTCAAAAATTTTAATTAACATACTAATTTATACCATTCAACTAACTATATTTAACCACATTTGTTGAGATCCAGTTGTATTTAATTATCCAGAAGGCTCTTCCCCCCTTCTCCTAAATGGAGAAACACTATAATAATGCACCGAAACATTTTCTACAATTTGATAATCTCCCTAGATTGTCAATGAATCTGTTCTCATTTATAAACTCCTACCCTTAACTAACTTACATCCATACACATTTAAACTTCTGATCTACTACATATACAATCAGAATGCTACTACCAGACAATTTCCAGAGGCAAGCACAATCCAACTCGCAAATCCTCTTTCCTCACAGACCAAGACTACTTGTTCTTAACTCTGTACAGATATTCCCCAAGATTCCTAATTTGTCTTTGGTCATCGAGCATTTTCTTTGCTGCAATTTGCTTATTTAGCTTCAATCATTTAATATATATTGCATGTTGTCTCCATTCCCTTGTTTCTGAGCATTCAAACAGAATATGTTAGAATAGGGCAAACTCCATGCTCAAAATTACTTCTAAAATTCCATAGTCTCCAGATTCCTAATCTAAACCATGCCATTCCCTCTCTCTCCTGCTTATTATACTTACTAATGCATCTATCTCTTTGGGCATCCCCTTTTATTTCCTAATTGAACATTAGTGACCTCTTCCCCCTCATTATAGAACGTAATATCTGCCCATCTATATTATCAAACCTCATTCTTATCTGTTTCCAAAAACCTCCCCCCAAATCACTTCTTCTTAGCCATATTTTGTCCATTCATTTCCTTATTAACTCCTCCCCCTCCAAATCACTTCTTCTTAACCATACTTCACCCATTCATTTCCTTATTAACTCTTCCTCAACTTTGTTAACCCAATAAAAGTTCCCTACCTCAATCTCCTGAAATTTTAAACATTCATTTAACAAGTAAACCTTCAACATCTGTTGTATCCTAAACCATTACTTCAAAACTCTATCCATTACACACCTTCTCACACCGGCCATCCCCATTTGCAACAGTGCCCCTGCTTTTGCAGAATTTTGTGAATTCCTAGCAGAATTAAGTAAAATTGTACTTACGAAGCTGTAGACAATGGAGTGGTAATATATCCTAAAGTAATGTGTTCAATTTGTTAACACTAACTCCACTTACTTTTTAAAACTTAGGATAGTTTCCGGAGAGATCCCTCCCATCATCGGCTGCTGTTGACTGAAGTTCTTCTTCAGAAGAACTTAATGAATGTTGATTTTCTGCCGCTGGATGAACTCAGCAAGTTTCTACTAGAAACACCAGATACCACCACAGGAATGAACGGGTATCCATCCACGGTTTCCAACAACAGCATTCAGTCAACAGCAGCTGGTGATAGGAGGGACCTCTCCAGAAACTAGTCCTAAGTTTTAAAAAGTAAGTGGAGTTAGTGTTAACAAATTGAACACATTAATGAAGGATATCCTAGCACAATGTTATAAAACGTACTGAACTCCACCTATATATTCTTTCCAAAATTCACCTTCATCATCCGTTGCAACAAACATACATTTCTTAATTAGCTTCAAAGATAATAAGTCCTGTTTAGTACCTGATTTATTTTGTTTCTCCCATTGACCGAAAGAGCTCAGAACCATTCCTAAGTGTAAGAGTTCTTTCACATTCTGTATCTTCCTCCCCAGCATGAGCCACTTCTCATATCTCCTCAGGTTGTTTTTGAGATTTTATTTACTTCCTTAACTATTGACAAAGATATTATTTTGGCCACCAATACATACAAGTATATTTTTGTTGGCATTGTTCTTTAGGACATCTTTGCATTTTTTGTAGTTAATATTCAAATATGAAAGCTAGAATTAAGAGAAACTCTGAAATTAATTTCCGTACTCTTTTATAGACTCAAACTTGAAATACTTCAAAGATGCGAGGATGTTTTGCAGAAGTTGAAAGCTAAAGTTGATAAGGTGAGTGAGTACACTGTGTTTTTTATTCCTCTTTGTGTACCTATGTGCTTCTTTTCTTCATATACTTGTGTTTTTTACCTATCCTTTCAATTACTTTGTTTTTTTCTATTTCTCATTTTTTCCTTTGCTGTGATTCTTATCTTTTATTGATTTCATTTATTTTGTAGAGAAATAATGACATTTAATTTATTTGAAAGTATAATTTCACTGTGCTAAATGTTTTATTTCTTCCAATTTTAAGCCAAATTGTAGTTCTGATTATTAATACCAATTAGTGTTATACAGGGTGTCCTGATACCTTTACAATATTTACAGAGGAAGTAGTAAGGAACAAAACAAGAAAAAAATAGTTCTTATAGATATGGGTCCTAAAATGAATATCTTTTGAGTTAAGGTTTTATTTTGTAAGAGGTTAACTACCAATGGTACTAAAAGTAAAAACTAAAAATTCTTGAGATAAATTAATTTAATACTTCTAGCACTTTGGCAAGAAACATTGAGGAAGCATTGTGCCATAGGTTACAGAGGAACAATCTTCTTGGAATGGAACAAAACAAGAAAATAAAGTTCATGTAACCATTGGTTATATACTTAACATCTTCTGAGTTATGTATAGCACTGCATTGTTTACCACCGCTTTCAATTATCACCACTGTCTTTAATCTACCCTTTACACTGTGTGCTCGATATGATCACTGCCCATAGCAATGTAACCTTCCACCCTATGTCTAATGAAATAGTTCACTTTTTGGAATACCCCTGGCTCTTGCTGGATTGTGTCCCAGACATTGAACAAGCATTCTTATAGTTCATGGACTTCATTTATGGGGACTGCCAACGTCATGATCTTTAAAGGCTCTCAAAACAAAATCTAGGGGGTTAAGGTAAAGAAAACAACATAAGATCATATTCCAGAAGATATTGATTTTAGGACCAATGTTTATAGGTACTTTTTTTCTCAGTAAATATTGGAACCTTTTTTCAGGACATATTATATGGGGACAAATAACCATATACTGAATATGAGAGGAAAGAGTGATCTTTATTCCCTAGCAGAGATCTTATATAGACAAAACTTTCCAGTTCTACATCTGCATTCATAACATACTTCTGGTCGCAGAAAATCAGGCAGGTGCATTAGTAACAATTTTGCTTGGGACTTGTGTTGTGAAGAATTCAGACCTTTATCAGTTGTTATTGTTTATTGTTAATTTGTTATATTGTTTCTAGTAATTATTCCACTTCCTGTGATATATTACCATTGGCCCTTTTTAATTCTATATGGCAATATATATGCTGTAAAGGGAATTACAAGTTGTTGAAACTAAAGTTTTGAAATAGAGAAAATGTAATTTATAATTAGTTATATTTTAAATTATTATATATTTAATAAGTCTGCTTATGTTAAAAATATGCTAGTAACTTCACTACAATAGAAATATGTTAGACATATACGTACAAGTTCCAAGAGTACTAAGAACTTGCTTCACTTCTGCAAGATAGGTGGCTACATTGTCAGGACAAATAATACTGTGAAATCCTCTTTCCCTCCAATCATGCTCAGTCAGGTCCATTCTTTCCTATTGTGTATAGTAGCTACATTATTTTGAATCTTTTTATATAGATTAAGGCTTGCAACTGCACGTTTGGTGGCATTGTGTCAGCAGTACAATTTAGAATCATTGTTAAGTCATCTTAAACTAAGCTTGTTCTCCAATTTAAGGGGACATATGGTTATTTGGAAATGGCTAAATAGCTTGCCTCCAAAGCTATTGTATCATTACATTAATTAATTTTGTTCATTATATACACTTTTATTTAACTCCATGATCAATTGTGTTAAATATACTCAACGTATTTAGTTGTGCTAACCTTACATCAGAATTTAGGACACAGAATTGCTCTTTCTGATTTTAGGGCACTGGAAAGGAAAAGTCAGCAGTTCCAAAAGAAAAGAAAGCAGATAATAAGAGTATATCCAACAAAACTACACCAGGGAATAAAAAGGAAGAAAGCCCTCCTCAAAGAAAGATGTAAGTGTGCATATAATTTAGTGGTGATAGTGACAGACTAATAGCAGCATGTAATTGTTGCATATAAACTACTTGGAAAGTGAGGTACTGCTTTGTTCATTTTAGCATGAATGTAAAAAGCTATAATAAATTAAATTATGTTATGTACTATGTATAAAAAATTATTTGTTAAAGTTTGAAATTCTCAAAATAAATACATTTAAAATTATGATAATCTAAGGATATTTTATTTTAAAAGAAATGTTAGGAAATTTCAGCATAGGATTTGACCATTGCAGTTGAATAAAATTATTAAATTTTGTAACAAAATCATTATTGGAAACAATGTTGAATCATTTGTTTTAATATCCAGTACATTAGCAATAATGTCGCTTATCTTGCTTTAATATTGTTGGGGAACTCTTTTTTACAAAATGTTTAGCTGCTCATAATTTTTAAGTTTTACACAATGAATATAACTGCTTCGTGTATTTTGTATTAAAAGTAATGAAGAAAAAAGGAAAGAATGTTCATTTTAATAATATGTAATATGTAATATTGTGAATTATAGTGATTTTAAAGACTTCTAATCATGCTTTCTTTTCTCATAGGGAATCCTCTGGATCGTCAGCTCCAGCAAATGGTGCCAAATCTGTTAATGTCATACTGACATTAGCAGCCCGCAGCAAAGTTTTGACATCTTCAGGACATGGTAATGATGCTAATTTAAAGGTTGATGACAATAAAACAGCTGGAGTCCAAGACAGTAAAGTAGCAGAGGTGCAAGATGGTACTGATAGTTTACCAGAAGATTTAGACATCAATGCCCTAATCAGAAGTCGCGAAAGATTAAAAAGTTTATTGAGAAAGCAGGATAATTTAGCAACTTCACCAACAAAGTCTGGGGAAAGATTGAATTTGTCCACTGATTGGCAAAAGAACACGAGCCCCTTGCTTGATGAAAAAGAGTTAAAACAAATATCAAAACATATTATGCATCACAGTGATTCATGGAGAAAACAAAATTCTGAGGAAGACATTCTTTCTTCACGTATTCGGATCCAATGTAGTAGTGACCTATATCCAGAAAGAGGAGATCGTAAACCAGTATCTTCCATGTGGTCTGCTGACAGGAATCCAAATAGTTATGGTAATATAAACCTAGGTTCTCTTTCAATCAACACTCTGAACAGGCCAAGTAGTACTTTACACTCTCCTCCATCTTCATTCCCTCAATCTTCAGGAATTTTTTCACCAAATCGACAACCTCAAAAGAAACCACTTCCCATAATTCCGCCACTTTTAAATGTGCTTCAGTATCCACCAGCAGCAGGATCAAAGCCATTATCTGAAGCTGATATAGAAGAGTTAATGGAAGATACAACTAAGCCCAAATCTGACACCAAAATAACAGAGCCAAAGAAAGAAGAATCAAAGATCAGAAGTTTAAGAGCTAAGTTGGAAGAAGAAATCCAGCAAGTTCACAGAGTTGGGATTAGTAAAGGTGGAGCTTTAAGAGGTCTAAAAAAGGTTGATGACATTATGAAGTCTCCAGTAAGAAATAAAGCAGATTCTAAATCCAGTTCAGAGTCAAGAAAAGATAAATCTCCAACAATGTCTATTGCATTGTCAAAGGAAGATAACTCTGCAGCTAGAAAGTCTAATGATGAGGGCCGGTTATTAAGTCCCTCAAAAAGAAATGGTGGAAATGAAATTAAAGACAGCACAGAAGAAAGTGTTAAGAGTTCAGAGAAATCATTAGATCCAAGGAAAAGAAGTGTTAGTCCTCGAAGAGATGATAGTGCCATTCATAATGCTGTGGAAAATAGAGATCCACGTTTAAAACTTGTAACATGCTCAGAGACAAATGCATCCAAAGAGAGGGGTATGACAACTACACTCCAAGATTCTGCAAAAAGCAAAGGTAGTATACTTTCAAGCCTAAGTACCAAAGACCTACAAAAGATAGTAGAAAAGAATTTAAACAATCTTCCTCTGCCACCCCCAGAATTAATGGAAAATTTATCATTGAACACTTCAGGTATCAATAAAACTTTATGGCAGCAAGCAACAGATGCGATACCTCCAATGTCACCAAGGGAATTCCAGCACCAAGATGTTCATAGTGCTGGACATTATGGAGTACATTTTGATCCTTCTATGTCTACTCAGGGATCATATCCTAGAAGCACCACAGCTTACAGCCCAAATTATTCTGGAGTGAGATCAGAAGACATGAAATCTCCTTTGGTCAAACCTGAAGATCCCAGACTGAAACCCCGTACACAAATTTCTGATCCAAGGTGTAACAGTGGAAGAGAATATCAAAATCGAAGCCTCATACCCAGCTCTCCAATTTATGAGTCAGTGTTACGTTCTCCTGTGCCTCAGACAGAAAGTTATGGAGGTGGAATTCTACCACATCCAGTGTCTCATGGGCTGAGACCAATTGGACAAGATTTGCCACAGACAGAGATATATGGAGGTGGTCTTTTACCACATCCTACATCTCATGTTGCAAGACCTGTTGGACAAGACTTCACAAGAGCAGCAAATCCATATCATGCATCTCACCAGGTATACCAGGGAACTCAGGCAGGAAATGCAACATTGCAAACCAGATGGGCAGGAACACCATGTTATGGAGTACCTTCACATAGCACTCAGAGGCCTGAGGAAACTTTTGGCCATAGGAATGCATCAAATAATATTCATCCATTCCATAATGCTACAACTACTGTACGACATGACCAGGGCTTTCAGTATATAGGACAGCCAAGACCAGCACATGAAACATATACAGTTCCTAAACAACCACCTTGGCAAGCCTCATCAATTCATGGATCTTCAAGAAACACTTCAGTGAATTATTCATCTTCAGGAAGGCACATGGGGCCACCATCTGTACAGCAACAAGGTACAAGCAAGTCTGTAGATCCAAGATTGTCAAATGTAGGACCTGGAAATTCTCAGTTGCCCGCTAGTAGATCATCAAGTTTATCATCACAGAATTCATATACAGGTACTACCTCTAGAGAAGGGAAGGTATCAGATAGAGATCCAAGAAGAAGAAATTCAGAAGATCAAGATAAAGGACCACATACTGCAAGTAGATCAAAAGAAAGTAAAGTGTCCGAATCCAAAACATCCAATAGTGCAAAAAATTTGGAGACAAAGAAATCTAATGAAAGAAGAGACAGGGATGCTAAAAAGAGAGATTCCACAGAGACAAATAAAAGTAAGGGCAAAGAAACAGAACTTATCTCACCATTAAATAAGTTATATGATACTACTGCAATGCCCGTGACTGGAAAAGGTTATGGTCTTCAGAAATTTAGAATACCAAAAATAAAGCGTGATCTTCCTAAAGAACCTTCTCCCCCTCCTACTCCTCCATCCCCATCTTCTAATCTGCCAGCAAGCAAAACCAATGATGAGCAATCAGATGGTGAAGTAAATGAGGAAGATAAGGGGAAAGCAAAATCTTGTGAATCAAATGAAGTAAACACTGATTCTAAAATTGAAGGCAAATCATCTGATCTCAAGCCAAAGGAAGAAGTTACTCAAGAATGGATTGAAGCTTTGATTAAAAAGTCTTTTGAGTCAGGAGAAGCCAAGAAATATATTGAGCAAGCTAAGCTTTTGGAGAAGTTGGGGGAAAGCTTAAAGGGTAAAAAATTGAAAAAAATACAAAAAATTCTTGAATCTGACTCTGAGACTGACTCTGAAGATGGAAAAAGTGATAAACAGGCTAAAGAAAGAGGAGTTGAAAATATTATTGAAGATACACAGGTGCACAAGCTGCAGAGACGTAAAAAGACTAAAAGGGCTATTATATCTGATGATGAAAGTGAAGGTGAGAAAGTTGATTCAGAAAAAGGAGCACTGGAAAATAATAAGCCTAACAAGGAATTGACAGAATTTTCAAGTGATTCTAATGTGAATGCAAAATTGGAAAGCAAAATTCAAGGATATGCTCATAATAATTTGCTTGAAGAAAAACCAGTGAAAAAGTATGCCAAAAGACGATCTGCTCTAGAACTGCTCCAAGAAGATATTCGAGAGATGTTTATTTGTGAAGGTGTTGTAACTGCAACTGGTCATAGAATGTGTAGACTTCTGAAGGAGGCTCCTCCAGATATGAGTGTAGAGGAAGTACATGGTTCAACAAAAAGATGTCAAGATGAAGCATCAACTACTGCAGAAGACTCTGATGCATCTTCAGTTGTAAGCAAGAAGCAATCTCGAAAATTTAAAGAAAAAAAGTATACTAAAAAGAAAGGTGAAATGAAACCTACCAAGAAAAATAAAACCAAAGGGAAAAATATGGAAGATTCAACAAATCAGGTTTCAGTTGTTCACAAAGATGGTGATGTAAATAAAGGCCAAGAATTGAATGCTGATGATAGTTCAAGTCCTGTCATTAAAAGCAGAAAAAAATCCAAATGGAAGGGCTATGTAATAGAGAGTGAAGAATCTAATAATGATGGTGATGTTTCTCTATCAGAAGAACACAAAGAGTTAAAAAAGAAACTTAGTCTGGAATCAGATGAAGATATTCCTCTTCAGGATATTTTAATTTCCAGAAAAACAAGGTCTAAGCTGGCTAGTAAGTCAGAGGAAAATAGCTTTAACCCATGTTCAAATATGGAACATGGAAGACGCACTCGCTTACCTAGGGTGGTGATTGAAAAAGCTGATATTTCAAAAATAGATTATGTGCCACCTAATAGGTCTTATATTTCTTATGCTGAGAATACTTCAGATGAAGATATTTCCTCTATAAAAGGTTATGCCTCTTCTGAAACTGAATTTAAACCAAAAGAAAAAACTAAACACACTGCACGGCGTGGTAGACGGCGTGGAACTGGAGGAAAAGTAAGAAAAAAGCTGCAAAAACATAAAAGTAATAACATTGCTGTAGAACCTAATGTAGTGGAACAGAAATTGGTGCAAGAAGCTCCTAGAACAGACTTCTTTTATAAGAAGAAGAAGAAAGGTAAAAGAAAAGGTAATTATTTTCTTGGAAAGAAAATAAATGATGTTGTTAAAAGGTTAACCTTGAGAGCTCAAGGTAAAGCTGCACAAATAGCTGTACAGGATACAAATTCCCTTGAAGCTATAATTACAGAGTGCATTGAAAGGAAAACTGCAGTTAATGCAAAAAATAAAGAAACAAATGGTACAAATAACCCTGATTTGAATGAGTTTGCTGCTTCTGACACTGGTAAATCACCAGATGATGATAAACCAATTGTCTGTAAAAATGAAAATCCACAATTTGTGGATAAGACAGATCTTAAAAAAACACGAATTACACTTAATCTTATTAGACAAACAAATATGCAAAAGAAAACAAAGAAAAAGAAAGCAAAATGGCAGTTGGGAATTATAAATCATTCCAAAAAGAAAGCTGGACTAAAATCTAAATTTGAGAATGATGAAAGTAACAAATGTAACAATCTGGAGACACATAAAATGGCTGAAGAAAATTTTCAGATTGCAGCTGTTGATAAAAGTAAGAAATTGGATATGCAGAATAGCATGCCTGAAAATGAAACCAATGAAAGTTTAGTTAAATATGCTATAGAAAAAGGTAATGCTAACTTGAGCAGCACAGAACAGGATAAAGAAATGGATACCTGTAGTGTTGCCAGTGAAAAATCTGCAAAGAGTAAGGAAACTGAGTTGGCTACCTCATCTACAAATGAAAATATAACAGATGTAAACTTCACGGATAAAACTTATTTCTTGGATGGTAGTTCAAAGTATGCATGTAAACTTTGCACAACAAGTTGCAAACATATAGTGAGTCATTATAAAACTGTTCATACTGATTATGAAGTTCTCATATCAAGACTTTCAGAGGTAGAAGCAGAAATTGCAATTGCTGATGCTAAAGAAAATAGTTACGAAGAGGAAGAGCAAGTTCCAACTAATAGTAAAGTTAAAAAAAGATTGAAAAAAAATGCTAGAACATTTTGCTGTAGTATATGTAATCAAATTTTTTCTTTTGCACCAAACTTTTATGAACATCTTACTTCTCACACAGGAGAATACCGCTTTCAGTGTGGGAAATGTGATTACAAATCAACTACACGAATGCGTGTGAAAACACATTATTATGCCCAGCATCCAGAATTCAAGGGCATTGAAAGTGTGAGCACAAAAGTGTTAACTGAAGGACCCTCACTTGATGCAAAGTTTGTAGTAGGGTATTTGTGTAGTTCATGTAATTTTGTGCAGATTTTCAAACCAAATTTGCAAAAACACATAGATTTAAGACACAAAAATGATTGTATCATACCTGAAATAATATGCATCAATATGTCTAAGATAAAGGATCCACCAGAAAAAGAAAGTATAAATGCTATAATGAAGTCTAAAGAAAGGTCCAAAGAGGTTCCCTATGAGATGCAGGAGTTTGATGCAAGTGATGATAAATTAAATGACACAGCTAAAGAGAAATCTACTGAAAACATTTCTAAGTTATCTCTTTCTGACGCAAGTACCCTAAATGGAGATAAATATGAAGAGAAAGAAGAAAACTCTGTTAACAAAACAGTTGTGGCCGATATTAAAGCAGAAAAGATAGACACCTCAAGAGCAGTAAATGAATCAATTGATAGCATTTCTGTAGAAGCAAAGACGAATGATATAACTTCTGATAAGATTGAATCAAAAGAAACTGAACAGTGTAACAATACAGTAAGTGAAGTTGGAGTGGAAGGGTTAATAAAAGCAGAAAATAAAATTCTAAATGAGGCTTTAAATATGCCAACAGAAAGTAAAAGTGTATCCATTGATACTCCAAATATGCAACTAGAAAGTGAAGATTTACCCAGAGATACATTAGATATGCTAGTAGAAAGTAAACTTCTATCCAGTGATACTCAAAATGTGGTAGGTAAGGTTGATGAACTTTCCACTTCTGAATCAGAAATGGTATCTATTGTAGAAGAAACCAAGACAGTAGATGAAAAGATATTTGTATATCCTAATGACATAGAGAATGAAGATAATGATGAAAAATCTGAGCAAATGAAAATCTTATTAAAAAACCTGGATGGTAAATCATCTTTTTTGTCTTCAGAATGTGATGTGTTAGAACGTTTGCTAGATAGCGTAATTTCTGAAAATGAAGTTCTTTCCACATCAGACGAGAAAAGGTCAAAAGAACCATCAATTGAAGAACAAGAATCTGAATTAATGAGCCAAAAACATATTGAAGCTGCACAACCCATTCAGGATAAAACATCAGAAAAATCAAAATATCCAGTGACAATGGAGAACAATGTAAAGCTTGAAGAGCTAAAATCAAAGGAAAGTATTTCTTCTAAAACAAATGCTTCAGGTAATCAATTGGTACAAACTGCAATCATTGATGAGGATGAAGTTAATGTTGAAAGCATAACTAATGAAAGTGACACAACCACCCAAGAAAATCAAAATGGTAACATTCTTCACCGCATTCTTACAGGTGATATAGGCAGTAAATGTGACTCTGATAGCACAAATATACCCAAAATTAGTGATGTTTGTAGTACAGTTGATGGAGAGAATAGTGAAGTATCTTCTGATGGAAGTGGAGTATCTGAGATTGGAGAAGAGGAAGAAGGGAATTATGCAGATGATTATAAGGACCCACCAATTGAGGAAGAAGTTGTACTTCTTGATGAAGTGAGGGAAATTTTGAACAAAGAAGATCCCTTACACAGAATTATTGATATAATTGGAAATCTTGCATCTTTAATATGTTCAGAAACAGAGCTAAAAAAGATAAATCAGGATGATCTTGAAGTGGATACACAAAACAAAATTGTAAATGCTACAATTACTAAAACAACAGAGTCCAGTACTCCAAAGACAAAGTTCAATGCTATTCCTCAGGTACCACCATTAATAGCTGTAGATGCAAAACAGATAATGACAAGAAGAGGTACAACTGATAAAACTGAGCAGCCTCTTGCTTCTATTCGTATGGGCCCAATTCTAACAAGACCTATTGATGATAAGATTCTTTATTCATGTTGCCTTCGTGGGTGCATATATGCCACAACAAATCAAACAAAATTTGCCAATCACATTGATACCAATCATAAGAATGTTCGATGGGATGGTAAATGTAAAGCTTGTTTAGATACAGGTACTTCTGAACATTTTCATAAGATCAAGTTAGTGCAAGCACTTGATCATCTCATTGAGCGGCATCTTCCTGTATCCTCAAATAAATCTGCAGCAATTTCACCTATTGAAAAGCCATCTATGATTGTAGATAATAAAGCATCCATTTCAGTCAAAGAGCGAGAATCAGTTATTGTGAATAATAAATCTATAGAACCAATACCAAATGTTGAGGAGAAAGCAAAAACTGTTCCAGAGCCTACTAGACAGTTGATTCGTATCAGAAGATTGAGTGGAGATATACTTTCAGCTTCAAAATCTGATGTTCCAGAAAATGCACCCAGTAATCATGATATACAGCTATCAGAAATAGGTAAGATCATAAGAAAAATAGTCTTTTAATTTACGAGAAAATATGGAGGAATGGGAGAGTTAAAAATTTGTATTTATGGGTAATAGATACATGCACATGTTTTAATAGTTATTGTATGGAATAAGATTGTTCTTATAGTATTATTTAAATGCAATAAAAATCCATATATCAGGAGCATGGGACAAGATCTTGTTTTGATGATTTATTCAAAATAAATAATGAAATGCAATATATTTCATACAAATTATTGTAAGTACATGAGTTTTAAAATCAAGGCAACAAGGTTGAATTTATTCCGAAATGTTACATAATTCTAAATTTATGAGTCAATTTTTAAGAAGAGACAGTTTTAAATGTTTCACAGGTATTTCAGATGCCTTTAAAACTGTAAATTTATGTTCAAATCAATAACAATTTTTTCTGTCTGCACACTTTTTTCCTTCACATTAATACAGCACAAATCTTGAGTGATAGCAAAGTTTATTACAGTGCTAGTTTTCCTATGCAGGATACTTATAGCTGCATATAACATAATTATAGCCAAAAAGCTTTAAATATTTTGTCTGTCATTTAACCCCATTATATGACTGTTTTCTTGAGCCTTTATTAATTAAATTTCTTATTTCCTCCGCTTTCATTTGTAGGAATTGGAGCAAGCCTAAACAATGGCAAAAACGGCTTTATTGATATTCACAAAATAACTCTAAAATAGTAGGTTTGGAATAGTACCTGATCCAAAAAAGATCAATCTTTCATACATTGTTTATTTTGAAAAGTAAATCAAATAAAATGTCTTAATTTATGTATAGTTAGTCCATAATCCAAAATGGGTGACTAAGGTCATTCAGGCATGCATTCATGAGGTGTGATTCCATTGCTGCCAGGACTGTCCTCCCTGACTGGGGGATTTTGCCAGGTTTTCCTCAGTTCTCATAAATGGAAAATGCCAGGGAGGTATCCTAAGCTTAGGCCTGGAATACTACCATCTTTAAAAAAAAGTTATTTCTCATTTAATCTCAAGGATCATCAGTGTCCACTGCTTGTGATGCCTCAGCAGTTAAATTAGCTAAACATTATATAAAAAAAAATGAGGTTTATACATTCCTCTTTCCTCTAGGTATTTAAATTTGCTAATCAATTTTAGGTTAGGATTATCATGCTATCAGATTGAATTAATACTTTCAGTATAATTCATAAAACAAAATAATGTTGTAGCAGATACAAAAAATAGTAGCAGATAAGATGACTCACAGAAATTTCAAGTTTTTGGTATGAATCATATATGCAAACATTATGAGTTAAAGAATCTTCATTGTTCCTTTTTTATTAGAGGGGCTAACAGATCAAATGCTGCATTCCTCCATGTACTTCCCATTCAGTGCAAGTACATTCTACAGTTCTTAAAAATCAGTAGTATTTATGCTAAGAATTTAAAATGATTCTGGGAAAACATATATCTGGAAGAACAAAAATTATGTTTTCAACTTTGAAATCCTGCCAAGTGACATCTTAATACAGAAGTTCATCCAACCACCACCAGAGACAAACCAAACCACCATGAAGAACAAGGCTGGCAGTCGATCTGGAATTGATGATGGGAGCAATTAGCTCCAGAAACATAGTTTTCCTTTTTTAAATATTAGTGATGTAAGTGTTACAAATTCGACTCAATCATCTTAAATTCTTAGTATTGAACATCACTGTTTCAAAAGTTCACCATATTTAACTATTTAACTAAGTATTTATGCTGTAACATTTTTAAAAAATTGACTATAAAAAAGTTCACTATATTTTATATATTTATGCTGTTTTATTTTATTATATAATTGTTGATTTAAAAATTAAATGCAATACAACTAATGTGCAACTAATTAATGCAGGAAATGACACACTAAATCTGGGGGTTTTGCTGCATACAACAGGAAATATTCACTCAAAAAATAATTTTCATTATGCTCTTAGATTTTGTTAACTTGTCATATAAGAAAGGATATTTCTGCTGGTCAACTTCTCTCTTAGTAATTCTCATTTTCTGTAAGTTGGTATCTGATGCCTTGAATGCTATACCTTTAACTTTCCTTCTTTATTACAGCCATTTTGCCAGAATTCTTGATGTTTCAATTACATCAACACATCAATAGTGCTCTCGGCACTATTCACAAGTTCCTCAAATTCATTATCAACAAAGAAAGTACCAAGTTTTTTCTTCTTCTTTATCTTTCGCTATTTTATCTTCAGGCTTACATTTCCCTGAGGCAGTTGCAGGAATTAAAGGCTATCATATTATTCAGAAGAGAGACTCAAAATAAAAAATAAGTTAAAAAGGGGGGGATATATATAAATAAAAACTTACATTAAGGAATCATTCTGTTAAAATTGGTTTTTTAACTTTTTGCCCCCCTTCCTCCTATTTTGCAATAAGCAAATTTAATATTCCTCTATATCATCAGGATAAATATATGTCCTCAACTATATGAATATCTGGAATTTTGTATAATTATACTGTTGGTTTATAGTATCACCTGCTGTAAATATAAGTATTTGGTTTGAATGCAAAACTTTTATTCTTTTAATGTTCAGAAATTGTTAGGCTGTTTCAGTGTATCTCATCATTGGTTAACCAAGTGGAGAAACATTTTTATGTTATAAAGAGATATGTTTAAAGCAAGAGAAGAATTTACATCATTTCTCATTTTGAAATGAGTTTCATTTCAAGACTGCACATAAATGTGTTAATGAATATTGTTGGAGAACAGTCCATACTCGCGGAATGAATTGGATATTTCTAAAATCTCTAACCACTTCAGTCTTTTAGCATGGGCTCTAGTATAACACACACTCCCAGTGCATTTTGTTCAGCAGTTTCTGTGAATATTAGAATAAAAATGCATATTGTCAATTCAGTTTTTTAGCATGGGCTATAGCATAACACACACTCCCAGTGCATTTTGTTGAAAAATTTCTGTGAATATTAGAATAAAGATGCATATTGTCAAGATTCTAAATAATTTGTGATATTGTTTGAAAATTATTAGGTTGAATAGGGAAACAATTAAAAGTAGAACTTGTGGCAGTTTCAGGCAAATGGTAAAGTTGAAGTTTCAGCTTATAATTATATGACTGAAAGAAAGAATTAGGTTTATTAGAGTAATTTTTAAAATTTTGTTGGACTGATTCCTGAAATACATTTAAACTTTTGTGGCATAAAAAATTTTTAAAAATTGTAAATCTTTAAAAAAGTTTTCATATGGAACTAACAAAGTGAAGCTCATGTGAATTGAATCTGTCGTCTTAACACTCTTCATGCTTCACTAACCTTAAAAATATACAGAACTGGTTTCAAAGATATGTTATCTCCATCTTCGGCCGTGGACGAGTGGTGTGAAAGGTTGTTGTTGCATAATATCAGAAGCAATGTTCCGCTCTGGTGAAACTTTTATGAACTTAAAATTTATATTTTCTTCTTTCAGAATGTCAAAATTCATCAAAAGATCCTTATGTTTGTAGATATAAATCTTTTCCCAAATATCCAATTCTACTGGTCCCTGTACAGCTCTCAATAATTCAACCTTTTTCGGCATTAAACGCTAATACTATATATATATTGAGAATGCAGGTGATTTACATTATTAGCTTTACTGAAAGGATTGCTTATAACTGACTCCTGAAATAAATGCTAATACATACAGTAGAACAGCTCATTGCCTTTCCTAGCTGATTTTCACTAGAATCAAGAATTTATCAGACTACTTTCCTCAAATATGTGTAAATTAGGCTTTTGTTGAACATATTTGTGATAGATAATGGCATTATCCATATGTAGGAACAAATGTGAGACTTGCTACCTTATTCTGCAACTGTAAAATAAAAAAAAAGATGATAGAGAAAAAGAAATCATTCCATTAAAACGGGTTTAATTTTTAAAGTGATCCAACTTCCATTAGTTGAATTGAAATTTTATGATCTAATTAAAACTGGGTAGTACTGATTATTAGATGATTAATTATTGAGAACTTTTGCATATGGTGTCACTTGCCTAAAAATTAATGCATGTGCAGTTAAAATTCTTTTAAAATGCCCTCCATTGGGTACAGTGTGTCGGTTTTCAATGTACTGACAAAACTGTTAATGTGAAATGGCTCCAACCCGTTGTAACGTTTTAAAACCCAATGCAATACCTCCTTGCTCATTATCGATCAGCTGCCTGTTATTTTTGTTTTATTATTAAGCAAAAGAATCCTGTGCTCATGCACCTTATTGTTTTTATATCCTTTGTTGTTGTCAGCCATGTTTTCATGCATATAATGTAACAGAAATGAAAAATATTCAATCTAAATGATCCCTAATGACTGAATGAAAGCTCTGGAAATATGTTATTACAATTAGCTGAAACTTTCCTAGTCTGTAATGAAATAATTTGTAGTCCATATCACTGAAAAAAGTCACTGCAGATTCTCAGTATTTCATCTCCAGCAACATTGATATACATCTGAGCACATTTGGAATTGTAGTGCCACTTAACAATATGTTTTTTGATATAACAGAATATCCATATAAAACTTTTAGCATGTTCCTCAGTTTGCACAAAAAAAAAAAAAAGCCATTGACTCTTCCCATTGGAATTTTTGTGTAATTTTATTTTCATTAGTACTTGATTCCTTCTCTGCCATATTCATATTCATGGTACTGGCGATGCCCTTAACAGTAGTAAATTTCACATCTTGCAGCAATTTCTTGAAAGTCACTTTATCTTAAGATTCCAAGAAACAGCTCTTACAAAATTTGCATGTATTTTCTATGGAAGAACTAGGAGAAAACTTGCTGATTTCATGAAAAGTTAAAAATACCTTGTTTTAATATTAATTCCATTTTGAATCTAACACAGTGAAGCACACTTTTATAATCTTTTATGAGTTGAACTATTTAAAAACATTCTTTCTGACTTAACGTACTGAAGAGTTACTCAGTATATGCTTTGTGAACCTTGGTTCAATTCTGAACTGTTAAATGACTGTTGGATCGTTTGTTGAAGTCAAGTTGGTAGGTGACTCTGGTAATCAATTTTTTCAAAGATCACTACGTCATCTTAGTACCTTAAAATTGAGACAGTATGAAACATTTATTAAAATTGAACAAAACAGATTCCAGGCCCAAGGACAAAAAAAATGGGAATTTACCTGATTAATTGTTGGGATTATGAAAAAATCTGCATAGGAAAACAAAGAGAAATATGGGCATAAAATTGAAGGAACATTGGAGAAACATCTATTACAAACAAATAGAAAAATCAGTGGTGGCATTGCATTTTTGGAATGAAAACAAACATGAGATAGAAAAAAGCATCAAGTTATTAAAAGCAGTTCAACAGCAAAAGAAATTAAACATATGGAAAAGGATTTTCATTTAAAAAAAAAAAACAGAGAGAGAGAGCAACACCTAATGAATTTTCATATCCTCGAAACAAATGCTCTTTATTCCAGTTTATTGCAAGAACACCAGAGTCAGCTCATACATCTACCAATTCAACTTCAATAAATAATCCAGCTGAGGATTTGGACAAAAATCCATATAACATGTTCTGAGTAAATTACCAGTAAGTGAAGTCAGAAAGAGTTTTTAAATAGTTTGATTGACAAGAGATTATTCTGTACAATTCAAAGCCAGTGTTGTAATATTACAGACATACAGATAGCCACCAAAAACTTTACAGAAATAGATAAGAATACAATTCAAAGCCAGTGTTGTAATATTACAGACATGCAGATAGCCACCAAAACCTTACAGAAATAGATAAGAATACAATTCAAAGCCAGTGTTGCAATATTATCGAACAAATTAGAAATAAAAATAATACCAACCCTTACACAAAGATAATAAAGACACTAAAAAACGAACCTGTTATCTGCACAAGAGCAGACAAAGGAAATACTATGGTAATTCTAGATAAGAATGATTATATAGACAGAATGGAACAACTATTAAAAAACAATGAATATTCAATAGTAACAAAAAATACCCTAAATCAATGCAAAAGCACATTTAATAAAACAATTACTGATTGCAAATTAATAGATAAAAAGGAACATTATAAAACTATAGTAGATAACCCTACAATACCTACAATTTACGGTCTCCCAAAAGTACACAAGCTAGGGAAAACAATGAGACCTATCATAAATAACATAGATGCTCCAACTTATAAACTAGCAAAATGGTTGACTTACAAATTTTCTACTTTTCCAAGATTTGAATCTCTTAGTATAAAAACTCATTAGATCTTATTCAAAAAATTAAAGACATAAAAATAGAAAAAACAGATACCTTGGTTTCTTTTGATGTTACAGCACTTTTTCCAAGTATTCCTACACTAAATTTATACTCTCTGATAAAAAAGTGGTTACAAAAGATAGGAATAACCACAAAGGATATTCAAGAATACATTACATTAATTAACTTGTGTCTAGAACAAAATTACTTTACATTCAGTAACAAATATTACAAACAAAATTTTGGTCTGACAATGGGTAGCCCACTATCACCAATATTGGCAGACATTTTTATGGGTGCATTAGAAATTAGATTAGTAAATAGTTTCCCTTGGATATTTAAGACTTGGTACCGCTATGTTGATGATATTTTTGCAATAGTACCAGAAAGACACTTGGATGATGCACTAAAGTTACTTAACTTACAGGAAAAAACAGTTAAATTCACTATGGAGAGAGAATGCAATAAACAGTTACCTTTCTTGGATATTAAGATAATTAAAAAAGAAAATAACCTAAATTTTGGCATATACAGAAAACCTACACACACGGATAATTACATTAAATATAACAGTTTTAATCCAGTTCCCCACAAACATGCAGTTTTAAATAGTCTTTCATACAGACTGGTTAATGTTCCAATGAACAAGGAGGAATATGAACTGGAAATGAATAATATAATGGATATAGCTATAGAAAATGACTGCAAACAACAAGTTGTGCACAAGAAAAAAGACAGAGCAAAGAATAAAAAGAAAATTATAGACACCACTACACTTAGTCCTATCAATGAAAAAAAAAAGCACTTACAAAAAATTCACATACCACCCATCAGCCTTTCATAAATTTCAAAAAATTTTTAAAAGATACAACATTGTTTTGGCTCCAAAAAATAATTATTCCATTAAAAATATCCTTAACTCAAAACAAAAAAAAAAGAAGATAACTTACAAGAAGAAGATAAATCCGGAATATATCAGATGAACTGCAATGATTGTGATAAAGTTTATATTGGAAAGACCGAAAGGAACATAAAAACAAGAGCTAAAGAACACATTAGGAATATAAACCAAAAAGAAGAAGAAAAATCGGCGGTAACTTGGCACTTTTGGAAAGAACAACATAACATTAATAAAAACCCCAAATTACTTAAAAATATTAAAGGAAAAACTGAACTTACAGTCTGGGAAAACATCTATATTTGGAAGAATAAGGAGAAAGTTTTTAATTTCAAAATCCTGCCAAGTAATGTACTAATACAAAAGTTCATTAAACCTCCACCAGAGATGAATCGATCTACCACAAACAGCGAGGCTGGCAGTCGACCAGGAACTGATGATAAGAGTGAGCTCCCGAAACTAGTCTTCCATTTTATTGAATTTTAGTGGTGTGTATGTTACAATCTCGACTCCATTTTTTTAAAATGTTAATATTTGACATCACTGTTACAAAAGTTCACAATATTTTATACATATTCTTCTAATTTAGCAGTAAACTTCCATTATTCAATTAGGGCCTTAGAATCAATTGTAACTCATTATTAGTATTTTTCGAGTTTTAAGTTCATAAAATTTATTATACAACCTTTCCCATTTTCTTGATGACTACTACAAAGTAACATATTCAAGAAAGTTGCTACATAATACCATTCTTAAAAATATCCGTAAGGATTAGTTTTATTTACTGCATCATAACCACATGAATAAAATACCTGATAATTGACAGTACTTTTGGCACATTTAATGTTCTTATATTTATGAGTCCATTCATCAGGCTTATCCTTTTCAAATTAGAACTTTCAAGATTAGCTTTTAATCTTGGATAATTTTATATGAGTATCATCAGTAAATTGCGGTATATGAAACTTACTGATTAGCAGAGTCAGAATAATATAGGTAGCAGAAGAGTTTAAAATGATTTTATAACACAAAATGTATTGGAACTGTCACATTGAAGCCAATCACATAATTGTTAATATGTTCTGATGAGTGGACTAAACACTTTTGTAACTTTACTAATTTACTAGAATATGTTTTATGAACTGCAGAGTTTTGTCTGCATCATTAGTTAATTGGGCACTGATGGATGATTGTTGTAATCCTTGGAGGATGTACTATTTGACTCTGGCAGAATTCTGATGAATTTGGAATTAGTATTTTCTTCCCCCAGCATACCAAAATTTACTAGCTGCTTGTGAATATAAATTTTTTCTCAAGTACTTAGTTCTATGTGTCCTTCTACTGCCTTTTAACAATTGTACTTTTTCTTCAATTTCATGATTTCTTATCCAAAAAATGAGCTGCCACAGTGGATTTCTCCCTTTATGTTCCTGCTGTGCTCTTACCTCTAGATACATGTTTCTTTTTGTTTTTTCAATGTATATTTTATCACAATCTGCACAGTTTATATGGCTGATTCCTGACTTCTTTTCTGGTGGTATACTATAGTTTGTTGTTGATGTTATTATTATGTTGTTATTCCTTGGTGCTAATGTAATGTTAACTTCCTTGACCTTCTGAAATGTATGATGATAATTAAATTTTAAAAAAAGTTTTCTTTTACTGCCAGAGAGTTAGATTTCATTTAGCAACTTAAGTTTCTTGAACTTCTGTACCTTTTCTCAAACCAATTCCTTACAAAATTCATCACTACTGTTTTTTTTTTTTGGGGGGGGCCTTGTATTTCTGTTGGATAAAACAATACCATCAAACTACATTTTTATTTGCACTATCATACCTTTGAAGTCCATGCACTATACTAACTGTACTTTATTGCTTGGCAGGGAGATAGATAGGATCATATGAGGGTGTTAATGGACTACACTCAGAGAGTGTAGAGATGTGTATTTAAGCATTTTGGGATAGTGAACACATTGCCTATCTGTTCAAATTTTGAAGCTATGGCTGTAAATTTCTAAAGCACCAGGTATGCTACTGCCTGATGAAGATACCCTTCAAAAGCATAACACACAATAATGAAGGCAGGTTTCTGAATATAACGCTCTGGCACCATGGTCATGACATTATGACATTAGCTTTCTAGTAATGGATGGTATTTGTTGTCCAGTTTGACTCTCATTCATCATTTTTTGTATTTTGTTTGTTTTTTGGCTGGTCTAATAATGAACTTTTAGCCTATGTTTTAAGTTGATGTTCCAATTTATACACTAAAATCTTAACATCAATTCATATAATACCGTTGTAGTCATTGTATTACCAATCAGAATTGTGTCCTGAGTAAGTCTTAGGTAAATTAAGTTTCAGGCATTATGTTAGTATAAGCTTATTAGCCATTGTATGTTGGTAATGCTTTCATTTTTGAGAAAGAGAATAAAACTCGAAAGCATTATATAATTTCATTCATAATTCTTTAGTATGCATATCGCAACATTTCATACTTTATAAAAAAGTAAAATTAAGCCAAGAATTGAACCCACGGTTTGCAGAACATCAGTTTTTGTATTATGCATTATGCCACACAAGCAAAGAGCTTCTTCTAGAGTAAGCTACATAATGCAAGGAGGCAGTTAATAGATGATCAGTGTTGCACTGTCACATGATTAGTTAGAGATTTGAGAAATTTTTATGCCATTAAATGTTGAAAACATTGATAACAAGATGTAGAAAATTAATATTTCTAGCTCTCAAGGCAGTTTTAAAGACATTGTAAGCTAATTTTTCACCTGGCTTTGCTTTAACACTGACTTATTAGCATTTTGTGCCAAAATGTTTAATGCCATATAACTGCATTATGTTTAGTTATGAACCATACATTGCCTATCTGAAATTGCTTATATACGAATCTCTACATACACTGAAAATATTTTGGTGTAATTCATTAATGCCTTGTATATATACATGTATGCATACATATACATACATGTTGTGTGTGTGTGTGTGCGCGTGCGTGCGTGTGAGAGAGAGAGATATTAGTTTACATACCTTCCTTGCTACTTGTCTTATGTTTTATATAATTCTGTCAATATTTAAGAGATTTATTCTTTTTCTGCATCTTTAGTTATTGTTATTTTAGATACATTGTTCAAAGTGATATTTTATTTTTCATTTATATATAGTAAAAACAATATAATGTTAAAAGTTTATGGAATTGTAATTTAAAGATTATGATACATTATTTCTAAATTCGAATGATAATCTGTTGTACAGAGTATCCTGTGCATGCAAAGTTTCATCCAAATGTTATAAAATGTGTGTTAATTACAGAGAATGTTAATTTTTTCCTTTTAGTGTAGTGTTAGCTGTAGTATCAAACACTACAGTAGTAGTTGGCATTTACTATTTAATTAAAAATGAATGTAGGAATCCACACAGTGAAACTATCATATCTTGTTGAATTAAAAGTAAAACTTCTAAAATCATGTCAATATAATAAACTCTCTTGGCATTTCACATTAAAACTGTTTATTAAAAAGTTTTAATGTGAAACGCCAAGAGAGTTTAATATATTGACATAATTTTAGAAGTTTTACTTTTAATTCAACAAGATGGCATTTACTATTTACTATTTTTGCATTTGAAAAACAGTTAGCACATCTCTTGAGTTTCTCCAAATTCATGCAAGACTGAATTGAAATTTGTATGATAGTATGTGTATAATGCCTAATTGCTATTAATAAGGCATTTTTACTTTTTGTACTAAGGATTCTACATGTCCATTTCATTTGGTTTACAGATACTGTCAGGAACTTTAATTCAGAAAGTATTGAGGTTTTATTTTCATTAGATTCATACATGGAAAATTGCTGCTTATCTTTGATTGTTGGGGGTTAAATTGAAATAGTTCCCCTCTTATTTATAAATAAGTAATCAATTTTTAATTTTAAATATTTTCATTTGCCAAACTGTTTAAACCATTTATATCTTCTTTTTAATAAATGCATTGCCTAGTCTTATCATAAATATTTATAAAGACAAGTTAATTATCAGCTCAGTTTAAAATATATATAATGTCCTTATAGTTTGCTTAGAAGTATGTATTTCATTTTCTTCTTTTTTTGTCTTTGAATTTTATGCTGCTCCAATATTAGAAAAGTCAGAGCCCATCCAGGTTGGCTGTATGTCGGGGAGCTAATTGTCTCTGGACAGACGCATAGAATACACATACACTTTGAGGAATTCCCTGAATGGGTGGTCATTTCGAATTCACGGTAGAAGTACATTAGACCTTAAGCAGCAATGATTTTTCAAAATGTCCCAAAGTCTCTGTGGCCATTCCTTCATCAAGTATATGTTAGTCTTGGTGGGCTAGTGGTAACCATACATCCCTTGTAGACCCAAGATTGCATGTTCAATCTTGGCTATAGTTGATGAATTTTTTGGGGGGGCATTAAAATCCTAAGTATGGGTTCCTTCAGAAGGAAAGTAAAGGGTGAGTCACATGTCGTAGATTTTTGGCTCATAAAGAACTAAAAGCTGAAAGAAGAGGCCTCTGAGCAAAATATATCAACCAATTTACATTCTGAATTGAATGGGACACTGATGACCTGAGATGTTAAAGAGCGTATGTAAATAAACTAAATCAACAATTCACCTAGTATCTCAATATTGGGGAGAGATTTCTTACAGATTGTATCCTTAAATACTGTTCACAATAGTTCATTGGGTGGAGTTAGGGCTGCTGGTGAATCAGTCATCAAGAACAGTGAAGCCTGTCATTTAAACCACTCTTGCATTGATTGTGTATTATCAGCAGGCCCAGAAACTTGCTGGCCTGTTGATCAAGGAACAAAATGCTATTCAAAGACTTTACAACAGGCTCCAACATTCCTCATGAACATTATTAGATGTTTCACTCTTTTTTCAAAAATGCAATTTAGTGCTACAGTCATATGTAGCTCCTCATCAAATCATGGCAGAGGCAGGATTATAACTGCCAAAGATCTTCAGAGTTTTCTCACGAACTTCTTGAGAGCTTGAGGCATAAACTTCATCATTTTACTGGTTGAAAAACCTCTTTTTATTAAACATTTCTTCATTAGTTAAAAGTAGTCTCCTCTGCTGCTTCATTCATGTGGTAAGGAAGTGACCAGGTATTTTGCCAGTAAGCTCTTACCCCTAAGTCACTTTGAAGTATGTGGGTCATCAACATCCTTGAAATCTGCAATTCATGAATAGTACTGACTGTTTCCTGATGGAATTTCATTAATTGAGTCACCATTGTTTGAGCCAGGTTGGTACACTTGGCTATCATGCCTAAGGCAGTCATCTTTGTACTGCTTTATGGTATAATACACAAACATATGTCGATTTTTTGAGAATCTCAGAGTTTGATTTCCCAAACCTGTGAAATGCAATCACTGCTACACATTTTTCATAACCATCTTACTACTGCATATTGAAAACTTTGCAAAATATATTTTCTCTTTAGCTGACTTATGACCACAATGTAGATAGCATCAAAAGTTAAAAATTCCCTCAAAACTGATTATACGCTCTTCCCCTAAAAGTTGTAACAGTATTTATGGTAAGCCTAGGTAATGCCATCTGCAAATAGTATAACCTTTTTACAATTTATGATTGATTATAAATCATTTTTGCTCTTGGGCTGCTGGCATGCAGCAATTGAGTAGAATTTAGATGGATGAGGTAAATTGAAAATGAAAGACAATCGGGCTGTTACTAGATTGACAGGAAAAATTTTGACAGAAAGCTGCGACAAACTGAATAAAGATATCTGCTCTTATATGTTATAAATATAAATATATGTTGTAATTTTTGCAAATATATAAGTTTGCAAAAAATTTTTGTTTAAGAGAATTAATAAATTATTGGCAAACATCAATATATTGTTAAAAGTGGTAATCTATAAGGAGAACATGCTAAAATAATTTTAATAAAATAAATAATTTAGAAAAATGAAAGAACTGCAAATACTGAAAATTATTGAGAATCATATGCAGAAATTGCTGGGATATGTGATACCTAAATAAGTGAAATGGTTATAGGTACTAGGACCTATAGTGGACAATGACAAATGAACCAATATTCCATTAGGACAAACGCTAGTAATGGCACAGTAAGAAAGGAAGCCAATGCACCCTGTATATTTAGTTAATTGCATGGATGATATTTAAAATTTATTAAGCTAGAACTCATTACATTACCATGGATAGTTGTGCTAATACAAGAAGTAATGAAAAGCATAAATAACAGAAAGCTTAAATATACTAAAAATGTGTCTTAGAATACTCTGAGAAAATAAAGAACAAAAATACTAGAGTAAAAGAAAAATAGTAAAGAAGTCAATGGCAAAACCATAAAAGTAAACACTAATTAACATATCAAATATAAAGTAACTCTTGGAACAGTGTAGCTAAAATAACAAGAATTAGACAAGCAGGAATAAATAAAACACAATTATCATTATATTTTGAACTGCTTGAAGTCTTCAAAGGCACATAAGTTCATGTGTGTGAGCTAAAATAAAAGGGCCCAAGATTTGAGCCTTGTGTTATACTGTAATGAATAAATTTTTTTCTCTGACAGTTTATTTGGATGATTTTTAGCTATTTGCTCCCTGTTTCCCATATATGAAACATTAACACAATGCCACAATGGGTATTGCAGAAAGTTTTTGTATCAGTAACTTTTGAGTTGTTAGGATGCCTTAGACAAGTCCAGAAATAAACCATGGGTTGGTTTTGTATTGACTACTGCAAGGAAAAATGGCAAATTTTTAATCTACTGTATTGTTTACCAATAGATGTATTTACCTTTTTTCTTTCTTTCTGTTCTTTCTAACACTTTTGCAGAATTATAAAAATGCTTGGAGTTCATGCTATACATTCATAACAGTGAATATAGCTAATACAGAAATCCTAATAATTGTGGGTAAATGTGCCATTGCATAAGAAATGTATATGGAAGCAGAGGTTGCTATCAAACATTACAGTATACTAAAATGTTGTGCTGATGTCAAGAGTATTAATGTAACATAGATCTGAAATAAGTGAAAAACAGGGACAATAAGTAAAATTGTATAATTAAAAAATGAATATATTTACTCACCAGGTTCACAAAGTAGTATGATTAATCCTACAAAAGAGGGAACTAATCTGGCTGAAGATGAAGAGATGCCTTTCTGCAAGATTTCAAGTGTAATGAGCCTTAATCCAGATGCTTTGGGAAGGGGAGATGTAAGTTTGTGTAAAAATTGCCTTTTATCTTATTTAGTACAAATAACAAGATTGAATATATGTTTAACTGGAGATGTTAAGTTTTGGGATGAAATGCACTAAGTTTATTATTTAAATGTAAGTGAGAACCCCCTAAATTATGCCACAATATGGGCTGTTTAAAGTCTGGTATTTTTAATTATAGTCAAATTAATGTTACTTTCAACCCATCATGCCTCATTTAAGTTTCATGAGCAAGCTTGTTTAGGCTGTATAAAACTTGATCAGAATCAACACAGTAAAATATATGTAATTACTTTGTATAAAACCTATTTTAAACCAGTTAAAATCTCTTTCTCATGGGAAAGTTAAAATTCTAAAATGGTTAAAATGGTTAAAATCGTCAACACTTTTAAGCATTTCACTCTTTAAACTGTTAAAATTCGGAACATGTTTCGTGACCAATCGATCACATTGTCAACTGATGAGCTAATGAGTCATGCTGGAGTGGAGAGGCAGATGCCTGTAAGGGGCTCTGGTGGTCTATGGAAGAACTTATACAGGATGTTTTCCGCTTCCGAAATTTTGAAGTTCATGAGCCTTTGTTCATTCTCCTTAATAAAAATGGTTCTCCCTTATGCTTAGTTCTTTGGGAAATTGAACAGTTTTCAATAAATTAATATTTTTGTCAATTTCAAAAGTAAAAAATGTGACTTGTGACATGTCACTACCGATATCATCAAATATTGCATCAGCTACGTTCAGAAGACTTCAGTCTCATTTACCTGGATGAAACTTGGATGTCATCTGCAATTGTATTTCATGTCACGTCCAGCACAAACAAGACACATTATGGACTTCATTCTGGAGTCAGTGAGGGCTGGGTTCCAAACTGTTTGTACCTGTTGGCAAAGAATACTGGGAACTGTAATACTGATAGCCATGATGAAATGATGGGACGAATTTTTGAAAACTGATTCAAAACTTGTCTATTGGCAAATTTGCCGAGTGATAAAAAGTGTCTTCATCATCATGGACAATGTCAAATTACCAATCGCCACTGCTATTGAAAATTGCAACATTGAGCACTAATGTACAAGACATCTCTCAGTACCAAATCTAGTTTCAATAAAAGTTGTTTTAATAGAAGACATAAAATGGCAAATATCACAAAAAATATTTACTTGATGAGCTTGCAGTCACTCGTCAATATGAAGTGTTATATCTTCCCCCTGCCATACCGCAATAAATCCAAAAGAGTTGACTTGGCTTGGTTAAAATTATTTGTTAGAAAAAACAATATAACTCTTCTATGAGTGCTAGCATGTGTCAACTGTTGCGGGATGGTGCAGAGCGAATTGACTCCCAGCTTTGGTCATCGTGCATTGGACATATGTGCGTGATCGAAAGGCAATACTTCAATCACAACACAGATAACCAGGAAAGTTTTCGTGATTCATGTGGAAGAGAGTGACAACAATGAGTAAATGTATGTCAAATTAAATAGCATTGATTTGCTACTCAGTGCTGTTTTAGGCATAAGACACCTATTACAGAGAATCAGCTGGCATTATGAACATGCATTATCATGTATTATCAACAATTTTAATAAGGAAAATAGCCATAGTATAAAATGTTTTTGCACCTATTTCTATATGGAGGAAAAAAAAAATTAGTAAACTGGGCAACAATGTGCCACTAAAAACCCATGCACATGCCAATTATGGCTCTTAAGGAAGTTGTGGGTAATTGGCTAGCTTATGACTACAACACAAAGGCAGCCGGCAGGGGATGGAATGAACGCAACTACTATACTAGTTTATAGAGTGGGCTACTTGGTTATAGTATGCTACAAATTGAAGAATTTTTGGAATTGATTCACAGTTTTGTGGCTATATGCATATTTGGGCAACCTTTAATCTGTATCTGGATCAAGCAGCATAGTTGAAAGCTTTGTCTGGTTTCCTTATCCTTCTGCCAAAATAGTATTGTAGTATTGTATAAACAACTATTAATAAAATTATTTTAAGTAATCTAGTCCTCTCGTACAAGTAATAATTCAGTATTTGTACACCTCAGTCTGTAATCCTGAGGGTGAGAGATTTTTAGTGGCCCTTCTTTCATAGTAGCCTTGAAAGTATGACAGAAAATACAGTGGAACTGGAGGGTGAAAGTGTGGAGATGCATTAGATGACAACCTGCCATCGCCAGCTTGTTTTAGAGTTAGTTGTCATGAGAAATATAAATTTAATTATTCCTCATTAAAGAGGATGGAATTCCAAATGGCCTAGCAATAAGTTATAAAATGTGAAGTATCTGTTCATTATAAAAACAATTTACAAAAAAATAAAAATATCAGTTCATATACATTGGAAAACTTAAGATTAGAAAAGGACATTAACATTTTATAAAATAACATGATTAATTTTTACTTGGTTCTGAAACCTAGAAAATTGATTATCATATTGGCAATGATTGTGACAGTATATGAAAATATATATAAACTTGCAAAAAGTACTTGGGAATGATAGCTGGTTCAACAGTATAGGGAAAGGGAAAATTAAGAGTTCTATGTATTGCATCGATTTCGCTTCAGGCTCCTGTATTTTATGTATTTTATTACTTTAATTAGTACAATCAGTAACAGTGATTTTTTAGGTATTACATAGAAATAAAAGAATTAACAAAGTTATTTTCTCTGTTCACATAAGTTTCATTAAATTTATGTGAAATCATTTTTAAAGAGGGACCTATTAATAATACTAGTTGTAGTATATTAGAAAGATTTTATGTACTTTTGACTTTCTGTGGTTTTGCAGGTTGATGTATTTCATGCGGGAACAGATGCATTATGTTCACCAGCAAGATCAGATGCAACTGAGTCAGACAGTGCCAGAACTTTAAGTGGCAGTTCTCCAGGTGTTGAATTATCTACCATTCCTGGAACTTCTGTTTCCCCCAAAGGGCTCTTGCCTCTCTCTCCATCTAAAGTTCACATGTTAAGCACATCATCTTATAAGATGTGTATGCTGCCAGCAACATCCTTACCAAATGCTTCAAGAATTACAATACTTCCAGCAGTACAGAAACTTTCTCCTATTAAAGTGAATAAATTATCTCCAGTTAAATTGGCTAACATAGCACCAAAGGAAATTGCTGTAACTACAGCACTGTCAGGCAGTGTTCCCCATTCTGTGGTTAATTTAACTCGGGTTACACAGCCTTCTGAAATAAAGATAGCTAAATCTTTGTTGAAAAGTAATGTATTAACCCCTAAGGTGCCTCCTTATGTTAGACTTCAGATAGCTGATGGAAAGAAATCTATTCTGCAGGCTCCTACAACTGTACGTGCTTCTGCAATGTTGCCTGAAAATGCAGGAAAGGTGCCAATACCTGCATCACCAACTTGTACGTCATTAGTAAATGCATCAGCAATGCAAGAGCCCTTGCTGACATCTTCTCACTCTCCACCAATCTCATCAGAAGTTCTTGGCTCAGCTCCTGGTATACTGCAAACATCTCCAGCCACATCATTGCTCCCTAAGAATAAAGTTCTTCACAAATCTGCAGTTGCACCTTCATATGCAAAAGCTTCCAAAGTGCCCCTTTACTATCAAGAGATGCTAACTACTAGCAAGCTTCGTCATCTGTTTAAGTGCATGGCAAGATACTGCTCATATACATCTAACAGTGGAAAACAGTTTATAGAGCACTTTACACAGCATTTAAAGGACTACAAAAAGGCACATTCAAAGCGGGGCAGACCTCCTATTTGCAAATTTGATTGGCAGCAATGTGTTTATTGCTGTACAATGATGACAAAACCTGATAAACTAGTGGAACATATTGAACAAGAACATGGAAGCTGTCTATACCAGTGTGCTTATTGCTTCTTTCGAGCTATCTCTGCTTCATATATTGTTCTGCATCAGGTAAGTGTTACTGCATCCTTAAACAACTCTCAAGTCTTGTTTTGTGCCATACTTAAATATCAAATGCCTTGGCCCTCTGGATTGCTGAGTTGGTGAATATGAAATGAACTTAGATGCAGAAGTAATAGGTAGATCCTCAGTATCCATATGATAAACACTTAAATTATTTGCGATCTTGCTATCACGATCTGAAGATCTATTCTGTCAAATGAAAGATAATATACTATATCTTAACCAAATGAGTTTAGAGGACTTTGTGACCTAAGTTTCCCAGGCATTTACCTAAAGAATTGAGGGAAACCCCCTGAAAAAACCAGGAAACTAACTTAACTAGGAATTGAACCTTGCCCCGATATGTGGGAAGTGCAAATGCAATCACTACAGGTGACTACAGGTGTGGTTTACACTGTTATTGGAAATTAATTTTGGGGTGCCCATAGTTCTCGACTTCCAAGAAAGAAAGCTACTGTGCACCTGCTTCTAACTAGAAGCTAAAGAGAATAATTTAATTAAGATATTAAGTAAAAAAAAAATGTTAGTAAAGTATGAAAAATGTTAAAATAAACCTATAATAAACATATAAGTAAATCCAATATCAATCCAGAATAGTAGAAGGATTATTTTAAAACCATATTTGGTTAGGATAGGAGAACAAAGCACCAAGCTAGTTGGAATGAGCTTAATGAAAAATGAATGGTGTTTAACGCCCGGAATTGCTACAGAGGCACCACAGGCAGTGAATGCAGATGATACATGAGATGAAGTGATGTATTGGGAAAGGATTTATTTTTAAGGAAGGAATGCTTCCAGGCCTAAGTTTAGGGTACCTCCCCGGCATGTGCCATTTATGAGGACTGAGGAAAACCTGGAAAAAACCTCAGGGAGGACGATCCTGGTGGCATTTGAACCCCAGACCTCCTGCTCACGAGTCCATGCCTTAACGACCTCGGCCACCCTACCGTGAAATGGTAGGTAGTGAAGTGAGAGATGAGGTGGTTGGTTATTAAACAAGTGAAATTAATGAAAAAAAACAAAGCAACTGGAATAGATAGTATCCCACCAGAATTTATCAAAGAATGGTATAGTGATAAATAGAGTGATGTTACAGGATTGTTTAATTTAATTATGGTAAAGGGAAATATACCAGAAAATGGAGTAAAGCACAGGGAGTATAAATATGCCACAAAACTACAGAGGTTGCATTGTTATCAAATGTTGGAAAAATATTTACAGTCATCTTGACAAATAGGCTTAAAGTGGTATTGTGTGGGGGGGGGGGGTGTAGATGGGCTAAATTTAATGGCCACACTCTGATAATGTCAATTTATGAAGTGAGAAGTAATGTAATGGACTTTCTCGTGATGACCTTATTGAGAGGCCTCGGCTTCCAAAGTTTGGTGTTCACCTACAGCTCTTGTTCCAATGGAGACAAATAGGTTTCTGAGGGTGTATTTAATTGTTTAATTGACATCAGGTTAAAGGGAAGGAATGGGATTCATTGCGTTGAAAGAGTACGTGTTGAGACGTAGGCCTAGTTCACAATTTATTATATGAAGCACTTCATTGTCATTGAATGCTATGCTGTTCATCGTAAGAGTTGGGAATTTGAGTATGATGCAACACTGGATTTATCAGGCTTGACTATGTTAATCAAATAGTTATTATGAGCTGAGCAATGTGTTGACCATTTGAAATCTTAAACATCCCTATTGATGTATGAATCACGATTATAACACACATGCCTCCTGTCTTTGAAATATGAATATACACTGCTTATAAACACTTTAGAAAACAAAATGTGCCGGCTTCGAAATTAGAATTCAGAATAACATTGTCTAGCAGCATCAAAGAAGACTTATAATGATGCAATACTTATCAAAAAGAAAGTTGTTGCACTGAGCAAAACTTGATAAAGTGACAAAAGTGATACTGACTCTGAAGGTTCGAAAACTTCTTCTTTATACAAGATTTGAATTAGGAACTGTTAAGACGCTATTTTGCCCTGTGAAAACTTTCTTTAAATTCTAGAATCTTGGTTCAAATCCAGCTTTCTGACTACCTACTAAAAACTTGTGTCAATGGGTCTGATTTCATATATTTCTTATGAAAAGAATGCTTTCTCTCATTTGAAAGTTTTTTAAAGCTTGGTCGGTTTAAAAATCTTATTTTGCCCTGTGAAAACTTTCTTTAAATTCTAGAATCTTGGTTCAAATCCAGCTTTCTGACTACCTACTAAAAACTTGTGTCAATGGGTCTGATTTCATATATTTCTTATGAAAAGAATGCTTTCTCTCATTTGACAGTTTTTTAAAGCTTGGTCGGTTTAAAAATCTTACCGCAAACTAGGCTCTTTAACTCTTACACCTAACTTTCTCAACTGGTAGCCTTTATGTACAATAAACTTCTCTAGCCTTTAAACACAAACTTCTCTAAAAGTATTCACAATAACAGAGGGACCCTTGCTATTAAAAAGGACAGTCCTGCTTTTACGAGTGTGTCTTTTGTTAAATGTTTTCCCTAAAGGACAAACAAATGTCGAGCGCTTTCTGTGTTAACATTTCTACCTACATGAGATATATACAGAAATGTACATCGATGCAGATTCATGAAATTAATTATTACATAGAGAAACATATGTACATAATTAAAAACAGTAATAATGACTAATAATAATGATATTAACAATAATCATTACGTACCTAATAGTATTAAATGGAAGTTTCTGAGATTAATTAAACAGATAATATTCATGGGACATGAATACTGTCCCAGGCTACAAAGTTGGGCTGAGGAATTAAGTATTAAAATTAGAAAATAAGAAAAAAATTTAAATAGTTAGGATTGTATTTATTTAGCAGTTAAGGTTGATGGGTAGGTAAATGGGGAAAACAGCAGAAATTAACTTTGGCAAAAGGGAAAGGAGCAATGATAGCAGTTACAGGTTGTAAATATAGAATACCAGATATAAATGTCAAAGGATATAATAAGGTGGTTGAGGCTAAAATTGTCTATGGTATTGAAATATGAGGAATAAAATTTTAGGCCTACCAAGTGTAAGAGCAAAGGAGTTTGCACAAATTGAAAAATGCTTAGAATTTCAAATAGAGTTTCAGGAGCAATGGGTGGAATAGTATTCTTAAGATTATTTTGAAGAATAATGGATTAAGGATATCTGGAGAAGGAGGGAAAACAATATCATGGTTTTTGGAAAGGAGCAAAGAGGAGATTTTAGGTTATAGAAATACAAAAATGTTTAGAGAGATAGCTGGAAAAAGACCTTAGTATTTTATATATTGTTAAAAGTATATTGATGGTTTTTGGAAGGAGCAAAGAGGAGATTTTAGGTTATAGAATTACAAAAATGTTTAGTGAGATAGCTGGAAAAAGACCTTAGTATTTTATATATTGTTAAAAGTATATTGATAAATCAAGCAAAGAACAAAGAGTGTCACATGGGTAAGAGGAGGTGTGTGGAGATTAAAAAGAATAAGAAGGTATTTTCCTCAGAATCAGTGTCCAATATGTGGAGGAAAGGAAGATTTGGGACATGTACTGTTTGAGTGCAATGGAACTGATCTCTGGAGAAAAGAGTTGAAAGTTGAAATTAGGTATATAAGGATAGCTTTAATGAAAATTTATAGTAAAGATAACAGGAATGTTGGAGAGTTTGTGATAAAGTTAAAATAAATGGAATTGGGTACTAAGAAGAGAAGTAAATCAAATATATCTTAAAGACTAGTTAAAGTTATTTAGATAATACAGAAATTTTGGGGTAGGAATGTGGCAAGTTAAGAGCATGGGTTGAATACTTAGCCATTTTACTATATTTTGATTAATGTAAACAATTTTATGATTAAATAAAATTTAATAAGTGAACTATTGTTATTGGGAAAATCTCTATGACTTGGGAATGGCCAGGAGTGAACTTAAATAATTATTGAGCGTGTGATGTTGGAAATTGTTTAGTATGTGAACAAATTTTTCATTAGTAGATACATGAGAAATAAAGGAATTACTAGCATCTAGAGATAGTAACTAGGTGATATAAAATAATGGTGGATATAGAGTTATTGAAATATTTTTTATTTTTGAACACTGGTCCCTGGATATTCTAGTAGGTTGCTGCTGATGAACTGGAGACTGGGAGCTTATGCAAAGTGGACATGTATTTTTAATTATTTAGTATTTAAATAAAGGTGGTAGTATATATTGATAAAATTGTTTTAACAAAAATTTTTGTAATTGTAAGGGTGAGATCTAAAATGGACTGTTCTGTATGGATTGAGGCCTTCATTGTATCTTGTATTCTTTCTTAGCATTTCAATAAATTTATAAACTAGAAACTGAGATGAAGTGGCACTTAAAGTAATTGTTAGTATGCCATGAATGTCTGCAGTTGTATTGGCCAAACAGAAAAATTCAAAGATATAACACATAACAGTAGAAATTCAAAATAGCTTATTTGAATTCTCTTGAATAATCTGCAGTATATTGATAGAAATCATTTGTAATAAAATAAGCAAGTCTCTTTAATTTGTTGATATACATACTCCTTCCTTTATATAATCATGCAGACAGACCTTGATGTGGCCAAATTGATGTCTTTTCCAGTTATCTGTTTGTTTAAATACATTGTACACAAAAGTTGCTGACATAGAGAAAAGAAGTGACTATTTTGAAAATTATATACATAGACATAAAATATATTTGTAAATTCTATCTAATCTGTTGTATACTTCACTTACTTTTAAATGCGATGAGACTAGTTTCGAAGATACATCCTCTCCATCTTCAACCAACTTGACGACTGGTAGGAGAAACTTACATCTATGAGAACTGTGGCTCCGCCCTGGTGGTGTTTTTTTTATAAACTGGAAATTTGTATTACATTCTCTTGTAATGTCGAAATTCATAAGATGATCCCTATGTTTATGAATGTAAATCTTCATAATCATGTAAATTCATAAACATAGGGATCATCTTATGAATTTTGACATTACAGGAGAATGTAATACAAATTTCCAGTTTATAAGAAAACATCGTCAGGGTGGAGCCACAGGTCCTCATAAATGTTAGTTTCTCCTACCTTCGTCAAATTGACTGAAGATGGAGAGAATGTATCTTCGAAACTAGTCTCACCGCATTTAAAAGTAAGTGAAGCATAAGAGTGTGTTAGACGACAGATTAGATAGAATTTACATTTAAAAATCTTCAATGTGTGAGTTCCAACAGAATTTTTAAAAATTTCTAATTTTTTGGAAGTTCTTAAATGAATAAAATATATTTTTATTTTAAATAGAACTTGCAATAGTTACTTTTTTACTCAAATAAACATGATGCAAGGTTATTACATTATTTGTTTTTTTATTTAATTAAATTTTAGTACTACAAAGAAAATAAGCCTGGCTTTAAACAAGTTTTCATGTTAAAACTGTTTTGTACTCTTATCGCAAATGTCCAAAATGTCTTCCATTTACTAGAAGATGGTGTTTCATTCGATCTTGACATTCTTTTCTTAAGTGTAAAATGTTGCCAATGGGATATTTTGAATAACATGGGACCTCTGGTGTTTCAATTCACAGATTCTCACTCTGTCTGGAAAATGTGCTATGTAACATACTTCCAATAAAAAGAAAAAGAAAAAAAAAATAAAAGAAGAAGAGTGAGGTCTGGTGATTGAGGGGGCCATAGTTGGCCATACTTCTTTTAATCCATTGCACACCAAATAATAATTTTTATTTCTGGCAAACTAAAGGAATATAATGTGTCAAAGCTCCATCTTGCTGAAACCAGGTTTTTATTTCTTTATTCAATGGCATATTCAGCAGCTACATTATAATGTTCAACAATTCACCATGAATGTTCTGACATACATTGCCATTTTAAAAATAAGGGCCCACAACTATGTCATCCAATATGTCTCACCACACCATAACTTTTGCAGTACCAGGATTGTTGGTTTCACATATCCATTGGGTTTTCTTTGGATCATTATCGAGCATTTTGGGTATGAGAAAGCCCTTCCAGTAAGACTAGGTATTTGTCATGGAGGAGAACATTTTATAAGAATGATTTATCATTTTGGAAATGCTGTATGATCAGTTGCAATATGCTACCCTTCTCTGTGCGTCTCTTGCCTGCATTGTGTGCATATACTGTGTTTTGTAGAGACAAAACTAGTACATTTTAATATTCTGCAAACAGATTCCCCTACTAATCCCACTCTCTTGAGACACTTAGCTTATTTTTGATCAATCACATCCATTGAATGTGTTCATAAATGACAGATTTCAGATGATCACTTCATCTGATGTCTAGTACACTAAATGTTCTCTTAAATTTGTGCATTAGATTCGATACTGTTAGTTAAGATGGATATCACAAGGGTCACAATGAAATTTACTTTTTTTGTTGACTCTACAGAGCAATATTAATGTAACTTACTGTTCAAAAGTTGAAATGATTAATTCCAATATCATTCATTAACTTTCATAGGCTTTCAGAGCTGAAATTGTCTTGGTAAAGTTTTTTCCAGCTTATGCCACATGAAACTTAGTGGTAATACACCAATGCAGTTTGATAACTCCATGAGGAGGAGAACTGCAAGGTCCTTGAAATGTTTGATGGTGTATTAATCATTATACCTGAATTGATGAAACTTTTCACTTGACACTTAGCGTCAGTTCTTGAAACGTTGGTTATGCTGTGGCTGCGATGTTGGAATGGCCATCACTGTTTAAGGCCAGTATTAAAGTTTTCTTTGTTACTTAATTATATATTAAGTGTCTGTAATAAGAATTACTGCACTCAAGAATTATTTATAACTGCAATTAAATTACTGCATAGTAAAGTAAGCATAATAATGAACAAACTTTCAACAAGGAGAGATCTACTGTATAGATTTTGCTCATGATTTTAAGTAGGAAAAAGTTTCAAGCCTATACGTTAAGTGCCATCTCTAACAGCATTTTGCATTTGTGTAACACCTTGAGGCAAAGGATTAGGTATCACATCATGAATCACTCTGCAAATGAAATCTTCGGGACACTTTCAAACTACTACAAATTAATAATTTCAATTAATCAGAATAACTCAATTCAAACATGTGATAGAAGTCACTGCACACACAATAGGAAAAACCGGCAACACAGCAGCTTCTATGTCACGACTGACTGACCGATAATGTTTTTTGTAATTGGTTCAGAAGGTGTAATGGGTAGCATTTCTCACTTGTTAATCTGTAGCATTACCAACTGAAAAGATAACTCAAAAAATCGTTTCTCAATTTGTAATTTCATCTCATGTATCATTGTCTACTGCCTGTGATACCATGGCCATAAAAATGGGCATTAAACACTATCTAAACAATAGCAACAGTGAAGGAAACAAAACATAATTTACTAGTAGCTCCTTTGTTTTCATGGTGTACCTTATAGCTTACATTAAAAGAGAGAGAGAGAGAACATTGGAGCATATGCAATAAAGTACAAAACAAGTTTTACGCAAAAACTTGTTTAAAGACAGCCTTGTTTTCTCTAGAGTTCTAAAATTTAATGAAATAAACAAACAAATAGTGTAATAAAGTTGTATTGTATTTAATACAGTAAAAAAGGTAATTATTAGAAGTTCTAATAAAAATATATATGCTAATTTCCGCTCCACCGTGTTCAGTTGTCCAGATATAGTTGCATAAAGAAGGCTGTGGTAGAAGATTGTGACATGTTCAAAATGGAGTATCGAGCTGTTATTAAGTTGTTAACAAAAGAAGGACTTCCTCCAAATGAAATTACACAGCAATTGGACAGTGTATATGGGGAAGCATCCTCCTCATATTCTACTGTAAAAGAATGGACAAATCTTTACTAATGGGTTGAGAAAGCATTGAAGACGAAGAGCATGCAGGTCGGCCCTTGGAGGTGCTCACTCCTGAAAACATCGCTCTTGTGGAAGGAGAAATTATGGAAGACCGACGGCTCAAAGTTACAGAAATACTAGCAAGGTTAGGCCTTTCTAAAACAACAGTCCTTCAAAATATTCTTGAATGTTTAAACATGAATAAGGCTAGTGCAAGATGGGTATATAGTCTTCTTTGTTCAGTCCAAAAGCAGCAACCAGTCAACTATTGTCAGGCATTTTTGGAGCTCTGCCATGGCAACGAGAGAGAAGTTCTGCGACAATTGTTACAGGAGATGAAACTATGGTCTTCTACTATGATCCCTTATCCAAAAGAGAATCAATGGAGTGGCATAAACCTAGCAAAGCACCGCCTCTAAAGGCCAAGGTCACTTAGTCAACCAAGAAGAATATGGCCACAATCTTTTGGGATTGTGAAGGAATACTCTTCATTGACTTCAAGGAGAGAACATCACAGCAAGTGCTGGCCTACTGCATGGACTATGAACTATGTTACTTCCATCAAAAAGAAAAGGCAAGAAAAGCTGAGTGGTGGTGTGCACCTTCTTCACAACAACATGCCTGTGCACACAATTATTGTTGCAAAGGAAACTGTGATGAAATGTGGCTTCAAGGAGATCAACCATCCACCGTACAACCCAGATCTAGCTCCCAGTCTCTGTTTCCTCTTCTGAAAACTTAAGAAAGACCTTCAAAAAAGGAAATTTAAGTGTGACAAAGAAGTGATGGTTACTGTTTATGCCCATTTTGCAACAAAATTTCTGACTTTTGGGGGGGGGGGGGGGGGTTGAAATGTTAATTCAAAGGTGTGAGAAATATATTGCAATAAAGGGTAACTATACTGAAAAGTGAAATATAGTTTTTGTCTTTATCATACCTAGAAAATGGTTAGGCCGGAATTTACAGATGTTGGGAGAAGATCATTGGAGTCAAAGTGGCAATAAATAATGTATAAAAAATAATGATAAATTAGATAATTTCGTCAGAATAAAGCCAAATTTTATTTAACTTATTTTACTAATCTGTTACAAATTATTACAAATGATATCCCTATGCCTATTGTAAAAATTGAATCAACAATCTGTTCAATTGGCCTGTCTATTTGACATTTGATTCAGGTAGGAAAGCACAAACCCAGTCAAATGTCAGAAGTATTCGGGCTTGTAATGGGCAATTTGTCCTTTTCTTGGACTGCTCCATGCATAATGGTTGGCATTCGATCCATTGGTTGGTTCAAACTGGTTCCATGGTGAGCGGGAGTCAAAAAGTCTGCATCTATGATCATTGCATAAGTTATTACTAACACTTGAATGGTGCACTTACCATTATCAAGAAAGAAGATACTGGAACTACCTCCCTTCATTTTCCACACATTTCTGGCATTGACTTATGAATTAAACCATTATCCCCTGCAGTTCCCTCTGAGAAATGGAAGAATTTTTTGCAAGAATGCTATTATTCAGTTTATCTTATGTGTGTGAATTTAATATGTACACTTTTTCCTTTAATGCCCTCCATAGATAAAAACTGCAGGGCATTAAATTGGGCAATCAAGCGAGTCATGTATAGTGAAGGCTGTCATCGAATATTCCATGAATTACATGCAAGGAGACAAGGGCTTATCCGTTGTAGAGTCATGTTGGAAAGTCACAAACCTACATTTCCTCACAATTCACAGAAAAAAGATTGCAAAATATTCTGCACACACTTATCACTATTGTTCTTAAAAAAAATTAATAGGGCTTATTATTCTCTTGCTGCTAATGTCCATCACACTTCTGTCTTTTGATCATGCAAGGGTTCCTTGCTAATCAGGTTAGATTTTTCCTGAACTCCAATATAAGTTGTTTTGTGAATTGACATACCCACTTGGTGGAGCCAAGATTTGTCCGTGAAGAAAATTAGATTAGGGTCAATTTCTATCAAGAACACTATTCAAAATCCATTCACAAAATCAACTCTTGGATTAAGTCCTTGTTTAGGTTTTTGCACTACAGTAATTTTATAGGTGTTTAACGTCGGTAACTTTGTAGCCTTTCAAACAGAAAATTTCCGTTTGCTGAGAAAGATGTTGAAGTGATTTTTAGGGGAACCTTGCAAAGCATATCCAATGTTATCTAATGTTACTTCTGTAAGTACTGTTGTATGGTTGGTAAATTTTTTATCAAGAATACTTCCTGTTTCAAGACATTTATTTACAAATCTGTTAATCAAACTTTGACTTGTAAGTTTAATATTAGAAATCTGTCATGAAACAATCTCTGTACATCATGAGCCAACTCTGTACTATGTACAAATTGTAAATAAATACTCTTTGGGGAATAGAACATCTAATTAGAACCACTTTAACTCAATACACTGTTATATGCTGCCTAATACACTGTCACATAACACAAGAACACATTCGTACATTCTTAGAGTTAAACTCATACTTACTTCCCCTTTGTCTCTCTGGCCAGCTTTCAAGCATGGGAATGAGGTGAGAACTGCAGAGCTCAGTCAACTGCACATGGAATAGTCCCACAAAGGAAAAATCACCAATTATTATGGATGTTCTGGTTGATTCCTGCAATGCTCCATTAAAATAGCACTTGTGTGCCCTAATGAGGCTGCCACAAAAGTGAATTATACTTGTGCAAATTTCATGTAGATTTCATATTTCACTGCAGGGATATATCCATTTATCATTGGATAAAACAAGGTTCCAGAAATTACATGACTTTCTGAAAATTTATTATAGTACAATATTAATGATCAACATACAGAGTTACAGAAAAGGAATTAAACTTTGGAATATTGTGGTTTAATTCATTTGAGTCTCAAACCCATCAAAATTCATCTTGCATAGAGAGGTAACTGTTTGTTGTTTAGAGGTGGACAGAAGAGTTTAAGAACTGTTAAGCCAGTTTTCTGTAGGATACTTAAAAAATGCCAAAGGTCTATAGTTTGAGTCCCAATCATAATTTTTTTTTTTTCCTGGCATTTCATGAGAAAAACTTAAATACTTATTGGTTTGGCAGAAACAAGTATTTTAGACATTTGTTATTCTTTGTAGCTAATTTTTGGGTTCTGACAATATGGTTAATGCAATTTAATTTTTCTTTCAGAATACATGTCATATCAATGACAAAGTCACAGTGCTATTTTGCACAAAACTAGAAAATATTCCGGAATTACCAGAACAGGACATAGCTCGTGCAGCAATGATTACTCCATATGTTTGTCAACAAGGTAAGAATTGCTATATGCATTTTAGTATACAGAAGTTACATAATATATTAATTACATATTATCATAAACTACTTAAAGCAACTAGCATCATTGCTTGCAACTCTTGCCAAATACAAGTTGTGAAGCTGTTCTTAGCATTTTTTTTTATGTAGAGATATACATTTGCTTCTTAAATGTAAATTGGAACTTGCACAGTGAAGCCAATCATATTAATTGATATCATTGTATCATTCAGTTGAACTACACACTCTTAAAGCTTCACTTACTTTTCATAAATGTATGGAACCGGTTTCGAGAACATTTAGTTCCCATCTTCAGCCAGGCTAAAGTTCAACTGTCGGATCATTCATTGAGCTGTGGGAATGTATATTCTGCTCTGGTGGCGGTGTGATAAACTTGTAGTTTATGTTTTCATCCCCGACAATGTCGAAGTTCATTATGCTGTCTTTGTATTTGTAGATGTAGATTTTCTCCCAGGTTGCTAATTCCGCAGGTCCTTGTACAAAGATAATTTAAGATAATTTAATCACATACCTAGATTTTGTATACATTATTCAATTTTACAATATACATCTTTCAAACCCATTAAATTGCAATTCTTCTTCTGTCCATCCAAACAGCCTCTTGTGTGTTCTTATTCCTGATTAAAATACGTGCTTCTTACATCCAGGTTCACACTGCTCTGCTCTCTTTCTTCCTCCAACTGTATCCTCTCTTGCAACTTTCTGGAGCAATCATACATAAGACTTTGTTTTTCCATGCCTGTATCATAACTACATTTGATTTACATAGTATGTAACTGAATTTTTTACATTCATTACATAACATGTATTTGATTTTGAATTTTGTGCCTCCAGAAATTCTTACAGTTCTTCAAAAATTGATTTTTATTGCTAACATTTTTGTAAATAATTGCATATTTCTAACTCTCAACTTTCAGCCCCACACAATCTTGTCTGCCATTTTTAGCAAATTTTTAAACACAAGACATTGTTTATAATGCTAATGATTTTAGCATACATCTTTAGTTTTAGTACAAATATACAAATTTCCAAGACAGATTTTGTGCAGGATACCTGGTAGTTTTTTATTTAATGTTTTTATGTTTTGTCAGAATTATTTATTTTTAATTTGGTGTTTAACATAGTTCTCTTTATAATTTATTGTAGCAAGAATGCTTAACTCATGAACTGTAATTATATCTGACATATATTAGCATGGATAGCTTAAGTGATTAAAACATGAACTCGCGAGTTGGAAGTCTGAGGTTCGATACCCACTAAAACTGTCCTCCCTGACTATGGTTTTTTTTATCAAAGTTTTCAGTCCTCATGAGATTGCAAATTCTGGGAAGGTACCCTAAATATAGATTAGGTTAGGTTTATTTTATTTAAAGATGCTCTTTAATCTCTGGTTATTTGTATCCCATTTAATTCAGGTTTGAAACTGGTAATAAAGTTACTCAGAGGCCTCTTCTTTCAGGCTTGAAGTTCTTTTACATATACCATAAATATATAACAAGGGACCAACGACTTTACTTCCCTTCTAAAAAAAAGGCGTACTTAGGATTATTATGCCCTAAAATATCCATCGACCCTGGCAAGGCATTTGAGGCAAGTATGATTACCACTAGACCATCAGGATTGACTCCCTAAACTTTGACCTATAATTGCTTCACTTCCAAGTAGAATTCTTTTCCAACATATGTATTATCAGTGCTCATCACCTGTGAAGCCTCAATGGCTAAATCAGACATTAAGCACAAGTCAAGAGAGAAAAAAGCAAAAAGAAGAAGACATGTGATTATTTGACAAAGGCATTGGTTTTGCTTCAGGTAGAATGATGAAGCACCCAACAAATTTCTTCATGGTTGCATAAAGTTGCTTTAATATAAATTTAAGCAGTAAATTTTCAATGAGTTTTATATATAGATGATTGTGTTTTAAAGGAAAATATGGCATTTTGCCAGTTCCATATATCTTAAATAGCTAGAATATGTATAACTAAATAGTCAAACTAAAAGAGGGAAGAGTTTCATAATTATAGCTAGACATTTAAAACACAACTTACATCTCCATTTAGAATACATGCTTAAATACAGATTCAGCGCTATATATTTTTCACCCATAAAGTACTCTTTGACTTTAATGTATCAAATTAAGTTAAGAATAATTTCAAATTTAATTAAGCAAAAATGAATTGGCTGCATGATTTTACAGATGGATACCTATTCATATTTGTGTAAGAGAAAAAGAAGCAGGAATCATTAGACATTATTTTTCCTTTTATAGGCCTATAGGGTATAAAACAAGTGGTTTTGATGGAGAAATATATTCCATTTTCCTAAAAGTAAGAAATCTTTAGTAATAGTTTAAAAAATGTTTCATATTTCTAAGACTTTTTTCTTTTTGGTTTCCAATTTCTCTTGCTTTTTCCTTTGTATTTTAAATTGCAGTCTGAGCATTCTGTATTTTTACTTTTGTGGTATGCTGTGAATAACCTAACAAGTTTTTTTATTGTGTCTATTTTATGGTACTAATTTTACCATGATCTTTAAAGATCTCAAATTTCTGATGATATGAATATGCTGTATTTGCAATTTTTTTGATATTTTTAAGTGCTGAAATGTTTGATGAATTTTTGTCTTTTGAATTTATTAATACTTTTTACTAATCCATTGATTATTACTGTTTTATATATATTGTAATTCTTTTTTATATTCTGTTTTAGTGAATGGGATATTAACTAGTGCACCAAACTGTTGAAAATGACATATTTATGTAATTGGATTATATCTATTGTTTTTTATGTAATTATCCAAATGTTTTCTTTTTCTCTAATACCAGAGTTGAGTGTGTTTGAGTTTCTAATGATTTTTAAGTCTATAAATGTAAATTCTCCATTTTCTTTGGTTTCCATAGTGAGTTTTATAGATTTCTCTTATAAATTGAGGAGTTTTAAAGCAACTGATGAATATTTCAAATCTTTTTGTTTGCTAGAGGGATGGGAATATTTTTAATGACACTGTAAAGGCAAATGCCAATCTTTAATTAGCAATGACTTACTTGCACATTCAGTCATTTGTTCAAAGACCTATGATAGTTGACATGCGCTATTGATAATCTTTTCAACAAATTCTTTGGATTTAAACTTATTTGATAATATAGTAAATATTAACAACCTTTCAGGCAAACATTTCATGGGCTTGAGTATTAGTTGGTGCTTTGCTTAAACTTTTTGCTTCAAAGTTCAATTTATTAATAACAGGGACTGGATGTTGAAATTAAAGCAACTGTCACTGTTTTTCAGCTGCATTTTGAAAGGGGAAAAAAATTAGTGAAATTTTTATATATGTTACAGCAAGCTGTGGAGCTATTTTCTATCTGACAGATGAATTCCAAAATCACTTGGAAAAAGAGCATTCGCAGGTTGCTATATATTCCTGTCACAAGTGTACAAGTCAACACTTCAGGGCTGATCGCTTGATAGCAGTAAGTACTTTCATTTTGTAAGAACATAGGGTTTCACATCTATTGTATGATGAATCAGTTATCCACCATTCTTCTTGTCTCAACAGCAATGTTTTTGATGTGGGTCATGTCAAATTATTATTAGTGTGTACTTCACTGTGTTAGATTACAAATTTCATCAGTTTTGAAATTATTTTTAGTTAGTATGTTCAAAATGTTGGTTACTGATAAGACCCGCAAAACTGGTTGGTACTGGTTAGTGCGAAGGAATTTTATATCTCAGTTTTCCTGCAATGAAGCTATGTTTAGGGAGATAATACAGAATGTGGGATGCCGAATTTTGTTAAGTTAAAGATTTAGTCACCAAGATATTTGAAAATTTCAATTGCTTTCAGAGTATGTGAAATGGTTTCTATTTAGAAATGTGGTGTAATTAATATGGACAGCAATGTAGTAGACGTTGGATGCCAAATTTGTGTGTTGTAGATGTTGATGTAACTACCACCACAATGTCCTTGGCTAGTTCAGGGTTGGTATTATAGCTGGATTTTTCAGATTGTTAATTCTGGAATGAAAGGTGTATGATTTAAAGTATAACAAAATCTCAATGGATAGGAATCTACAGAGTTTATTAATGTTTTGTCATTACCACACAAGAGTACACTTTTCTGATTACCATATGCTCTGAGAATATTATTAGATGCAGACTGAATATGAGACAGACGTGTTATAATTTAAATGCTCTCCAGAAAATTGGGCTTTTTGCCGTGTTATAACTCGTGTACCATTTTCCTATATGGATATTAATTCAAACTCGTAACTCCTATCATTCACCACAAATAATAATTTTGTAATTTCTTCTAAGAAATATTCATTGCCACTTATTTTTACATAATGTTAAGATGTTGCTTCACTATACAAACCACTATTTCTGCTAATGGAATTTAAAACACAACTTCTATCTATGGAACCCAACGCATAACTAACATTCTGAGATATAAACAGTCACTTATTATAATAAGATTGTAATAGTACTATACATTATAATGCATTATACAGGGCTATTCAAAAAGAAGGAACAGATTTCAAACATTTATTTCTTCCAAACTACAAAAGATAGAAACACAATTCTAACATTCCTGAAAAGGAAAAATTCAATTTTCACTTCTTTATGTATTCAATATGAGCACCATGTGTTACACAAGAAAATATCAAAACAATGGCTCATTTCTTGCCACACATGAATCAGCTGGTCTCTAGTTATCGAATTCACAGCTTCAACAATTTGATGTCACAGACTTTCAAGAGTATCAGGCATAGGGGGATAAAAATGCAGTCTTTTACTTAACCCCACAAACAAAAGTCACAAGGAGTGAGGTCTGGAGACCTGGGAGGCCTACGGGGATGAAGTACTCCTCCTCTTTCAATCCAACATCCTGGAATGGTGTCATTCAGGTAATGTCAGATGTGCTTAGAGAAATGAGATAGGAAACCATCTTGCATGAAGATGAAGTTATCTGAATCATCTTTAAGTTGAGGAAATAACCAGTTTTGAAGCATGTGTAGATAGGTTAGTCCTGTCACAGTGTTCTCCATGAAGAAGAAAGGTCCATAAATTTTGTTTACAGATATGGCACAGAAGATGTTAATCTCCAGTGAATCTCTTTCATGTTCAATAACTAACATAGGATTTTCACTTGCTCAAATTCTGACGCTATGCCGATTAACTTTACCTGAAAGATGAAAAGTGGATTCATTGGAAAAAATGTATTGTTCGGAAAAATTGTCTTCTTCCATATCATCTAGCATGCTAATGCAAAATTTGCACCTTTTGTTGTGGTCATCAGGATGCAATGCTTGCAATAACTGCAGTTTGTACGGCTTCAAGTGCAGATGATGTTTCAGAACTCGCCATACTGTTGTTTGAGGAATGTTAAGTTCCTTGCTTGCTCGTGCTGTGGATTTTTTGGGCTCTTCATAAACTGTACGAATAAGCTTGACATTTTCATTCGATATGCATGGACATCCCGTGCTTTTCTGTTTGCATTTGCAACCATCTACAAATTTTCAATGCCACTGGTAAATCTGCTTATTTGCAGGCGGTTGTTTATTAAACTGACGATGAAAAGCACTTTGAACTCCAATAATGGACTCTAGTTTTGCTAATTGCAGCAAACAAAATGCTTTTTCCTGTTGTGTCTCCATTTTACTACAGACAATCAACATGGCAAGCAACAGTGCCAATGTGGCCATGATTGGAACTTCTACCTGGGTGGTTCAAATTTTAAACTTTTGTCTGTCCAGGAATGTTATAATTATTTTTTCTACCTTTTGTAATTTGGAAGAAAGAAATGTTTGAAATTTGTTTCTTCTTTTTGAATGGCCCTTTTATTTTCAGCATATGCATACTAAGCGAATGAATTCATTAATTTCTATTTAGTCGCAATTAGGCTGTGTCTCATGTTTCATTCTTGGGGTACATATTATTGTTGTTACGCTTGCCATTGATTCACTTAATATTATAATTTTCTTATCTGTAGTTTAATCTTTTCATATTCTTGGCTATGTATGTGTTCCTTTGAACCATTACATTTTTATATTATTTGATATTGTCATAAAGGCCAACAAACAAACATTAAGACATACATTGTAATAGTCCTTATCTGATAAATGAAATCTATACAAATGAGCTTGCTAGATTTATACAATTTAAAATATATTACAAATGAATATATGTTATTTGAGTAGAAAATTAAAGTCCTTACCTAACATAAAAACATGTACATGAATATTTGGAGCTTTAAATTGAATATGATGGCCTTTATCTTATGTAATAACATATGCAAATGAACTTCTCAAATTAACATAACTAAATAGCTATTACCATTAAATATATGGCTTTATATTGAGCATTATATCCTTTATTTAATATAAAAACATAAGTAAATGAACTTCTTAAATTAACATAGCTAAATAGCCATTACAATTAAATATTTGTGGCTTTATATTGAGCAATATAGCCTTTATGTAATATGCAAACATGTGAAAATGAACTTATTAAAATAATATAGTTAAACAACTGCTATCAATGAGTGTAGAGCTTCAAATTGGATATTTTCCATTCCAGAAATTAGTCCAATTAAGCAGTAATGAAAATGCTAGTGAATTCTCAGCTTCAATTTGCATGTTTTAGAAGCCATTGCATTCACCATCTGAGGACTTGCTGATGTTTTTTATTTTTGTTGTATTACAGCTTTTAGTGTTATTGAATTTGAACATGATTGTGATATAAAATAATATTGGATTCCAGTATTTGTAGTTTTACTTGTATATTATTATGAATGTAGTTTGTACTCTAATTGTGAGATCATCTATGTTGATGCTAGTAGAACAGGATTTTATTATGTGTATGATTCAAAACCAAAAATACTAAACTGTTGTAAAATGAGAGTTAATGTGATGGTGATATATGTATTCAATTACTATAGAGCCCATATAAAATAGCCTAAAATTATTACATAGAGAAATGAAATGAAAAAATTATATGGCTTTCAGTAACTTAAGTAAGAGCATATGAAGGATGATTAAACAACAATAAAAAAAGAAATCTCTTTATGGAAATTTTATAATATAATGTGTTCTTAAAACCATAGTGGTGTACCAGACTTCTGTAGTATCTGAACAAAACGAAATAAAATCATGTTACTTTACACTGTATTGAAGAGTAACTCAAAGAATTTTGGAAGCATGGGGAGAACTTGAAATGCATGTGCAGGTAGTCATTGATAATGCAAACTATGTGACTTGGCCAGCAACTGAAAGACTCAGCATTTAAAACAAAAATAAAGGACTGCTTAATGAACAAGGTATTAACTAATAGTGAAACCATTTTTTGAGGGAAAGAAAGAATAATTTTTTGTTAGTAAGGTTAGTGCCTGGATGTGTGGGAAGGGGAATTGTGCATACTTGTGAGCATGCTAATGAATAATAAAGCTAAATAGAGAATATGTTATACATTTATAAGCCTTTTTTTAATATCAGTGTAAGTTTTGAACTAAATTAAATTTCATTTGTGTAAATTGTGCTCATAAGGATTGAAATTTTGCAAATAATTTATAACTTATGGGTATGTTTTATAAACTTTTTTTTATATATATATATATATAAAAAACTCGGTTATAAGAATATTTGTTCATGGAGATAATATAAAACAATAGGGAAAGGTTAAGGAAAAGAAATGGTGATGGGGAAGAAGACTTTTTTGAGTATTAAACTCATTCCATACATCTTTCTTTTGTTTGTTACAGCATTATAAGCTACATTCATGTTGTTATTATCAGTGCATATACTGCGTTTATGGCAGTGATACAAAAGAAGAAATGCAGCATCACCTTTGCAACTCTCATCCAAATAAAAAGCCCAAAATAATTATTCGTTCTGTGGATACAACGGTAAGATATAAAAGAAAGAGCAATAAAATAATTACATAAAAATTATAAGGATTGTTATTTTGATTTACTATACAGTTTTAGTAACAATTTTATTGTGTAAAATGTAAAAATATCTTAATTTTTTAAGAATCATAGGTTGGATTTAAATCAGTACAAATTATAATTTGCAGTAATGATTTTAAGTAGCATTTAAAGAAATCCATTTTGTATTTGATGAGAGTGTATCAACTTTGACCCCAATAGAAATGATTTATTGTTGATTCTAAGTTCATTCCTATATATGGTTATTTCTATATGCCTATTCCATAATGAGCCTGAACAGGTATTTCATTCCTTAGCACATTCAGTACCAGCTTCTCAGCAGGACATTTAAATGCCTGGACGAGCTATTTTTATGCCACTCCCACCTCTATACGCTACTTCATAAAATTTGTTATTCATTCTCTAAAATAAATTTAAGTCTGTCTGTAGTGTATAGTGACTGCTGTCACTGAAATGGGGAAATGAAAGAATGTGGAGAAAGTGTGTTCGAGTTTCCAATTGGAGTTTCAAACATGTGTTGGTCTGCAATCCAATACATTTTTAAGTCTGGCTTCTGTACAATTCCTGTAATGAAATCTGCCTTGTAAATATCTTTAGCTCGGGAACATCTACTGGTTTCCTAGTCTGCAGTTTTGAGTTTTTGGTGAAAGGCCATGGCACATTTATCATAGATTTGTCTGTCTGCACACATGTCCAAACAAATCATCATTCAAGAGAACATTTACGTAATCCATGATTTCACTTTTGTTTACTAATTGAACATTTAGGGCGGAATTGGATGTAAGTGATGAGATATCCAAATATAGGATGTTGTGTATCTGTAGCCTTTGTTTTTCTAGTCTGTCGCTTTTGGGGATCATAATTTCACTGTCACTGCTGTCAGAATTCATTTCGGGAATTAATTCATTACTGAAAATAGCGTTGTAGAAAATGTCTAAAATGGTTTCTTAGGTAAGAAACTTCTTTGATAAGCGATGACTATGAAACCACAACACAAGCACTACACAGAAATGCTGACATGCACAGCAATATCAAGTATTTGACATTGAAGCGAGGCGAGGCTGAACACCAGGGATAAATCAATCACCCTGATAAAATATTTAAATGGAAGGAGAATATACACTCTTCTTCCATCTATAAAAACCACTACTAACTAAATCATACTAAAGCCTCGGCATGGAATATAAACAGAGAGTTGTTTCAAGTGTGGTATTAAACGTTGCATGTCATCCATGACCCATAGCATAAGGGGAGATTTAAATGTCATTTGCCATCTATGGCAATGTGTTAACCTAGTGGTTGATATGGTTTTAGGCTTATTTATTGGTGTTTAATGCTCGTTTTTACTACTGAGGCACCACAGGCGATGAACACTGATGATACATGAATTGAAATGATATAGTGGGAAAGGATATATTTTTAAGGAAGGAAACGTTCCAGGCCTAAGCTTAGGGTACCTCCCCGGCATTTGCCATTTATGGGGACTGAGGAAAACCTGGAAAAAACCTCAGTTGGGGAGGACAGTCCTGGCAGGATTCGAACCCCAGACCTCCCGCTCACAAATCTGCGCCTTAACGACCTGTGCCACCCATGGCAGTTTTTTAGGCTTATGAAACCCATGCACCTGAATAATACCTGAGCATTTGTTCAAGAACCAATAATTGATCACTCACCTATAAACCAGATCTAGCTCCTGCTGACATTTTTATGTTAAGTAAATTGAAAGGCCCCATAAAAGGAATACAAGTGTCTGCTACAGTATCAAAATCTTATAAATTGTAAATAATTTCAGATTTTTATTAACATTCACAGATTTTTGAAAATTGCTTTGTGTAGAGGAATGGGAAATTGTTTGTTGAGCAATCTCCGTACTTTTAATTCAGATAGTACAAGCTATACTGTTAACAAACTGCTTGCACATATCTACTTGTCATTTATTGTATTTTATGTTCTATAAACTAATCTGGCTGATTTTATTTGTTTTTGAATTAGATGACATGTGATGAAAGTGCACCAGCATCAGCAAGGACATTAGAAATGCTGCAAGTAATGGATCTAGAAGAAGAAATAAGTGAAAATATTATCATACTTGATGAATCTAATACTTTACAAGAACAACTTGAAGCAGAATCTGTAGCTTTGGACCATCAAGAAGTAAAACGGGGAGGAGAGAAGGAACCAACTCTGACTCCTTCTCCACTTCCTATGGATCAAGTTGGTGAACTTGCTGACAATGAGCAGGAAAAGGAAACAGGCCAAGGTGAATCTGAATTCACTGATGATTCCATCAAAGAAAGTGCAGGAAACAAGGCTGCTAGTAATGGTAATTATGTAAATAAAGATCATAATGCCGTTGCCAAAGAAAGTTCTGATGATGATATTGTTATAATTGAAGATGGGAATAACACTGGCAGAGGATCTGCAAGTGTTGTTGAAGATACCACTCATGGCAGGCTACTGGTTAGAGGAAATTTTTCAAAAAATAAGGTTTCAGATGTCATTATGCTGGGTGATAGAGCTGAAGATAGAGCAAGTATGCAAGGGGCTGTAGAGAGACAACAGCAATCTCAAATACCAGATCTTATTTTACCTGAGCCATTGGTAACTCTAAAACATCGAAATCCTGAGACCACAGTTGCTATACAAACAGCAGTGGATCCTTTGAGCATTTCAGAACCTGTACAAAATGAAACTAAGGAAGATATTCCAGAAGCATTAAATGAAAGTGTATCACGGGCAGAGTCTGATCTGGAGGAAAAATATCCTTCACAGTCAACAACAGAAGTGTCAGAACCCTTATCAGCTTCTACAAAAACTGGATTAATAGGTTGTGCTTTATATCGATGTGGTTATGCATCTTGCACATATTCTACTGAAACTTCCTCATTGCTCAAGGATCACTTATGTGCCTGTGACATGGCAAGGGATTCTCCATCGCTCATTTGTGTGCATTGCAAAAAACAGTTGAAGCATGTTGGTACACTGTTGGAACATTTGCGCACTCATGGCACCAATCGATTTAAATGCTCACTTTGTGAATACCAAGCTGCTGTTCCCCATCAGGTAGCAAAGCATCTGAAGCAGAAACATCGTGTGGCCAGTACCAAAGTTGTGCCTCTTAATCCATTAGAATCAGACCCGGAGACTGCAATGTTTGTTGTTGTCCCAAAGGTATGCTATAGAACCACATATATTTAAAATAAGATTTTCATTACGCGTTAAAGTAATTACCATGGCCCAGAAATTTTTTCTATTAATAGTTATGATGTATAAGTCTTAGAGCTTCATTCCACTGTTCACTTAATAATCAGGGCTTTGAGTTAGCATGGGTATTTGCAGAACTTGTGGCATTCTAGATTAAAAAGGTTCTTAAAGGTTTGGTGAGCAACTGAAGATGGGAGAGATTCTCCCGAAATGCATCTTACTTTTATGTAAGTTAATGGAGTTTAGTGTAAAAAAAATGAATACCTAAGTTTAGAAAATTTTAGTTATCACTTTCATAGTTTGCTTCACAATAAATGTCGCTTTTTTCCTAAAATTTCTTGTAGAAGTTTTAGGATTTATTGCTCAAAATTAGTTTATAAGATGAAAAAGAGCAATTTTTTTACATTAATGAACTGGTAATTCAGCTTTGCCTTATTGTTTGCTATTAAAATGCTAATGTCTATGAGTGATGTCTTTAGTATAGTTTTTCTGCTGCATTTATCCAAAGTTCTTTTTTCTCCAGCACTTCCAAGTGTTTCAGAAAACTTCTGCTTTGCTATGTACAGAGCTAAAGTTGTGCATAGGAAGATTTTTCTTTATTTTCTAGAGAAGTAATCAAACTTGCAATGAATGTAAGAACACTAATCACTCAAATATTCTTGGTTTCAGATATATGTTTAAGAGTATCAGTGGTTTAAAATAAATTGTGAAGTCCAGTGTTGAAAGCATTTTTTATTTGAATATGACTAGCTGTGGTCAGCATGTGCTTAGATCTGTCTTACTCTGCAACCTGTTATATAGTTTGGAAATAATTGGCTCTCCATAAACGTGGATTTTTTCCTTTTTTAAGATTGTTTTTTCCTTATGAAAATAGAGGGAAGGATTTAAATCAGCACCATAAATAATGCATTGCTATCATTTACCAAGCATAGAGGAATAACATTTCAAAAACTGTATAATGCAAGATAATATGACTTAAACTGAAACTTATGTCATGGCGAACAGAAGAATCTTTAGCTAATTGATTGCTTTTTGTCAGCATTTATAATCTTTTCATAGAAAAAGGTTGTTCATGAATATCGAAATTTTAATGAATCTTTTGTTATAGAAATTGAAGCAAATTTTATAGCACTTTTCTCTAATCAGGATCCATCTGTGAGACTTGATGCCCTGCAGCTCTGGCATAGTCATTGATATTTTTTGATAATAGTTGTATTTTTTATTTTGAAAATTTTTATCCTTTTTACAGCTTCCTTCTCTTCTTGTACTAACATGTTTTTCATCTTGCTTTGTTTCAGGAAAGGTTAAAAGGGAAAAAGAGCAAAATTGCAGGAAAAGAATCATTGGATAATAGTAGCAAGAGATCATTTCTTCCAGAAGAACTAGAGCAGTTGCCTCATCAAGCAATATTCACTGTTCCTCTGCAGTGTGCAACCTGCAAATATGAAACCAAAGTGCGAAGCAACTTTTATCGTCATTTACAGCTGCACCTATTGTCTACACCAGATGAACCTGCAGCTGTAGCTGTTACAACAGACCCTTCTGTGTTGCCTAACAGTGCTCCAGTAAATCCTGTACCCTGTCTTGAGTCAAATGAGATGATGTTTGATAAGATGACAAATCTTGCTCTGAGTTCTCACATGGGAAATATGACAAAAGCAGGTGATGGTGGTTCAGGTAAGTGCATATTTAAAACTGATTATAATAATGTAATTAAAAGCTTTTGTTAATGAAAAAAATGAAAAATTGAACAGCAAAAGTACATGGTGTAAGCCATAAAGTCAGAGGAATAATTGCAATATATTAAGTACTAAAAATGATTAAATAGGCTGATCACAACTATCATACACTATGTATATTTCAGGACTGTACTTCATGAGAAAAGAAACATTTTGTAATAGAATAATTTTTTGAATTCATGTAACATTGGTTCTAAGTTCATTTTATTAACCTACTATAAAGGTAGCGCTGCATTTGGAAATCAATTTTGACTTTATTTAATTCTTTGTATCACATTAAGGTGCCGTAATGTAAGTAAATAATTACAATATCAAATAATAATAATAATAATAATAATAAAAAGTTGAAGTAATCTTACAGAATTTTATTGCCCCATAATTTTTTTATAACCAGTTTTAACCTTATATATACATTACATAGGAAGATAGGTCATTAATTGTTTTAAATCTCTGGCAATTGACCCTCACTTTTTTGTGACTGGTGACAATCATGTTAAATTTTACAGTTAAGTGGACTTTTTTAGAATTCTTCACTTACACTCAGAAAAAATGATTTAGTTAACTGAACTATGGTGGAACTGTCCTTTACCCTTAGCCACTCATTCACATTTTAAAGTTTTAATTTACTTGCCACTGTACTTAATGGATTTTATGAATGAAGTTCAGAATTGTTCGCTGTCTTGGAAAACTTCTGAGATGTTCAGAATCTCTTATTGTGAGATTGCAGATTACTCAAGAGAAAGTACAGTTGTTGGGAGGTGCCTGGCCAACACAGAATAGTGAACTAATTAATAGAAACAGAAGAAGGGTGTTGTACAGATTTAATTTATTTTATTTGCATACATGTTTTAAAATAATGAAGTGTTTTGACTAGATGCCAGCACTGGCAGTGGGGAGTCACATTAGTAAGCAACTGAATTAAGAATGCAAGGTTTCAAATTGCCTGCACTATATGTATTACTTTGTAAATAATTATGTATGTTATAACAAATTATTTATGAGGAATTCACTCAAATTTCACTAGTTTTGTACCACTTACTTGGCCATATTTCAAATGCTGTTGGCTTCATCCTCAGCACCGATACCAGGTACTCGCCATTTTTAGAAGGGAAAACTCTGGTAAAAACATTACTTGGACAACATTCATGGCCAGGGATCAAACCCATGCCCACCTGTTTAAAAGCAGATATGTTAGCATCTATGAATACAGTAGTTCTTGTGTTACAGTAAGTTGACATGTTTTCAACTTTTATAACTTTGTATCATTTGCACTGAATTATGCAAATCAAATCAAAGAGAGTTAAGGTGATGTTTGATTGAAAAGGAAATGTAGTTCTGCTCTGCTTTGAGCTTTTATTTTCTTTTGTCTTTGAACTTCTCAAAATTTATCCTGAAATTTTTTTAATGGGAAAATATCTGGAATCTTAATATGAATAACTACTTCAAATTCTTTCTGAATTCCATATTGCCACCATTAATTGTGTGCAGAAATATTCTTTGTGGTGTGCAGTGCCTAAATTGTGTGATCTTTCTTTGTTCACATTACACTAGTGCACCAAGAAAGCTTTAAACAGTCAAATCTTATCCACTGGAAGGGGGGCTCTTAATTGAATAACCATGGCTTAATACATTAATAGTTAAATGCTATAGCAAGAGCACCATGTGGTGGTGATATACCTACTAAATTAACGTGCATTTAGTGAGTTATTTTGAAGAAATATTACCTCTTAAAATGCTTCACTAAAAGCACTTGAAAAATATTTATCATATAAAATATTCTGTTTAATATCCATATTTTTTGCAGTCATTCAGAACTTGAAATGCAATGAATGAGTCTAAAGAGATTAATAAAAGCTAGTTTTTTTCTCCTAGCAAACTCAAAAATTGCTGAAAATATTGAAGCAAAACTTCCAAAATTTGTACCTGAGCATCAGCGATATGTTTGTGGTGCACCGAACTGCAGTTATCTAACCTGTGATGAAACTATGCTACGTTATCATTTAAGGGCCCTGCACTTTGATGAGACTGCATACAGGTAGGAACATATACTTTGTATTACATTCAGAACATGGTATTCTTTTCTGTATTAATACAATAGAGCCTCAATTCATTGTTTTTGGAGGGACCAGGTTTAACAAAAGATGGATGCTGGAAAATGAAAGATACAGGAAGTGCATAAATCATGTTCAAAAATAAATAAAGCAGTATATAAGCAAAAACTTTATTTTACGTCAATTTTACATGTTACTGTGTACATATTTTACACTTTGTTGTTGGTCCTGGTGGTCTAGTGGTAGCCATACTTGCCTCGTAGACCCAAGATTGCAGTTTCAATTCCAGCAAGAGTTGATGATTATTTTTTTTGTGTGTGTGTAAAATCCTAAGTATGGTTCTTTGGAAGGGAAGTAAAGCCAAGGGTTTCTTGTCATAGATTTATGGCATGTAAAAGAATCTCAAACCTGAAAGTAAAGGTCTCTAAGCAAAATTCATTAATCATTTCATGCTGTGAATTGTATGGGATGCTAATGACCTGAGAAGTTAAAGAGCATCCATAAATAAAATTAATGAAAAAAAATCAAAACGTTTTCACTTTCTTTGAAAAAGGTTAACTGAAATGTGAAATGAATATTCCACATTTAACGCATTCTGTTGCTCAGTACTGTCCGTACCATTATTGTCATGTGCATAGAATTTGCTCGTAGTTTCACATGCTCTCAAAGCTTCGGTAAACATCGGCATGCCTTAGACTGTTACATCATTTTCCCCTTGTTCCTCACTCCCTTCCTCCATATCAAAAATGCTTGCAACTCCTCCCATTTTGTTGCACACTTCATCAACACTTTCAATGCCACGTGTGACAACGTCAAGGTGTCAAAACTGTAGTAATGGCATTATGAACCAAATCCAAAGGCAACCTATACTCCATCTTATACAAATTTTTAATTCATGCATTAATCTGCTATTTTCCACAAACATGGAAAAATTCTGAAATTATTTGCCTTTTGAGGGAAGGACTCAGTCTTCCCTTCCAGCTACCAGTCAATCAGCTTGCTCCCCATGGTGTCCAAGTATCGAACAAACACTATTGGCCTGCCTAGAGTGCTGTGAATCCAGCTGATTTTGGAGCACCAGTTTAGCTTCAACCAAGACACTTGATCACTCAGCAATTACTGACAGTGGTGGAGAAGGCTTCATTGGGATTCAGGCAGCGCATGTTCTCTGCCGTTATGCTCCTTGACACTGAGAAAGCATTCCCTAGCACCTGGCATTCAGAGCATATTATCAGTATGCTGATGACGCTCTTATTTTGGCTCAAAGTAGAAACGTACATTTCATACTAATTCAACTCTGCCACTACCTTATCTAGGTGGAGGAATTGAGAACTGGCACATGCAAGTCAGTAGTGAGAACAGCAAGGCATTTGTCGTCACCAAGTGCTGCAGATTAGCCAATCCAGGGGCTCTTGAGTCTGCAGGGCCAAGCAATTCCAGATCAAGTACCTCGGGGTTACCCTGGACATGTGGCTGACCTTCTAGCCCCACTTGTGAGCACAAGATGCAAAGGCTTGAGCGACCATTTCAAAATTGATTCCAATTTTTAAACTAAACTCTTCCAATTTGCATCAAATTGCAAAATTCTAAGGCCATTATTGTAGCATTAGTGTTGTATGCTAGCAAGGTCTAGGGCTATACAGCTCCATCCTATATGCTTATTTGCAAAAGAGGCAACATATTGTCTTAAATAGAATTTTTGGTATTGATTTTATGTTTCCCACAGTTTTCCTCCATTAAACTATTATTCTTGAGTATATTAATGACACCATAAGGAGACTAGCGCAGAAAACATACGTACTCATTGCTTGATATTCAAACCAATTAGAACATGGTCCCATCCCCAATCCATCACTCATAAAGTTACTCAGAATTTGATTCATGCTTTCTCGGATATAGCAACACACGAACTCTGTACATGCGACAATTACTGCTTCACTGTTCCAATTTGAAAATGATCGTTTGAGGATAGAATTTCTTTGGGACTGAATTTTTGAAAAAATAAAGTAGAAAAATGATACTTTGAAGAATGGTAAATGCAAATTTTATTTACATAAAATTTGAATAAAACATATGGGACCACATAAGTTGAACAATATATCCGGGAAAACATTGGCTCCAGGAATGAAAGATCGAGGTTCCACTGTACTTCTTGATTAGTAATTTTCATTTATTTTTGGAAAAAATATGCATTGATCAGAAATTAAAACAACAGAGCTTATTTCAGTAACCAGCATGTTTTCTTTATCACTATTGATCATAGTTGTAACACTTCTGTTTCATCTTTCTTTTCATCTCACATGGCTTATTGAGTGAATGGTATAGATCATTCTTTTATGCGCCTTGTATTGTGTGAAAAGATATTTTTATGTATTAATGAAATTCATTCTGAGCTTAATGTAAATATTATAGTATAACTCCATATAGCATTTTTACAAACACTGACTTTTACTTTAAATCAGGTTTCTTTAAATTGAGGTCTTAGCAAAATGCATACATTTTTAATAAAACTTTATCTGCATTTACATAAGTGGTACCAATAACTCAAGCAGATACATACCCTACATGCATACAGCAGTTATGCAATGTTTTCTGGGTTACCCTGGACATGTGGCTGACCTTCTAGCCCCACTTGTGAGCACAAGATGCAAAGGCTTGAGCGACCAACAGCAGTTATGCAATTTTTTCTATGCTATAAGTACTGCAGTCTAAGATTGAGTATCCTAGTATTTATACTATAATGTGAAAACATTTGCAAAATAAATATTCATATATTAACAGCAACAAAAGAGGGTATTTTGTCTACTTACATATTCACACAACATCCATTTTGCCTCATTTTATAAAATAATCAAAGATTGTTCTTTTGCACTTTTATATTTTATGTTCAAAATGTCCATCTCTAGCTTATCTATTCTCTGTATAAAGAGTGGTCTACCTTAAATTATATAATAAACCTCTGAACCTCTATGCTGACATTTCATTGAATGTTGGTTTAATTTCTTCTTCCATCATCATAATTATTTATTTATGTATTCTTCAAAGATTTCTGGAATATCCTAGATGCCTGTAGTGATCACAAGCCACAAATTCATCAAAAAATCATAGGGTTCGTCACTTGATACTTGCACCCAAATCACATGTGAAGAAGTGAAATGGAAAATGAATAAGATTGTGTTTTGTGTAATTTCACTTCTTCACAGCTTTCATCAATATTCACCATATTAAACCCAGCCTTATGAAAGAATTTTAAATTGTGTTCCTGGTTACTGTTTTTGCAAGCTCCTGTGAGCATAATAGTGCAATATTGATTTTTCAAACTGTGAATAATCCCTATATTCTTGTACTGAAATTTGCTTGTGCAGTGTGAAGGAAAGAAATGAACTTTCACATTCTGGAGAAATGCCAAGTCTTATGAACTCGAAGCATGTCCATGAAGAGAAAAACCTTTCTGTTTCTTGCATACAAAATACTCAAAACTGCTGTTAAACAAATGATACATACCCCTAAGAAACCAAAAATGAATAAAGTTTTCACATCAAACTTCTGAATAGAGCAGAGATTATCCAATAATTATTTGTTATTAACATTAGTAGCACTGTACTGTTCCTAAAGCATTGTGACTTCTATAATTTACCAATACAATAGGATCACAATTATTTATCACTGCCATCTGCATTGCTGCGTAAGAGAACAGTAATTCTCTGCATACTCATTTGTCCTTACTAATTCCAACACTATCTCCACAAACTGCCATACAAGTGATTTCGTATCATTTCTTGAACCTATACACCCAAACATTTTATGTAAGCTCCCATATATCGTAGTTGCCTTCATTTTTGTTAGTGCTCCATCAATTGGCATGTTTTCAGCATGAGCATCATTGAACCCCTCCATTAGCATCAAATCCATTTCTTTGTAGAGTAATTTTTTGACATATTTTTTCTTTTTTTCTTGGGAACTGAGCTGTGCTTCCTGGTCAATAATTTTTGCTGTATTTTTAAAAATTTCTGATAATGAAGAATTTGCCACTTCCCGACATTGAGTCATTTCACTAATGGGCACATTTGTATTTTGCTGTACTTTGTAAATCAAGTTCACTTTCTTGAGGTAGAATATTTCTATTTTTTCCCATGTTATATCCCCTTTCATATTTAATATAATTGAAAAAAGATCACTTTTTCATGTTTGTAGAAATTGAACATAATAATAAATGGAATATTTATGTAATTTTTACAGGGTCATAAAACACCTATGTTAGAATATTTAGAAATCATAAATAAATAAATAAATATTTTTAACCATAAACATCACAGTTATTGCTTTATGAAGTGTTAAAAAAATAGCATTATTCAGCCATGATTGTATCGAATACTCCAAGACTCATTGATATCAGAGTTTTATCAGTTTATGTATAGTATATTGTTGTGTACTGCAGAGTGTACCACTGCTATATGACTTGTTTTCATATATGTCAACAAATATAAAACCTTTCCATAGAATACAATAATTGTAGAATGTGATCATTATGTCAAAGATGGTAAATTATCACGAAGAATAAATAGGGCAAATTATTGGTATCCATAAGAATTGCAAGCCATATAGAGATGTTGTGGGTTAATTGGAGGTTTAAGCAAAATGTATGGAATGGCCAGCAGCCAAATATAAGAAGATTGGCAATATTGCAGGTCTGGCATAAAGTGGTAGGTCAAAAGTTATCTGGAAAGATAGAATATTTGTAGGTGTATTCATATAAAATCACAGATTCCCATTCCTGTAATATGGAGGGAATAGAGGAGAGAACTGGAAAAACATCACTAGTGTTGACTTTGTGAGGAAGGTCTTGATTCCTAAGCAGCACTAAAGGCAGCACTCCTGACTGCTGTTTTGTGCAGAAACCAAAGTATTTTGTGCAAAGCAAAACAACCGAAAAATGCTGGGGTTATGTTTAATAAATTCACAATTTTAGCTTTCTGCTTTGAAAAAGTTTAGGGTGAACAGCAAGGGAGACATTTCTTTCCATTTGTTTGTTAATATAATCCACAGTGGTACTGATGCTATTATTTATTGGAGGCAATATGTTTGCTAATGATACAGGAAATTAAGATTCAGGTTCATTCATGGATATTTCTACTAGAGCACTATGCAGCAGAGTGAGACATAAAGCCCTTTTGTTTTCTTTCAACTTTATGCTAAATGTTTAGCAGACATCCTCATACTTATCTTGTTGGTTACCAAATGCAAATGCAGTAATAGTTAACAGTGGTAGATATAGTAATATGAATTACATTTTTATTTTGCAGATGTCCACATTGCCCTGATTCTGCTCAGGATAATAATGGCCACATAATTTCTATCGAAAGAATGGGAGCCCATCTAAAGATGCATGACAATCGATTATACAAATGTGCGCATTGTATGTACAACCATTTCCAGCGCCATGTAGTGGAACGACATCTTGCAGACAAACATCCAGAAAAGAGGCCTTATGTACACGTAGTAAGGGAACCTGATGCTGAAACAACCAAGCAAGAGGATACTGCAGCTTCATCAGTTGATGCGGGCAAGTATTAAGAAAAATCAAGACATTCTAAAAATTTGTTTTAGTGAAGCTGTATGATATGGAAAACAAAAACTATGAATATGGAAAAAAACAAGTTTTAGGAAAGTATTAAGTTACTGAGTTGCATAAGTGGATTTAGTGGTATTTTGATATTGGCACATAAATGAGCCGAATGAACATTATAAAGTAGATCCCTGCAATCTGAAAATATAACCCCTAAGTTTGAATTTAATTTAACATTAGTGGACTTAATTATATTTTGAACCCAATTATTACAAACTTCACAACAGAAGCTAGACCATTCTATGACAGTTATCAGTTCAGTTCGGTTCTTTAATAGTGTTGAGGACTATGGATTGGCAGATACCACCACAAAGGATTTGGAACAGATAGTTCACTTCATTAAAAATAGTGCCCTTTCTACTAAAGGTGATCTAATTGCAGTGCACTTTCTGCTGGATTTTATTATACCTACATATGTACCATAATTCCTTTTCTAATACTTAAATTGAGTCACTATCACACTTTCCATGTCGATAATATCCCTTACAACAAACATAATTTTTTCATTTCACACACAATGTTAAAACATGCTAATTTAGGCCACTGTCTGCTTTTAAGTTGTCATCCCTGCTTTTGCCTTTCTGAGGGGTGGGAGGAGCCTGTTGCACACAGAGTCAAACAGGAGAGGACTTCGGAAGGAGGGTTAATATCTTGGAGCTGTGAAATGAAAATATATGCCATTAAAACATTTTTGTTTAGAATTATATTAATATGTGCTGTATATACCCATTTCCTGCTCCATATTACAAAAACTGAATTTTTATGGTAAGTGTAAACTCCCCCTCCTTTTTTTTTTTTCTTTTTTTTTTTTTTCTTTCTTTGACCTAGTTGTTCACCATTTCCCCCTTCTAAATTATTGGCTATACCATATATACCTGAACTGTCTACATATCCCAATTTTATGAGGGCAATTTTAAGGGGGGGAAGGTAATTTTATTTAAGAAATTTATTTTGGCTTCACTGTAGAACCAATTATCAAGGTCACACTTTTGGTTGAAGCTCATTCCTGATTATCTGTAGTCAAAGGGAAAGTGTTTATCTTCTTGTTCATATGTAGTGGGTATCATACATCACTTCAATCTGTGGATCCTATAATGAGTATCAAACTGTAAAAGAGTTAGCCAAGTCCAGGATGTAGATTTCTCAAAAATTACATACAATATGTACATTTTATAAAATTGTCACACTCTTCACATTTACAAAACTCTCCTGTAGAGTTTGTCAAAGATGGTCGTTTTTTACTGTGAAAACAGGGTATTCATAATTTGTTTTGCATAAGATTGGAAAGTACTGAGATTTTCCAGATCCTAATAAGTGTAAGGATCATAAAAAATCTGTATATTAGAATATCATGAAATTGACTGAGACTGTAGTGTGAAAGGTTGCTATACAGTTGACTGATTTTGCACTATATGACAAGGCTGCTGTTAAAGCAATGACACATTACGTCTGCTAAAATCCTAATCAGAAGCAGTTGATAATGACACTGGAACTGAATGACCCATAATGATTGCTGTCCTTGGAGTTTGAGCTTACTGACAAAGTACAGTGTATTTCCAAATGGACAAGTGAAGAAGCTGTTGAACTAAATTACGTTTAAAATGAACCCTGGCACTTGCAGCAAATTTCTGCCCCAGATCAAAAGGTGAGAATGATGCAACAGTGGCAGGAGGTATTGATTTTATATCTACTATGATTGACTATATTCATCATAATCTCCTGAATTACAAACTTTGGTCTGTTTGTATGGGGTATGTCTTAACAGCAATAAATATTGCAGTGTATACTTTCAGACTATTTTGTGCAATTTTGCATGATTGGAATTTATTTTGGTTTCCACATAAGTCTGAAAGTTAGCAGAACAACCTTATATGAAGAAAGGAGGTGTCCAAGATGAATGCTATAATGTACAAAATTCTAAAATATTCAGTATGGACTACTGAACAAATATAATAGAATTTTTAATATAAATTTGAATAGTTTGGGATTTTCACAGTGAAATATAGTATCATATAACAAATTATTTATGAGGAAGTCACTCAAATTTCACTAGTTTTATTCTACTTACTTGGACATGTTTCAAAGGCAAATTTTCACTGTCAGTTTTCCAGCATGGTATTAAGAATGTGCCCCTTGGATTTTATAAAATTTTTGATGAGGTTGCTGTTGTTTGGAAGATCAAAGTTAACTAAATTTTCTTTTTACTTAAATGTAAATTGAAACCTGCACAGTGAAGCTAATCATATTAATTGATATCATTGTATGATTCAGTTGAACTACACACTCTTAAATCTTCACTTACTTTTCATGAATGTATGGAACCGGTTTTGGGAACAGAAAATCTACATCTACAAATACAAAGACAGCATAATGAACTTCGACATTGCTGGGGATGAAAACATAAACTACAAGTTTATCACACCGCCATCAGAGCAGAATATACATTCCCACAGCTCAATGAATGATCCGACAGTTGAACTTTAGCCTGGCTGAAGATGGGAACTAAATGTTCCCGAAACCGGTTCCATAAATTTATGAAAAGTAAGTGAAGCTTTTAAGAGTGTGTAGTTCAACTGAATCATACAATGATATCCATTAATAAATTTTCTTTGTTTTCATTCAAGAATATATTTTCCTACATCAGGGAACTTCTAGGTGTTTTTGAAGAGCTTTTAAGAGTTTTGGTTCATTTTGGAACTCATGGTTTTTTTTGCCAGAAACGGTATGCTACTGCTGATATAAACTTCCGTATGTTTATATTTTACACTTCTCATGTGTTCCTTAAACCGTACAGTAATGTTCCTTTTTGTTTTACCTATATATTTATTATTGCAGTCTTTACAACTGATTTGGTAAATGCCTGATTGTTTTCCTGGCAGGATTTTGTCCTTTGCATTGATTGTACAAGGTTTTTCAAATTGCATTTATTCACTGGAGCCAAAACATTACCATACAGTTTAGGGAACACATGAGAAGTGTAAAATATAAACATATGGAAAAATCAGCAGTAGCATACATTTCTGGCAAAAAAAACCATGAGTTCTAAAATGAACCAAAACTCTTAAAAGTTCTTCAAAAACCCATAGAATTATCTGTGTGGGAAAATATATTCTTGAACGAAAACAAAGAAAATTTATACAAATGAGTCATTATTAGGTGACACTAAACCTTCACTAACTGGTTAATTCTTCAGAACATGTTTCAAGAGCATTTGCTCTCATCCTCAGCTGGGAATGAGAGCGAATGCTCTTGAAACATGTTCTGAAGAATTAACCAGTTAGTGAAGTTTTAGTGTCACCTAATAATGACTCATTTGTATATTTAACAACTTCACTGCTCCTAACTTCTTTTAAGATTACAAAGAGAATTTAGTTAATGTTGATCTTCCAAACAACAGCAACCTCAACAAAAAGTTTATAAAATCCAAGGAGTGACATCTCAATACCACGCTGGAAAACTGAGAGTGGAACCATGCTGACGATGAAGGAAATTTGCCTTTAAAACATGTCCAAATAAGTGGAATGAAACTAGTGAAATTTGAGTGACTTCCTCATAAATAATTTGTTATATGAAAATATGATACAAACTCTAAAATGAAGAATAGGAAGAAAACAGTACTGTGCTATTTTATAATGAGACTTTAAGTACCTGATTACAATTTGCTCAGTAGCAGTGATTCTGAAAGAATTCTTAAAAAATTCTTAAAAAATTACAGAAATAGAATTGTTTTCTCTGCCAGAAAGAGCAAAGTTCACTACAATCTACTCTAGAAAAGAGTTATATTATCTTTATTAAAATGTTCCTAAATTCCTTTTAACCATTATGCTGTGTCCTTTACTTCCATCCTTTGATGTCACTGGTAGAGTGCAATAATGCAGGAGGGCATGTGATGGCACATTGCATCCTGCCCATTGCCATCACAAGGCAGTTTAATCAGAGGTTGCTACTTATGTATTAAGCAGCACCAATTATCCTCATGAGGCTGGGTGAACTCTCTTTAGACCTCCCTATTAGAAAATTTCTAAGTAGGTACTAAGGAACCCAGGACTTCCTACCAGCAGTTGGCAATGCTTACCACCAGACCAAAGGAGGCAGTCTCTATTAAAATATTAATTTATAAATTAATTAGTTTTTAATTTGGTATTCCAGCATTCTGCTACTTTTAATACACCTTTCTGTTTAAGAAATTTCCAATACTCCCCTCTTAAAGGATTCCCTTGGGTGGCTGAGGTTGTTAAGGTGCAGACTCACTAGTGGGAGGTCTGGGGTTCGATTCCTGCCAGGACTGTCCCCTTTGAATTTTTTCCAGGTTTTCCTCAGTCCTTATAAATGGTAAATGCTGGGAAGGTACTTAAAGCATAGGCCTGAAATGTTTCCTTCCTTTGGGGGGGGGGGGAATTTTCCCAATTTATTACTTTCATTATCACCAGTGCCCATGGCCTGTGATGCTTCAACAGTAAAAATGGGTTATGGACACTATTAAAAAAAATTCTTAAAAACACGCAAGATCTTAATGGGGATGTGTTGCGCTTTAACAGAAATGCAGAAAAGAAAAGAGGATTATTTAACTGGAAATTATTATATTCATGAACACTATTAAAAAATTCTTAAAAGACACGCAAGATCTTAATGGGGATGTATTGCACTTTGACATAAATGCAGAAAAGAAAAGAGGATTATTTAACTGGAAATTATTATATTCATGAACACTATTAAAAAATTCTTAAAAGACACGCAAGATCTTAATGGGGATGTATTGCACTTTGACAGAAATGCAGAAAAGAAAAGAGGATTATTTAACTGGAAATTATTATATTCATGAATCCAAATGTATGTTTGCAAAATAATAATAATAATAATAATAATAATAATAATTTTTGTTTCTAGATCCCCCAGAAATAACAGAAGTTATGAAAAATCCATGGCACTGTGGGCTGTGCAAGCACCAGTCTGCAACAAGAGCAGATGTGCTAGACCATACGTGGACCATACATGGCCTTAAGAGTCAATACAAATGTGGCCTTTGCAGCTTCCGTTCATCATCCCGTGCCAGCTTGGATTCCCACTTCTCATCCAAACACCCAAACAGCACAGTTGAAATTGTTCATGTGTATCGCAAGGTAAAAAGAATGAAAATATTACATTTACATCTTGATATTTTTTGCTTTTTACCCACTTCATATCTTTTGAAAATATAATCCAGAGCCAAGCTGTTTTTCTCAAAAGATTTAATACTAGATTATTATAAATTCCTATAGAGACTTAAACATTAGCTGGATTTGTTAATTTTAACAGATGATATTAGTTGTTACACTGAAAAATGTCCATTGTTGCCTCATATCCCTTTTTCCTTTCCTCCACATAATTTGTTATTTGCAGTAACTGGTTCCACAAAATAGTTGGTAGCTGTTTATATTTATGATGTGAGGCTTTTATGGCCAGTGTCACATGTAGAAATAAAATGTTCAGCTGATAATAGTCCTACTGAAAATGCTAGATGCAGTTACTGGCGAAACATCTGGAACAATGAACTCCATTTGGGCACAGCTACACAACCTGGAAGATCATATTTCTACATGATCTTTTATTCTCCTTTGTAAAATGGCTACTACCATCAGTTCACATTTGCAGCACATTAAAATGAGTAAGTTCAGCTAAACAGGAACTGAGGAAAGAAATTATAAACTATATATCTATCTTTTAACTATGAAGTTCTTCAGAAGTTTTGAAAATAATTATACCAGTAAAATTAAACTCCTTTAATAAATATATCTTTGAAGCAGGCATTTTCGTCGGTCCTGGTGGTGTAGTGGTTACCATACTTGCCTCCTACACCCAAGATCGCAGGTTCGAACCCGGCCAGGACCGATGGATTTTTTCGGGCGTAAAAATCGTAAGTATGGCTTCCTTTGGAAGGGAAGTAAAGCCGTGGGTCCCGTGTTGTACATTTACGGCACGAAAAAGAACCTCAAGCCTGAAAGAGAGGCCTCTGAGCAAAATTTGTTCGCCATTTCACGCCCTGGGTTGAATGGGACGCTGATGACCTGAGCTGTTAAAGAGCATCCATAAATAAATCAATCAAGAAGAAGAAGAAGAAGAAGAAGAAGCAGGCATTTGCAAGAACTATAGAGCTATTAGGAAGTTTCTACAAGATGTATGACTAATAGTTGGCATGAAGAGCTTATTTTTCAACAATGGCACCACATCTCCAAGTTGAGCCTTTGCTTCATTTTAGATGATCTGCAACTTTTTATTTAAAGTTAGTTCTATAATTTATTGAGATGGTAGAAAGATCCCTAAAACGTGGACTTGTGAATCCCACCAGGATTGTCTTCCCTGACTGAGGCTTTTTCCAGGTTTTCTTCAGTTATCACTAGCAAATGCCAGGGAGTAACCTGGCCTGGAACACTTCCTTCCCGAATTCCACCAATAATACTTTCCAAATTTATCATTTCATCTTGTGGATCAGTACTCATCTACATGATGCCAGAGTAGTTAAAATGACTTATAGTGTTGCATTTCGTTACTGACATATGTAGTTTTACTTGCATTTCCTGATACACTCCACATCTATACTTATATGGATTCTTGTTATTACAGTACAGTAGAACCTTCATCTGTCATTTCCGGAACCATCATTTTCCCAGATATATTTTTTGATTGATGCAGTCCAAAATATTATCTTATGTGAATAAAAGCTGCATTCATCGTTTCTCAAAGTATTGCTTTCCTGCATTATTCGTTCAATAAGTCGCAGAGAAATTCTATCCTCTGTTTGTTTTCAAACTGGAATAGTGAAGAGGTGATCGTCACATGTACAGAATTTACACCACTCTTGATCCGAGAGAGCGTGACATGAACTCTCCATAAGTTTTGACACCTATGAGGCAATGGATGAGGATGTCACATATGTGGCATTCAAAGTATTGATGAAGTGTACAAGAAGTGGGAGGAGTTGCAAGAATTTTTTGTAAAGGAGATAGGAGTGAGGGGGGGGGGGAATAATGAAACAGCCAAAGCTCTGAGAGCATGTGAAACTGTATGAGTTTATTCTATGCACATGACAATGATCATATGGACAGTAGTGAGCAACAGAATGCGTTAAATGTTGAAAAATCGTTTCACATGAAAAGAAAAGCATCCAGCAAAGAAGCAAATGTCAATAAATGACCTTTTTCAAAGAAAGTGATAAATGTTTTGTTCATTTGTTTTATTTATGGATGCTCCTTAACTTCTTACGTCCTCAACATCCCATTCAATTCAAGGCATGAAACTACCGATAAATTTTGCGTGGAGGCCTTTGCTTTAAGGCTTCTGACAATTTTACATGCCATAAATCTGCGACAAGGAACACTCAGCTTTATTTCCCTTCCGAAGGAACAATATTTAAGATTTTTTACCCCAGAAAAAAGTTCATCAACCCTGGACAGAATTTAATCTGCTATCTTGGGTCTGTGAGGCAAATATGGTTACCACTAGACCACCAGGACCGACAATAAAGTGTAAAATATGTACATATACAATTGATGCAAAATATAGTGTTTGCTTATATACTGACTTTATTTATTTTTGAATATGACTTATGCACTTCCCATATCTATCCTTTTCCCACATCCATCATTTTTTAACCTGGTCCTTCCAAAAACGATGAATCGAGGTTCTACTATAACATGTTAGACTAACATTTACATGGTAGGATTACTTTTAACTTATTTTTTCTGCCATTTTCTTATAGTACTCAAAACTGAGTGTGTAGTATATATGATGTATACAAACAAAACCTTATTTGTTTTTGGTTTCTTAAGTGCAACTATCACTGTCAACAGCTAGCTGAATATAATGGCCAGGTCTCCTTTCTCCTTACTGCATTGCTACATGGGTTTGCCCTTTGAAATGACTATCTAGTTGCCTCTATCACCCTTGCATCCATTGGTGCATCGTGATTTCCATCCACTCGAATACAAATGTCACATGAATATTGCATGTAACTTACATCAATGTCCAGTGATTGCAATAATGTAATATGTGCATATGGATTTTAGGAAAGTAAGTCAATTGATTTTGCATATTACTGGCTTAAAGAAGATTTTTTGCACTGCCAACTGCCTCATAAAAAGTGAGGAAAATGTGTGTACATTAGTGTACATACTACACTCTATTTTATTTCATTATCCAGATAATCTGGATGACATGGTTTCAGCTAGTCTATAAACAAGGTTCTACTGTATTTTCTTAGGAAATCATGCATCACTTAGTGCATTTGCTTTGTCTCCTGTAATTTTTTTCAAATGGCTGAGTACTATTGCATGATTTGGAATGTTGACACCTGCTATCTTTCCTTAAACTTCAAAGGGAGAACTTGTTAATACTTTCGTTGATCAACACTGCATTTAAATATGATTTTCTAAAATATTACAAAAGCATTGTTACACAAATAGACAACATTACACAGGCAACTACATGCATCTGCTGAATTTCATTGAAACTGAAAATGCAACTGATCAGATTATGAAGTGGCTGTGATGGTGGATAACATTGTAACTATATCCTGTGATATTCATGTTCCTTTGAAAGAATTTTTCTTGCTTCATAGTACCACTTCTTTAAATACAATTGCTTATGCCTTGATTGTTAGTATGAATGAATGAATTATTTCTACACATTACAATTAGAGTTTTACAGTATTTCTTTGATCCCTGAGTGCTTGTTAATTCAGGATCCTACATAACTAGCATGCTGGTTGCTGTGTACAGGAATCTACATCACTCTAAATATACATATTATCAAGTGCACTTTATAAATACTTCCCTATTAAATTCTTTGAACAAAGCATACAATCAATGATACTTTGTCCCCTTTGGTTAATAATGTGTATTCTCCCCACTTATCTGACCCTGTTATACCATTGCGCTTTATTAGATTATTGTCTTCACAAAATTCAGTCAATTTTTTGCCTTCTCTATTACTTATCTTATCTCTACTGTGTCTGTCTATTTAGATTTTCTTTTTCTAGGATTGGTAGCATATCACACAGAGTTGTAATAACTTAATATAGTTGAATACCTCGTCTAAAGTGAATTTCACGTTCTCCTGCCAGGCATTTTCATATGTATTCTCACTGTTTGTGTGTTGATCTGAAATGTGACACAACAAGAATTTATTGTACTGTGTTTTGTGACATTTAAAAGAAGTCTTATACATGTCCAAATGCTTTGAGTGGCTGGATTATTGCTAGAGACAAAGGATTTAACTTTCTTCATGATATCTGGAATTTGGCTAGTCTCGCATCATTGGTTTGTTTTTTTCTTACACTAGAATTAATTCTATGCAGGCCTTTCCCTTTTTATTCAGCACAAGGTGATAACAAGCTTTGACACAGAAACATCCACCTTTGCTTGCGTTAATACTGGTGGAATAACTATTGTTTACTGCTGTGAGATAGATTCCTTTCAAAATAATTCAGTTTTTTGACATGTTCAACTGTGCCTTTATCATTGCTACAAATAATTTCTAAAGAGTACAGATTAATGTGTCTGTCTTGTTGTTGAAGAATTTATTTATCTGCCTCTGTTGCAAGGGGCAAACATTCAGATTTCAACAATGTTCATTAACGTAATAAATTGATTGGCTCAAAGCTCATTTTATAGTTATACCAGAAAGCTGTCTATACTGTATTTTAAATGAAGGTGGAATTCCTTGAACTTTCAAGCAAGTAAAGAAATCAAAGGTGGCATCTAAATGTAGAATATGAATTTTTAATGGTTTCTGTCAATGTATTGCAGGGAAATGTACCTTCAATTAAAATATTGCATAGGTTAGCAACACATATTATGGTGCATGAAATATGTGTTTGCAATGCTACATTTCAGTTATTTCTAAAGCCATTCAACTTATTCAGGCTGAGATTTGTGTCACTGGAAGGAATTCCTATTTATCAAAAGCACGATCACACTTTGTCATGAGAAGAGCATAAGCCTTTTTGTTGTAGTTTCTCTTTTGAGAAAAAAATTAATCATTTTTTTGAAATGCTAAATCTGAAAATATTAAAGCTTAAATAGAAACAGTCTTTCAAGAATAAATGAATATCTTTGAAATTTTAAAAGTATTTGTTCTAACCCCCTGTTTTTAGACTAAAAGAACAGCTGTGAATAGCTTTAAAGATTAAACTTTCAGTAACTGAAGTTTTCACAAAAATAGTGAGTAGACAATTCGTTTCATATTCCTGCGAAGTCTAAAGAAATAGCATACTAAATATTGCTGAAGGGTGACATAGTGAATTTTTATTTGAACATTTTATCACTCTCAGGTGGATGGTCCAAAGGTCAAATCCCCATCTAAGACTAGCACATCACAGGAAGGAACTGCAACAGATGCACATCCTGTCTGGCGCAGAGATGACAGTAGGTTAAGACATATAAGAGGAATCTTCCTAGATGAAGAAGTACAGACAACCATTCCTCCTAAGCAGCCTTCTATTAAGACTGAAATAAATATGAAAGAGGATGAAAAATATGGTCCATTTGGTGAGCCATTTGGAGAAAGTTATGTATGTCCTCGGTGCACAAAGTACCGCAGTAAACACAAAGCAGATTTTAGAGATCATCTCTATAGAGAACTCCAATACAGGAAGTAAGTAAAATAAGATATTTAAAGTGCTTATTTTAACTGAATTTAATAATAACACAACTTTGATTGCTTTGCATCTTTACTTTGATTGGCCTCTTTTCAAATTTCTCATGATTATTTTGTCCTCTAATTTCCTTGCATTTCATTATTAGAGTAAGCATGTCAAATATGTTATACATTTATATTACATTTTGATTTAGATGTTTGTAATTTGGCATTTCATATATCCACAGTTTGTTTTACACATTATATATTGAAACACCACCCAGAAATTTCACTCTCACCCCTAGACCCTTTTCTAAATTCATAAATTTTTTCACATACATAGTAAAGTACAAGTGGCAAGGATTAACTTCTATGTTTAAAACTTTTGAAGAGATGCTAAATACACTTTTGTAGAAATGCTAAATACTGATAGAGCCCCATGAAAATGTTTTTATTTTTAGAAAAAAATGGTTTTAAATATTGTAGGTTAAAGAAATACATACACATAATTACATATTAAGTGTTCATGAATTAATAATTCTAGCTTATACTATATAGAAATATATAGGTAACTCACATTTCCTTTAACCACTCAATCCGGGATGCAAACAAAATGATAAAGGTTTCCTGAAAGTAAAACTTCAAAAGAAGATTAAACTCCATGGACCATAAGTTTTTGAATGCATGGCTCAAAAAGAATGTGGTATCAGAATTCTTCAAGAAAATTATGAAATCCAACTGAAACAAAATACAAATAGCAGCTGCAAGAAAAATGATAACATCTGAGAAACACAAGGACTATAAAAATCTCTTGTAAATAGATTTAAAAATATATGAGTTACATTTAATGCTAACAAAAATTTTGGAAAATTATATTTGGGGCAAACTGGAGTTTATCTTTTCAGCACATAAACTTTAATGTGATAAAGAAAGCTGGAAAGTAAGAAAAGAAACTAAAGAACTTGCACCAGGTAAAAGTTATTAAGAATAATAGCCATATGCAACACCCAAGCTTTCAGATTGCAATGTAGTGAATCTATCTAAAGTAAATTTCAACTAGGAGAAATAAAGTTTTTAAATAAAGGACTGAAGACATGTGTCAGTTTCTCTAACAACTTGAAGAAATATATAGTAGATCTGGAGGCAGCAATCAATGGGCTAAATAATGATGATAAAAACATTAGAAAAAAAGGAAACAAAATTGTGATCATGGACAAAGTAGAATACAAGTCAAAGATGGAAGAACTTTTCCCTGGGAAAGAATACTTGAAAATAAAAGCAGATCCTGTAAAGAAATGCATACAGTCTATAAACACATCGGTCAACAAAAGCACAATCATACCACCCAAGAAGAAACCAAAATTAAAACTAGACAGCACTACAATAGCAAGGATATGCAGCCTACCAAAAATATATAAACTGAGAAATCCCATGAGACCAGTAATCAACTGTAGAAACACACCTAGGAAGATGGCTCTTCCAGAAATTTTGAAATTTCCTAGTTTTGATAGCATAAGTGTAAGTAATTCCAAAGAATAGTGAAGAAAATTAAAGATTTGGTTCTCCAAAAGGATGATCTAGTGTCCTTGATGTAAAGTCAATTTTCCCAGCATACAAAAATACAACTCCCAACATCCTTTCGGAAATGGTTGCAGTCTCTGAAACTAAGCAATGAGGAGATTGGGGAGTACACCCATCTAACCAAAGTATGCATCAGTCAGAATTTCTTCAGGTTCAATGGTGAATTTCATAAACAACAAGCAGGTTTAGCTTCCCATTATCACTTTTTCTAGCAGATTTGTGTATGAGTAGTTTATAAATGCATATCACCAAATCATTTCCATTCAATTTTAAAGTCTGGCACAGATATGTGGATGATATTTGCAGTGGTTAATAAGAAACACTTGGATAATGTCTTGAAATTGCTATACCTCAACATAGGAAATTAAATTCCTTTCTAAAACAGAACAGGACAATATGAATACTTCCTTGACTTAAAGATTATAAGAACAAGCAATAATTTGAAGTTTGGAATATATAGAAAGGACACTCAGACTGAAAATTACATAAAGGCAAGTGGCTTCGGTCCCACAGCACACAAACATTTAGTTCTCAACAGCTTAGCACATTATTGTTGAATTAAAAGTAAAACTTCTAAAATCATGTCGATATATTAAATTCTCTTGATGTTTCCTAATGCCAAGAGAGTTTAATACATTGGCATGATTTTAGAAGTTTTTCTTTTAATTCAACAAGATTATGATAAGTTAAATAAGGTGGATGTTTGTAACAGTGATGTTTAATATAAGTTTTGAATAATTGAGTTGAATTTGTAACACTTACATCACTAATAGCTTAAAAAGAGGAAAACTAAGTTTCTGGATCCAGTCTCTCCCATCTTCAGTTCCAGTTCGACTGCCGGCCTTGTTCTTCGTGGTGGTTTGGTTTGTCTCTGGTGGCGGTTGGATGAACTTCTGTATTAAGATGTCACTTGGTGGGATTTCAAAGTTGAAAACGCTACATTTGTTCTTCCAGATATGAATGTTTTCCCAGATGGCGAGTTCTGTTTTCCCTGTAATGTTTTTAAGAAGTTTGGGATTCCTGTTTATATTATGTTTTTCATTCCAAAAATGCCAACCTACTGCTGATTTTCCTTCCTGTCTTTGTTTTATGTTCCTGATGTGTTCTTTTGCTCGTGTTTTTATGTTTCTTTTAGTCTTTCCTATGTAAATTTTTTCACAATCAATACATTCCATCTGATATATTCCTTATTTGTTCTCTTGAGGAATATCCTCTTTTAGTTTAGAATTTAGTATATTTTTTATGGAGTAACTTTTTTGGAGCTAAAATAATGTTTGGTTTTTTGAAAATCTTTTGGAATTTGTAGAAGGTTGATGGATGGTATGTGAATTTTTGGTGCATTCTATTTTCTTCCTTGCTAGGAATAAGAGTACTGATGTCTTTGATTCTTTTTTTGTTCCTAGATCTGTTTATTTTCTTATATACCACTTCTTGTTTGAAACTATTTTCTATAGCTATATTTATTATATTGCTCAGTTCTAAATCATATTCTTCTCTGTTCATGGGGACATTTACCAACCTGTGAGCAAGACTATTTAGTACTGCATGTTTATGAGGAAAAGGGTTATAACTGTTATATTTAATGTAGCTATTAGTGTGAGTAGGTTTTCTATATATGCCAAATGTTAAGTGATTTTCAAACTTAATTATTTTAAGATCCAAGAAGGGTAGCTGTCCATTGCATTCTCTTTCCATAGTGAATTTTAACGATTTTTCTTGTAGATTAAGTAACTTTAGTGAATCTTCTAGGTGTTTTTCCAGAACTATTGCAAAAATATAGTCAACATAGTGATACCATGCTTTGAACAACCAGGGGAAACCCTTCGTGTCTAACTTCTAATGCACTCATGAAGAGATCTGCTAATAATGGTGATAATGGGCTACCCATTGTTAAACCAAAATTCTGTTTATAATATTTTCCATTGAAAGTGAAGTAATTTTGCTTTATGCATGGGTTAGTTAATGTAATGTATTCTTCAGTGTCTTGTATTGTTTTCCCTGCTTTTAGCAACCAATTTTTTATATAGGGTGTAGATTTTGTGTAGGGATGCTTGGAAAAAACAGATAACTTGGTTTCTTTTGATGTCACAGCTAAGATTATGATAGTTTCACTGTGTGTGGATTCCTACATTCATTTTTAATTAACTCATACTCATTAACATACCCATGAATGAGTTTGAATACAGCTAAGAGTGCTCTCACATATACAAATGGCAAAAGCATTGGGTATGGCCAAGAAATTGTAGACAAGAAAATCAATAAATTCAAACAAGAGAAGAGTTTAAAATAGGTTACAATATTGTCAGCAAAAAAAGAAACTACCATTCACAAGAAATTTATTTATCGTCCTTGGACCATCAAAAAATTTCAAAAAATACTTTGGGAAGTTTTAGGATTACTTTGTACCCAGTGAACAAATTCAACATAAATAATCTTCTCAACTCCAGTGATAATGGTAGAATAACCTGATGAGAAGAAACCAGGAATATATAAAATCAACTTGTTTGGAATGCAATAAGGTATATGGCAAAACAAAAACAAGCATTGGAATTAGGCCTAAGGAACACTGGAGAAACATCAGGTACAATGAGATAGATAAATCAGCAGTTTCACATCACTTTTGGAGAGATAAACATGATATAGAAATGGAAGTCAAATTATTAAAATTCATAGATAGACCCTGGGAACTGGGAATATGGGGAAAAAAATTATAAAAAATATGAAGATAGGTTATGAACTTTGAGATCCCAACAGAAGACAAATTAATCCAAAAGTTCATAAAATGTCCATAAGAATTACACCAAGTCCATTCAACTAACAATGAATCTGGAAGTCAACTCACAGCTGATGATGCCGACAAAAGCCTATGAAACATGTTTGTATAGTTCCATGGTAAGTGGAGCATAAGAGTATTAAATCAACTCACTAATTAATTTAGAATATATAGGTATGTTTTATTGACACTGTTCTGCTAGTGTTTTACTGTAGACTGTACTGTCTTGGACAGAACCCTAAAAAAAAAAATTAAACGTTTATTACTAAAAGTTCTAATTAAATTACAAGAGAGGAATTAGGCAATATTGATGATTTGTTGGCCATTTTACCTACAATTTACCTAATAGAAGAAAGAAACCATGGTAAGCATCTCTGCATTTTCTGTTTTCAAATTGTGTCGTCTATTGCTGACTACAATTTCATGTTGGGAAATTAACTGCTCAGAGTCCACATTTGATGTAGAATACCAAATGGCTTCAAGTGAAGCTTAGGCAAAATGTGAGTAGTCTCCTTTCAAGGAGCAAATTAACTTGGAAATGTCCACATAGTTGTAAGTTTGATTTTTTAATTTCTTCTAATTGCCATTATAGTTTGAGCACATGGGGGTTCTGTTGTTTAACACCCTAGGGTTAAATAACTTGCTAACAGCTGCATACACTAACTTTGACATATCTTCAGCCATTAGGTTATTCAGCCTAATTAGGTTTTCAGTGCAGGCATCTTCAGTAGACTTATTGCTTCAGCTTTTTATTGCAGGCATTTCTTGAAGCAAAGTGGTAAGCTCTAATAAGAACACTCCTTTGGTTAATAAAGATAGCATATCCTGCTATGACTACAAGATAGCAGTACATTCAGCTTCCAATGAAGCATGTTACCTGTTGGCCACAAAGTGACTGCAGTTATCAGCTACAAGCTGAGCTTTAACTTTGATCATAGTTAGGAAATGAGGGGTGATCTCTTTCAAAAACCTAGCTCCACAATTTTCTTCAGACAGTTGTTCCATGAACTCAACAATATCATCAAAATGTTCATGTATATAAAGGCTAACTTCAAAGCAAGTATTCCATCTAGTTTGGATAGGCATTGGAAAATGCTTTGCCTTTGCTAGATCATCATACTTTCCATGAAGAAAATCTAGATACTGATGTTTCTGTTATCTGGCATTAAGAAATACAGCTTTAGTTTTGACAGTGGTAATGTTCAGCTATTCCAGGCTGCCAAATATTTCCCACCAAATTGATTTTGTGTGTCCAGCACTGCACATGGGTAAGGGTATTTCCCACTAAGCCTTTAAGGGTCACAAAGACACAAAGTCATGTTAACATCCCAAATCATTTATAAAGATAAAGATAGCCTATTGTGTCCCTTAAGGGCAAAGGCCTCTAACAATTAGGGAAAGCTAGCTTTTTACTAATGTGGTGAGCTAAGTTACAGTACCCAAAATATTTTGTTACTGAACATCATCTTTGTTTAAAGATTGTACAATACTTTGAGCACATGTTGCTCCTGTAGTCTTATCCAGCACAACATTGGCAGCCAGGTACACCATCTGGTAGTCTGTGGCCTCCAAAAGATGAAATAAAACATTTCCTGTTTTGTCTGTTGTTTCTCCATACATTTTCACTATTTGCTTCAGTTCTTCGACTTTATTCATTCCTACAATAGGAAAATAATGCTCATTATTGCCTTTAGTTCTTCGACCTTTTTCATTCCTACAAAAGGAAAATAATGCTGACGAATTCTTTCAGCACAAGGTAAGTTGCCACTGCCTTTAATATACTTTGTCAGCCACTCATTTTTAGGTGGTCCAGTTTTTGAACCGAGATACCATCACTTAAGAACGATTCTGTTGTGCCCAGAATGAATTCTATTTTATCATCTTTTGCTCTCTTAGCTTCAGTGAAAGACTGTTGAATTGGTAATTGCCACTTTAAAGAAGTCGCTTCCTGTTGCTTAGCACTTTTGTGGGTGTTACTGGCAATGTGCTTAAGTAACGTGTCTCTTGTGTGACATCTGCACATCAGTATCTTTTTGTCATTCACATAAAATCGTTCATGGCTGAGTTCGTTAGCTCTGTTACTGACTGACACATTTGGCTTTGGCATTGCATTCGTATAGCATGCATATTGTCTTCAAGCTCTTAACAATTGACAGTTTTTCCAATAAAAATGCATTGTTGATCAAGGATTCTGTATGGTATCCCTCTTTAAGAATTCTTGCCATTGATGTTCAATTGGAAAGAGCATGGAGTCAGTGAATGACAGCTGACTGTACCAAGGCAAGTATCAAACAAAGATGTTACAACTTTTATATCTGTCTGTATCTGCCACTGTGCTGATAATTGTGAAAGGAGGCGTGACTGCTGCACCAGAGTGTTTCAAGCTGTATGGCGAGTAGATCGTATTTGCTGGTTGCAGCATTGAACAGCTTATATATGGAGCCTGTGCGCAACATAGATGACAATAGTCGCCAGAGAGTACAAAAAATGGCAACAATATCGATTATTGTATCTTTTCACATACTGATTACATTATAGATTTTTATAAAAATAATATTTTTATAATGAAAATACTATAGGTTTTGCCAATAAAAATAAATTAATGTTTCTTTCTTGAAATTGTCAAATTTTGTATCTAATCAAGAATTTTGGTTAAATCACAATTAGAAAAATACTAATGGTATGAAAAAGAAGCAAAATGGTAATAATTTGCGTTATTGTGACTCACGAATTTCACGGGGCTCTATAAATACAGTTAACATGGATACATTGATCCTACTTTTTTTTTTTTGTTAAATTTCATTGATTTTATACAACTAGTCAGTATTAGGTGACACTGCACTTCACTACCAATTTTTATTCTTCAGAACATGTTTCAAGAGCCTTCGCTCTCATCCTCAGCTGGGGACTATCTAACACTGGCAGGTGATTGTGTGGCCTCTGGTGGTTCCAATAAGGAACAGGAAGTCGATTGGAAGGATGTGAAAGTTCATAACCTAGTGCTTATTTTTTAAAGTGTAAATCCTCTCCCATATTGCCAACTCCTTGGGATTGTTCGTAGCTTTCAACAGTTTAACTTCTTTTGCAATGTCATGGTCATAAGTCCAAAAATGGTCTGCAACTGCTGATGTATCCACCTGTTTATATCTTATATTTCTGAGGTGGTCTTTGGTCCTTGTCTCCAAATTTATAATGGTTTTTCCTATATAAATCTGATCATATTGTAAATATTCCATCTGATACACTCCTGCCTTTTTGTTGGGAGGAACAACATCTTTTATGGTGCTGTTCAGAATGTTTTCAATGCTAAGTTTATTTTGTGCTACCAACACAGTATCACATTTTTTAAAAATCTTAATGAAAGCATTGTTTGCCCAAGGGTGATAAGTGAATTTTTAAAAACTAAGTCCTTCTTTATCTAGAGAGTGTGGTGGTGTTTTTAATATCTTTCTGTCTTTTGAAATGTCTGATATTCTTATCAACTAATGAACTATTGAATCCATTATTGAGGCCGTCTTGATGCTGTAACGGTATTCTGCTATATATTCTTTCTTGTTGAGCAGGATGTTTACCAGTCTATGAGCAAGGCTGTTTATAATGGCATGTTGGTGTGGTTTAGGGTTGAAACTGTTATTCTTTATGTGATTATCTGTATGCGTAGGTTTTGTATAATTGCCAAACAAAATTATGTTGGCAATATGGGAGAGGATTTACATTTTAAAAAATAAGCACCGGGTTCTTAACTTTGACATTCCTCCAATGGACTTCCTGTTCCAGTACTTATTGGAACCACCAGAGGCCACACAGTCACCTGCCAGTGTTAGTCGGTCCCCAGCTGAGGTGCGAACACTCTTGAAACATGTTCTGAAGAATAAAAATTGGTAGTGAAGTGCAGTATCACCTAATACCAACTTAGTTGTAATTTAGCAAACTTCACTGTTCCTAACTTCTTTCAAGTTTACAATTTCATTGATTTTGTTAAGTTCCTGAATTAGCTCAATTTTTTTTCTCCTCCCCTCCCATCTCTTGTGTCCAAATAGTCATTTTTCCCAATTGATTCTTGAGTAATTGTGGTTTTGGTTCATCATTTTCCCCATTGTTTATAGTAAATGAAAGGATGATTTTGTATTATCAGGGATGCGCATTCATTGAGGAAATAAAATCAATTAGAAAACTGCTCATCTTGAAACCTTATCTCAAACTTCACAATAAATATTGATGGAAGATATATAATTGCAAAAATTAGCTATTGATATGAATAAAAAAAAAAGGTATGAAAGATTACTTGGAATGTTCTGTTTGGAAAGCACATGGCAACAATAGTTGAACAGCTTTCTTCCCTCGCCTACTTTCTCTCCCATCTTTTCTATCCTTCATCCCTCATCCCTTTCCGGCTTTGTTCAGTCAGCTGATTTGATACTGTTTGGGAATAGAGTGGCGGGGTAGGGAGACGAGGCTACTAACCTTTGTACATCTTTGTTCAAGCTTTATTTTCACACCCTTTGTATTTGTATGAGCAGTTGATATTTTACACATATATATCTCATACCAATATCTATGTTTAAAGATTAAGATAAGGTATTGAGATGAGCCACTGACAGTTCCTTTATAGTATACACCATGCATTGTCCCTTTATTTGCCTTGCTAGTATAGGTTGTATTTCCAGCCTATTCTTTGTAGTACTACTTGAATTCTCTCATATTCCAAATTTCTTGTGTTAGTATGGAGAGCATTACCAATATGATTGTTTTCACACTATACATACTTCTTCAATGGATGGAGGAAAAATCTAAATTTTTGAAACATTTTGATTGGCATAAATTATTTTGAAGATTGGTAATTATATTTTCATTCTGACTGACTTTTGGGAGAAAAAAAAGTGTTTAAGATTGGTTTTAGTGGGAGGGGCTCAGTAAGATCCTAATAATTGAAAGAGTGAAACTTGAAGTTGTACCAAACTTTATGCACTGTTATGGTAGTGATTAACTATCAAGGTTTCAAAGATAATTCTTCAAATTTACAGGGATGGTGAGAAATTAAATTTTCATATTCTGCCAACTACAGGAAATGTTATTTAAGGAATAGAATGTGATAGGTACAAAAGAGGCATCATTCTTCTGTTTTACCATCATTGATGCATTTGTTTCACTGCTTCACAAGTTTGAAGAATTCCTGTTATTAAACAGTATATCTTGTGTTCTTATGGGGACTTGAATATTTTCATTTTTCAATGATGATGTCATTCACAGTGAAATGCTTGTTCCCTTTGATCAGCTCATTAATTCATCTGATTTTCTCATCTCTAGTGGTGTTGGCTGCCTACAGTGGCTTCCAAATGGGATTAGATATGATCTTGAGCAGCACATGTGCATTCTCCATTCCAAGTCTTGGAATATTGCCTATTGTATTCCTACTGAGATTCCTCGTTTTCTCGCAAAGTTAATCCCTCTCTTGCTAAACACTATTTACACTTCAGGAAAGTATTCAAGATTTGCATCTATGAGTACTTAGAGAGCAATTTTTGAAATATTATTGTGAAAACTGCTATATTTTAGAGCAAATAGTATTCATTTTAGGTGAGTAAATATTCTCATATATTTGGTCATAATCAGATAAACTGTTCATATCACATAATTATACATTTAGCACAGTATTATGAACATATTCCCATTAAAAAATAATTTTTATCTATGCCTTGCACTTATTTCAGTTTCCTTTCAGTCTCATTCGTAGTTGTACCCAAAATAAGGAAACATAGATATATTAGATTTAACTTATCCTTCATTCATTGATAATATGATGTCACAGAAAATATGATGCCAAAACTTTCTTTTAAAATAACAATTTAAATGAGGCCATCAATATGTTTGAGGGAAACAAATCCTATGTGTGTTTTAGCAACCAATGTTGAAGATAATGGAAATCACTGAAGACACATACTGTATTTTGTTTTCTAGGCTTATGAACATTTTAATACAGTTTATAAGAACTATAGAGCAAACCTAGTTTATAAATCTGGAAATTTAAATAGTAGTGAAAAACTATGTTTTCTGGATCACTAAGTTTATTTAAATGTCTTTCAACCACCTTGTTTAACAGTTTGAAATATCAGTGTAGTTTGTTTATTAATACTGCAAACCAATTCGTACCCTTTTTCAGAAATGCTGTGTACTTACTCTTATACTGATACTTTAGGGCTTTCCTGGACCAGAGTTTGTAATTTTTATAATAGTTCCTTTCAGTGACATTACTGTGTCTCTTATCTCTGAAAGGCATGCAACAGCTCCCTTGAATGCTGCTGCACCTACAGAATGTTAGAGCCATGACCTGTTTATGACTTAAGTTGTTTTCAGATTAATTATTGGTTTTGTTAGCAACAGAATAGAAGGCCATGTAATGGGTTTAAGTAAAGCAATTGGAAGTTATGAATTCAGTGGTGGTGCAAACAGTGATTCAAAAAGGCAGGTATTGCGAGCTTTGCAATACTATTTTTACAGTCTATACATTTTAAAAAAAATTGCTAATGAGAAAGATAAATAACCTTGATTTTAAAAATGCCCATCATCTGACAGCAAAGTCATGTAGGCAGATCTAATTTGTCTTGCATTTGCGACAAGGCTAGAAAATTTTATTCTAGTGGTACCACAGTTTTTGTGTCGCCTAGAAAACACATTGGACCTCCCAAGAGGGTTACAAACTTAAATGACTTTGACAAGGATGTTGTATGCAGGTCTGTATTATATTTTATGACCATGGAGAATTTCCAACAGCACAAAAAGGTAACTTGACACTTAAAGAACGTATCATGTGTTGGTTCTAATGTGTCCACCCACAAAATTCTGGAAATGAAGACAAATGATGGGCATCAAATTTTAATAGAGAGGACCGACATTGTCGTGTCAAAGATAAGATATTTATGCAAAATGCACAAAATTTTAATTTCTGGGATATGGGAGCTATGTTTTACTTAGACAAGACTTGAATGAATAAAATCTGGCATGACTCCACCAAAATGGGTGACTGAAGCTACCTATTTGGAAAGGCAGCTGGCTTATCATTTGTCATGTGGGATCTGCTAAAAGAGGATTCCTAACTGAAGGCAAATTAATTTTTCAGTCCAAAACCACCTCAGCCTATAGCAAAATAACAGCTGATATATTTAAAGACTACTTTTTGAACAGATTCCTAAACTATTTAGAAGAATGAATAATAATAATAATAATAATAATAATAATAATAATAATAATAATAATAATAATAATAATAATAATAATAATGGATATGCAGCTTTTACCATTCAGTTATCATTGCTGCCAGCAGAAAAGACCAAAGTATGAAATCATTACAGAAAAAGGGGTTAAATTTTTGTGCATCAGAAACTAAAACTGAGCTATTGCAACATGTACTTCCATTCAAAAACCAGAAAAATATATATCAGTTGGATGTAATGGCTATGAAAGGCCATGAGGTAATAGGCCTCCCTCCTTACTATTGCCAGTAATTGAGCTTGTGAGGGCTCAAATAAAACAGGGTGTGTGGCAAAAAGAAACACCAGTTTTAAACTGAAAGATGTAAAGCAACTTATTCACAAATAAATTGAAAAAGTGACACAAAAATACTAGGAATCCTTTGTGCAACATACTGAAAAATTACATGCTGAAGAGAATTTTTTTCTTCATGAAAGAAATTTTAGATCCTATCATCATAAATTTGCAAGATTCTGATGATGAAGACAGTGACAATGATGAATTGCTTCCCGAGATAACTGATAGTAATGGCAGCAACACAGAGCAGCTAGCAATTCCTTTGAATTCAATTGAATTTAAAGATAAGATAATTAATTTAGATGGCATATGGAAGTATAAAAGAGTGCAGATGAGCTAAGTGGCAAGATGTCCCAGTTATCACTTCCCATAGGTTACTGCTCATGGCTCTTCCCATTTAAAGTCATTATAGGTATTGCATCATCCATCACACTTTTAAACATGTCTTGAAAATTTGGTATTATTGCTGCACCATTTGCTTTGACATTTTATCAAGACCATACATTTCCACCAAGTGGTTATAAATTTCAGAGAGACCTGAGTTTCCATGTGCCCATTTGAAATGAACAACAATATATTCCTTCTTTGTCCTTGGTATACCTCTGTCATTCATGGTTACTGGGCACAGACTCATCAGCTCTTTCATTCTTTAATATCCTCTGCACAGTTAGATATCAGTATTGCAAAATAATTGAGGGATAATACCTATATAATCATAAAGAACTGTAACAATCTTTTCACCTGAATTAGCAATTTTAATGAATTATTATGCAGTTTCTAATAATAAATAAGTCTGTTTAATTTTTCTCACTTAATAATACTTTGCTACAACATTCTTATTATTTGTATTCCATCTTCAGGAGAAATGGTAAGCCAAGTTGTACTGTATTGTCAATTTTAGAAGCAGAAACATAAATTCTGGTAATTGTGAAGCATTTTATTAGTTTAGAGCAAGCAACCTTGTGAGATACAAAAAGAAAGTAACCCCAATTATGGCCCAGGATGGTGCTTTTTAGATACTTGAGCACATTCTAAGGCCTGTTTTCATCTGTAAGGAATAATACTTACAGTAAGAAGAAAAGTATAAATACAAGTATTAAAGCTAATACAATGTTTTGTTTTGTTCATTCTTATTAGTATGCACTGCTAACATCCTGTGCTTATTTTGGAGGCAAATAACAAACAATACTGCTTTTACAAAATAATTTTTATTAATTTTGGTGGTAATGGGAACTTTGTTAGTGTAAAATAAATGTGCAAGGAAGAAATCAAACAACATTTTTTATAGCATTTGACATCTAAGAATTATTTGTAACCTATGTGAATGAAAACTGACTATATAATAAAATATGCATTTTGCTTAATTCAAGGTGGGTGTGCACCCATTGTGGTTTGATGTCCTGCAACCGAAATACAGTCATGAAGCATACCTCAAAGGTCCATGAAAGGGAAGGAAAATTAGAATCAATTGTTGCTCTTACACCAGATGAGGAAATTGAAGGATGGGTGAGTGTTTAGGACATTTTGTTATAATTTGACATTTCATACTTTTAATCTGATATTTCATAAACCTTCGTTGCCTTTTATTGTGCAATTAATGATGAGAAAGAAAATTATGGAAAGAAGCCATAAACTTATTAATGGATATCATTGTATGATTAGTATGATATCCATTAATATGATTGGCTTCACTGTGTTTAAGTTCCAATTTTACATTTAAGCCATAAACTATTATTAGCATCTTTATAATAATTGAAATTGTATGGGGACCACAGACCAAATTTCAGACAGCTTCATTAGAGTTGCTGCAATGGAAAAATGTATTACCCATTTATTTTAAGTTTGCCAATTTTGATGGGAATGCAGCAAACTATTGACATTCACTCCTATTGGTGCCTCCCCCACCACTCTGGCATACTTGCCTCCTACACCCAAGAACGCGGGTTCGAACCCGGCCAGGGCCGATGGATTTTTTCGGGCATAAAAATCCTAAGTATGGCTTCCTTCAGAAGGGAAGTAAAGCCGTGGGTCCCGTGTCATACATTTACGGCACGTAAAAGAACCAAGCCTGAAAGAGAGGCCTCTGAGCAAAACAACAGCTCAACACCCTGAGTTAAATGGGACGCTGATGACCTGAGATGTTAAAGAACGTCCATAAATAAATCAATCAAAAAAAAAAAATCCCACCACTCTGGACATGTAGAGCAATCATGTAGAAATGATAGCAGAAAGCACAAGAACAGAAACAACTTTGGCAGGCTGGATTGTTATTGGACATAAACAAAATAAAACTATCACCATTTAGGACTAAGGTTAAGCAGATAGAGTCTTTTCTTTCTCCTCACTTGTTGCAAGTGTGACATCATAGGGCTCGTGTTACTCTGTTTTACACAGGCACTCAGTTCTAAATAATGATAATTCCTTCATTGTACATTGATAGACAAAATAAACAGGTAAAAACTGTAATATATTTTATTGCATTAGCATATTAAAAGATTTAAATGAATAATTGGCTCAAACAAAAAGAAAAAAAACCTCTTAACAGTCTTAGTTATAGAAATATAAGTGAATACTATTCTGAAAGAGCAAGAGTTAGTCTATTTGAAGATGCAGCCCTAACTGTAAGTTGTTCATTGTGCATGTACTGCTTTGTGATTGATTCTTGGTACAAATAGAAATTTAAAATGAAATTTCAGAACATTATAGTGCCAAAAATATCACACAATAGATTCTTCAGTATTTGTATAAAAAAAATGCGTATACTATGAAGTTAAAGGATAAAGGCTGAAATACCCATTCTCAGATATCTGTTTATATCTCTAAACAAAATTGATAATGGCAGCAAAATATTTTGCAGCTGTACAGGATTTCATTCCTGTAATGAAAAACAATAGTTAAACAGTTTTAATATGCAGCAATATGTGCACTTTCTCAGGTTTGTTGGTTTTAATGATTAATAACTTATAATTGTCATTGTTAACATCTGTGTGTATATCCATTTTTCAGGTGAAGCGAGTCATAAGCACACAGACATATATAATGAAACATGTAAGTGCTCCAAGATTATCCAGTGCAGAAAGATCAGCAGAAGTTGAAGGAAGCATTAAAGAGAAGCAATCAGGTACATAATGTTAATTGCTAATAACTTGAGGATTGTGCAATGAAAGATTCTTGTTTCTTTCATAATTGTTTTTCCATAAATGTTGTTCTTGTTTGTCTGAAATCAGTTATAAATAACACTAACTCTATATTTTCCCCATGTTTCTTAGAACTATAATTTTATCACAGTGATAAATGAAAAAACATTGTTTCACAGCAATATTTTCTCACAATGATAGTTTTTGAAAAAGGAGAACTGAAATGATGAGTTACAGCATTCTATAACACAAGATGATATTCACTGAGTTATAAAATTATAAAAGTATATACATACATTTGCCAACTATCTTAATGCAGCTGACTACAAGCTTGTCTTGACTGACATGATGTGAAATGATAAATTTTGTAACATAATTAGCTGATAGGTTAAAGTGTGGTATATATCTAGATTTTTTTCTGCAAACCAAGGATAAACAAATAATATAGTAAAACATCAATTCACCATTTGTGGAGGGACCAGGTTAAAAAAAAAAAAAAAACAATGAATGTGAAAGAACAATAGATATGGGAAGTATATAAATCATATTAAAAAAATAACTAAAGCCAGTATATAAACAAAAGCTATTATTTTGCATGTTACTATGTACATATTTTACATTTTGTTGTCAATGGTCTAGTGGTAACCATTTGTATTGTATTTCCAAGATCGCAGGTTCAATCCTGGCACGAAGGTTAATGAAATTTTTCGGGCTTAAAAATCTTAAGTATGGTTCCTTCAGAAGAGAAATAAAACCAAGGTCCCTTGTCATAGATTTACGGCATATAAAAGAACATCAAGCCTAAAAGCAAAGGTCTATAAGCAAAATTTATGGGCTGTTTCATGAGCTGAATTCAATGGGATGCTGATGACCTGAGAAACCGCTACGAGTGGCTGAGGTCATTAAGATGCAGATTCGTATGGTTCCGCTAGGACCATCCTGCCTGACTGAGGTTTTTTCCAGGTTTTCCTCAGTCCTCATAAATGGTAAAGGCCAGATAGGTACCCTAAACTTAGGCCTGGGATGTTTCCTTCCATAAAAAAATATTCTTTCCTAATTTATCATTTCATCTCGTGTATTACGAGTGCCCATTGCCTGTGATTCCTCGGCAGTAAAAATGGATGTTAAACACCATTCAATAATAATAATGACCTGAGAAGGTAAAGAGTATCCATAAATAAACAACTCAACAGAAATCAAAATGTTTACCACTTTAAAAAAGGTTGTTAACTGACATTTGCTCTTTGTTGCTTTTCTTGTATGTGAAACAAATTTTCCACATTCAACGCATTCTGTTGCTTACTACCACCTATACCATCATTGTCATATGCTTGTACAGTTTCACAAACTCTCAGAGCTTTGGCAAACATCGGCAAAGCTTCAGTTATTGCATCATCTTCTTCCTCTTCCTGATTCCCCAACCATTGTATCAGAAACACTTGTAACTCCTCCCATTTTGTTGCACACTTCATCAACACTTTGAATGCCACATGTAGCAACGTCCTCGTCCATGCCTTGTAGGTGTCAAAACTGATAGCAATAACAATTTGGGCCCATTATTTGTATCGGCTATCATCATCCTGCAGCTCCAAATCTGCAACAATGTAGGGTTTGAGTTACACTTTCTCAGATCAAGCATGATGCAAATTCTGTACATGTGACAATCACTGTTTCACTATTCCAGTTGAAAATGATCGTTTACGGATAGAATTTCTTTGGGATGAACTTTTTGAACAAATAATGTAGGAAAATGATATTATGAGGAACAATGAATGCAGTTTTTATTTACATAAAATATAAGGTAAAACATTTGGGACTGCATAAATTGAACAATACATCCGGGGGAAAAATGGTGCCACTATATTAATGTTTGAGAATAAACAATTATCAGTGCATTAATTTTCCTCACCCCAGGAACTTGCAGAGTAGTGCACTAAGTATCTGCTTGTTAACTGTTCAGTTATGGTAGAAAGAAACAAATTGCCTTGGGATTTTTTCCAGAAATTTTCCTCACTTGAAAAGGTCAAATCTAGGTAACTTCAGGCATTGGTAAACAAATATCTATACAACTGGAGATTTTCCTCATCTAAAACAGCCAATTCTTGGTAACCTCAGGCTCATTTGTAACACCATTAGTTTATTAGATAACTCCAATGCATATCTTCTTTAGAAATTTATTCATTATATAATAAAAGGAGAAGTTAAAATAGAAAGAGAGAGAGAGAGAAAGAAAGAAAGAAGTTAAAACAAAAATTAAACACATAATTCAAAGGTTATCTAAAAAGAAATACATTAATTTGAAATAACTACTATTGCATTACCGTTTGAAAACCCTGAGTACTCCAGGATCGCATGGGCTTGAACAAGTGCTCATGGTATATATATTATATTATATTTAAACAGCATGCTCTGAGTAGAGAACAATGGTAAGGTATACATGCATAATGAGCGCAACTTTCAGCATTGCTGTCACATATTTTAGCTTCTCATGCTTATGCCTGAAGTGTCAGTGACAGCTTGCTATTTTTATTTTTCTTTTTCCCCCCTCCTCTCCTTGAAATAATAAACACTAATCCTAACCACATATCCAGCAAGGATCATATCAAAGATTTTACAATAAAAACTTGGGATAATTAAAGCATGCAGAAAGTTAATTCTGCAGTCACTATTTTACGCTGTAAAAGTAATTTAATGAATTTTTTTTACACAGATAAACCAAGCACAAGCAGCAAAATGCTGAAGAAATCGGAGGAAGCTGTGCTAAAAATAGATAATGCTTCTGGTGATGAGGAATCCATTAATAGTGCCCCAGTACCATCTGTGTGTAAAGGTAATGCATTTTGTTATTTTATTTGTTTATTATGTCTTGGTAATTAACTCTGAAAAAGAGAAGAAAGTATAAGGTTATTTGCTTTACCCAGTAACCCTGTTGAAACACATTCTTTAAGAGAAAGAGGCAATGAAGTTTCTACAGTACACAGAATTAGAAATATGTTATATTTCTGATTTTCATACAATAAGAAAATAACATTTATGATGTGAGGCTTGAATCCTCAGCAGAAGCAGGTAACAATGGCTAGCGTACTATGCAAGTTTAACAATCTTGCAATGTGGAGTTGTGTAACTTGAATAAAAAATTAGAAGGTGTTGTTATTAAGTAGAGAATAAGAGAACATACTTCCAGCAGCAAAGTAAAAAGTTAAATGGTAGTCCATATTACAAGGAATAATAAATGCATATGCTTTCCAGCTTAAAACACCAACAGAAGAGATGTATAGGGTTAGGAAATATATAAACCAAAGAGAAATAAATGTACTTATGTCAAAAATACTGGAACCATTTATCAGCAAGTTGATACTCCTGTTCACTCTGCATGCTTGGTACATACACTTTTAAGAAACAATGGATTGTCAGTGGATCTGAGACCATTACTTGATTTCCAAGGTTACTAAATCTGATACCCTTATGATTTTTCACATGAGATTCTTAAAGAATCAAGAGTGTGGCTGACCTCAGTGACTTTAATTGCCAAATCTGCCTTGTTATTCAAAATGTCATTCTTGATATGCTGAGAATGAATGAAATTTATTACCAGAAACAAAAGGTATCACAATTCAAATTCTGCAACAATCATTTTCCCAGATGTATGATGCAATTTATGCAGTCTCAAACATTTTACATTATAACTTACATAAATAAAACCTGCATTCTTATTCCTTGAAATGTTAATTTTCCCACATTATTTGTTTAAAAAGTTAATTCCCAAAATAATTCTATCCTAAAACAATGTTTTCAAACTGGAATAATTTAAGGAGTAATCATTACATGTTGTTGTCGATATTTTTGGAGCAGCAGGATAATGATAGCAAAGGCTGGGGCTAGAACACCAGTCTGTCAATTTTGACACCTACTTGGCAGTGAACCATGATGTTGTCACATGTGTAATTTAAAGTGTTGATGAAGTGTGCAACAAGGAGGAGTAGCAGCAAGCATTTGTGATGGAGTGAGGAATAGGGGGAGAGATTATGCAACTGCTGAAGCCATTCTGACATTTGCTGAAGGTCTGAGAGCATGTGAAACTGTCTGAGCATATATCTATACACATGATAGTGACAACAAGTTGTGTTGAATGTGGAGAATTCATTGTTTTGTATGAAAAGAAAAACAGCAAAGAAATAAATGTCAATTAATTACTTTTAAAGTGCTAAACGGGTAAAATGTATGCATGGTAACGTAAAATTGAAGCAAAATTTAGTGTTTGCTTATATACTGACCTTTGAGCATGATTTATATACTTCCTATACCTATCATTTTCCCGCATCATTATTTTTTTAAATTGGTCCTTCCAAAAATGATGAATCAAGGTTCTACTCTATATCATCACATAAATAATAAAACCAACCTACAGAAATTAATTTCATATTATTATTAGTGGATCTGGAGTCTGGCTAATTGCGAAAGTACTGTAATTTCTGCATAGCATCCTGCATAAATTTAATCAATTTATATCATAAATAATCATTTATCTACAGCATTCAGAAAAACCATGTAACATAAGCTAAATTTACATAAGATTGAAATAAATGTTAAAACTAGCCCTAACATCAGTTCATTGACACAAACATAGAATTTAGAGAAAAATATTATGTTGCCTTCTTTCAACAGGATACAATTTAAACAATGATCTGTACCATTAGGGAACAAATGACTTAACACAGTTTTTCCCAGTTCTTTATTGGCATGAAGTGGACTTGTTGTTTTTAGTATTCTTTTCAAGGTTATCACTTAGTAATTTATTCAGAAAAATTGAAAATGAAGCGCACAAAATGCATGAATAGGGTTAGAAATTAATCTCTTCTCCTTCATTCCTTTATTAGCAAACAACTCAAACATAATTTCAATGGAATTATTGTGAAAAATACAATTAATTTTAGCTTTGAAAGTTCCTATTGAGCATCAGCATCAACTTCCTCAAAAATTCTGATCACTTGTAGGAATGTTGACTACAGAAAGACTCATTCAAAGCTTGATAACTCCATTTTTCGCACAATTACTTGCTGGTTTTTACATAATGTAGATCTGGCCATGTGTGATAGCTCAGGACATTTAACTCTTTTTGAACTGAAAGTGGAGTTACCAGGTGTTTCCTAAATGCTGTAGATATATGCAGAGGAATACGTGATAGAGTTGGATTACTTGCTTAACATCTGCTGTACTACAAATGGTGATCATATCAAAATCTTGTTGTGTTTTTAATGTCAACTTGCTTGCCTGATCAGGGCATTGGAGTTCTGCACACAGGGTGTAGCAGCATTATCCATTTGTAATGTGCGCACCAATAAATCATGATGGTCATATCAAAATGCATCCGAAGTTAAAGTTGCAACTCATTAAATATTAGAAAAATTAAACATTTGAATAAATATCAAGAGCTCTTGAATTTTAATTTTATTGGTGCTTTAAGTTTTTCAATCTTGGTTATGCCTCCATGGCAACCAAATCTTATGCATTACCAAATCTGGGTACATTTATTTCTCTTTGATATAAACATTTCTAGTTGTAGACTTTTCATAACATATTTAAATCCTCCAGAATTAATATAAATTGCCTCTTTGCATAGCTTCATCAGTGTACAACATGCATATGTAAACAGAAAGATGGATATGGATGTGAAAAATAATGATAATTATATACAATTAAAGAAATGATCTCAAAACTTGAGCGCTACCATTATCATTCATTAAGTGTATAGGACAATAATTTGACTCCCCTAAGCACCTCGTATGCTTTGGTATAGTTCATCTCAAGTTCAGGTTTTGATTCATTTTTCTTCCACCATATTTATAGCTCCCATTTGTAATTTAACTATGGGGGCTGGGCTTATCTACAGCTAGTTTTTATGTTTTTTATTGATTTTTTTATTGTTGCTGTCCTCCAAGGCTTATAGGATGTTAGATCATTTTTATGTGTTAAGGAGTAGAAATTTTTATATATTAGATGTATGCTGCCCGACATTCCCAACATCCGTTACAACTTCAATAAACTGTGGTTTTATTAAAAATAAAAGCACTATTTATTAATGGTTAATACTTTCAGTGCTATAATTTTCTGCATCAAGTATTCACTAATTCAGAGCTGCCATGGGAGAAATCTTGTTGGAGAACTGCTCTAGGATGGAACATGCTTCACAGATAAGGAAAATGTTTAGGGAACTCATCTGCATACTGTAGCCATTCAGACCAAATGAAAGATGCTGGTGATACTTTGTCGTGTCCACATCTTAGCATTTTTTTAAAATCCATTTATGGTTTTCATGCATTTACATCTCATAAACTAGAATTATCATTACTTAAAATGATCTATGTGGGAAAATGAATTGGGTATTGGGTATTAAATATTAATAAAGTTTTACTATTAATTATATAATTAATTATACTAAATATTAAGTATTAATAAAGTTTTACTAGAACTACTTGAGCATAAAAAATTATGCATTTTTTAAATATAAATGTAAATTTTACAGTACGTGCTCCAAAGCGGTATGAGTGTAAGAGATGTGGGCTGAAATTTTCTTTGACGCGTGGTCTGAAACTGCATGCGAGGATCAACCATCTGAAGCTTGGAAAGTAAGTATGGATTTCTTTTCTTAATATTCAATTTATAATCAAACACAGTTAAACATGCATTAATGTTCTCTTCTGAGTCGAAATATTTAGAATGCTCTTTATGGTTTCACTTATTGGATATTTCAGTACATGTTTTGTAGACACTTGTCCACATCCTCAACTGTTAAACAATGTGGATGAGTGTGCAAGAAACATGTCCTGAATAAATCTCCAATAAGTGGAACCATAAAGAATATTCTAAATATTTCTACTTAGAAAGATTATCAATTTCTTTATTTCATATCTTTCAAGTCTGGAAGGAAGAAATAAAGTGAGCAAACATTTTATAGAAATTGCTACTCTCTATAAAGCATTTATTTTTTTGTACTGGCCAAAAAAAAAAAAAAAAAAAAGACAATACTTTACTCTAGAACAGTGTTATTCAATGTAAGTTTTCAGAGCCTGGAAGTCAGTACTAAAAGTGGCAGCAGAGCCACAAGATTATGAGCGAGATTGATCTACATTCCATTACATTACATTAATTTTATTATACAAAGAATAAAAGAATCATGTATTACTTATTACCGTGATATAGGAAAACTGGCTATAGTATGTATATAGGAAAAAATGTATGAATAGAGGACACTAAACCTGAAATAAGAGATATTAATATGTAAAAACCTTGAAAATCGAATAAAAGGAAAAATAACTGGACATAAATGAAAAAGTTTTAATAGAATATAACAGTATTCATAATTATAATTATTGATTGTAACATTAATTAATTGAAAAAGGAATTACCCAATATATGAAACATTGAAATATTTATTAAGCAGCAGAAGATATCAAGATCTCTCAAGATTCAAGGCAATTAGGCATAAGATTGATTTCAATATTGATTATTATTTATGAGAACATTCTAAATAAAGATAATAGTACATTCTTCATTAAACCATGGTTATATGGCTTACCAATGCTCTTCCATTTGTATTCCTCCCCCACAGACAATTAAAATAATCAGTAATATTTTCATATAATCTGCTGTCGATACATTTTAAGGTAAAATGAATATTGAACATGTGAGTTGCATAGCTTAAACTTATTCTACTAAGGGAATGTTTATGATTATGGTGGTGAAGGGGGAACAGGAACAATTTTGAAGTGATGAAATTTTTTTGGTTGATTAAAATCAAAGAAAAGTTATTTGGACCTAAATTATAAAGATAACTGTTTCTTATATTTGTTTTTCATTGTAGGTGGAAATTTTATTCACTTTTTTACATTGTTAACAACAATAATTAATGGCATCTTAGTTTATTAAACTGATAGGGATTTATCCATGGAAATTCCTTGTCTGCGGCATGACATTTAACTTTTTTTTTTTTTTTTTTTTTTTTTTTTTTTTTTTTTTTTAATTGATTTTATTTATGGACGCTCTTTAACATCTCAGGTCATCAGCGTCCCATTCAATTCAGGGCGTGAAACGGCCGACAAATTTTGCTCAGAGGCCTCTCTTTCAGGCTTGAGGTTCTTTTTCGTGCCGTAAATGTACGACACGTGACCCACGGCTTTACTTCCCTTCCGAAGGAAGCCACACTTAGGATTTTTACGCCCGAAAAAATCCATCGGTCCTGGCCGGGTTCAGACCTGCAATCTTGGGTATAGGAGGATTTAACATTTAATTGTGCCTGACACTCTACATAGGTTTCATAACATATGTCTTGGGCATAATCATAAATTATCTTACCATGATTTATTAAAACAATGATACACATTAGGCAATTTGAACTTTTTTCATCCACTTAACAAATCACCATTTTAGGAATATATATTCTTTAAAAAATAAGTTTAATAAACATTAAAACATCCCTATGCATATTTACTTATAATGAATAAATGTCAATAAATTCTGTGAATTCTTAATGAACTGTTTGTGTCCTAACTGTTATGTTTATTATAGCTGAGAGGCAACAATTTAGTCTAACTTTAGCACTTTATTATATTATTTAGTTTGATCACTGTGGAAAGATTAGAAACATCAGCAGCAAAGGAAAAAATTCAGCAAAAATATGTGCAAACGGCATAGTCATGTTTAATACACTACAAAATTGTAGCAGCAAAATTTGTTACTGCTTGGAGCTGGAGAGATGGCTAGCAGCATATATGAGGAGAGGTCTTTATCTGCCAAGTAAAACATTATGACATCATGTGTATCATCATCTATTCAATTACTTAAAAGAGTCAGTTCATTTCTTTGCAAGAATATTAATAGTGAAGAGAGAATTTATCAACATATTCCTCTGACTAGCCATATCCCTAGCTCCCAGCAGTACATTTGTTACAAATATTTAAGTTACTTAATTATTGAGATGCAATGAAGAAATGAACAAGAGTTGGTGTCTTTTACACTGTTGGATACAGAACCTTTTTATGTTCATGTCTACATGTAGAAAGTGGCAAAAAAAAAAAGGGGGGGTGGAGGGGAGAGAAAGAAAATTCACTATTTACCTTTTCATATTGCTGATTGGGTATTAAATATTATTAAAAAAAACAAATTTAGCATAGATTCTATATAAAAGACTGGGAGAAATACCCTAAGAGTGAAGGATATTTAATTTACTTAGCTTTTATATATATATTATGTTTTGTAATGTAGTATTTTAAATGACCAAATTACATTTTTATTCTTACAGATGGATGTGTGCCTACTGTGATTATGTGACGAATGCAGAAACCATATTACTGCAGCATTGCAATCTGAGGCACCCAGAACTTCCTCTGAAGTGTCTGCCTAACAATAGAGGGTCCACAGAAGTGTTGGATGATGCATTTTGGGAACGAGAATTTGGAATAAAACCAGAAGAAGCCTCAGCAAGTACAGCGCCACAGAAAAGAAAGGCTAGTGTTTCAGAAGATCAAGGTGTCAGTGAGGATGGACATCTAAACAGGTGTCAACAATGTGATTATTCCTGCCACAGCACAAAGGATATGAAACAACATATGATAAGGCATTGGGTTCAGAAACCTTTTAAATGTGGCTATTGTGACTTTGAAGGATTGCGTGAATATGACATAAAGAAGCATTCTGCCAAATCACATCCAATGAAGAAATTTCGTATCTTAGAGGTACCTGTAGCAGGTAAAATAGATACCCAGTCACTGAGTAAACGTTTTAAATCCAAAGGTTCCAAGTTAGATGCACATGCATCAGGTGAAGGAAGTGATGATGCAGATTCCAGCAGCAAAGAAGATGATAGCAACAATGAGGAAGAAATGTTAATGTATCGTTGTTTCTACTGTCCACAGCGTGCTTCCTCTATTGTTACTATACATCAGCACTGGGAGGAAAAACACAAAAATGGCTCCACAAATTCAAATGGAATATCAAGGTTTGGCCTCCCATTCAAGTATAAGGAAGTGAATCTCAAACAATATGTAAAAGGTGAGGATAATTCGGCAGGTCGAAGGCCATCATTACTATGTGCTTATTGTGACTTTCGTGGCTGTCATTCAATCATGGAGGTTCATCATAGAAGCATGCATTCAGATAAACCATTCCGATTCAACAGGAGTGGTTTAACGCGCTATGAATGTGCTGTATGCCACTTTGCTGCATTTACAGTGAATACCCTTAAAAGGCATTTTGACATGGAACATGCTAGTGAGGAATTTAGGTACATTGTGCGATCTGGTAATGAGGAGGCAGCAGGTTCCACAAGTAGCTCCTCGCAAAAATCTCTGGACAGAGGTAGCCCATTGCCTACTCCTCACATAGAGGTCATGAAGTATATGTGTCTCTGGTGTGAGAAAACATATGATTCTGAGCTAAAGATTCAGGCGCACCATAATTCACAACATTCTGATTTACAACTAAAATATAGTGTTGAAAAAATAAGTGCTCCATCACAACTAAAGGGAAGTACTGCTTCTGTAAAAAGGTTCCAGTGTCCATGTTGTACTTTTGGTTCTAACAATTATACTAGTATGTGTGAGCATCTTCGTCGTCATACCAAACCATATCAATGTGGCTATTGTTCAGAGGCCTTTGAGTCTCCAAACAAGGTGCGTAGTCATATACAGCATGTTCATCCAAGCTGTAAATATAATATGGTATATTTGACTGAGGCAGAAACTGAGTTAGCAGAACTGAAATCAGACATTGTGATTAATAGTACTGAATTAATGAGTGAAACAGGTAAAGGTTCAGCAAAACGAGAAAATAGTGGTGATAGAACAGGTCCAGCCCCCAAGAAGTTGTGTGTAGCACGAAAATCCACAGGATCTATTCAAGGAAGAAAATTCCACGCTGTTGCTCGAAAGTCGACTACATATCGGCCTTGGCAGAGGTCACCTTCTTCATCTCCATCACCTCCACAGTCAGACACTTCGGATTTCGAGGACAAAGTGGATATAGAGAGCATAGCCTCATCAGTAAGTAAAACTGAAACATACCCAGAAGAATTCTCTTTCTATGGTTGTACTCCTACTCCAGTGGATACTAATAAGATAATGACATATGTCAAGCTAAAAAGTTATGGCATAAGCATGAATATGAACGTAGCAACTATGGAAAAGTTTACAAACCTGTATCCTGTTGTTAGGGTTCGAAAATTAGTATTCCTTTGACAAATTTCTAATAAAAGAAACTCAGTTCTTGCATTATATGATCACAATTATTTCAGTAATTAATTGGGCATTGTAAGAAAGAAATGTCATACTTTCTGCAGCTCAAGAAAAAATGTTTTGTGCTAAAGGAAAGGAAGAAAGCTGTGAACATGTGTACATAAAGGCTTAAGGACCAGTTGACTATTCATGTTCTTTGTTATTGATAAATGTTTTACACCATCATGTACAAAAGTATTCATCATTTTAAAGCCAGCTCTACTTTAAGTATATTTCTTTGTATATAACTGTATATAATAGTTTGTAAGCTTTCAGAGAGGAGCTGTAATAAGTGAATGTCATTCCTTTTTTTTATCACATATGCATATTGTTGGAATTTGTAGATATTCCATCTTTATAAAAGACTGAACAATTACTTTGTTTGGCAACTATTTAAACTTGTATTCTATCAGGTCAAGCATATGAATAAAGCAGATTTTGTAATAGTGTCTGTATTAATTTTACCTTAAAGCTAAAAAGAATAAACATGGTGTGTGAAATGTGTTTTATTAAGTACTCTAGGACTCATTATCAATGGTACTTTCTAATATGGGGAATATGTTATAAATGAAGGACAGTAAAAGAAGTTTGTATAAATGTGTGATATAGAGCTCAGATTTTAGGTGCTTAAAAGTAAAACGTGATCTTTTTATGTTCTTAAAAATTTAACAAAATGTTTCAAGGAGATGAAAATATTTTCTATATTGAAAGTATAGATTCACCACAAGTTTCCTGTGCCCTAATTATTTACAGAACTCATATAGTGAACACAAATGTTTCTCATCTTAAAGCATTATCACAGAATGAGCTTGAGTTTTGAAAATGTACATTCATGATTGCACAACTACATGTTTATTGTCTTTTATAGATTAAAAAGATACATGTCAACTGGGATTCAAGGACCAATTTCAGTCCTACTAAAAACTGAGAATGTGATAGATTCAATCCAGAATGAGATGCATGTAAATGTGGATCATACTGAGATCAAATTAAGTATGTGCTAACATTAGTCATTTTTATCATACAAAATCTGCCATCATTTCATACTTACATGCATGAATATTGTTTTATTGCATTTAACCATCTGTATCTGTTTTATCTTTCCAAAATTTTCATCTTGACATTAGTTTAATTTAACTTACAGTCTTTTAAGTTTAGTAAGGAATTTCAGATATACATCATAAAACTTATAATGGATGGAAAAACAGCATGTAAAAAGAGATCATGTTGAGTATTAATTCAATCTGGAAAGCATATTCAAACTGATTTGAGTCCGAAGTGTAAATGTGGAAATGTTAGTTTTGTATGTTTATAACATGTAGTATCACAAACATTCCAATGTTTCAGATGCTTTTTCACCAGTATCTCCATTAATGTATGTACACTCTGACACACCACTTAGAAATCTTTTTAGATATGACAAGAATTTTGAATTGATTTACTTTTGAATCATTAACTTGGATTATGTCCACGTAAGTGTTGTCACTGAAAAATGCTGGTTTGCAATAATACTCTCTTCATACCCTTACATGAAAGAATTTGCCATCTGTTATAGCTTTGGTTAATTTTTTGTCCACTTAAGAGGACTGTTCAATAGGTCTGTGCAAAAATAAAAGAAACTTATTAGGAAAAAAAATAATTTCATTTCTGAACATTTCTCCTTTAAAATCTATATGCATATTCCAATGATTTGCTGTTTTGTTTTTTTTAAGCTTTGCAGAACAGGCATTCGTTTGAGCAATAACCTCTTCATTTGATACACATTTCTTTCCTTCTAGCCATTACTTCATGTTGAGAAATCTGATTTGATTATCTTGCCCATAATTTTTTTTAAGCCATTATTACAGTTTGGAGTTCGTGCTCCATGCAGCTGCCCTTAGACACTGCTTTGTTAATACAGCAAAATTCTACTTCCCTTGTTCCTGTGTATGTGTTCTGTTTTTCCCCACCAGAGTAGCTCTGTGCATCACTTTCAGCTGTTCCTAATTTATTTTTCAGAATTTCCAATCATTATTCCATTTTAACATAACCCGCATGTTCAACCAATTTATTCTTACAAATAGGAGGTGAGCAGATGCAGTCAGGAATACCCAAGCTGCAGGAAATCATTGGATCCTTGGGTATCTTGGATTGAACAAAGGTTAGGTTTTATGTTACTATGTGTGCTAAGTAATTAGGAATTCCATTTTGACCACTTATTACCCTGTCATATCTATTTTATCATATATTCTCCGTTTCCCCCAGCACTTTTGTACAATAATTGCTAATATGTGAACTATTTTTAACTATAAATTTGCTATGTTTGCGAGCACTATCCCTTCCTAGTTACTGTTTCCTAGTAGTATCCGCCCCGATTAAACGACGATATTCCTGCCACCAGATGCCGTTAGTGTCGCCTTTAATTCTCCCCTCCGATGGGATTAAATATCTCATGGTACAAATTAGTTAAACCGGTTTAATCTGGAGCCACTTTTATTTATTTATTGAATATATACATATGTTTACACAAAATATACATGATACAAAGTGCTGTGAAGTAAAAATTATTGTCTGTTAAGGTTGTGTTTGGTTAAAATGTGGTGGGGGAAGCAGTTGGTGGTAAAATGTAAACTAAACTGGATTATATGAAAAATAGTGGTGAGGAGAGCGTTTGGTGGGAAAACTGTGGACTGGAGCTAAACGTTTACTACACATACTTTTTTATTACAATGGTTAAAATGCACAAAAATTAATGAAACGTTTTTCCGCACAAACTTTATTTTAAAATGTTTATTTTGGTAAACATTACACAAGCACCATCTTTATCGTTGCTACTTACGGTTCTATCCTCAAAGGGTGTGGTGAGGCGCATATGGTTGAGGTGTAACTTGGACGGTGAAAAACATGACTTAGGATGATTGGCGGTACAGTGAGTCCGTAGTGAAATTCTTTGGAAGGCAAGAATCTCGGCGTTGTTTGATGGTTCTCGTCAAGGAAGCAGATTTCAGTGAAGATTAAGTTGATGCCCCCGCTTGTAGTCAAAAGCGAGTCAGGTTCTTACCACGGAATCTGTTCGACGTTCCATATTTTACGTTGGTGCAACTTTTATGATGTGCCTCTAGCCGTTCCTGACAACCTCTTTTCCTCGGTATACGATGTAAAAGGCAAAGAAATTGAGTTGGTTGACAAGCTCTGCAGAAAAACTGTTGAATCGTGTGGATAGAAATACTTCCCATTCTCGATTCACACAAGGGTTCTGGACCTGTTTGGTCCGGACACTTTGCACCAGTACGGCACTCCCTGCTGCAGCGTAGACACAGTAACAGAATCAGAGTTGTTACAGTATTCTGCACCTAGTTGGAATAGAGCGTCCTGCATCTTGTAATCAAAAGTACTTTCAACTCGGGATTGATTTTTAATGAACAAAAAAGTAAGTTATGTAGCAAAAAAAAAAAAAAAAAATACGCTGAAAAATGCTGCAAATAGGTAAATGATGTAGCAAAAAAGTAAGTTATGTTGCAATCGAAGAATAATCTTTTACCTTGCGCGACTTATAGTAACAGAAACGACTATTGGAAACAAAACAACTGTCTTACGTGAGTAATGAGTTTGCGCGAAAAAATACTTTTTAGGTCACTACGGGGTGCAAGTAAAAAATCATTTCATACACTACGTTCTATTTACTGGTTTCTTCGTTTATCTGTTAATGCATATCAATGTTCACCTTGGGTCAGGTATATCTTAGGGAGTGAAGTTTTGGGAAAGTCGCAGGTGTGAGCATCGAGGGCAGGCAATTTCATACCTTGGCGCCACGGAGCGTCGACAAGGAATTTCTGCCTTTACCTTCTAATGGCATTTCAATATTTGCCTTGTGACAGAGATGCAAAAAGGGTTTTCTCCATTTACCTTAATGGCATTTCGAGTGCATTGCAATTTTTTTTTTTTTACCTTGGGACAGGTATTTCTTAGGGGTTACCTTTTACCTGCTAATGTATTGCAGCAGCCCCTTCACTCCGTTAACTGCCTCGGACTCAGGCGCGGTGGAGGAGCACATACGCAATAGGGAACCAATCTCACTGAATGAAAACCAAAAGCGGGCAGGACTAAAGCGTGCACGGTAGGGAAAACCAAATTCGTGTCGTCTCTGAAAAGTGAAATTCGGTACAAAGCAACTGTTGCAACAGTCGTTTCACCAGTGCATCTCATTACATTGAAGTGCATCGATCTACATCGTAGTGACTTCGAAGCCTGAAGATGCAGATCCGATCCAGTGGATTTCTAAAGTTTTTACAGATTTTTTTAAACGAGAATTTGTTAAATGATGAGCTTTGTTCTTTGTTCTTTAGGAATTCGGTATTCATGATACCGAATAACCTACTAGGCCATTTAATACGATTATGCGTACGTTGGACCAAGCGAACTCCAAGGTTATATTAAAATCAGTGGAGAAAGTAATGTAGAGCAATAAGGAATTTTTGTTGGGAGGGCATCTCAAAATTTCGTGTATTTGGACAAAGGACGCATTGGGTTCGTGCTACAAACACTGCAATGACTAATAAAAACAAATGGCTCATCGAAATCAAGATTAACGACTATATCCTTTAGCAAGAGTCATTGTAGTGTATAAAGCTAAAATTGACGGGGATATACATTATGATTCGATTAGACGATTCGAATTTCTGCAAAAACAAAAGGCTGCAGCGTTGTGCAAGGGCATAGGCAAAGCAAGATCCAAGATGGATTTTTTAATGAAAATGTGAACCTGCAAAGGGCTCTTCAAGTGTAAATGGCATTGCCGACATTGTAATTTTCCCTCAAAAATTAAAAAGAAATACGCCGGTGGGATCTAATTTGAAAAGTGTCACCAGAGGTGCTCACCTCATTTAATAGGTATGTGAACTGCAACGCGGTAATTGGGATTTCAACGGACAGATCTCTTTTGACAACCTTTTAATTAAGGGCACTTATTAACGCAAAACCACGTCTGCGTGTTAGGTGGAAATGGTTTGCCCTTCGTGCAATAAACTTGTGAATTTAAGGTTTAGAAAAACTCCCCAGCAGTGCCAGATTTTTTTTTGTTGCAATTGTAAGTACGCGTGGATGCTAATCACAAATGATACTCTCAGCCTTCAAATCGGTCATTTTATAAAATAAATTCATACTCACGTTTATAGATTTCGAGTGTACGCAGAGAACACTCCTCATTCCGTTTATTTATTTGGTTTATTTATGGACGCTCTTTAACATCTCAGGTCATCAGCGTCCCATTCAATTCAGGACGTGAAATGATCGACAAAATTTGCTCAGAGGCCTCTTCCTTCAGACTTGAGATTCTTTTTGGTGCCGTAAATGTACGACACGGGACCCACGGCTTTGCTTCTCTTCCGAAGGAAGCCATACTTAGGATTTTTACGCCCCGAAAAAATCCATCGATCCTGGCCGGGTTTGAACCCGCGATCTTGGGTTTAGGAAGCAAATATGATTAGCACTACACCACTAGGACCGACTCCTTATTCCATGTATGAGCATGTAAGAACTTGAGTTTGCTGTGTCAAGCCTGCATTTTGTGCATTTACGAACCGTATAGATGACTTTTGTACGCAGTGTGGTGTTAAAGAATGTATGTTTGACAACGAACCAGTGAAACAGTTTTTTGATCACGTCACAAAACCCGGGTTCGAATTCGGTGACATTGAGGTCATATTGAACGGGAGTAAAATTTACAGGATGAATTGTGGCAGCGTGACATTTGTAGACTCATTGAACTTCATTTCTATGCCACTTCACCCTTTTCAAACACCTTTCAACTTCTCGAATGCAAAGGTTACTTTCCTTTCCTATTCAACACCAAGGAAAAACTAAAGTTATGTTGGTCCTGTATCGGATCAGGAATATTACTGTCAGGATGGCATGAGTGTAGATGCCCGCAAGACTTTCGAACAATGTCATAATGGGAAAGTGTCCTCAAATTTCATCTTTGGCATGAAAAAAGAAATGACAGCTTGCTGCAAAATGCAGGTATTTCTCTTGAGTCTAGGAGATTCTAAATTTTGGAAACAATTCATTGACTAGAACGGTATTGACCCGTTTAGAGAAAGCGTCACCGTTGCTCAGGCATGCATGAACGTGTGCAGGAAGCGATTCATTCCCCCAAATAAAATTTTGCTAATTCTAGGAGGTGGGTACCGCATAGCTGATAAGCAATCCAGAATAGCATTCATCTGGCTATCTCTCACCATACAACATGCTTTCCGATGCAGAGAAGTTAAAGTTTTAGTCCATAAAGTTGATGGATACAAATAAGTCAAATGTGTCTATTTCTTTCACGGATGTTTCTATCACCGCTGCAGACGATGTTACCCCAACAGGATTGTATACAGCAAGGTTAACGAGACTATGGCCGCTAGGCGTGAGGACACCGTAAAGGCCACGAAGATAATGAGAGATATGGGAATGTGAGTTTAATGCCATGATTAAGGCTGACGAGGTTCTGCCAGAGTTTGTAAAATTTTCCCCATTCCGAATCTCTCAATCCCCAAGATGCCTTCTTTCGGGGCCGTACAAATTGTATGAAAACCTACTGCGAGGCTTCTAGAGTTACGAAAGTCTTATTACGACATGTGCAATTTGTACCCTTTGACAATAAGAGCAAAGCTTGACCCGTGGGCCATCCTAAAATACACGTTGTTAATTTTCCAAATTTGGAAAATGTAGAGTGTGGTATTGTAAAATGCAAAATTCTTCTCCCAGAAAGACTGTACCATCCCGTTCTGCCATTGCGCATCAACGGTAAACGTATGTTTCCACTGTGCCGCGCATGTGCAGAGATGGAAAATCAGGCAGAGTGCGCACATACAGAGGATCAAAGATGTATGACAGGCATCTGAGTTGTGGACGAGATTAAAATCGCACTAGAGAAAAGTTATAGGGATCCATGTATATGAAATATGGGAATATGACCTAACACGCTATGATGCAGCCACCTGTGAATTTTTTTTAGAGCTATATTAACTGGTTTCTGAAAATTAAAACCATTGCCTCCGGTTGGCCCAAAGACTGCAATACTCTGCCAGAATAATGAATGTGTCCAGCGATTTTTGGAAAAGGAAGCCGTTGCACTGGATAAAGACGCCATTAAAAGCAATCCTGGAGGCGAGAGTTGGCAAAGTTCACCTTGAACTCCTTTTGGGGAAAATATGACCAACAAAATAATATGTCCACTTGTGAGCTTGTGAAAGATTATTCCAGGCTCCTAGATCTTCTTATCGACCCAGTGCAGAGGTAGAGTCTTACTTGCCTGCTACAGAGGATGTACATGGTATGGAGACATAGTAAACAGAATCCAAAATTAAACTCTACAACTAACACCGCTATAGCAGCGTACACAACGGTTCATGCAAGAATCGAGCTATATTCGTAACTTAGAAGATTGGTTGAAGTGTGCTATTTCGACACAGTTTCTGTTATTGCCACCCACGGGGCCATTTTTGGGCTGTATGACAACGAGATAGAGAAATACGGTAAGGATGCTTATATTTCCAGGTTTACCGGCCCAAAAGGTTATACCATAGAGCTTAAATGTGGGGAGAAGACGCACTCCGTCTGCAAAATTAAAGGTATCATCCTCAATTCCGGAAACACGGAAATTGTAAATTCTGACGTTATCAGAGACACCGTTTTGAGAGACAATATAATGCCAGTGGAACTGAATAACACCAAATTTTCAAGAAAATTCTTCGGTACAATAGTTAGCGAGTTTTCGGTGAAAACCTATAGTGTGGTGGTCAACAAACGTGTACAGTGTAAAAATTTTATTCGTATCCGTACTGGTTTTAAAAAGGCATATTTAGACATCATTTTAACAGTCGTTTTGTGAGTGGCTACGTTGCAATGTCTACAATTCATTATTTGAAGAAATTTAATTTCCCTTGTACCATATTAATGCAGGTTCTTTGCGTTGTGAAAAATCAACATTTCTGAAAATTTCAATTAGTAATGCAGATCAAAAGGAGCCAAATATTTTCATTAGAAATTAGCATCACAAACGTTTTTGGGATTATTTACATCCTACAAAATGTGTTTCCACCAGGTAAGAAAATTCGAAATATATCGCTAAATGTAAATTATACTGTCGTATTTAAAATCAATAGAGATCAAATGCAAATTGATAGATTGTGTCAAAAGATCGAGCCAAAGAATTCTGTTACTGGGGTATGAGAAGGCTAAAGAAAACCCCCTCGGCTATCTAGTGCTTGATTATTCAAAGTACCGAAGTACACCATTAATCAATACAGGTATCGAACCAGTGTCCTCCCGGAAGAATATGCTTTCTTGTTTTATACCCAATTAGAAATTATATCAGCACGGGTATCGAACCTAGCAGCTTTTGTTGAGCACGTTCTTTCTATGGTTTTAACACCATAAGACTGTGCTCTGGAATGAAGGGGTCCTGGTTCACAATATGCAATGTTTTTCTCCTTGCTGAGAGTTTAAATGAACGAGTAACGAACACATTTCCGTCCTTTTTTGTACAGACACAAGCAGGATGATCATTGCTAAACTGAGTAGTCCTCTGATAGCAAGGAAGCACGTTAACTTGACGTTGTTAGCTAAGACCTATCCCACTTTGCGAGAAAGGCTGTTGAAAAGTACTAACTCTGGGCTAATAAAGGTAATATCCGAGTGTGTACTGAACGCATGCAGAGGTCTTGTGACTTTGCCTATAAAAAGCTTGCAGCGCTTAAAAACGCACAAAACTTGCTGGAGAAAGTTAATCAACAAAATACTTTCCTTAAAGAAAAAGCTTCTTATACAGAAAGGGAGATTTTTACCAGCATTTCTACTTCCGATATTGACTTCACTGGATAGTGCATTCGTATTAAAATTGACTTAATTTGGCTGAAATGAAGTACGGTAAGCAAATTATTGTAGCTTCACATCCAAAAGCTGTTGGAAAGCTTCATCTCGTAGCCAAATCAATTATTCAATTAATCAGAGAAATAAATAAATAAATTGCAGCGTTCATATTTGCCAGCTTCCGAATAATGGCGATTGATAAATTATAAATTAGGAAACTATCTCGATCTTATGTGCGATATCCATACTTTGAACCGAAACATGCCGAAAATGATATGTACCACGACATTGAGGTAAAGGAGAAAGGCGAATAACAGCCGGTTATCGGTAAAATAGATAAGGTCACTTTTTTCTATAACATGCACAGACAATTGTGGGAACGGCTATATAAGTAAACTATGAAGGCATGAAACATATTGAAAAAAAAAAATCTATTTCAACCCGGACCACTGCACGGGCTTTGGTACAGCAAACAAACTTCGCAACGCCAAGATCTAAGATCCAGTTCTTTCTTCGAACCCAGGAATGTTATATATTTCACTAGCTGACCAAGAAACGATTTCCCACCAGAAATTATCACGTGACCAACATGGACGATCTTTGGGAAGCCGATCTAAATGTAATGAACAACATTATAGAGCTCAACGAACCTTACGTTTACATCTTGACGTGATATACGTTCTTTCGAAATATGCTTGGACAATACCGTTAAAATCAAAAGTAGGCTTGGAGGTTAAAAAGGCGATTAAAATTATATTTTCTCATCCCATTTCCAAGGTGCTGCAAACCTATAAAGGAACCGATATCAACAAAACCTTTAAAGCATTTTTATGCAAACATGACATAAAATGTTACACTACAAAAATGTCAAAGTCAGCATTGTGGAACGTTTCAATAGGAACTTAAAGACGAAAATTTGGAAATATTTCGCGCATAAAAACCCATAGATATGTAGAAGTTCTTCATTCACTTTTACAGTCCTACAATAGTTCCTTACACAGGTTCATATAAATGACTCCAAAGGATGTCAATGACAGCAACATTTTGTAGGTGTACAGAAATCTTTATGATCAGAATGGTCGTGTGGCCAAAGCACGTAAACTTAACTTTAATGTTGGAGATCACCTGCACATATCTAAGGAGAAAATAAAGTTTGCTAAGAGGTACGAACAAAACTGGTCAAGGAGGTGGAGCATGCCAGTATTAAAGTCAAATCACTAAGAGCAACTGTAGATGAAGAACAGATAGCCACTATAGCATTAAATTCTGATTTGGGTCATTACTCGGCATATGAAGCGTGTCAAGATTGATTGGTGCTCCTGCAGAGTTAAGGAAGTGTTGCAATAACCGGTTATTTTAAATACAAAGAATTTGGACATTGGCCATCCACTTGTAGAGGTCCCAATAGAAGAATGGTCTGCCTAAATTGTGAAGATGATGGACAGTTGGCTACAGGTTGTACAAATGAGTAATTATGTAATACATGTGATGTAAAGGACCATAAATTGGGAACAAATCGATGCCCTAGTTTTAGGAAGATGATCAATGCAGCCAGAGAAAAGAGTCCTGACACAACTCAATGGACGGTTCTCAATCGAGACTAGATGAAGGTCGGACTATGAGTGACCGTTCGTATGATATTAATTCCGGACTTATAGGGAAGGTACGAATACTACAAGTAATACTGACCGCGGTAGAGCTGCTATGGATCTTATCTGTCAGACAGCAGAAGAACATCATGCTGATATTATAATCATGGCCAAACGCAATAGGAATAAGATTGCTTAGTCGTAATGGATACCGGATAGTAAGACGGATTTAGCTATCCACATATGTAATAAATACATCAACATAATCAGCACAGGGGCTGGAGATGGATATGTTTGGATTGAAAGTGAATCTTGGTTATTTATGGATATTATATATCCCCAAATGGGGACATTTCTTCCTTTGTTTTTTTTTTTTTTTTTTTTTTTTTTTTTTTTTTTTTACAAATTTTGTGAACTTCCATGAAGAAACATAGTAAAGAGGTGGTGGTTGGAGGTGATTTTAATGCTATTTGGTATCTTTGGTGTTCTAAGACGGAGGATGCAAGGGAAATGGTAATAGTTGAATGGCTTGCTGAAGAGGATCTCGTGGTACATAACCAGAGCGATATACCAATATTTGTTACGCGAGACAGAGAGTCATATGTTGATATTACCTTTAGTACCAAACATAATTCTAGGCATTTGGTCAACAGAAAAGTGTTAGAGGAAGAGAAATTAAGCTATTATCAGCATATCCTGTATGATGTCATTAATGCGGTATATATATGTGGAATCCGTTTTGCACTATGATAATTGTTTTATTGATTTACTTTATTTACGGACAATGTTTAACATCTCAGGTCATCAGTGTCCCTTTCAAATCAGCGCGTGAAACGGCTGACAAATTTTACTCAGAGACCCCTTTTTTCAGACTCGAGGTTCTTTATTGTACCATAAATGTACGACACGGGACCCGACTTTACTTCCCTTCGGAAGAAACCCATACTTAGGATTTTTACCACCAAAAATCCATCGTCTTGGCCGTAATCGAACCCACGATCATGGGTTTAAGAGGCAAGCATGGTTACCACTACACCACCAGGATCGACACACTATGATAAGAAAGAGCTAGCGAGTATATAAGGCAGATGTGACTGTATTAACGGAGGAAGTTGGAAGATTGCTACATTTGAAGAAAAGCGCAGGAGTTCACAAATATCGCCCAAACTGCATGCAATAAACATTTCCCAGGAAAACTAAAGGGACTGGTAGACTACCTGTATATTGGTGTTCGACAGAAATAGCTGAAAAGAAGACGGCGTGTTTACAGTGTATGCGAGGCATGGTTCGAGCCAATAAAGGAAGGGACGAGGCTTTAAAAAGATTATGTCTTGAGCAATATAACTACAGTCCAACTGTGTTAAAGAAGACGATTTTAGATGCAAAAAGATCCGCTTGGAAGTTGGTGTTGGATGAGGTGAAGTTATACATCTGAGGCAGAGGATACCAGATTGTAACAAAAAAGTTTAAGACTATGCCGCCCACATGTCTGATGGTCGACCGACAAATGGAAATTGAGTAGACACTTTTTCGGAAGCACACTCCAATCCAATGGGCTCGGCCAACTGTCCCTCAGGAGGAAATCCCTTTGTTTACTAACGATGAACTAAGAAAAGAAGTGGCTAAAATCAAGGAGCAGAAATCCCTGGTCCCAATGGAATAGCTCCTGTAGTGATTAAAGCAGTGATAACGGACTACCCAGATGCGTATTTGGCAGTGCTCAATCACATCTTGCTATCAGGTGAATTTCCAAAGGTATGGAAGGTGGCTAGATTGGTACTGATTGAGAAACACAAACCAGATTCATATCAAAAAGCGTATCGTCTAATATGCCTCTTGAATATATTAGGCAAGTTGCTGGAACACTTTCTATTGGGAAGGTAGAAGAATGAGCTGGATCGGAGTGGCGGTCTTGAGAATGGCGGTCAGAGCAGAATGGCTTTCGAGAAGGACGTTCTAGTATTACTGCTCTGAAAAAGGGTGCAAGAGATTGCGGCTGAGGCTAAATGCGTCAAGGAGATAAAAGACGCCGGTGTACGCTCATAACAGTTGATGTTCAAAACGCCTTTAACTCTGTTACATGAGGAGGCATTCTTCAGGAGCTAAGCGATAGACGAATAGCCCTACATCTCTACAACGTGCTGGCTAACTATCTGGAAGATCGGACCTTATTTATTGGCAATAACAGTACAATGGAAGTGACATGTGGTATGCCACAGGGTTCGGTTTTGGGTTCCGCTCTTTGGAATATTTATTACAATGGTGTTTTGCAGTTACCAGTGCCCCGGGATGTGAAATTGATAGGATATACTGATGACTTAGGAATGTTCATGACAGCATCGGACGTAGCTACCTTAGAAATTGTTGCAAACCAGTCTTAGACGCCCTTATCTCCCGGCTAGACACTAAAAGCCTTACATTGGCACCTCAGAAAACAGAAGTGGTGTTACTGGTAGGAGCTCGGAAGGCAAAAACGATCACAATAAAGATTAATGGCCTAGCTATATAGAGGAAAGAAGCTATTAAATAACTTGGAATATATTTCGATAGAAATATGGCAATGGGGCACGACATCAAACGTATCAATGAAAAAGCAGGGAAGGCCATTGGCAATCTTAGTCGTTTGATGCCAAATATAGGCCGGTAAAGAAGAAATAATAGACGTATTCTTTTTTTGGTTGTTAAATGCCTCATGTTCAGGAGCAGAGGTATGGATAGTAGCTTTGGAAAAGAAAACTTCATAGAAACAAGCTTCTCAGAGTCCAGAGGAAAGTTGCTTTAAGAATAACTGGTGCATATAGAACTACTACTACTAAAGGGCTACTAGTACTTGCTAGAACTCCACCCCATTACTCTCTCGATTGAAGAGCGATTGATGGTAGAGCTCTTTTGTGAAAAATGGCAGACACTGTGGGAGGAAGATGAAGGCGTAGCACGCTGAACCAGGAACTTGATACCAGGTATGAGACCCTGGATTACACAGAAATGGGGAGAAGTTAAATATTATTTAACACAAGCTTTAACTGATCATGGATGTATTAAGGCTTATTTGTACCATTTTCGATGAAGTGCCACTACTGAATGTCTCTACTCTGGCAAAACTGATACAGCTGAATATACTTTGTTTGAATGTGTTCGCTGGAATATGCGAAGACGTAAGGCTGAGGACAATCTGGGCATTCCGACCCCTGATAATCTTATTACAAAAATGCTTGCTTCAAAGGATAATTGGGTTCACAGTAAGTACCCTGGTGACTGACATTTTGTCCACCAAGAGAAAAGAATTACAAGATAGAACGACGGCATGGCTTATCTTTTGTTGGCCATCTTTGAATCATCTTCTTGAAGTAATATCGTCCGGTGGTTCCGAGAATCTTTTGTTGGTGGGAATCGAACTCGCATTTCAGAATGCCGTCTTTATAAGATTTTCCCCCGCTAAAGGGGGGGGGGCTGCTAGAACCACTACTACTACTTCTATTACTATTTCTGCTACTACTACTACTACTGCTACTACTACTACTACTGCTACTACTACTTCTACTACTACTACTACTACTACTTCTACTACTGCTACTACTACTGCTACTACTACTACTACTACTGCTACTACTACTACTACTACTACTACTACTACTACTACTGCTGCTGCTGCTGCTGCTACTGCTGCTGATATTACTACTGCACTACCAAACCATACTATTGCCGCTGTCACCATTTGATGCTATTGCTACTGCTTCTACTGCTAATAATAATACTACTACTTTTACCATTTTTATGAACAATGCTACTATTTCTACTATTACTGTGGAATCTCAAATTTCTTCTACCGGAGAAATTTCGTAGTCTCTACATATCTGCTAGTAACCTGCGTGTATTTAACTAACGTCATATGACTCCCAAGCATGATCACTAACAGTAGGACGTACGTGTCTCAAGGAATGATGGAAAATAAAATTCTGAATATTGCAGAAAGGGGGGGGGGAAGTTAAGTCAGGGCCAACAGCGCATTAGCACAATCCCTAGAGAGTGATGAAGACGAAGTGAACATTATGTTGCTATACTTAACGGTATGCGTAGTGTATAGTACATTGATAAAGGAGCACATACAAGGAATCGGGTAAAGGGCAAGTTTGCTCAACAATCCATACATACCACTTGCTATAACTATCAGGAATAAATTAAATGCGGAACCACCCTGCTGAGCAGGAAGTCTTTGACATATTGACATTTTATCAGGCATTATTTAATTCGGTATCCTCTAAAAAAAAAAAAAAGGCAAAATGAAAGAAAAAGGTTTATCCTGCACTAGACCGGACTTATTGTTCCCTGCGACTTAAAAGGAAAATGGTTCGCTAGTCTCTTTATCTTGACTTCGGTCCTGGTAGTGTAGTGATAACCATACTTACCCTCTAAACCCAACAACGCGGTTTCAAACCCGACCAGGGTCGATGAATTTTTTCGTAAAAATCCTAAGTATGGCTTCCTTCGGAAGGGAAGTAAAGCGGTGAGTAGTGGATATTACGGATTAAGCCAAGGATTAACGATAAATCCGCCACCAGAGCACTAATGTCGCTCGGATTATGCCCTGGGATTATCGTTAATCCTAATGACTTAATGCATAATCCTAACGATTTAATCCATGACCTATAATCCTAACGAGATAATCCATGATCCACCGATTATCGGCCCCCCGCGGATTTTTTTTTGATGGGGGAAATACAACCTTATCATATATTAAAAAAAATGGCGCCGTTGCTACATCATATAAACAAAATGGCGTCAGGGAAAAATATTCTTACTTGCTAAATCATATTGTATTAAAAAGAAAAAGGCGCCTTAAGGGGGAAAAATTGCTAAATCATAAATTTTATTATGGCGCCGCAGGGAGGGGGAAAATATGCATACAACCTTACAGTCATAATTTATTAAGTATACATTTTGGGCTAGGAAAAATATTTAAATGCAGCCATGAGTCAAGATGATCATGTCGGAGCTCGTTTTCCAAGGCATGTTTGTGACGTCGTCAGGCCTGTTGTGACATGTTTCTCTGATGGGGGAAAAATATTTAAATACAACCTGACATTGGTACATGATAAAGTGAAAATGGTGCCGCTGTTAAACAAATATATTTTTTGTGCGGTAAAAACTGTATTGTTTTAATTACAAACTGTATTTATTAAACGCTAAAAGTGTATCGCATTACTGTAATGTTCAATTTGTTTGTTAAAAAATGCAAAGTGTACTGCTTAATTTCAAGTTTAATGTAATTAAAGCAACCAACACACACAATTGCAGCCAGTAATAAAATCTTATCTTATGTTTCGACCGCTTCACTACGGTTTTCCTACCGGCTTTCTAATGACCTCCAACCAGCTGGCGGACAACCGTTAGACATCTCGCAAAACAAATATATAGCTACCTGTTTACTCCGGTAAAAGTATTTTCTCACGAGCTAAGTTTAAAATTGATGTTGATTGGGGGGAATATATATGTATAATTTACATTCACTTCGCCGTGAAACCATACAGGAAAAATATAATGCAAAAGTGTTTGTACTTTTAAGGTCTGCCTGCGTTAAACTAAGTTTAATATGATGTTATATATTCTAGCCGGTGCGAAATATTCAACGTTCAGCCTTAACCTACAGTTTGAAATGAAAGAACTCGATCGGAAAGGAATTGCTCTGCAATGCTCGTATTTATTTTATAGATGTTGATTACCAGACAAGGTTACTGTAATAATACTTTCCGTCCATTTCACAACATATGTCATAAACTCAAAGTGGAAAGGAAATTCGTAAAGGTTGACAAAAAATACGTGAAAGATATTAATTTAATCCATAACAGATTTTATTAATCATACGCAGATACAAAAAAAATGTATTTCACACACATATATAATTACAAAAGGCGGCACAGACATGTTGTTAAGATGTTTAATAACTATCCCCCCAGTCACTGTTTTAGCGGGGCTTCACTGTAAAATATTATTTTAAAATATGTAGTGAATGTTTTTCTGGTAAAAGACACATCATTATCACTGTCTTCGGTGTCGTCGTCGCCTCCTCCTCCTCCTCCTCCTCCTCCTCCTCCTCCTCGTGAGGCGTCGTGACGCATGTGAGTAGCATGTGGGAAAAGTTATTGTTGAGATGTTGCCGGGTCGACGGGATGGACATGGGCACGACGAATCCGTTGATGGACGCAGTGTGGAAGCAGCCTGCCGACGTGACCTTGTAGTCTAATGCCGGGGTGGTTCCGAGGTATATGGTGCAGCGTGCGTCTATGCCGTATAGTTGCGCTTTTGAAGGCAAACATTGGACTTCCACAATGTCGGAGTTGTTGGTGACTAGTTTGACGGTGACAGTTTTGTCATCGCCAAATAATGAGATTTCCGTGGAGAGTAGTTTGATGTAAGCAGGATACTCGCCGCTAGTTGTGACTTCATTTTGATTGTTAAATCGGAGCTTGACAAGGAGGTTGTTGCCTATTTCCACCGGGTCTATTTGGCACGCCATGTTATGATGGTGAAAAGTTCACGACGTGGCTGCGGTATCCGTTTCTGAGATCTTCCTCGCCCTCGTAGACTATGTAAAAGTCAAAAGTGTTGAGCTGGTCGATGAGTTCTTCAGAAAGATTGTTGAATCTGGTCGGTAGAAACACCTCTTAACCGTTCTCGAGATGTACAAGCGTTCTGGGGCCGTTCTTTGTCGAGATGCTCCGGACTCGTTTCACGACGTAAGGCACGTTCGGCTGTAGCTTAGACATACTCCGTGTTGGCCGCTACTGCAGCTAGTTGGCTTAACGTGTTGTGGATCATGTTGTCAGCTCTGTCGAACTCTTGGTACTGACGATGTTACATCAGCGCGATCTGGTTTTTTTTTTTTTTTTTTTTTTTTTTTTTTTTGTATGTGCCGAGGTGAAAGTTGTTTGTCACGAAGATAACCTATTTACAGATGTGAATGTTGTGTTATGACCAACATGTCCGGACATGTTTGTGACGTCGTCAGACCTGTTGTGACATGTTTCTCTGATGAGTTGTGCTTTTTAGAAAATGCTCCATCTCCAGGAGCACTCTAAATGTGGCACAACGAATGTATCTTGTATAATCGGTGAAATTTGTTTTCTCCCCTGCGTGATGCAAATAATTGCGATATGCAGCTATTTGATTTTGTACTTCTATCTCGTCCTTCCGCTTGTGATAAATGATGTCGTTAATAATATGCTGTAGGCTTACTAGCGTGTCCCACTTCTCCATGCTCAGTGATATGCAGCTTCCATCCATTTTGATGATCAGATTTAGAGCTCCAAATATACGTTTAAAAGCGATGGATAGTCGTTTCCTCAACTGCCACTCTTTTAGATGAGAAGTCAAATCCTGTATTGCCGGCATCGTCTAAGCAAGTTTCTGTCACTCTGTTGAACCCAGGACCACAGCACCGCGTTATCCACCCATTGTCACCACGATGTTGTGCGGAGGTTTAGGTGAAAACCTAACGACAGCAAACTTGGAGTGTTTGCTGTTCAAGAAGTAAATATCCGATAGAGGCCCCTGATCCATGTCACTGAAAGCAAGGACATAACCTCTGTATCGTAATATTTTCACTAGCCACACGCGCACATACGATAATGAATGCGACTTACCTGCCTGCCTCTCTCAGAGCAACTGGAGAAATGAACATCTCGGGGCGCGCATGCGTTTCGAAAAAAAGGGGGGAGGGAATTAGCAACATAAAAACGTGACAAGTGTTATATATGTCTATTCATGCAAAAGTGATACTAACCTTTAATGATATGCAGCCCTGATGTGCAGTTTGTGTGCATCCGCCAAGACTGTAGTTTTTTTGAATGATGTCATCATTGTGATTAAAGTCGCTTATGCGGAATTGTGAAAAGAATTCTAGGCCTCCGAACCTTTGAGATAGGTAAGCAACAATGTAATCACCACAGGTGGTGCTGATATCGCCTTGCAACCTTCTAGCTTTGTGCGTCCATCTTGTACCGCAACAACGATTTAAAAAATTTATAATATGCCTCGAAAAAGGTTTTAAACCATAGCTGTAGAAAAATTCCCCCCACTCGCCCTTTCAAAAGATACAGACCCAATGTTTCCCTGGTTTCGTGCTAGGATCGGTGTTAACGACAACCGCTATGGGAAGCTGTCTATTACGCAAATTAACGAGAGGTAATTGATCACAGGTGTACACGCCTAAAAAGTGTGGTGTGCATTTAGACAGAAGTCGACGTATTTGCAACGTATTCATGATACTAAAATGGTCCTGTTAGCGTGGATTTCTATAGTGCGATGTACTTCAGACAGCACTAGCAGATTGACAGGTTCTGGAGTTTGATCCTTAAAACCTATATTTATAGACACAGTGCCGTGCCGTTGCCCCGAAATGTAAGACTCGTTAGCACTCATATCTGCCGTTAGATCAAATACCATAATGGTATAACCGTGTGAATATTGATGTCTTGAAATTGAATGCCCTTCGTCCTTAAAGTGTATCCCGACGCCGTCCTGTAGAGTTTGAAAACATTGGAGAAAATGACCGGCGTCAAAATCGGGTTGTAGGGGTTGTGAGGGAAAAGGCTGCCAATTTACATACAGTTGAAAAGAGTTCATTTTAAAGTGTTGCAAATTGTATGGATTTTTGTTAATGTTGCCGTTGTATGCCTGGTCGGCAACCATGGCCACAACCACTCTTCTGGGTATTTGACCTATGAAACGTCATTGAAAGTCATGCTACTAACCCCGCTTTGGAATGTTGAGAGCGTGAAACCCCACATATTTGAGATGGTACTTTGCATTACTCTTTGCTAACACTGCCTGATGAGCAAGCTTGATGGTAGGCGACGGTCTCACAGCTTTCAAAATAAGTCTAGCAGACTGAATTTCGGTGTAGGCTTTAAAGTCCTTTATGTCAGAAAAGAGATGAAAATTTGGCGAAGAGGGCGAGAGTTTAATGGTGACGCTTACATTGTTCAAGAGCAGATTTTCCTGATTAAAGAGTGCACTGGAAAGATTTCCCATTAGCTGCACAACTTTGCTTCCTTTGGTATACTCGCCACGCCACTTGATTCCATCATTTGTTGCATATGTATTCCCCGTGTCCTTTTTCCAGAGCGTGGACTCTATTTTGCTGTACATGACGTCCTCCAAATAATTGAGCAGGGTCTCAATGTATGTTCTATAGGGGTAACCTGGTTGAGGCATGGAAACGGTGACAATGTTGAGTGACACTTCTACCTGTTGAAACAACGAATTTAGAGTATTGTTTACAAAGGTCACCTGTTTGTCCTCTTTCAAGTCATTTCCTCCGTCATCGACTATTCGCACGAACAGCTCTCCCGGCTAGGACCGATGGATTTTTTCAGGGCGTAAAAATTGTAAGTATGGCTTCCTTCGGAAGTGAAGTAAAGTCGTGGGTTCCGTGTCGTACATTTACGGCACGTTAAAGAACCTCAAGCCTGAAAGAGAGGCCTCTGAGTAAAATTTGTCGGCCGCTTCACGCCCTGAGTTGAATGGGACGCTGATGTTAAAGAGCGTCCATAAATAAACCAATCAAATAATAATAAAAAAAAAAAGACGAACAGCTCTAGTACTACATAGGTCATGTCGAGGTAATCGTCTGCATTGCCAGAGTAATGAAATGTTATGGGAGAATTTTCCATGAGTGTATTTTGAGGGTTTAGAGATATGTAGCGGTACTCTTCCACGTTCATTTGAACGGGCAAGTCTTTGAAGATGTCTAGCTCCGAACTCATGTGCACCAGCGATACGTCAGACATTATGAAAACACGTCTATCACCTTTCTACCATGGCGTTTAGTCTTAGACTGAGTGTTTATTGACCCTTTCGCGCGCTTTAATAGGCCACTACCTATCATAGAGTCTATCTTTACGTCAGCTTTCCTCTTCAAATTATTTCCCGCCTCCTTCAGTCTAGATTTAACGACTCCTTTGGGGAAACACCCGAACTTGCAACATCTGCAAGAACATTAGCGCCCATTTTCAGTGCCTCTTTATCGACAGCTTTCATACCGCTCTTGAAAAACGGCAGCACGGTTCTGAAAAGTCCGCCGAGAGCAGAGAACAAGCCGCTACCTTTCTGATAACGTTTGCCCCTATACAGGAGAAAATCTCGATTGTCTAAAGCTCCTCTAGCCTGATTTAGGTAATATCTGGTGACAGTGTTCAACTCCATTTGGGGCGAAATGTTAGAAATAGTGGATGAAAGACCGTCTACAAATGGCAAGAAATCACCGTAACCATTCCTTAAATCTATATTCACGCTTTTAAAGTCTTGCTGCATCAAAGGTACCCAGTCAAGTGGAGCGAAAGACTTTTCTATAGTCATGCATGTATTGTCACGTTTTTCATACTCTACAGAAACGCTTTCAATAACCTGTACAAACGTGTTGCCCACCACTTGTGGTACTATCAGATTGCAGTAAATGAACATCTCGTAAGGGAAACCCATGTATGGATCTACAGTATGTATACCAACTTCCTGTTCTACCACGTTTTTATATGGTTCGAACCCCATCATCTTGGCCAGAGATGGCGACAAAACCATGTGTATAAGCTTCTTTTGCGTGTCTGGCGGTTTAGGAACGATCGATGGGGTTGACTTAGGAGTTGATTGCTTAGTCGGAGGATTTATTTTATTTTTAACATTTGTTTTTACTGTTTGGTTCGATACACCTCTCTTGGTTCTGGAAGGTGTGGCATTTTCTACATAACCTACATATTTGCTGGTGGGAATATGACTGGCATGTGTGACTTTAAAGTTAACACCGGCAATATTTCCCCCCTCGTTGTAACTGAAAAAGTCTTCGACCTGTAAATTTTTGCGTATAACAGAGTTAACGGCGTGTACCAAGTCTTTAGTGTTGTGTACAATACCACGGGGCAATTGTAAGTTAAATTTTGAATGTGTCACCGGTTCGGTCATATTATACATGGTTCCAATAATTTTATTATCGTGATTTGTTACGTTATAGAATTTTACGGGGTACCTAACCTTTTGCAGTACTACCTTCCATTCTCCTAGCAACACTATTCTCTCCGGTAAGATGTTTGAAAATCTGGAAGTTGTATTGTCATTGAAATGGTCCATAAAGGCATTACTCACGAGAGTGAGAGAAAAAGGTTTTGTTCTAATCATATGGAATTGATAGATGAAGCCAGGACCCAAGAGTTAAACTTGTTTGGATAACCTTTCCACTTAACAAGTAATTGCTTATTGCGACCGCGACCTTTAGTATCGAGTATTTTGTTTATTTTAAATGATTTCGGGAGAGCAACCTTTTGTATCTCCTCGGAGTAGAAGATGGCGTCTATGGCTTCACAGCCCAAGTCCTTTAATTTATACACGACGGGGTCGCCGTGTAACACCTTGTCAATCTGAAAAATTTCGTCTCTCCAGTTTTTCTCGTAACCCTTGGCAAACTTCATTTTCTGTTTTGATATGCGAACGTGATCTCCGACGTTAAATTTAATTTTACTCGGCTTGACTACGCTCCGACCGTAAAGATTTTCGTATACCTGTAAAATGTTGCGTTCATCGACATCCTTTGGAGCCATCTTTATTGACCTGTGAAATGAACTATTGTACGAGTTTACAAGGGCGGGAAGGACATATAAGTATCTATAAGTGTTTTATGGGTGAAATATTTCCACATTTTCGTCTTTAAGGTTCTATTGAAACGCTCTACAACGCTGGCTTTGACATTGTTTTTTGTTGTGTAATACTTTACACCATTATTGGTTAAAAATGTTTGAAAAGTTTTGTTGGTGAACTCGGTTCCTTTATCTGTTTGCAACACCTTGGGCCTACGATGTGAGAATATAGTTTTAAAAGCATGTGTAATTTCCGTCCCTGCTTTAGATTTTAACGGTATAGCCCAAGCATATTTGGAGAAAACATCGATCACCGTCAAGATGTAAACAAAAGGTGCGTTGTATTTTTTCACGCTGGTCATTGCATTCAGATCAGCCTCGCAAAGGTCGTCCATGTTGGTCACGTGATAGTTTCTGGTGGAAAATCTTTTCCTTATTGGTCTGTGAAATGTATAACTATCCTGCGTTTGAAGAAAGGACTCGATTTTTGATTTTGGTATGCCTGTGATCTTGCGAAGTTTCTCTGCTGTACCAAAACTTGCATAATGTTCTGGATTGAAATAAATTTTCTTCAACGCGTTCATAGTTGTTCCCACACTTGTTTGCGAAGGTTATAGGACTTTCGATTTTTTTTTTAACCTTTACAGGTTCCTCCTTCTTTACTTCAAACACATCTTCTTCTTCTTCTTTTGATTCGAAGTATGGTTCTCTCACTTGTGACATAAGATTGAGATAGTTCCCCAACTTATATTTTATCAACCGCCATTTCTCGGGGGCTGCCAATTGTGTACGGTGCACTTTATTCATTTCTCTGATGAGTTGTTCAAGTGATTTGTCTACGAGATGAAGCTTTTCGACAGCTTTAGGTTGTGAAGCTACTATAATTTGCTTACCGTACTTCATTTTGACAAGAGTGCACCGCCCAGCGAAGCCAATATCGGAAGTAAAAAACCAGTAAAAAGCCTCCTCTCTGCACAAGAATTTTTTTTCTTGTTCTTTAAGGAAAGTCGTTTGTTGATTAACTTTCTCCAGCAAGTTTTGTGTTTCTTTAAACGCTTCAAGCAATTTACAGGCAAATTGACATGCCCTCTGCACACGTTGAGTATACACTCTGAAATGGCTTTTATTAGCTCGGGGCTAGGGCTTTTTAACAGTTTCTGTCTCAAAGAGGGCTTGGCTTTGGCAAGTACTGTCATGTTTGCGTGCTGTCTCGCAATCAGCGGGCTACTTAACCTGGCAATGCTCATCCTGAATGTACTTATGTTAAAATGACTGTAGTGTGCTGATTGTTCGCCTATTTAAGGGGCATCGAAAACCTTCAGAATGCGGTCAACAATTGGGTATGAAATAAGAAGACGTTTCACCCGGAAGGACGCCGGTTCGATACCTGAATTGATTAGGCGTGTACTGAGTGCAATCCAACACTAGATAACCGTGGGGGTTTTCGGTAGCGTTTTCAAATGCTTCTAGCAGAAACCTAGAGTTCTTTGGTTCGATCTGTTGACAAAGCCTGTCAATTTGCATTTTATCTCTATTGTTTTTAAACATGACTATTTAGTTTGCATTCAGAGATATAGTTCGAAACTTCTTTCCTTGTGGAAACGCGTTTTGGAGTATGTAAATAATTCCGAAACGTTTGTGATGCGAGTCTCTGGTGAAAAAATTTGACACATTCAAGCCGTCCTACTCATACATAAGGTCGTCCAGAATAATCAGATCTCCTTCGTTCACAGTCTCCAAATCTGGTATGCCTGCGTGGGTCGCAAAGGCCTGTCAAACATTTCACCTGCATTACCAATTAAGTTTTTAACAAATGTTGATTTACCACACCGCGAAGGACCTGCAATTAGCATGGTACACGGAAAACTAAATTTAAAGTGTTGGTTTGCACACATTTTGGGCGACTGTCATAAAAGTGATTAATTACGTCTTCTTTTATACCCGTACGGGTAAGAATCAAAGTTTTCACTTTGTACTCGCTTGTTAACCACCATTCTATAGGTTTTCTTTGAAGGCTCGGTTACTACAGAACCTAGAAATTTCCTAGATATCTGAGTGCCTCCAAGTACTACCGACATTGCATTTTCCCTCATTGCTGTGTTGATGGTTACGTTTGAGTTTACCTTCTTCAAATTCTCCGAGTTGAGGGTGATGCCTTTAATTTTACAGACAGAGTGCGTCTATTCCCCACACCTGACTTCTATGGTGTAGCTTTTTGGGCTTGTAGATGCAAATCTGGAAATATATGCACCTGCTCCGTACTTTTCCAGTTCATCTGTCATACAGCCCAAAAATGGTCCTGTGGGAGCAATCCATTCCCCCAGCCTGTACGTGGCTATAACAGAATCAGTATCGAAATAACACACTCTGTCGCCCAATCTCCTAAGATAGGAATAGAGCTCTAATCTAGCATGGGCAGTTGTGTATGCAGCTATGACCGTGTTGGTGGCGTGATTCAATTTAGGATTCTGTTCACAATGCCTCCATACCACGTACAGCATCTCCTCTGTAGCGAACAAGTAAGACGGTACCTCTACACCTGGGTCGTTCAGTAGGTCTATGAGCCTTGAATAATCTTTCACAAGCTCACACATGGACAAGTTATCTCGTTGGCCATATTTCCCCCAAAAGAAGTTTAACATGAGTTTAGCCAACTCGCGCCTGCCAGGATTGGTTTCGATGGCGTCTTTGTCCAGTGCCACGCCTTCTTTTTCCAAATATTGCGCGATATACTCATTTTTGTCGCAGTCTTTGGGCCAACCGGAGGCTTCGGTTTTAATTTTCAGAAACTGGTTCACATAGTCCTGAAAAAGCCCCTTTTCGCCAGTGGAAGGGTTGTAGCGTACCATTTGGTACTCCCATATTTCATATACATGAATCATCCTATAGCCTTCTTCTAATGCGACTTTAATTTCGTCCACTACCCAGGTGCCTGTCATACATCTTTCATCCTCTGTATGCCCGCACTCTGTCTGGTTCTCCATCTCAGCGCATTTTCGGCACAGCGGAAACATAAGCTTGGCGTTAATGCGCGATGGCAGAACTGGGTGGTACAGTCTTTCCGGGGGAAGAATTTTACATTTCACAATGCCACCCTCAACATCGTTCAAATTGGGACATTTATCAACATGAATCTTTGGATGACCCATGGGGTTGGCTTTTGTCTTATTGACAAACGGGTACAAACTGCACACGTCGTAATAAAACATTTTCATGTCTCCAGAGGCCTCGCAGTAGGTTTTCGTACAATTTGTACGCCCACCGAAGAAGGCATCTCGCGGGTTGAGAGGTTCGGGGTGGGGAAAACTCTTGACAAAATCTGCCAAAACCCCGTCAGCCTTAATCATGGCATTAAACTCACATTCCCACATCTCGGTCACGTGGTAGCCTGCATCTTTCATCATCTTCGTGACCCTTACGGTGTCCTCATATCTGGAGCCCATGGTTTCGTTACCTGTGTTGTATAACTTAGAATTTCTATTCGGGTAACAACGTGTGCAACCGTGGTAGAAGCATCCGTGAAACAAATAGACACATTTGTCTCTGCACCCGTCCACTTTATGTCCTAAAATTTTAATTTCCCGGCACCGATAAGCATGCTGTATGCTGGTTGATTGCTGCTGTTCCAATCATGACAACCAGATATACGCTATTCGCGACTGCTTATCAGCTAAGCGGCACCCACCTCCAGGAATAAGTGGAATTTTATTTCTTGGCATGAACCGTTTCCTGTAAACATTCATACATGCATGAGCTATGGTGACGCATTCTCTAAACGGGTCAATGCCGTTCTCGTCAATAAATTGTCTCCTAAATTTAGAAACACCCTGACTCAGGAGAAATACGTCGGTTTTGCAGTATGACACCATTTCATTTTTCATGTCAAAGACATAATTTGAGGACACCATTTCATCATGCCACTTCTCGAAGTTTTCGCGGTCGCTTACACTCATACCGTCAGGACAGTAATATTTCTGCCCCGGTACAGGACCGACATACTTTTCATTTTCCTTTGTGTTAAACAGGTAAGGAAAGTAGCCTATGCATTCGGGAAGTTGAAAGGTCCTTGAAAAGCGAGACAGTGGTATAGGAATGAAATTCAAAGAGTCTAAAAATATCACACTCTTATACTTCATTCTGTATATTTTGCTTCCGTTCATGATGAGCTCCAGGTTCCAATTTAGGTTGCCCACCATGTGCTTTAGCAGAAATTGCCCATCATAGGACCTCAGGTTGTGCGCAAGCACGGTAGTGTCCCGAGACTCGAACCCGGGTTGTGTGACGTGTTCAAACAATTGTTTCACAGGCTCCTTGTCAAACACCTGTTCTTTTACACCACACTGCGTACAATAGGCCATCTTGTGAGATTCGTCAATGCATAATACACAGCTTTTGTACATCACACATAGATTTGCAACATGTTCAAACACGCCCTCGGAATAAGGAGTGTTCTGAGTACACTCAAAATCTATGAACATGAATATGAAATTATTTCGCATATTGGGCGAATTATACGGTTGAATGTAGCACTGGTGATTAGCATTCACGTGAATTTTACAGGTGCTACAAAAAGTCTCCCCACACTGGTGAGGAGTTTTTCTACACCTCTTATTCACAAGTTTGTCACACATCGGACAGATTTTTCAACGTCACACACTGACATTTTTTGGGGGTAATAGTTTCCATTGATCAAGTGATTATTAAAGCAGGTCTGCCCGTTGAAATCGCGATGACATGCGTCACATCTCAAGTGCCTATCAAACGTGGCTGGGCACCTCTGACGACATTTGCACAATTGTGTTCGCACCTGTGAGTTTCTTTTATATTTGTTGAGGGAAAATTGCATTGTCGACAATACCATTTACATTTGAATGCCCCGTGCAGGTTTACAATAGCGATATAATGGCTGTCGTGGAGTATTATGTCGATATGTTTATCGGAGTTATTTTTTGACTTGTAGAGGACGTTTTTCCCACTATGGTCACCAAAAACTGTTATGGCGTAATGCTTTAGCGCCATCTCGAAGAGTTTCACGTCTTCAAGCGTAAACGGCCCATTATTTTTGCCTATTTTCTCTCACAACTCTACAGCCCTTAGTTTTTGATGAAATTCCCGCCTTCTAATCATATCATAATTTATGTCCCCGTCAATTTTGGATTTTGACACTGCGATGGCTCAAGCTAGACAAAGCTGGTCATTGTTCTTTATCTCAATGATGCCTTTGATTTTACTACAGTCGTCGCAGTGTTTGTAGCATGAACCTGATACTTCATTTGTCGAAACACACGAAATTTTGAGTGGCCCCCCTAACAAAAATTCTTTATTACTTTGCATTACTTTCTCCAATGAATTCAATATGACTTCGGGATTCACTCGGTCGAACCTACGGATACTCATATTAAAGGGCCTCTCGGGATGTTTGGTATCATGAATCGTGTTTCCCATGAAACCTGGCTGGTTCTTTAGCAGATTGTCGTTAACAAACGATAAATAATCGTTAAAAACCCTAGCAACCCATTGGTTAGGATCTGCATCTTTGGGTGCAGAACTAACCATAATTTCAGTCTCGGCATACCGCGAGTAAAACTTTTTAACCGATCTGTCTTTATGCCCTGTAATTTCAAAAGTAGGCTGCAAGGCAACACTCACCTGTGGTTCATCGCCAGCAGCAGCATCGTTGTCTCCCCCAAGAGTTATCTCACGCATGTTGTTATTTCTCCTGGCAGAAGAAGAAGAAGCAGCATAGTTTATTGCGGGAATGAAGCCTTCGATTAGTTCCACCTCTTCCCCGTTGTCCTTTCTATTGAGGCTAAGCTTTGCCATTGATACAAGTAACCGGTCGTCGGAATTGTTCGGTCTTTTTATACACACCCCGGAGAAAAACGAATTTCACCGAGTATACAAGATACATTCGTTGTGCCATATTTAGAGTGTTCCTGGAGATGGAACATTTTCTAAAAGCATAACTCATCAGAGAAACATGTCACAACAGGTCTGACGACGTTACAAATATGTGGGTCATAACAACTTTCGCCTCGCAAAAATAGCTAGTTTCACAGCGAAGTGAAGGTAAATTATATATATATTTCCCCGATCAACATCAATTTTAAATTAGCTCGTGAGGAAATGCTTTTACCGGAGTAAACAAGTTGTTATGTCGGAGAGCGCGAGTTGGAGGTCAGTTTGTCATTAGCAATGTTAGTCATAACAACTTTCCCCTCGCAAAAATAGGCAAATGTGTCTATTTGTTTCACGGATGCTTCTACCACGGTTGCACACGTTGTTACCCTGCAAAACCGACGCATATCTCCTGAGTGTTTTCCGATCGAGTTCTACGTATATTTGGAGCACTAAATCTGATCATCAAAATGGATGGAAGCTGCATATCACTGAGCATGGAGGAGTGGGACACGCTAGTAAGCCTACAGCATATTATTACCGACATCATTTATCACAAGCGGAAGGACGAGATAGAAGTACAAAATCAAATAGCTGCATATCGCAATTATTTGCATCACGCAGGGGAGAAAAGGAATTTCACCGATTATACAAGATACATTCGTTGTGCCACATTTAGAGTGCTCCTGGAGATGGAGCATTTTCTAAAAAACACAACTCATCAGAGAAACATATCACAACAGGTCTGACGACGTCACAAACATGTCCGGACATGTTGGTCATAACACAACATTCACATCTCTAAATAGGTTATCTTCGTGACAAACAACTTTCACCTCCGCACATCAAAAAAAAAAAAAAAACCAGATCGCGCTGATGTAACATCGCCAGTACCAACAGTTCGACAGAGCTGACAACATGATCCACGACACGTTCAGCCAACTAGCTGCAGTGGCGACCAACACGGAGTATGTCTAAGCTACAGCCGAACGTGCCTTACGTCGTGAAACGAGTCCGGAGCATCTCGACAAAGAACGGCCCCAGAACGCTTGTACATCTCGAGAACGGTTAAGAGGTGTTTCTACCGACCAGATTCAACAATCTTTCTGAAGAACTCATCGACCAGCTCAACACTTTTAATTTTACATAGTCTACGAGGGCGAGGAAGATCTCAGAAACGGATACCGCAGCCACGTCGTGAACTTTTCACCATCATAACATGGCGTGCCAAATAGACCCGGTGGAAATAGGCAACAACCTCCTTGTCAAGCTCCGATTTAACAATCAAAATGAAGTCACAACTAGCGACGAGTATCCTGCTAACATCAAACTACTCTCCACGGAAATCTCATTATTTGGCGATGACAAAACTGTCACCGTCAAACTAGTCACCAACAACTCCGACATTGTGGAAGTCCAATGTTTGCCTTCAAAAGCGCAACTATACGGCATAGACGCACGCAGCACCATATATCTCGGAACCACCCCGGCATTAGACTACAAGGTCACGTCGGCAGGCTGCTTCCACACTGCGTCCATCAACGGATTCGTCGTGCCCATGTCCATCCCGTCGACCCGGCAACATCCCAACAATAACTTTTCCCACATGCTACTCACATGCGTCACGACGCCTCACGACGAGGAGGAGGAGGAGGAGGCGACGACGACACCGAAGACAGTGATAGTGATGTGTCTTTTACCAGAAAAACATTCACTACATATTTTAAAATAATATTTTACAGTGAAGCCCCGCTAAAACAGTGACTGGGGGGATAGTTATTAAACATCTTAACAACATGTCTGTGCCGCCTTTTGTAATTATATATGTGTGTGAAATACATTTTTTTTGTATCTGCGTATGATTAATAAAATCTGTTATGTATTAAATTAATATGTTTCACGTATTTTTTGTCAACCTTTACGAATTTCCTTTCCACTTTGAGTTTATGACATATGTTGTGAAATGGACGAAAAGTATTATTACAGTAACCTTGTCTGGTAATCAACATCTATAAAATAAATACGAGCATTGCAGAGCAATTCCTTTCCGATCGAGTTCTTTCATTTCAAACTGTAGGTTAAGGCTGAACGTTGAATATTTCGCACCGGCTAGAATATATAACATCATATTAAACATAGTTTAACGCAGGCAGACCTTAAAAGTACAAACACTTTTGCATTATATTTTTCCTGTATGGTTTCACGGCGAAGTGAATGTAAATTATACATATATATTCCCCCCAATCAACATCAATTTTAAACTTAGCTCGTGAGAAAATACTTTTACCGGAGTAAACAGGTAGCTATATATTTGTTTTGCGAGATGTCTAACGGTTGTCCGCCAGCTGGTTGGAGGTCATTAGCAAGCCGGTAGGAAAACCGTAGTGAAGCGGTCGAAACATAAGGTAAGAGTTTATTACTGGCTGCAATTGTGTGTGTTGGTTGCTTTAATTACATTAAACTTGCAATTAAGCAGTACACTTTGCATTTTTTAACAAACAAATTGAACATTACAGTAATGCGATACACTTTTAGCGTTTAATAAATACAGTTTGTAATTAAAACAATACAATTTTTACCGCACAAAAAATATATTTGTTTAACAGCGGCACCATTTTCACTTTATCATGTACCAATGTCAGGTTGTATTTAAATATTTTTCCCCCATCAGAGAAACATGTCACAACAGGCCTGACGACGTCACAAACATGCCTTGGAAAACGAGCTCCGACATGATCATCTTGACTCATGGCTGCATTTAAATATTTTTCCTAGCCCAAAATGTATAGTTAATTAATTATGACTGTAAGGTTGTATGCATATTTTCCCCCTCCCTGCGGCGCCATAATAAAATTTATGATTTAGCAATTTTTCCCCCTTAAGGGGGCCATTGCATGAGCTGTAGACTTCCTGCAGGCGATTGGGTCCCTTCGTCAGCCCACAGGAAGGTGTGATCTGAGGTTACTTTGTTCAGGCCAGAGCCAGTAACCTAAGCCGGGGTGGCGCCCAGGAAGCAGCCTGCCATCGGAGACAGTTGCAATGGTGGAGGATTATATCGCTATGGTGAACGAACATAATCTCACACAAGTTAAAAGAAAACGAGTGGATGTTAAAGAAGTAATCGAGAAGCCTTTTCCTCGTTACTTGGTTATTAGTCGAACGGAAGACGGACAATCTTTTACCCGGGTGAACCCGTTTATAATTCAGAAGGGCATTGACACCATAGCTGGACCTGTGAAAACCTGCACCCGACTTCGTAATGGATCACTTTTGGTTGAGACCACTGGAATGTCTCAGAGTAACTCGCTGCTCAAGGCGACGATTTTCCACGGTTATCCCATCCGTGTTGAGCCACATCGCACATTAAATTCGTCGCGAGGAGTTATTTTTACTAACGTACTGGACGGAATGTCTGACCCGGATATCCAAAGTTGCTTGGAAGACCAAGGGGTCACGTCGGTGTATCGCATGCAGGCGAGGAGAGAGGGTGAATTGCAGCCTACCCGAACACTTTTCCTCACTTTTAACAGGGTCGAATTGCCGCAGAGGATAAGAGCGGGCTACGAGGTCATTGAGGTGCGCCCGTACGTACCGAGCCCGTTGCGTTGTTTTCAATGCCAGCGCTTTGGCCATACACGCGTCTCTTGTAAGAGTGCCAATTCTATCTGTGCTACCTGCGGCCAAGTGTCTCATGAAGGAGCATGTACATCCGCTCCCGTTTGCGTTAACTGCCGCGGAGATCATCCAGCCTCTTCCCGCGAATGTCCTCGTTTTAAGGAGGAGCGCTGTATTCAGGAGATCCGGGTGAAGGAAAAGCTCTCCTTCACTGAGGCCCGGAAGCGTTTTCAATCTCGCCAACCCGTCGTGCCTAAGACCGGTACATACAGCGCAGCAGCTTCATCATCGATCAAGAAGTGCGATAGCAGCACGCAGACTTGCGACCTTGTTTTTACCTGGGTCCCAAATGTGCCCAGTCCTCCAAAGCGCTCTACTGAGAAGCCCAAGCCCATAGTTTTTAATGCATCAGAAATTAAGTTTAAGACCAGTTATACAAAGACCGACTTTTTGAAAACATCCACTCCTGCTGAAAAGCAGAAGAGCTCTTCTCCTCCTCGGAGGTCCCGCTCCCATGAAGGGAGCAAACCCGCTAGGCGGTTGCCATCACCGCCCATCTCTACATCCAACCGGTTCCAGGTGCTGGAGTCGGTGGATGCTTCTCAGCAGGAGAGCCCTCCCTCTGAGGGGATCATGGAGCAGGATGTGCCTGCTCCTGAAAAACCACCAAGTCCCACGCGACTTAAGAAAGGACGTTTGATTCGTCCTGGGCCTAGTAAAAAGTAAGGTGGTATCTTTAACTTTTTTAACTAATTTTAACAATGGCTATCCTTTCTTGGAATGTGCGTGGACTCCGCAGTCGAAGAACTGACTTGGAGTTAATTTTATGATCGACTGACTCTCCGCTTGTGTGTCTCCAAGAGACAAAACTTCGACCACAAGATTCTTTTATTATCCGGGGTTACTCTTCGGTGCGATTTGATCTACTTCCCGAAGATGGCACTCCCGCTCACGGCGGAGTTTTAATTTTAATACGACAGGACGTGTACAGTACTTCATTACAGCTCCAGACTCCTTTGCAAGCAGCTGCTGCTACCGTTAATTTCTCTGGCCTTGGTTTTTCAATCTGCAGTATTTACCTTCCTCCGTCTGTTACAGTCACTACAGCTGATCTAGATCATCTGTTTTCTCAGCTACCGCCCTCTGTACTTCTTTTGGGGGATTTTAATGCGCAGCATCCTCTATAGGGTTCCGCCACGGAGTGTGCGAGGGGTAGCATTATAGCCGACTTTCTGGATCGTCACCATCTAGTACTGCTCAATACTGGTCAACCTACATTTCTTTCAGACAGCGCTCACAGTTTTTCCGCACTTGGACTTATCGATGTGTTCTGCCTCACTTGCTGTACATTTCACCTGGAACGTCATCTCCGATTTATATTCCAGTGACCACTTTCCGTGTCAGATCCATGTACTCTCTTCGAACGCACATTCACAGCGCGCGCCAAAATGGCTCATTGAAAAGGCGAATTGGCCTCTCTATCGATCTTTGGCCGAATTTTCAGGGTGTGAATTTCCATCTATCGACATCGCGATCGAGCACCTCCGTACGGTCATCATAACAGCCGCAGATAAGGCTATTCCCCGGTCGTCTTGTCACCCCAGACGCTTACCGGTTCCCTGGTGGACCGATGAATGCCGGGATGCATTGCGTGCACGCCGAGGTGCTCTCAGAGTTTTTCGTCGCCAACCTACTTCTGCAAATATGATTTGCTACAAACAACTTCGCGCCAAATGCCGCCGAGTCATTAAGGATAGCAAAAAGGCTTCTTGGATTTCTTTTACCTCTTCTTTTAACCGCACAACGCCTTCATCCGTAGTTTGGGAACGGCTACGCCGCGTTGCTGGCAAACCACGGTTTACACCTATACCCGGTCTTAGGATTTTAAATCGAGTGCTCACTACTCCGACTGACATCGCCAATGTTTTAGGGCGAACCTTCGCTGATGTTTCGAGCTCCGCCAATTACCCGGCTACTTTTCGCGCATTAAAGGAGCAGGTTGAGAGGAAAGTTTCTCATTTGCCTCCGACCATCAGGAGAGCTACAACGTTCCTTTTACCGCCAGGGAACTGGGGCATGCCCTTTCCACCTCTCGACATTGCGCACCGGGGCCAGATGACATTCATGTTGCTATGTTGCAGCATTTATCAGCGGAAGGCAAAGCTTTTTTATTACGAACCTTTAATTTTATTTGGTGTCGTGGCACATTTCCCAACGCTTGGCGATTGGCCACCGTCATTCCTATACCTAAGCCTGGAAAGGACCCCCATCTTCCTTCCAGTTACCGTCCGATTTCCCTCACCAGCTGCGTCTGCAAGGTGTTGGAACGCATGATTAACGGGCGGCTTATGTGGTGTTTAGAGTCGAGACATCTATTGACGAACGCTCAGTGCGGTTTTCGTCGTCACCGCTCCTCTGTCGACCATCTCGTTTCTCTTTCGACCCACATAATGGACGGTTTTATTCGAAAGTGCCAAACGGTTGCTGTATTTTTTGATCTGGAGAAAGCGTATGATACTTGCTGGAGAGGCGGTATCCTCCGAACGCTTCAGGATTGGAACATACGTGGGCGTATGTCCTTTTTTATTCAGGAATTTATGAAAGACCGGGTTTTTAATGTTCGCGTGGGATCAGTTTTATCATCTAATTTCATTCAAGAGAACGGTGTACTTCAGGGCTCGGTACTTAGTTGCACACTGTTTGCCATTGCGATTAACTCTATCACCGAGTGTTTACCGCCGGGAATACAATCGTCATTATTTGTAGACGATTTTGCCATCTATCTTTCCTCTCGGAGAACCTGTCTCTTGGAACGCCGCCTCCAATGCTGTCTCGACCGCCTTCACGCTTGGAGTGTTTCTCACGGGTTCCGTTTCTCCGCAGAGAAGACCGTCTGCATGAATTTCTGGCGCCACAAGGAGTATCCTCCACCTTCGCTCCATCTTGGCCCAGACGCACTCTCTTTCGCAGAGAAGTCAGGTTCCTTGGCTTGGTGTTTGATAGGAAATTATGCTGGTCATCGCATATAGCGCAACTCAGAGGCAAGTGTGAACGTTCTCTTTGTATTTTACGTGTTTTAAGTGGCACATCTTGGGGAGCTGACCGGACTGTTCTTTTACGTTTTTATTGCTCACTTATCCGGTCGAAACTGGATTATGGCTGTGTGGTTTATGGCTCAGCGCGACCTTCTGTGCTTCGTCGCCTTAACCCGATTCATCACCGGGGTATCCGTGTTGGCATTGGAGCATTCCCCACTAGTCCTGTGTCGAGTTTATGTGCGGAGTCTGGAGAACCTCCGTTGTTTTATCGTAGGGATGTTTTACTAGCTGCGTACGGTAGTCGCTTAGCTGCGCAACCTCTTCATCCCACGAATGGGCCGTTTTTAAGTGTGTCTTTTGATCGTTTTTATGCTGTTCGGTCTTTTACCCCTAAGCCTGCTGGCTTTGGTTTTAGGGATATTTTACGGATGTTGGGCTTTGAGTTACCTGCTTTTTTTCTTTGCCGGGGAGAATTCTTCTCCCCCCTGGATTTTAGCAGAGGCCCCCGTTCATCTTGGGCTTACGTCCTGTCCGAAATCTTCGACCGCAGCACATGTTATTCGTTGTTCTTTTAGCGAGATCAAATCCTCTTTTAATGGCTGGAATTTTATATATACAGACGGCTCGAAATCTGACACAGGGGTACGATGTGCTTTTGTTTTTAATGGAGCATGTTTTACGTTTGGTCTTAACGTTGCGACATCTATTTTTATAGCGGAGCTTTATGCTATTTATCGGGCGATTTTATTTATTTCTGTTCACGGGCTTGGGAACACTTTTATCTGTTCTGACTCTTTGAGTGCAATATTAAGTTTTAGAAATCTGTACAACCACCACCCCCTTGTGCAGAAGGTCCAGGATATAGTGTTAACTCTTTTGGACGCTGGCGTCAGGGTTACACTATTATGGGTACCTGGGCATGTGGGACTCAAAGGTAATGAGGCCGCAGATGTCGCAGCTAAATCCGATCTTTTAGACCCTGCTGAGCACGAGCAACGTTTTTATTTCGGCGATTTAACCATTTATTACGTAGTGGCATTCTCTCGCGCTGACGCGATGAGTGGGATTTAATACTCGCCAATAAGCTTCGGGAATGTAAATCATCCCCTTTTAACTGATCAACTTCTTCTCGCGCTGTTCGTCGCGAAGAAGTAATTTTAGCTCGTCTTAGAATTGGGCATTGCCGCTTTAGTCACTCTTACCCTTTTAATGGTCAACCCGCTCCAGCTTGCCCCCACTGTGACCACCCCTTTACAGTGCGTCACATTTTAATTGAATGCCATCATCTGGCAGCTTTTAGACACAGCCTAGGTTTGCCCTCCTCTATTGAGGAATTACTTGCAGATGATGTGGTTGCTGTTGAGCGAGTGCTCCGTTTTATCCGTGTTTGTGGTTTTTGGAGCAAGGTGTGAGGTGTTCTCTTTTTATCCATGACGGCATTTTTAGACGCTTTTAAGACTGTGGTTGTTTCAGCATTTGTTGCCGGTTTTTAGTACCAGTCTTTAATTGAGTTGTTATATATAGCCCTTGTTATTGTTTTGGGGTTTCATTGTTACCAGGTTAGACTTTTACAATACTGGTTTATTTTCAGCTTTTGCTGATGTGTTTTATTACCAGTTTTTATATGTTCTAGTGTTGATGGTTATAGGGTTTTATTGACCCTTTTTAGACCATTATAGGACTGTTGTTTTCGCGATTGCGGCTATTTTAATACCAGTCCTTTGTTGACCATTACACCCACTTGTTATTTGTTATGGGTTTTTATTTTGTTGCACAACGTGCTACTAAGACTTGATTTGTGTTAACTATTTATATTTTAGTTCTGACGCAGTTTTTAGTATGTTTGGGCGCTAATGACCTTAGCTGTTGTGCGCCCCTTAAACAACAATCATCATCCCCCTTAAGGCGCCTTTTTCTTTTTAATACAATATGATTTAGCAAGTAAGAATATTTTTCCCTGGCGCCATTTTGTTTATATGATATAGCAACGGCGCCATTTTTTTAAATATAATATGATAAGGTTGTATTTCCCCCATTAAAAAAAAAAAAAAAATCCGCGGGGGGCCGATAATCGGTGAATCATGGATTATCTCGTTAGGATTATGGGTCATGGATTAAATCGTTAGGATTAAGGATCATTGATTAAATCGTCTGGATTATGGATTAAGTCATTAGGATTAACGATAATCCCAGGGATAATCCGACCGACACTAGCGCTCTGGTGGCGGATTTATCGTTAATCCGTTGGCTTAATCCGTATAATCCACTACTGCGTGGGTCCCGTGTCATACATTTACGGCACGAAAAAGAATCTCAATCCTGAAAGAAGAGGCCTCTGAGCAAAATCTGTCGACCGTTTCACGCCCTGAATAGAATGGAACGCTGATGACCTGAGATGTTAAAGAGCGTCCGTAATTTTAATAGCCTTAACCTCTTTCTGTTGATGATTATTTGATTATTCTTATGATGATGAATTGAAATGAATTAATTAATGCATACGCAGGGTCTGTCAAAAGCTAAATGTATTTTGAACTGTTTTTAGTACAGGAAAATACGAACATTTCCTCAAACAGATATCGGAGACGGAGTAACAACATGAGCAACAGCGGACAACCCAAATGTAAAGGGGTAAACGCTCAAGGTCAAGGAGAAACTCAGTCTATGTTGTTAATTACGAATTATTTACACACACACACACACACGCGCGCGCACACACACACATATATATGAAAAACAAAAATAAAGATACACTATTAACAATGTAACAAATTAACACTAATAATAAAAGTAGATAAAGATAAATCACTGAGAAAGAGTCACACTAGAAATTGCTATATTTGGTCTAACTTCTTGCCATTGAAGAACTCGCAGTAGTTCGAAATATAGCAATTTCAAGTGACTCTTTCTCAGTGCTTTATCTTTATCTACTTTTATTATTAGTGTTAATTTATATATATATATATATATATATATATATATATTAATGAAAAATAAAAATAAAGAAACACTATTAACAATGTAACAAATTAACACTAATAATAAAAGTAGATAAAGATAAAATAGAGAGAAAGAGTCACACTTGAAATTGCTATATTTCGAACTACTGCGAGTTCTTCAATGGCAAGAAGCTAAAGATAAAACACAGAGAAAGAGTCACACTTGAAATTGCTATATTTCATGTGTGACTCTTTCTCTGTGTTTTATCTTTATCTACTTTTATTATTAGTGTTAATTTATATATATATATTTTACGCTGGTGCAACTGTCTTAAGCATACGCACATTTGAAATAATTTATTTCACAGCTTTCTAAAATACGTATGTTTTGAGTATTCCAAAAAATGATAAAAATCAATAGGTATAATGCAGTGATAAAGCTTTTGGTAAAAGATGGTTTTGTGCCATAAAAAGTTCACACCAAACTTATAAAACTTTATTCGTACCGTTCATTTTAAACGATTGAAAAACAGGCTGGAGTTTAAATATGGCCGTACCAGCCTTGAATAACGTTCAAAAAGAGCAATAAAAGAATTCATGGCATAAATATATAGCATGATGTTAGATGCTCGTGGGATAAAAATGCGTGAAATTGGCATTTTAAAAGAACGTGTAGGTTATGTTTTAAATAAAGAATTGGATATTTAAAAGCTTTGAACAAGATGGATGCCGCGTTTGCTAACAGCAGATCAAAAACGCATTCATATGAAACCGTTGCACCATCTACCATCAGTATGTTCAGCACCAAAGAAGGTAAAGTTGATTCCACCTGCAGGAAAGGTTATGACATTGTTTTTTTTGTTTGTTTTTTTTTTGCGAGTGTAAAATAAGTTTATTAATCGATTTTCTTCCGAAACATAAAACCATAATCAGACCATACTATTGCACTCATTTAAACTAACTAGATTCGCGATAAAAGACCTAGCTTGCAGAAGAAAAAAGGTCACCAAGACAATACACCTGCTCACAAAATCACTTTAGCGATAGAGAAATAGTGAGATTTAAAGTATGAATTGATGGAGCATTCACCTTACTGCCCACATTTCGCTTCTTCTAACTTCTCTCTGTTTCCTTCCTCGCTGATCTGCGATTTTCACCATATCAAGAGTAGATTGATGCTATAGAGGAGCTGTTTGCAAACCTTCCTGGAAATCACTTTAGAGCGTAAGGATATCGCTGAATGAATGTTATTTACCTTAAGGGAGATCATGTTTAAAAATAAAAACTCGTTCCTTATTATAGGACCGAGAAATTTTCAAACCGCCCTTGTAGCATATACATAATTAACCCTAATGACAAAAGTTCATTATAAGTTTTAAAAACGGGTTTCGTATAGTTGTCAAAATGTAAACACAAAGGAGACAGTATATGATGAGCATGCAAAATTGTTTGTACCATAGAAGTGATCAATACTGATTCAATAGTTAAATAGAAAATGAAAAGAGAGTCGATTCATGTTGAAAAATCACCCATCTATCTTTGGCATAGATAGAAGACAAACAGACGAGAAAAAGAAGTCGGAGAGGGTAATTTCCTCTCTTCTTTTCTTACTGTGCTGTCTTCTTTTCTCTTCCTTTTCTCTTCGTTTCTTTTTCTCGTTCTTCTCCAATCTTACCTCTCCTTATTTTTTTATTTCCCCCCCCCCTAAGAGAACGGGATTTGAAGAGAAAAGAAAAGAAGGCAAACGGAAAGAAAGAAACGAGGCAAAGGAGTAAAACAGAGCAAAAAGAGAAAACATCTTTATCTTCTTTTTGCTTTTGCTGTTTTATAGACGCTTCCTTGTCTGGTTGATTAAGTCAACCAGCTATAAAAGCGCAGGGAAAAGGTTCGAATTTAATTCGCCAGGACGAGTACCACGAGTATTGGGTAGCTTTCGCGTCTCTGGTAATTTAACACGATGCAAATATCATTAGCTTTTGTTATCGATAAAATTATCGTTCTGAAGATTTAGGTAACGGGCATAGGACATTAATGTGAAAAATTATCATTTTCTTCCATCCTTCCCCCTCCTCCCTCCCTCTCTTCCTCTCTCTCCCTACTTTGGAAAGAAAGAGAATGACCATTCCATATGCAATTAGAAGGAAAACTTGAATAATTCGCCTCACATTTTTTAAACGTTAATCCTTTTTCATACCACTAAAACACATAAAAAGTTTTGTGAAATTTATCAATCTTGCAGCTTTCATGCAAAAATTTGCTTAAGTTACGGTATTTTGTTAAACTTTCCTTTTTATACAGACAAAGCTCCCGAAGCTCTTAAAATATAAATGTGAACAATACCTAATTTTGAAGCTTATATTTTGCCAAACATAATGATTTATAAAACACAGAAATTCATTTACAAAATTAAAAGAAAACTCCCTTTTTTTCTTTACATATTATATGAACAATTGCCCCACAAAAGCAACGAAATGTATACATAGCATAGCAAAAGTGATTATTAAGACAAATAAATATACTTTTCAGATTTCTGCTTCAAGGTAAACGAATATATGTCACCATATGTTAAATAGTGCTTAACAGCAATTTTGTGCACTATTTGTGTGATGTTTGTGTTACAAGCGTTGTGTCTTGCTAATAATATCTTTCATAGTACTTAAATCTGTCTTGCACACTGATAGAATATCACACAGTCAGTTCTCTAAAGTTAAAGTAGTATGCAGATGATTTGTCGATAATGACCAGGCCATAGCGGATCAAATTAGCAAGACCCGAGCTTTGCAAATATAATTTAGTGAAGTTATTTATCACGGGAGTTCTTATTGATTAAAAGAATAATAACACTTTTTTCTATCGTAAAGAGGCAGCAATCAGAAGATATTTTAATTTTTACTGTTTTACATGGGAAAGTTAATTAATATAAATTAATTATTGGTCATACATAACTCAATACTGGAGAATAACTGGAAAAATAGTATAAAGTGATAAGTATCATAAACTAAAGTGATACTACTACTACTACTACTACTACTACTACTACTACTACTACTACTACTACTACTACTGCTACTACTACTACTACCAATAATAATAATAATAATAATAATAATAATAATAATAATAATAATAGCTTCCCTGCAAAATAGTTGTACCGAATTCAAGTGACGTTTTTGTACCAGACTATACATTAAAATAAAATATATATACGAGCACAACATAATTAAGTTCAGAATACCACAATTTTAAAACTAAACTAATTTTTATTTCTGCATTTTTAAAACTAATCACAATTATTGGTGCTTCAATATAGTTTATGTTTACATGTATGCTTTAAAAGAGCATGACAGCTGGAATAGTGATTGAAATTTGAAAGAATCTGAGGAGCTACATATTAATGCTACACATTTGAAAAAAATTCATATTATGGCTGGTGGTACACATTTTATAAATGTATATATGTACCAGCTTTAATATAAAATTTCAACAGGTACACACAAAATAATTCATATTTGACTAGCCTACCCAATGGGAGGGGGAAAAAATAGTTGATTGCTTTCTGATTAAAAAAGTCAGTTTTATTTTAATGTTCCATCAAGAAGAACTGTCACAACGTCACGAAACAAATGTGTAACCCACAATCTTCTTTTGAAAGCTGTGCTTTTTTCCATAGATTTTAAACTTAGTATGATCCTTTGTACAGCAAGTACAGACCTTTAAAATACCCAAGAAGTGGTTGTTAGTGTTTTTGGGTTTATTTTATTCGAAATTGTTATATTTTTTTTACAAATATATGATAAATTTATCGCATTAAAATAAGAAAACTAACGGACGTAAAGAAAAACTGCTTTCATATAATCAGTCATAATATATCTTAACCTTCTTTATACAGGATGTCCCATAATAGTCCGTTATTACAGCAGCTGTTCAAAGTTGTTGCAACTTGCTCTCGGCGAATTACTTTTACTTGTACATTTATTCACTTGATGTTATAATAGCACGTGTTAGAGTTTAGATTTAGTGCGTATGCAATGCAGATTCGCGCACTTTCCTCCTTCCTTTATTCAATTTATTTATGTTATAATCACTGAATAATGCTCCATGTCATGTCATTAATCACTTTTTGTATGAAACAAAACATTTCTGTAGACCACAATTTTTATTAGTATTTTTCACTGTTCATGTCGTATGAAATAATGCCATCTACAAAAATACAAATATCTTGCCCACTGAAAAAATAAAATGCACTGAGATTGGAAATAAATGAAAATAAATTACATTAAAAAAAGCCCGTAATGCAGGAGCTGCGTAAACTAAGCAAATTCCTCACATAGTAGAGTAATTTAAAAAAAAAATCCAAATTAAGTCCTAATAATGAAGTTATGGATTTACTGTATGGTATTAGGGGAACAAAATTACAGTTCTTGCAATCTATAGGTGTCACAAAAGAGAAACAAAAAATTTAAAATTATTATTATTATTATTATTATTATTATTATTGTTGTTGTTGTTGTTGAGTTTTATCCAAAAAATGTATTGTTATTATTATTAACTGTTCATCATTAAACAGATGATATACAAAGACAAAGCTATACTGTGTGCGTATTTTTAAACATTTTCAAATGTAACCATGTTTATGAACTGAGCCCTTGATATCATCTTCGCTTTAACTAAAATAGAGAAAAATAACGGAACGTTTCGAGTTACATTGTGTATTTAAGAAGATATTCATATGTTTCAATAAAACCAAAAATATGTTACTATTTAAAAATAATTACAATATGCTAAGCAAATATGCACAATCAACAATTTAAATTAATTTTATTTGGCTATTGTAGGAAAAACATGTAACGCAAATGTTTTCTGAAGGTTATTACAGAGCGCTCTTATACACAATTATAATTCTCAAACACATATTAGATTAATATATATAATCCGGCATATATATTAATCTAATATGTGGTATTAATGAATGCAATATGTGGTAGCTTCACGACGATGCCTTTGTTAAATATTAAACATATAAATTGTTATAAATACAGTTTATATTTTAAATTAATTTGACTTTTATTTTAAAACAAAATATAGAGAATTAAAGACACGAGCGCTTTTTAAATTTCGGTTTTCAAGTATACCCCTACTCCTAATGGTCCAATATCCATAATTTTCAGAAAATGTTTTCTAATTTGATTTAAATGGTATATGCCTAGTTTTCTTGTGAAAAGACAAATATTGGTGCTGCTAGAGCGATTTTTAAATTTTGGGGTTCAAGTAAACCCCCACTCCTAATGGCCCGATTTTCCTGGTTTTCCAAAACTATATTTTTTATTTTATTTAAATAGTACACACGAAACTCTGTATATACCGTTTAAAACAAAATTTAATTTTAATGTTTTACATTTTAAGTTTTAGGTAACCCCCCTCTTTCCCATTATCCGATTTCACTGATTTTTGGAAACTATTTGTATTATTTTATTTCAGTGGCATATATCGAGTTTCCTTAAAAAAAATTAAAATTATTGCCGCTAGAGTCAAAAATTTACTTTAACACCCACTCGTTTTTCAGGTATACCCACTCCTAACGGCTGGATTGCCATGATTTTCGAAAACCACTTTTATCAATTTGTTTTAAAGAAATATGCCGAGTTTCGTTGAGAAAAAACAAAAATTGCGGCCGCTAGAGCAATTTTAATTCTTCTTCTTCTTCTTCTTCTTCTTCTTCTTTTAAATATTTACTTTAGGTTGGTCCCCACCACCAATGGTCCAATTTCTCTGGTTAACGAACTCGATTAATCGTTTGTTAATTGACAGTTATATGCCGAGTTTCGAAGAGGAATATATATATATATATATATATATATATATATATATATATATATATAATTTGTTTTTGCTTGTCATTTTCGGTGCCTAGTAGTTATAATTGATGGAAATTTGCAGAATTTTTTCAAAAATTGTTTCATAGGTACTAGTACCCGGAATTCGTTAAAAAGCAAACAGCGCGGGGCGAACCTACAGCGAATAAAAGTTTAAACTCTTAACACTTCAAAGTTGAGCGATCATAATATCAAGTAAATCAAGCGCATGTAATAATATTTATTACTAACACAATTTACTTTATGCAGTGTTACCAAATAATGCAATTAAATTTTCTTCAGATGATATTTTATCATTTTATATTTTCTTTTCCCTTTCGTCCAGGAACGTGGTCCGTGTGCGCAAATTACAAGATATCCGGCATATACTTTTTAAGGCAATATTAATTTCTAAGGTTCCTTGGTGTCCGATTTTATATAAATTGGCCTAGAGACAGAAAGCATAAAGGCGAAAGGAAGAAAGGTTGACAGAGAGGAAAGAGTTTAAGTTCTTCTTGTTTTTGCTCTTTATTTGTTTATTTCTTTCAATTGGAGTATGGGAAATTATAAAATGTATATTTTCATCAGGATGGCTTTGGTGACAATACACTACGAATTATTTCTATGGAATAAAACCTGAATCCCCAGGTCAAACATTTCAAACACCTCATTGAAAGTTCTCTTGGAAACCAAATGTGCCATAGAATGTCTAGAAATGAACTTAAATGCAAATAAACACGCATTATCTTTGATGGAATGTTAGTTTTAAATCGTCTGAAAATATATACTTTTCGTTTAAAAACAAATAATGAGTTGAGAATAATGAACAGGTCCGCAAATATTTCGGATGCTTCTGCTTGGTCCATTGTCCACTTCAGTGACAGTGGACACAGAAAAATAACAAAGGAAAAGAAACCCCATGTCCAGCAATGTAAGTTGCGCGCGCAAGTGCTCCTTCATATTTTTTGTTTTTTTTCCCTCGCAGTGGCACGAACGGGTGGAGAGAGGGAGTTGTGCCGCGCAAGCCTAGCCAGTTGGTACCCTGCTTGTGTAGCGAGCGGCAAGAAGATACGGTTCCAAATCACGCGGACGGTACATTGGAGACGGACGGTCCGCCTGCTGCCTGCTGTTTGTTACTCACGGCGGGACCAAACCTCCCCAAAATTTATACTGAAATACACGTGAGACCTGCAGTCTGCCCGTGACAAAAATCATGGTCTCCTCGCGAAAGCAGAGCGCGGCGGCATTGATGACGGCGGTGGTGTGCCTGATGATAGTAGTAGATCGCGCCTCGTGTGGCAGTTGTCGCGAGTCAAAACTATGTTGCCCCGGCCGGGACTCCTCGTGCGTCGTCCAGAAGGCCCCCATTAATGCCATCATCGAGGATCTCAGTGACAAGCCTTGCTACTGCGACCACGCGTGTCTCAAGTTGGGAGACTGCTGCCCTGACTTCAAGGACGCTTGCGGAGGTAAGTGATTCCATTAGACAGTGCTATGCTAAAGTGTAAACGAAGGGCGGGGAGGAGGAAAGCTAAGTTTTCTTCGCTGCACTATGAGCTTAATGCAAAAACTGTCAGTTAGTCCCGCACAGTAGTCAAGAGGATAATGTAAATGCAATTTTAATTCCACTACTGAGAAACCGTTCCGCTGAAAGCTGAAAGCGATCAGATGTTCTAAACGAAATATAACACTGTCGAGGTAAACACAGACAACGTTATACAAACCAATGCACTAGAACAAAAAAATAATGCTTTCTTTTTCTCGTGCTTGTTAAACATATAATGTAAAACAACGTTAATAACAACAATACTTTTACTTAGGTATGTACAATTCTTATAATCTCCTTTCAGTGTTTCTATGAGCTTAGGAAATAAACAAATTGAACAAAATGCTACCCTTATTGGGCATCTCTAAAGAAAACAAAAATTGCCCTAAAAAGAATAAATAAAAATAATATCATGCACCAAAAGTGTCACTAATATTCGTCAGTTGTGTTTTGATTTCGTCTTTTTTTACTTTTCTCTTAACAAAAGAGATGATTTATTGATTTATTTCGCTAATGATCTTGGTTGTCATTACCTCTTATATATTTTTTTTACTAGAAATAAAAATATCTACCTTAAAAAAATCGGTAATGTATGTGGCAGCAATCCCAAAGCTTTGGGAGGTATGTCAAGCTAAGAATCAATAACAAGACTATGTTAACAGCTAAGAAGGAAATATATTGCATTTATATACCAGTGCATTTGAAGGAACTTCGTAGTTTGTTTTGTGGCAGTACTTCTCGAATCCGACGACAGATGTCAGTCAGTAAAATGTATGCTTGAAAATCTATCCAGGAATTTGTTGCCACTGAAGGCGAGTAAAATTGACTCGTTGCCCTGTGATATGGAAGCAGATCTAAATATTGACATTTAATAGTACAGCTCATTAGATCTTAAGAGCGTTTGGATATTTTGAGATATGTTAGAGGTTTTACAGACATTTAATATGATATTAGATAAGCAAAGATATAGCTAAAATTTAATGTAGATAATCGCTGAAACAATGTTCTTGATCTCTCGACAAATGACTGAATGTAAGTTATTGGTAATAAAACTTATAGGAGTTTTATGCATCACATGCTTTCCTAACAGTTCCCTCTAAATATGGTTCTGCTGCACATTGACGTTTTAGGCGTATTTGAGACTTAATCCATCATGAAGTGCGGTGGTGGTTTTAAGCAGCTTTATTTAATTTGAAACCCTTAAGAGATACAGAGTGTTTAAACATAGTAATTATTAGCGGATCAAATTTAAATTCTACACTATAAAATTTGCGTTAACGCGCTTAAACCGAAAATGTTCTTACAATTCAATGTTTATATGAAGAAAATATATTGACTTCGCCTTTGTACTGGGCCATGCGAAAATTAACGACAAATGACAATAGTTATTTGTCTTATAAGAGAGTAAATTAGGATTAAATTAACAAGTGAAAAGTTTAGGATAATTTCCACGAGGGCATAACGTTTGTTTACCTTCTGTGACAGCATACTATTTTTTTCATTACTAGTATTAAAACCAAAGTTATATTAACATTGTATTTTAATAGTATATATTATTGATTAATATTATATATCATTTACAATGATTAACCGCCACGGGTGGTCGAGGTCGTTAAGGCGCGGACTCGTGAGGGGGAGGTCTGGGGTTCGAATCCCACCAGGACCGTCCTCCTTAATTGAGGTTTTTTCCAGGTTTTCCTGTCCTCATAAATGGCAAATGCCGGGGAGGTATCCTAAACTTAGACGTGAAACGTTTCCTTTCTTAAAAAAAATAGTTTCGTAATATATCATTTCATATCATGTATCACAGTGCCCATCGCCCAGCAGTAAAAATGGGTGTTAAACACCATTCAAAAAAAAAAAAAATTACAATAGTAAACAGTTTTACATTTATAATAACAATATACATCCAAATGTTCATATAACCCCAAAAGAAGTTGAGAAATAGCTATTAGGAAATGACATTTGTACGTTAATGACAGGGAATGCAAAATAAATAAATAAACAAAAATACAAAGGGACAATTAAATGTAGGTACATACATGCAGTAGAAATCCTACAAGAACAGTGAACGAAAAACTGTAATAATACTTTGAAGCAGGGGGTATTCATTTCAAATGACAAGACCAAATTGATCTTCACATAAGAACTATTCAGCAAGTGTTGATCTTGAACCACGTACTGAGATATCTTCAAACTAAATCGGATGGTCTCTATGACATGATGGGCGGTATTATAAGTGTTTATTAGCACGTTAAGGTCAACGAAGAGTCGACGAGCGCTTAAAGGAAAATTGCATTTTGTAGTCTAGTTCAACGGGAACTTCCGCAATGGATACGTTTTACATTCTCTGAAGGTTAATTAATTGCCTATGGAGGCTCTCATTAGTGAATTAAAATCCATTTATTTAATAGAGATAGAGATAAATAATTTGCACCGATCATCTGCTCGATTATACATTTTAGGTTAGTTTTATTTTAGGACGCTGTTTGCTACTCTGGTCATTAGTGTGTCCCATTCGATCCAGGAAGTGAAACAGCTGATTAGTTTGCTCAGAAGCCTCTTCTTTCAGGCCACTAAGGACTTTTACGCCTTAAAAACATCCATCGACTCTGGCCGGGTTTGAAGCCGCGACCTTGTGTCTACGAGGCAAGTACGATTACCACTAGACCCCAACGACCAACTAAGATCAGTTAATGAGCATCCCTCTCAGAGGTACCAATTCGATTCTTGGCAGGATCAGGCTATCTAGATGATATCAGAGTAAAAATGGCACACTAGGAACCGATATGGACAACAGCAATAGTTTTAGCAGTCTCCAGCTATACGTTAATATGGAATGACGTCGGATATGTATATGTATACTTTTATTTAGAACGAAGTTCTTGAAATATCAAAGCAGTTAAAGAAACAAATGAATGAAAATGTTAAAATTCCTGGCAATAATGATGCTTATTGTGTTAGGGTTTTAAACCTAAGCGAAAGCGAATTCCGAAATGGTTCACATTAGTTAGATTTAGGGCATATAAAGATTCTCATGTCATTAAATCCAGTTGTAACCCCCCCCCCCAAAGAAATAGAAGTATTAACATTTTTATTTTAAATACATATACGAACGTTTTCTTTGTTATTTTCTCATTTAAGGGTTTATTTTATTGCTAAACGTACTGTTTTCTGAATCTTTATTAGTGTTATAATATTAGCACAATAAGACCAGGCTCATGGTCTAGTAGTCAGCGTTACTCCTGAAAGTCCCGGGTTCGATTTCCGGATATTCTCTGGGGATTTTTCTTAGACCTTTGAGAATTCCTATGGCGCCCATAGTCTGGTTAGGTTAGGTCTCATTAGGCTTAAGAATTCCCTGGTGCACCATAAATATCTTCATCCTCCTGTAGCTGCGCCTTACAGGTGGCCTGCCCTCAGAAGGCAACTACAATGCCGCAATTCCAGGGGGAGGGCAAAATGTCAAATTTCATTGAAACAGGGCCGGCATTGAAAAAAAAAAAAAACACATACAGTACAATTTGGATTATCATTTAATGACTTATGACTAATAATTATAAATCACAAATCCTTGCAGCCATCTTGCAATAGTATCCCATTGTTTACTATTAGTTTCAATTTCTTTACAAGATGTCTCCACACTCTCGCCAAAATATGATAGCGGATATTTATTATCCGCAAAGTCAAGCCTAATTTTACTTGAGATCACGCATGCAATCAGCGACAATCCAGGTTAGGTTTCTGTTAGACGAAGAATTTTATGATTACGATTTTGCCAGTTTTAGGAAACGAACAAGTATCTGTTACAATCACTGAGACTCTAGAATTCATAGCATCTTCAGCAAAAGATTTTAAATTATTAACACATGCGATTTCGCCCACCCGGACTCTCTGATTTGTAGAATAATCAGTGAGTTTAACACTGACAAAAAATAAAAATTAATTTTTTTTGCTTTAAAATTACGTTGATTTATATGTGAATTTTTTTAAAAATTCAGACATAAGTCAGTTATGCTCAGTGATCATGTTTAAATAACCGTGCACTGCTCTTTAAACTCTTTTATTAAAAATGCTTTTTATCTCAAATTAACAGTTTTTCTTATTTAAAATTCTCCTTGCGGAAACATTTTTATTTAAGTTCATATTTGACAATTAAATGCCTAAGTAATTGCTTGAAATAGTTAATTTGACTTTCAGATGTACAAAAAAAAAAAAAAAAACAAACAAAAAAACAAAAAAAAACAACAAAAAAAAAAACGTAAAATATTTCATAAGCCACAAAGTTTGAAATAAAATAGCAAAATATGATACAAAATACGGAAACTAAATATGTTTCAAATTCAAAATCCAAACTCATAATTCTTTACATAGATGTAACAGAATTAAAAAAAAAGTTTCATAGAGCTTACTTATTTTGAAAGGAAATTTTTAATATGTTTCATAATTAATTTTTTCGTTTAAATTTTTATCTTTGCTTTTCTTGAAATCATTTATATTTAATACAAATTACAGAATTTATAAAATTCAGTGGTGTTGAATTAGAGATGCATGCACATTGCAAGGCTGCACGCACTAGGTTGTGTGCATTTCAGCTGGAACATTTACTACTATCTCGATATACTAATATACAGTAATCGAATGCATACTTTTTTTTTCATATTATACTAATTAGTATAGCCCGGATTTATGGCAAAATTCATTTTTTAAATTGTTTAGGAAAGAAACGACCTAATTGTACAGAAATTATATTCATGAACTATCAAACATCACCAAATATTATACAAGGGTTGGTCCATAAGTTTCCAGCCTAACCATTTTCTAGGTATGATAAAGACAAAAACTATATTTCACTTTTCAATATAGTTACCCTTTATTGGAATACACTTCTCACATCTTTGAATCACCATTGAATCACCCCAAATAGTCAGAAATCGTGTCTGCAAAATGGGCATTAAACAACATCCATCACTTCCTCAAACCTAAATTTCCTTCATCGAAGGTACTTCTTGATTTTTTAAAAAGAGGAAATAGTCACTGCGAACTAGATCTGGGCTGTAGGGTGGACGGTCGATCTCCTTGAAGCCACATTTCTTCGCATCTTCCTTTGCAATAAGAGCTGAGTGAACAGGTGCGTTGTCGTGAAGAAGGCGCACACCACCACTCAGCTTTCCTCGCCTTTTCTCTTTGATGAAAGCACGTAATTTGTGCAGTAGACCAGCATAGTACTCCCCATTTACTGTGATGTTGCTCTCCTTGAAGTCAATGAAGAGTATTCCTTCTCAGTACCAAAAGATTGTGGTTATGATCATCTTGGTTGACTGAGTGACCTTGGCCTTTAGAGGCGGTGCTTTGCCTAGTTTATGCCTGCCACTCCATTGATTCTCTTTTGGACAAGGGATCATAGTATAAAACCATAGTTTCATATCCTGTAACAATGGTTTCCCGAACTTCTTTCTCGATGCCACGGCAGAACGCCAAAAATGCCTGATTCCTACTCCTATTTTTTTGTCTTTCTTTTGTATGTAAGAATATCTACAAAGAGTAAAATATCACTCATTGTCATTTCATATCAATGCAAATTTACTACCATTTACTCATTAGGTTCAAATTTTTTTTCTTATAGTAATTGTGATTTAATTGAAATTTATATAATTAGAATTTTAATTAATAAATATTACAGAATAAGCATTATTTCTCTCTTCCCTAACGGGGGGGGGGGGAGGCCAATATTTGAACCCAAAACCTTTACTGCTAAACCCAATTCGGTGTATGTATAAAGTAATGCAAAGAACAATGCAATTAAAATAAAAATAGCAAAAGAAGCAGAAAAAGGATATAACGCTTAGATAGACACAGATTATGTAAGTGTTTTATCGTTTTCTGCTTCTTTCGCTTGTGTTATTTTATATACGACTATATGACTTTCGTGTGTGCATGTAACAATGGATGCCTGTCGTTCTAAACAGTATTACAATATTTATAAACATTATAAATTCGATGTGATCGGTTTCCACGAGTTTTAATACAGTCAAGAGTTCTATTTTTTCGACACCTGTCTATAGGGAGAGTTAAAGGTTGACAGTCTGTTTCACTACCAGTTGTGGGGATTGAAAAGTGGTGCATCAGTATCATAGAACAGTGGCTGCAAACACGGAATTCCGTGGATAGCGTTGTTTTGTTGGTTTTAACTTCCATGCCAGAGTTGAATGTTAATATAACCAGTGGCGCATGGAAGATCTTACCATCGTGTAGTTCAGTTATAATATGACTATTTTTTTCTTTGTGACGCTAAGTGACGTCAATGTGCATCTTGTAATTAATTCACGACAACAGCTGAAGGTTGTATAAAGCTAAATTTGATAATCGTTAGCATGCATAAGAAAGAAAAGAAAAAACACAGTAGACTCCCGTTTTTAATTTGTGAAAAAAATAAAAATAAATAAATATAAATCTGGTGACTTATGAAGGACAATAAATGTCAGATGTCAAGGCAAATTAGCATGTATCGGAAAAAACTTAAAACCATGCTTAAATGAAAACATTTCTTATTATTGTTAATTGGATATATCATTTAAAATAACGAAATAGCAAATATTTGTCATTTTTTCCCTTTTTTCTATTTAACATATGCTATGTACGGAATGCACCGAACACGTATAATTAAAGTTGTATCCAATTTCTATGTTAATTATCTTAACACAAGCCATTGTCTAGATTGTCTTTTTAAAAACATATAACCTAAAAATGTGCTTTCGAAATGTGTGTTTTCCTTGGATATTTAAAAATTATAAGCAGAAATAGCCTAGCATATTGCTGCCACATGCGCACCATAAACGTCAACAGTCAGTTATCGAGTATTTTAAAAAGGTGTATTTGCTATGTATTATAGGGAAACTATTACTGTTATCAACAAAAGCCTTTGTACCAGCTTCAAGTGATCTTTTCGCATAGACACCCAAACGGAGAGAAAAACAGATTAAATAATTTGCAATTGGGCATAATAACAAATACGGAAAAAATTGGCATACATAGAGAGGAACAATTCCTTCGTAAATAAGATATCAGCATAAGGCTGATGCGAATTAGGATATATGACATTATAGTGAGGGGGTTTAGACTTTGTAACTGAATGCCAGAAACCTTCTGTTGTTTACATCGCAACGCTAGGCAGAGTTCAGGGTCAGCTACACTATATGGTTGATGCTGAAGCCACATCTTGGCCATGGTAGATATATGTTCACCGATAATGATTTCATATATCTGGGTCACAATTTATCATTTCGTACTACTTATAAAGAAATGCTATCAACGGCAAATATTTTAAAATTTAAAATTTGTTCTTTTGGACAACAATTTTAACTTCCTGTAAAAAGTGCAATCATGAACATGTGCATCCTACCAGCTTATCTTTACGGCTCATGAAGATGGGGTTTAACAAAAGAGAGGAGGAAAAATTAGCAGGGTGTCGGAAAAAAATTTTAAGGAATGAACTTGAGAGACAGTATACGGAACGCCGAAATACGGTAAAAGAGAGAGACGCAGAGATTACTGCAGGAGGACACATGGTACGACAAGATTTGAACAGGTGAAATCATAGACTGATAGCTTGGGACCCTAACGTAGAAGATAAACAAATTGGAGGTCTTTGGAAGTCCTTGACCAATAAAGGCTAAGACAAAGACAGAGTAGAGAAACTTATTAAAAATAAAGAAAGCATTGAATTAGGCGATGACTAATCGGGTGTGCTAAAAAGTAGACACCTCTCAGTTATGATAGGTCACTAAGGCACAGATTTATTAATGAAATGTCTGCAGTTCAAATACCAAGATTGTCCTCTCTAATGGGCTAAGATTAAGCATAAGTCTGTAGAACTTTTATATGTCATTTTGGGTATTTGCTATATCATGCGATCAGTGATGCTTTCCCCCGCGGGGCGGGGTTTTTCCTATGAGCGAGCTTCCACTCGTTTGCTGCGCTCTGGAAGCGGTAATAAGCCCGCGTGCCTACTTGTTGACCTTGCTGACTGTCGCTGTTGTAGCACAGCTGCTCTTGGGTGTAGGTCGTGTTATTAGTTTCTTAATTTGACAGTATACGCAATGTCTCGTGTGTTTAAAATGGCACAGCGAGTCTTTATGTACGACTCCCATGTGTTAACTCAGAGGTTAAAGACTCATAGGACAATTTCTTTTTAGCATAAAGTTGATTCTGATACTTATGTGAATATCATACTAACCCTCTTTTTCAGAGAATTAACAACAGAAAGCGTATGATACATTTTTTTTAACAGGACTCTGCCACTGCTCACACTGCGAATAATTCCATGAAAGCAATTCACAATGTGCTTCTACAAGACAAGAGTTATTAGTAGCGATTTGTGGTCCCCTCATTCCCCCGATTTAACAGCCTGCAATTATTATTTCTGGTGTAAATTAAAAATACCGTGCACAAGATGAGTCCGCACATCATACAACAATTCAACGATAACATTCGTCAGGAAATGGTTCGGATTTCTAAAAATGAATTACAGTGAGTGATGAATAATTTCTTAAAGAGGTGCCAAAAATGTGTGGGAAATGAAGGCGGGCAGTTTCAACACCTCATTTGATTATTTGATAAGTAATGAACCTCTTAAATTGGTTTGTCCATTGTTGTATGGAAGGTTTTTTTTACCCTCCCGCTAATCACCGAGACCCAGCTGGCCCGCTAACGGCTAACGAGCGGCGTGCTCACCCATAGGCAAAACACTACGGGGGAAATAGAACTGATCGTACTGTACGTTAACGTTTGTTGCCATGCACATGTACAGATATATATATTTTACCGCTTTCGCGCCAGTATCCAGTTCGTCGATGGATAAGTTGCCCTTTATTTCTACTCTCACAACTTTGATCAATGAGAGATGCACATAACATTAATATTAAAGGGAGGTTATGTAAGTTATGGGCCGACAGAGCGCGGTTGGGAGAAGCTATTCGACCAAGATGTATAATGCATGTGCATGTAGCAACTGTAATTAGTTTGGGGCAGGCTTTATTAACGAATAAGCAATGTGTTCGTGAGTCTATCAGTGCTTTCATTGTCCATACTTATTCTTAATTAGTTAAATAGCTTTGAAGAACTGGTTTTTATATGCGATAAATGATTCTTGCAGAGAAGTGGAAAGGTAATTTACAAAAATATATTCTGGCAATCATATTTCAGGTAGAGAGAGACCGTGCGTTAACTTATTAAAAAGATACGAGAAACAGGATCTCTCAATGACAAGAAAGGCGTTCTGCCCTGTTCCTACGGAAGAAAAGTTGAAAGAAATATAAAATTTTCCTTCTTAGATGCCGGCAATGCATTGCCACTGAGGAGCATAATTTTCAACATCTCTTATGACGTAGATTAATGCTTATTATTATCATGAGCTTTATGCTTTCAGTTAACATACTAACTTTACCCGCGGTGACTCTTATCTCCCTTTATCTGCCTCCGGCTCACCTTTTCCAAGAAGCAGCCATACTCAAGCGGCCCTTAATTCAAATAACCGTACTGTACTGTTACATATTTTTGATTCTGGTGCATGTCCTACTCTCTCCAATTGCCCATTTCAATGTATCACAGTAACGCTTACTTTACTAACACGTTAATTAGTAGCATTGCTGTGACCTTGGCCCAGCCCGCGCAGAGTTCAACTGCGAGTGAAGTCAAAAAATAGCTCACGGTATAATCACTGAACTATGAGAACAATGTTCACAATTGTGACAGGAATGCAGTTCACTGTTTCACTTACCTACCGACCACACAAAATTTGGCATTTTTTACGCCTTGTAGTTAGCCGGAAAATTGGGAGAGTTCAGTTTGTGTAGGGCGGTCAATAATTGAAATGGGTGTCTGTTAGACGATTTATTTTTCGATATCCTTAATTATTTCAGAAACCGTAAAGACGTTTTTGTGGAAAAATTCTAAAGTGCACTGTCATATATATATATATATATATATATAAATGCACTGGACTAAAGAGAAGCGTGAAACATTATAGTATATTATATAGCGCGTGGAAAATTCGCTATGTAAACTAGCCCAGCTCATAGGATCTTCTAAAGCCTTAAGGTTACTAAAGTTTGAACCTTACAAAATAATTTTGGAGCATCAATTTTATCCCGCTGATCTGCCAGGCGTTCTCTATTGCACGGGATTCTGAAACAAGTTTACGAAAGGGAAATTTAATTTGCGTTTAATAATCTTTTTCTGTTCTGATGAAAAGAGTAAAGGTATAAAACAGGGGCTCAGAAAGGCCACCTTTCATGACTCCTACGGCAACTTATTTTATTATATTCGCAAGGAACTGCAAAAACAGTGATGTCGGCAACATGCTGGGAGTCCTTCGCACAAGTTCCCAGAATGACAGCGTATGGAAGTCAAACCTGCTTATTGTGCAATTAATGAACATGTGTGCAATATAAGTTTCTTTTATGTTAATTTTGTGTTTTTAACAAACTGTAAATTTTGTAAAATAATGCCTCAATATGGCCGACCACCTTAGTCTAGTGGTTAGCGCTGCTGCCCGGAAGGCCCGGGTTCAATTCCCGGTACGTACTTAGGAATTTTTCTAAGATAGGGAGGTGTGGAACTTTGTCCACTGAGCCTCGTGAGGACAACTGGGAAGCTGCCTGATGGAGAGGTGGCGATCTCCGATCTAGTAAGCCGCAATATAGCGACCGGCGGGAAGCGGTATTCGCGGATCATATGCCCCCTGCAATACTGCACTCCACCAATGAAATCATGTGATGGAGGTAGAAGACGCAGCGGTCGTTGCAATAGAGTTCAGATCCACATGGGCTGTAAAACTATTTCACAGAGAATGTCTGAGTATGGGTTTGGCACATTAAATAAACAAAAAACAAAAAACATTAATTAATGTAAAGGCAACTTAGTACAATGTACTGTAAGATATAGCTCGTAATAATAATAATAATAATAATAATAATAATAATAATAATAATAATAATAATAATAATAATAATAATAATCTTTCCTTTGATTCCTCAGCTAATGTAAAATGAATATGTATTCTTCACAATCCTCAAGATCAGGAATGTTTTTTAAAGTTTTAAAATTATTATTTTATAAATATCGCTTGTAAGTGCATGCATAGTTCCGGATTCTATATGCAAACACATTAGACACAGTTGCCTGCGATTCTCTAGCCACCATTGCTAGTGAGTACAGCAACGAGCATATTGATCATATACGTACTCTCATTCCGCTAGCAATCGGAGCTGATACACGCAAGTGGAAAAATTGACCTTCATGGGACTTGCGATTCTCGGTGAGAAATTTCGCTAACGCAGGCACTTAGTCATATTTATCACGCCAACTATTTCTGTAGGAAGTGCGTGTTAGACTTTCTACTATGTATTATTGCCGAGATAGAAATATATATTAGAACAAAGAAGATTTATTTATGATTGGGATGTGAAAAAAAAAAAAAAATCATGCCAATGCCTTAGGAGAGAATTTCATGCTAAATTTCCAGGAGTTACGTCTCCATCGGGAAGTGCAATTTTCAGGGTGGTGAATAAAACTACAACGCAAGATATGCTTTGACTTGATGTCGAGACACACACGCACTAAAGGAGAGGGTTAACGGAGAAGAAAGTTGATGAAATTGGCTTACATAGGTCTCCTCGAAAGTCATGAGTTAGTGTGGCTCTCGGAAGTGCGTATAAAGCCACCCAGCTGCTGAATTTTCATCCATACAAAATTATTGCTGTACCTGAATTAAAGCCTGTGAAGATGCTGAAACAAAATATCCGGGACAAGAATCTGGAAGTCTGTGAACAAATATATATATACTAACAAATAACGAAAGAAACAAAAAAGCTCGAACCGCAAAAGATGACCGAGGTCGTTAAGGCGCGAACTCGTGAGCGGGAGGTCTGGGGTTGGAATCCCATCAGGACCGTTCTTCCTGACTGGGTTTTTTTCCAGATTTTTATCAGTTCTCATAAATGGCAAATGTCTGGTTGGTACCCTAAACTTAGGCATGTAACGCTTCCTTCCGTAAAAAAATATCCTTTCCTAATTTATCATTTCGTGCCTCAGTAGTAAAAACCGGCGTTAAACGCTACTAAAAAAAAAAAAAAAAAAAATCGCCATACCTCCGACTCCGCGGCAGACTTCCCGTAAGAAAAACCAAATTTCGATTATGTAGCGGAATTAAGACACACACACACACACACACATGTATTTATCTCGAATTTAGCTGAAAAATACAGGAAATTTATTCCAGATATATTCTTTTTTTAAAATGTCCTTCTAATAAACTATATAAAAATAAGACAAAAACTAAATTATGATTATCATACAAAATTAGTCTTAAGGCCTGTTCCGGGTTTCGACGGACCTTATGAGCCATTTTAATTCAATTACACTTAGCACCTACTGCTGTCAGCCTATCGCATCCGGAGTCACTTATTGTAATGCCCTAATTTGTTCAGGAACCTCTTTTTCAGGTATTGTTTTTTTAACGTGTGGTAAATCTTTTCAGTTAATTATGAATTATTATTAATATTGAAAGTCTAGAATTTTAAGGTGACTTAAAATTCTGGCAAAGAAAGTCACGGTTTGAACAAGATATTTGCATTAAAACTGCTGTGGGCTATTATTGCTTTGCTCTAGAACAGAATCGACACAGAAACTTTGGAATAATAATAACACAGCACACAAACTCTTGTTAGTGCAACACAAAACAATGCTGAACCATGGCCCTCAACCGATTGCATCACAAAGATTGATTACTGAGCTACTTCTTTTCTCTCTGCCGTATGCAATATTCAAGGTCAGCTCGGACGCCAAGAGCCTTGAAGATGTGACGTTGCGAGTGAGCACTTGCCGTGTCAATGATCTATCACTTCGGGAGATTAACCTTGCAGGACTGCAAAACAATAACATAAACGTTTTAATTCGATCCGCTGTCTGGCGCCGTGCATTGACCAGAGTTTGGCCATTTTTAGCAGCTTACGAAAGACTTTAAGGTTATTGCTTTCAAGAGGGAAAGAGGACGAGACAACAAATATTTCATCGCAATTCTTAATACCAACTATAACTTGTTAATGAGATACACTGCAATAAATTCAAAGATTATAGAGGGGATCTTAGACAAGCAATTGCAACGTGAGATAGGGAATCTATGGTCCAGGAAAAAAAAAAAAAAAAAAAAAAATTAAGTAGCTATAAGGTAATAAAGAAGTTGAAATCAGATGCTGGTAGGTCTGCGTTAAGGCCAAATGGGTTACAAACCTGCTGCACGAGCGAGGAAACTTCAAGATGTAGTGCTATAAAAAGTCTTAAAATCGGGAATTATCGTATGATACTACGGCACCGAAAAACGGTTAACTGATTTATGGTCTTATGCAGTTTAATCTAGAGGAAAGCTATTCACCTGCTGTCTGGTCTAATTGATAAGAGAACACACTGTAGTTTCCGTAATCGTAAGTTTCTGTCCTACGGAATAGTTTATTATGTTTTTTTTATGATAAACTTTACTTCATACCTGGATAACAATTATCTACTTGACGCCAATACCATACTGACAGCTGCACAGAGATATGCTGCACAACTTGCTTCTTGATACGAAAGGTATCAAGAAATTTTATTAGTCAGAGGCGTCCTGGCGGCGTAGTGGTAATCATACTTGCCTTCTAAACCCAAGATCGTGAGTTCAGCCCCTCTACAATCTCTGAAAACTTTTTAAGTGTTTTTTTACTACTGAGGCATCACAGACGGTGGACACTGATGATACATGATATGATATATTGGGAAAGGATTTTTTTTTTAAAGGAAGGAAACGTTCCAGGTCTAAGTTTAGGGTACCTCCCCGGCACTTGCCAGTTATGAGGACTGAGGAAAACCTGGAAAAAACCTATCAGGGAGGACGATCCTGGCGGGATTCGAACCCCAGATCTCCCGCTCACGAGTCCGCGCCTTAACGACCTCGGCCACCCGTGGCGGTGATATGATACATGAGATGAAATGATGTATTGGGAAAGGCTTTTTTTTTAAAGGAAGGAAACTTCCAGGCCTAAGTTTAGGGTACCTCCCCGGCATTTGCCATTTATGAGGACCGAGGAAAATCTGGAAAAAAACTCAGTCAGGAAGGACAGTGTTGTTGGGAATCGAACTCCAGACCTGCCGTTCACTAGTCCGCGCCTTAATGACCGTGGCGGTCAAATAAACATGGCTGTAGTAACACGACAGGGGATTTTCCTATTACAATTCTGAGATAATATAGAAAATGGATAGCAATAATTGACAGCTGAGTTACAAGGTTATTGTCACAGTATTGAAAGTTTAAATAAGAATTGACTGTCAAACAAAGGAACATATTATTGAGATGTAAGTTTTGGGCAGACTTCTGAAAATATATTTGAATACTTCCGAATTTGGTTTTAGAAGTATTTACACTAAGTTGTTTTCTAGCACACCAATAGTGATGCTATACATAACGTGGTTTTGAACTTCAAAGCTCTTTTGCTATCTTATTGACTTAATGCTTATGACCAGTTGAGTTGTAGCAAAGGAATGGCGTCTTATGCTCTGAGAACGATGTTCTGAAGTACAACACATGATTCTCACGTTGGCATTGTTATTGATTGAGCTGAGATCTGACATTAGACAACGTACCTACATATTTCGCTCAGCGCTTAATGGAAAATGTCTAATTTTATAATCTGAATAAATTCTGGAATGTAACTCAGAACCACCCGAATGTAATCTCAGACCTTAAGCTGTGAATAAATTCCACCGGTACAAATAGCAGAGTTTTCTGCATTGGGTTTGGTAATAGTACACATTCTACAAGATTGAAGAAACTACCCGACTAGCTATATAAATGCAGAAGATTACTTAAAATAGGCTAATACAGAAACGAAAATCATACTTTGAAAATGCTGTTTAGAGAAGGTCTGTCTAACGTTCGTTTGCACTCGGGCACATTTGCATGAAACTAGGGTTACCCACCGCCAGCTTACGATTCCACTTCTTTGACACTACTGCTACCGATGATGATGATGATAACAATAATAATAATAATAATAAATCTAGAATTAAAATATATGAAGTTATATTTCTCACTCAAAAATGTCGCTCTACATTACTTTTTTTAGGAATAGAGACATTACACAATAAACACACTAGTTTTCCTTTGTTCTCAAGGAAGCAATACTGGTCCTTCTATTCTCTGTTAAGCTATAATTTCTTTGCCATTTTAAGAAGAGTTATGCTTAAAATATAACTGATTAATACCTGAATAATTTAAAGGTTAAAAAGTAATGAAAAAAACGACTTAAACATGTTGAATTTGTCACAACGCAAGGCACTCAAAACGTATTCCACAAGTTCACAAGTAATACTCAATATTCGCTTGAAAGCAAGAAACTTGGAACATTTCTATTGTAAGACTGTTAAAAATCGTTTGTTCATTGTTTGTGGCACAGCTTTGTTGTAATCAATTATTGTTATTGTTAGTTTGTTATTTTGAGAGCAAATTGGATGTTCCAATATCATCTTGGTGAAACTCTTGTCACTGTTTATGGCACTGCAATAAAGTGAATTTAAGGAAGCGGCCTGTTTTGCAGAATAAAAATGCTGCTATAACACATTTCCTAAGCTTGTGCACGGTGCTTTTAAAACAAAAATTAAAAGTCTTTAATCAAATGAAAAAAAAAAAGTATTCAAATATTAAACATAGAAGGGCGTCGCGGAAAACATGGCTCCCCAGGGCTGGTTTAAAGGAATGAAATTATATTACGAACTTCACTTTCTTTTGTCTCTTGGCATCAAAACTTAATCTGCTACATATGGCATTCACAGGGTCTTTGCAAATTATTTTATTTCTCATTTATAATATTAATTTGTTTTAAAGGTTTCCTTTATGATAATACTTGAGGCTTTGTTTGCGCAAATCGTTTTTTTAAAAATATCTAACTCGGTAATTTGCTCTTGCACTCGTAAGTAACAAATCTAGTTACTGGATAAGTTGAAGAAAAGAATTCTATACTATTTTTATACTTATCACTTCATGTTATTAATGAGGAAATTGTTTGTACCAGTGTCAGGTGACATTTTGCTAAAGAAAAATTAAATGATAAAAATGTCATATTGAGGTGTAGTAATAAAAAGTGTAATAGAATTGTAGGTAGGGGTGGGAATTGGGCGTATGGTAGCTGAGTTGATTCATTTAAACCCGGTGATCGCAGATTTCGCCATGGCTGCTGCAGACCACCAGCTCTGCCTACATGAGACTCTCTCTCTTTAGGGCTTTCCGCTGATTTCTGGCAGCTGTAAGCTAGCCAGGGCTGAGTAAAGGAGATTTGAAATGGGATGCGTCAATAAATATTCCCTCATGATTTAGTTGCTGAGGTTGTTTATTCTCCAGGTCATGAATATTTAGGCCAACTCACCTTTCACGTCGAACCACAGGCAAGATAATCTTGGCAAACGCTACATTTATTGCGTTCACCAAATGATGCCGAATGGGAAGAGATTGATATTTCGACAGTATTCTTTATGCAGCCCAGTAATTTTGTATATCGGTATCTCGCGTGGTGACTGGCAGTCAGGCCTCTATTGGCGGAACTTACTTGGTATTTAAGCCGCTCTTCTGCTGATCTCCGGGCGACGGCAGCTACATATATCTGGGTCCGGTAAATTCTTAGACTGCGCTACTTTTGGGCAAAATCTATCCCTTTTATACTCAATGTAAAATGACTCTACCGGGACAGCGGCGCGAAATATTCTCACCAGTTTCGTGTTAGCGTTGCTCATAGATCAGTGCTTATCTCCCTGATTCCATTTCTATTCGCTGGACAAATTTGGTCAAGCCAAATGCTCCGCTATTCGTCAATAAGATGAATTTAAACTGATTTCATTCGATACTATCACTGACCCTTTACTCGGACATCTGCAACTTTGCCACCGAACAAGCCGGTGTCTCTTGCCTGAGGCGTGGGCATTTCCAACCCTAGCGGCATACCAGAAGGGATTGACTTGCACTGTCTGACTTTTGCATGTCTTACTTTGTTCGGAGAAAGACGCGAGTTTTTCCTTACTTTGCTGCATTACTACATATCATATCTTAAATATTTTAAAAAATTACACATTATGAACGCATTTAACACTATACAATCTTAATTCTACATATGAGTTATGTCATTAAAGTTCCTCTACTGAAAGAAAATGCACAACATACTTGCACGTAATTACCGAGTGGCTGATTCTAAAATTACAAATATTAATTATTTCAATTACTCTGTAACTGACGGGGAGACGCTTCAAAATATATACTATAATAAAGAAATATAAAACTGACAACCTGGTCAGGCGACCAATGCATTTGAAGAACTAGAATATTCCAACAATAAAACCAGCATTGCCATTAAAACACTATTAAAAGAATATTTTGAGCTAACCAGTTTTTCTTATGTTGCTTTAAAGTGTTTTTAATAGTATTTTAGTGGTAGTTCTTGGTATATATATATATATTTTTTTTTTCAGACCATACGCTGTCTTTTTTTGCTACTTAGTTATCATCCGTTGGTGCTGAAGCTTTGTTTATTTTTAGATAAATGTTTTAATTGGACCTGGCGTTAGCTGTAATAATGATTATACCTAGGTAAAGTTTTTGAAAGACATGAAAACTACCTGAGTAGTACACAATACCGAGCTGGAAGTAAATAGGTATCGACCGAGTTTTCATCATGCTTCGGCTTCATATGGTAAAGTTTTGCTTTTGTTGTCATTTATAATATTATAATTATAAAATAATATTGTAATATTATTACTTGTCAATGTACTGATTTTGATCACTGACAGCATAATAATATCAGAAAAAATTGCAGAAAGACAAACTGATAAATATGTTGAAAAAGAAATAAAATACCGTACAATAATACTAACGAATTTCTTTAAACTGCCACGAAATAGTTAAAAAAAAACAAAAAAAAAAAAAAAAAAACTGTGAAGACTTTTAAAATAGAACAGATGATTTGTTTCTATTATTGGATTGGATATGGATTAATAGGAACAGAAAGGGCCCAAAGGTTGACTGTTTGTGCCTATACCCCAAATGAAGGTACTTCCGGGCGGCCAGAATCCAGTCCTCCTCCAAGGTATTCGAGCCGCTTTCATACTATACGCTAGGGCACAAACTTCTCAAAGCGCAAGCTACCGTAACATCGCACACAGCATAAGCCATCATCTTTGCCTGACACTTTCAACTAGCACCAACAGAATGAAATGACATGAACACGAGGAGCAAAAAATTCGGGAAAGTATATATCAGTCACAACTTTTGCCTAAGTGACCAGGGTGACTGGTATCAAGAAACTTGAAGTCGGGACTTCCTGAACCATCTCGCTTGCTTTCTGTTTTACTCTTTGTAAGAAGGAAATGAAAATATAAAAATGGTGCTGTTAAACTTGTAAAGGGATTTTGCCTACAGAGACGTTCTGTCAAGTTATTAAAAATGATGACATTAGTAAAAATCTCAACTTGGAGTGTGGAAAGTATATTACAACATTCATTGGTGAATTTAATAAACATTACTTTAAAGGTATTCTATTTTTATTTTACACCATATAGTACTTCGGCTTATACAGGGTATTCCAAATACAACCGGCTCGCCTCACTGCTTTCATAAATAGATGTTGGCCTCACTGGCATTCTGCCATTCTATCACTAATATTTACGCCTTACCGCGTTCATATTTAGAATTTGGCTACAATGAGCACCGTATAAGTAATTGTTAGAGTTCGATAGGTAAGTTTAACAGTGGAATGAGCGTCCGATAGTAAAGACCCCGGCGGTATTCTCATGGACATAACGAGAAGCCCCAAAAATCGATAAGGAGATTATCTCACAGACATGCTATCATGTGCTACATTTGGGCATTTCGTGTGCACGTAGTACATGGATTGAAAGAACCAGACAAACGAATTACTTATGGCAACTGGCTCTTGTTTTCGATCGTTACTTGGAACCCATACTCTTTATGACGGAAGCCTAGTTTCACCTGTCTAGTCATCAGAAATGCAGATATTGGTCGCAGGATAACCCACATATTGTGCATGAAAATGCTATTCACTCAGAGAAGATAGGCGTATGGTGTGCAGTGTTAGGAATGCGCATTATCAGCCCCATTTTTTTTTTTCAAGAAACGGTCAACAGCACAAAATATCTGCAGATATTTACATAGAAAGAAAAGTAATATAGTGACACAGGCCTTTTACATGAGTGGCAGTGACAGTGAGGCATGCGGTTTTATGTGGGACACCCTGTATTTACCTTAGAAATTAATTTTGAATTTCTTTTACTTTAGTTCCTTTTCTATTTCTAATTTTAATTCTATACCAATATATATTAATTTTATACGTTTTCTAAAATGTGTTCATCGTTAATAAAAGCGAGGTAAATACATAGTGTCCCACATAAAACCGTACTCCTCACTGCCGCCCACGTAAAAGGCCTATGTTACTATATTGCATTATTGGTTATTTCTATTATATATATAAGCAGTAAAGGATAAACACTAAGAAAAAGTAACAGATTATTAATTACTAATCTGTGACTTTTACTTAATGTTTTATCCTTTTCTGCTTTTCTAGTTATTGTTATTTTAGTTACATTGTTAATAGTGTTACATTGTTTTTCATTTATATTTTATATATATACTTGTATAAGTTTTAAAATATACATACAGCTTACTTACAAATGTGGAAAAAACTGAATGTATAAACACTGTCATGCCAGAGTTTCGCATCCTGCCGCAGCGTCATTCATGCCTATGCACAAAGCTCCGGAAGAGTGATTGCACGCTTTCTGTTCTCTGTGTTGTGCCATATGGCGAAGGATATGGTTCGTGAATTCAAACGCCTCTTCACATCCATTATTCTCCGACGTCGGTTTCTTAAGCAACCAAAAGGAAGGTTTTACTGGGCGAACCGTGGGTTATAATCTCAGTCCCCACGAAACATAAAATAATTACGGAGTGCATCAGCCTGAATTACATTTTGGTTCCCAGCTTTATATAAACGTAGGCGTGGATTGGAGGCCGTCCATGAACTGCCAGCCCAAGGAAAGGGCGGTTGCATTGATGTTGTAATTACATTTTGCTTGCTGTGTGGGTAGCTCCTTAATCTTGAAGTAGTGCAAATTATTCAACTGTAGAATGACGGAAATGGTAACTAACGGACTTCATTGTTAAATATCTACGAAAGATAAAGCTCGGTAGTAAGTAGGAAATTTATTTGTAATACGTAACAATAAGGTACGGCCAACATTTCAGGACACATTCCTCACACTTAGAAAAAGAAAATGTTAAATTAACATGGATACGGATGCGCTTTATTTCCCTGTTAGAACTCATTTTCTACAACTCTTCATAGTACATTAATAACGGAAACACACCAGAAATAGGACGTGCCAGCATAATACATGGACTTCTTTCTTACATGAAATATTCAAAATGCACTCCGCTAACATTAACATTACCTTTGTTCAAATGGAACACAAACATTGGCGGTGAACCGGACTTAACCAGGAGGTTTGAACATTTCATGCAAGAAAGAGTTTCATATGGTATTCTCCTACGTTCTGTTCTGTGTTTCCTATGATTAATGTATTATGAAGAGCTGTAGAACATGAATTTTAACATGGAAATAAAGCGTTTTAGGACTCATGTCCACATAACATACGAGGGTAGGTCCATAAGTTTACGACCTAATTATTTTCTAAGTATGTTAAAGGCAAAAACTATATTTCACTTTTCAATATAGTTACCCTTTATTGCAGCACACTTCTCACATCTTTGAATTATCATTTCCACACCCCCCCCCAATATAGTCAGAAATCTTGCTTGCAAAATGGGCATAAACAGCATCCATCTCTTCTTCGTCACACTTAAATTTCCTTCCTCGAAAGTCCTTCTTGAGTTTTGAGAAGAGAAAATAGTCATTGGGAATTGGATTTGAACTGTAGGGTGGATGATAGATCTCCTTAAAGCCGTATTTCTTCACAGCTTCTTTTGCAACAAGAGCTGTGTGCATAGGCGAGCTGCCATGAAGAAGGCGTACGCCACCCCTCAGCTTTCTTCGCTTTTCCACTTTGATGAAGCACGTAGTCTGTGCAATTGGCAACATAGTACTTCCTGTTTACTTTGCTGTTCCCCTTGAAGTCAATGAAGAGCATTCCTTCACAGTCCCAAAAGATTGTAGTCATGATCATCTTGGTTGACTGAAGGACCTGGGCCTTTAGAGGCGGTGCTTCGCCAGGTTTACGCCTCTCTTTTGGACAAAGGGTCGCAGTAAATGACAATAGTTTCATCTCCTGTAACAATGGTTTGCAGAACTTCTCTCTCGTTGCCACGGCAGAACTCCAAAAATGCCTGACAACAGATTGCTGCTTTTGGACTGAGGAAAGAAGTCTAGGGATCTATCTTACACTAACCTTATTCACGTTTAAATGTTCATGAAGAATTCGAAGGGCTGATGTTTTAGAAAGGCCCAACCTGGCTGCTATTTCTGTAACTTTGAGCTGCCGGTCTTCCATAAATTCTCCTTCCACAAGAGCAATGTTTTCAGGAGTGAGTACCTCCAAGGGCCGACCTGCACGCTCTTTGTCTTCAATGCTTTCTTGACCCATTCGAAAAGGTTTGGTCCATTCTTTTATAGTAGAATATGAGGGGGATGCTTCCCCGTATACACCGTCCAATCGCCCGTTAATTTCATTTGGAGTAAGTACTTCTTTTGTGAAGAACTTAATAAGCGCTCGAAACTCCATTTTGAACAGTCACAATCTTCTACACATTGCCTTCTATATCTAAACAACTGAACACAGCGGAGCAGCTACAGCTGTGGTATGACACCAGATAAGGCTTTTGTGTAGGCGATAATCCTTATCGGTGAGGCTGGAAACTTATGGACCTACCCTCGTATTTCTGTTTCTAAGTGTGAGGATTGTGTCCTGAAATTTGGCCGTACCTTATTGTTACACACGGTATATGAGGAAAACATTGCCAACATGTTCTAGATTTAAAAATTTGTTTCTCAGATTTTTATTAAAATTTACTTCTCTACTATTACAGAATATATTGGAACGTAGAATCACATTTCATAGGTGGTAAAGTGCCATACATTTTGTGCAAAGTCCCTATGTTTTCTTCTATTGTGGCAGGATTCTAATTAAGTAACAAATATCAGTGAATATCTGTTCCTGTTGCTTTTAACACATTTCCTTCCTTAAAAATAACAATTCTTTCTCAATGTATCACATTTTATATCATGTGTACCGCCACGGGTGCCCGAGGTCGTTAAGGCACGGATTCGTAAGCGGGAAGTCTGGGATTCGAATCCCTCCAGGACCGTCCTCCTACTGAGGTTTTTTCCAGGTTTTCCTCAGTCCTCATAAATGGCAAATGCCGTGGAGGTACCGTAAACTTAGGCGTGGGACGTTGGCTTCCTTAAAAAAAAAAAAAAAACTTTCCGAATACATAATTTCATCTCATGTATTATCAGTGTCCACCGCCTATGGTGCCTCGGTAGTAAATGCGGACGTAAAACACTATTAAAAAAAAAGCACACATTTTCTCTAATTTGTGTGTGGAAAAACGAATTAATAAAGTTCAAAGTTCGATTTTTGAAATGATTATATTCTTAACACGCTAATAAATGTCACTTTAATTATTTGAAAAAATATCTATAAGCATGTTTGAGACACGAAGTTTTCGCTCCTCCAGGAGTATTTTGGAAACATCTGAGACACCTAAAACGTTGATAATTCCGAAATTTGCCAATATATTTTTTACCTTCTTTCGATTAATAGAAACTGGTTATAGAAATGTTAAGTGAAAGATACCTTTTTTCAAAATATTTGGTACTACTAGTTCATCTGTTTAAATGCAGATAGTCTATATATGTATGTATATGTGTATGTGTGTTTTAAAGGCGAAGTCTCATTACACATTCAAAAAGAAAGTTCTACCTTTGATAGAGTTCACTGGCTTGCCTTTTCCTTATATCTGTTTTTATTGCAGCGCGCTTTTTGCTGGATTTATTTAATCTTTTATGGAACAGTATGCTCTGGAAGGTGGGGCAAAAATAAATTCGCTTGGGATGCCGGTGTGCGTATGCAATTAAATAGAGATTTGAAATAAACCCATATTAATCTTGCAGATTAAGCATTAGATGAAATAACAGAGCTACATATTAAAAACAAAGATTGGAATGGAAAACAAAACAAATGTAATCTATGGGAGTGGTCTGAAAAAAGTTTTGCCCTCGACCATAGGTGGCCATACACTTGCCAATTGTTTTCTACGTTAATACGTACATATGTCTCAGGTATTTATTTTAAATATTAAGTCATTATTTCAAATACAGTGTGATCAGTTTTGTTTTCCCTCGGAGTTCTTTACTTATTCGGGTCTCAGTGATTAGCGGGAGGGTAATACAATAAAACAAACCAATCATACAACAATACACAACAAATTTAAGATGCGCATTACGTACCAATTATCAAATGAGGTGTTGAAACTGCCCGCCTTCATTCTTCGCACATTTTGGCATCTCTTTAAGGAATTATTTATCACCAGCTGTAGTTCAGAAATCTTTGAGTTCTTGTATGGTGTGCGGGTTCGTCTTGTATAGGACATTTTTAACTTGGCCCCAGAGATAATAATTGCAGCTGTTAAATTGTGGAATCGAGGGGGCCACATATCCTCACTAATAACTCTGTCTTGTGGAAACAATTATGAATTACTCTCATGGAATAATTGGCAGTGTGAGCAGAGGCAGAGTCCTATTGAAAAACTGTATGACCACGCTCCCTGTTGGCTAATTCTCTGAAAAGGGGATTAGTATGTTATTTACATGAGTAAATGAGAGAATCAATTGGACGCTCAGAAAAATTGGTCCAAGGATTCTATCACCAATGAATCGTGCATAAAGACACGCTGTGCCGTTGTAAACACATGAGGCATAGTACACTTATGTATACTGTTGAATTTAGCAACTAACAACACAACATAACAACCGGGAGTAGCTGCGCTAAGACTGTGATAGCAAGGTCCACCTAGTAAGCAAGAAGGTTAGTTACCTCCTCCACGGGCGGCAAACAGTGAGAATCGCTTATAGGAAAAATCCCTCGTCGCGGGGGAAAGCATTACTAATCGCACTGTGGTGTATGTAATACAACTTTCTAAACTGATGCGTTATGTGTATTGCATAAAATGCAATGTGATAAATTTTCTTTGTAAAACTGGTTTAACGCCAAAGAAAATTCACATCAAATTTATAAAAGTTTATGGGCACTCTTTTCTTAATATTCAGCCATTAAAAATGAGCTGATGATTTAAACAGGCCACAACAACCTTGAAGATGACCCACGTGAAGAACGTTCATATAGTGCAACATCAGTAGAATCCATAGAACAAATGCATTATATTAATATATTAGATGATCGACGAGTTAAAGTGCACGAAATTGCTGAGATATTGAACATTTGAAAGAAAAGTGTAAATTTAGATGTAGAATGTTCTTGTTCTTTGGATCCTTTGGGAAGCGAAACTGAAGGATATTGAGCACATCAAAACATTCAACTTAAGAATAGATGAACCATCACTATTTATAACAAGTATGCCTTGCAACTTTATAACAATTAGTATTAAAAACGCACTAACTTATTTGGCAACACTAGCGCAGTGCAATAAAATGATAAATTCATTAATGATGCTATAAAGATATAAAATATTCGTCCATACTATAGAAAGTTTGAATATTTAAAAATATCTTTACTTTTTTTTTTTTATATATATAAAGTTTGCTCATCTGTGAACTATCGTACATATCAGTGAAGCTGGAAGACTGTTATATATTTGTATCGCAGAATAATAGCTGTTCTTGTGGAAAATTTTTAATTAATTTATTGGTATATTCAAGTTAACAGCAGTGTAGTGTTGTGATTATGTGCAGATTAGTTCAGCTACGTTGTCAGTTACAAAGTTCACAACAGAATGTATGTATTCTCCAGTTAGAGTAATAAATTCAACATCTTAAATAATGGTCTACACGATTGTTGAACATCAACATTTAACCTAATTTAACTTTACCGAACCTTACCTAAACTAGTTTATGATATATTTCGCATATAAAACTTAGCGTAAGATGAATGTCGCGTTTGCTAACAGCAATTCAAAAATGCATTCGTATGATAATATAGCATGCGTTTGGACTTTTTTATAATAACAGATATGATTTTATGCTTCGTCTTATAACTGTGAACGAGACTTAGACCCACCATCATTCACCAGATTCGAAACAGCAGTCAAAACAATGTACGGAAGCTGGTTGTTCAGAGCCAAAAATGACAAAGTTGGTCCCATCTGCAGGAAATGCATTTATGACAAACGATCGACCCGGTTTGCAAAAAAGTAATTTTTAATTATAAAATAATGCTGCTCACAAACGTTTCAAGAGATGTTAAGTATTAATTGTTGGAGCATCTACCCTATTACCCAGATTTGCCTACCTAGTTCCCATAAATCAAGAGGCGATTGCAGTTGTAGGGGAATATTTTGGAGACCTTTGGGTAAACCATTTGAGTATAGCTGAAATAAACACATTGTCGTTAAGGGAGATCATGAATGTAAATGCTCATGTTAACAAACACATTCCGTCACTGATAATTAGGGATTTTTCAGACCGCCTCATAGAAATGAAAGAGAATGAATCAGAGTTTTTAGTCATTTTATATGCGTACGTCCTGGTACATCTATCACGGGAGATACATCTGCGGTCAGAAATCCATCACATTCATTTCTAAACATTTTATTTATTTATTGTATAAAATGCTTCGTTCAGAAAAAGCGACAGCGCTATTGGGAAATAAGCGAAACAGGAATAATGTGGCGAAGTACATGTAGTATCGTGTAATAACATAGTATTTGGGTACACGTGTTATCGGAAACGGCTCCTTTACTATGTTCTATTAAAATATTTCAAGAGTTTCAATTTTACCCGCATCCCCTTCAACAGATGCCCCTTATGCAGTGACACACCGTCCCAGCGCCTTTCCGTCTTTGGGAGAATTCCCTGTAAGCTCTGTTTTCGAAGCTGGTCAAGTCCTTTCAGCGATTAGCAATCAAGGAACCTTTAAGCTTGTACTTTAATTTCTGCAAGTCAAGCGAGTAGGACGGGCGATGGTGACATTGGGATCTATGAACTCATTCGTCAGTAACGCTCTGTAACGAGAGGGATGGCCCGGGCGGGTAACTCTTGTTGGGAGGTCCCAGGTTCAAATCCGTTGTGACTGGCTATTCTGGCCTTGGGTCTTTTCGTGATTTCCTCTGGTCGCTTAGGCGATTGTTGGACTGGATCCTTCCTTCATTTCATTCCATTGCTTATCTAACATGGTAGGGGCGAGGTGGAATGGCGGGGTTTGTCAGTGGCTTGCTCTTTGGAGAAGTTTCTGAAGTAGCCTTTCTGAATTCCTTGAAGGGGAGCTCTGCTAGCTTCTGGAAACGATATCGGGGAATCCGTCTATGCGCCTCAGCGCCCGGTGTCTTTCTCACTTCATTCCTTCCTTCTGGAGGTAAGCACAAACGGCCAGACCCTCAGCAAATGTGTCCAATGCAATCCAACGCTCTGTGATACACTGTAGTAAGGAAATGTGTAGTTCCTATTGCGCCACATTTAAGATGTTTTAATCCTTACTCAGATGATAATTTACGATATTAGCAATGTCCTGAATGATTCACCGCCTGTATTCATTCAATATTCGTCTAATTCCCCCTCTCCCCCCGTTTTGAGCCTGTACCTCTGAACATTGACCTCTCGTTCTCTTCCAATGTGGTTAGCCAATCTGGAAGCTTAAGCACCACTCTTGCACTATACCTTCGCTTTTGCCATAAGCATGCCGAATCATTTCAAACCTGCCCGTTCCAGTTTCCAATCACAAATTCATTCATGCAAGCATACACTCGTGTTATGTTTGCCTTTATTTCAAACTAAGGTCTGATAGTAAGCTCCACAGCAAATATTGGGCATTTCAGTCTATTAGCCACTTAATATTTCAGAAAAGTCTACAGCTATAAACTTTATTTTTAATTTGTATGTGAAAAATACATCAATTCGAGAATGTAAAATTTGAGATAGAGTGCCATTTGGATACGAACGGAGTGAACAAGGCATTGACCGACGTCTGTTATTTGAGGATGAATGCTTTTGTCAAATGAGTTCCATTCTATATCAATAATTACTGTTAATTATTCTGTTCTGTGAACATACAGAGGTCTTTGGAACCTCGCCCTCCATTGTTTCTCTAGCACCATCCCGCCCATCTTCTTCCTGGACTGTTATGGCTATAGAATGCATCACGCGCGTAACCGCTTGTCATTACCATGTGCATACAATTAGTGGTACTTTTTTTTATTCGATGTCTTCCAGTGTAGACTGTCGCGCAGTTGTCATACAGCCCTTTTGTGCTTAGGTTAACTGATGGAAAGAACTTCCTTTAAAACAGAATAAACCCATAAGGGCAACTATTTTTTTCCAAATCTATAAGGATAGTTAACGAGACGTAAGAGGCACAAATGTTTCACCGCTATGTTAGAAACAAAAAACTTGTACAGTAAGGTTTTTTGAGTTATGGGCTGCCTCAGGGCAGCTGCTTACTGGGGGAAGTGCAGCGACGCAACAAGAAAAGGGAATTAGTGCTATTTTTATTTGGTATTTTTATATTTTTACTGAATGCATAAAAGTATGCTGCATTTAAGACTAATTATAATAAGTAGCACTAGCTTGTATTATAAAAGATGTTGAAAATGATGCCCCTTAGCGGCAATACATTGCCGGCATCTGCATAAGAAATTTCTATATTCCATTTGATTCTTCTTCCATAAGAACATGACGGCTATTGCCAGATTCTGCCTTTCCTAACCTTTTATCAAGTTGGCGAACAGTTTCTCTACCTGGAACAGAATGAAAATTGACTTACCGCTTCTCTGCAAGCATTGTTTTGAAATATGTATCATATATCATAGTAGCATAACTAACGAGTTAGCGCACAATCCTCACATAATGGAAACACAGGTAGCATGTGAACACACCAAAGACTTCCTCTAAAAAACTACAAGCTGCTACCTGAAAAAGAATGACCTCCCGGTAGGCAGCCGCACTCTGCGGTCTAGTAACTCAGATAACCTCACTGTATAGCAGACCAATTTTTAAAATGAATTAAATATATGCATGTAATCGAGAAGTAGGCAGCCCAAGAATGCAATATTAATGCACATTCTTAATTGTTTCTCAAATATAAGACTGATGAAAGAAGAAAAAGAAGACACACTCATAACATTCCAGTACCTTTTTTGCTTCAAAAATAAATAAGCATGATATTTTTTATGTGCAACGTTTTATGCTTTAGAATGACATTTTATACAATGCCTACGATGGGCTAAACCAAATTGTCCACAGCGTTGTATTGAAAAGGAAAAGCCGATAACACAAGACTTATTAACACTGTGAACGCGTTGTACATATACATATTACTTTAATGACAATTCCCCGTTTTTCTTTCTTTCCAAAGAGAAGCCATAAAACCAGAATCCGAAGTTCAGACATTTATTTATTTTGGTTAAAATAGGCAGGTGTAAAGGTACTTAAAATACTGAAAAAAGGTAGTAATACAATTAAAATAGGCATTTATTAAACATGAAAACAGAGAGTAATGTCACGCAAAAATGAAAATAGGTATTTAAGATACTTGATCATTTCTTTATCACACAATTAAAGTATTTAAGCTTACTTTCTTGGTTACAACCAACAACAAGATGTTTTTAAAGGTATCAAAGTCATAGTCAGCCACTTGTCAGAGAGAACATTTATCATCATGGTAAAAGAACTTTCTATTTCCACTGAAATGATTGGAGCATATTTAAAACAAGTTATTTCGGAAGGACTTACACAGGTGAAACAGAATATTCACCTCTCAGGGCATCATGATACTGATCAAGTAAAAGTAAAGTAGTTTTGAATAGTCCTGGCGAATGAGCAAAAGAATCGCAGTAATTTCTGGTTCAGTTCATTTTCTGTTTATGCGTTTACAGGGGAATCAGGGCAGTATTTCTCTTAGTTCCGTGTCGAGCATATTGTAGGAACGGTTTATTGCACAGCTATACTACTCTCATCTTTTTCGCTTGAAAGTGTTTGTTATATTTATGCAGCTGAGATGTCCCCACCCCTCCACCCCTCCCACAAATTTCTTAGATTTGTGTTGCGCAGATCGATACATTCGGTCCTAGTGGTGTAATGGTAACCATACTTGCCCCCTAAACCCAAGATCGCGGGTTCAATCCCGGTCAGGATCAATGGATTGTTTCGGGTGTAAAATCCTAACAATGGCTTCCTTCGGAAGGGAAGTAAAGCCGTGGATCCCGTGTCGTACATTTACGGCACGATAAAGAACCTCAAGCCTGAAAGAAGAGGCCTCTAAGCAACATTTGTCGGCCGTTTCACTCCCTGAATTGAATGGGACGCTAATTACCTGAGATTTTAAAGAGCATTCATAAATAAACAAAATAAAGAAAAATCAGATCGATACAAGGTCATTCGCCAGGATTATTCAAAAGTGCAGAATTCCCCCATCCTCTATATTTTTTAGTGTTCAAATGCCTGAGGTAACTATGTGTTCCTTTCATTAATGAAGGTTATACTATTTAACGAGCTTAAGTGAATGGGTTGAGGAGAAACATTTTATCTGCTTGAAAAGAAATGTATGATAAAATTCTCAATAGTAATTTTTGTGAGTTGAACGTGCCGTTTAATGTTTGTAACATTTTTCACTACGATATATTGAAATTCTTTGTTTTAAAAATGCTAAATAACCTATAAAAATCCATAACGATCTAAAACAGGCAAACCATTTTAAACTTTAAAATAGGCAACTGAATCCAAAAAAAGGCAAAATAAAAACTGGGCCTATCTACCCCAAATGTACGGAAAAATGTTCATTTCTATCTTACTCTTAAATGTATACAACCAGACAGAAAAGGCATTTAGTCTAATTCCCGGGCTCTGGTTACATGCTTTCACTGGTTCAACCTACCCCCACCGATCTGTTTACTTATTTCAATTTCTGTTTTACTTATATGCGAATTCTTTTTACGTTGCAGTTTTATTTCCAACGCTTGATCGATTTCACGTTTTCGTCTACGTTATACAATATCTGACCCAGCTAGTAGAGAATTGCTGGAATTGATGTATTTTAGTATCGTTTTTTCTATTATCATTACTGGAGGACGGATTTCTGTGACCTAATATATAAGAAAAATAATGTAACACTATTAACAATGTAACTAAATTAACAATAATTATAAAAGCAGAAAAGGATAAAAACAATAAGAGAAAGTCACGCTTGTAATAACTATATTTCGAACTGCTAGAGTTCTTCTATGGCAATAAGAGTTCAAATATAGTGATTGCAATTGAAACTTTCTCTTAGTGTTTTATCCTTTCCTGTTTTTATAATTATAATTATAATTATATAATTATAGATAGATATTTACGATTTAAAACATAAACATCTTACAATTAAAATTAAAGACAAATATGGTCCACTTACTAAACATTTTTATTATAAGATTATAGATGCGTCAAACACATTATAAGTTTATCAGTTATGGATATGTTTATTTAAAATAGCTGTCCTAAAAGCATGTCACAAAAAGTAGTTAATCCTGTCTGTACCGCCACGGGTGGCCGAGGTCGTTAAGGCGCGGACTCGTGAGCGGAAGGTCTGGGGTTCGAACCCTTCCAGGACCGTTCTCCCTGACTGGGGTTTTTACCAGGTTTTCCTCAGTCCTAATAAATGGCAAATGCCGGGGAGGTGCCCTAAAACGTAGGCCTTGAACGTTTCCTTCCTTAAACAAATCCTTTCCCAATTTATCCTTTCATCTCATGTATCATCAGTGTCCACCGCCTGTGGTGCCTCAGTAGTAAAAATGGGCGTAAAACACTATTCAAAAAATCCTGTCTGTATAAAGAGCCGATTTCATATAAACGAAATTAACGAGCGGTAACATATACTTGCGAATTTTTAAATCTGAATATTGGATATAGATATTAATGTATGAATGTGTACCTTACTACTGAATGTATTTAATTTTAGACAGCAAAAAATAATTATAATAAATTAAAATCTAATTATTGTTACACTCCATCGGTCACAACATTTCCTTCATTCTACAACATTAAATTGCAAAGCATTCATTTCAATAGCAAAACACGATCGTCACATAAGAGTTGATCTATTAACTGTACGGAAATTATTCCTCTTTAGCAACAAATATAAGCACCGAAGCAATAAATATGGGTAGCACCAATAGCTGGATTCCTGATAAAGAAAGAGGAGGTTAATAGTGGAAAGATATATCCCCATTAACCGCATATCGGTTTGAAGTTCCGCAGCACGGAGAGGGAGGAGGAGATGGCGCAATATTGGCGCATGAAGAATGAACAGTGCTTTTAAAAAAAACTGTCCGATTTCTAATTTTTTTTTGTGGTGGTATCCCGCCGCTTGCAGATATTGTTTTCGGCAAACAGCGCTCACTTTCAGCCACGACAATGTCGACTGGATGACTAGATGGTTGTAAATTACGAATAACATATCAACATTTTCGACTGGCATTTTGGACACAGCGCTCGTTTCTTTGTGACGTGCCCATCAAAGCTGACATACGGCAACGCATTTTTGAAGTACCTCTCTCTATCACTCTTTAGCAACATTTTGAATTTTAATCTTCCACTAACATAAAGCGCTATTATAAAGCGATATACTCTGAGAAATTCAATGTAAAACATGTTTGTGAAATAAAGGAGCACAGGAGTTGGTTTGTGTATAAACCAGCCCTAACAGCACTCCTATAACGTCACATTTTATTTCACTGATTATCTTTCATCCTCTAGCTTTCGAAGTTTTTTAAAAGTGTGTTTTAGACATTTATAAATACTTAATTTAGTATATTATTCAGTTAAGATTTATGAACGATCAAGATTCTTATATTTTTAAGAATAAATAATTTAGTTTTCTGTTTTGATGGTCAAATATTCATTTATAATTTGGGTTAAAATACTTCACTAGATTAGCTCTACAAGGTATTAGAAATCGTGTGCTCGAGTTTAACCTAATCGATATTATGGCGCTAATTGTCATTTATCTGAAAGAATCTGATCCAGCGATTCCTTCCTTTTATATTTAGACATTATCCATTTCAGCTTACTTTACCAGTGGCAAACTCACTAACTGCCCACGGAAGCATAGCACATTTAAACAAACATTTGATTACAGTTGTTGACTCGTTCTAAACCCAAAACATTGTTTATAACATTGTGACACAACTATATTATGCTTTTGACCTCACATCTCATCTAGCTCCTGGCATTCATCTGCGTTTTCTTGTCAACAACTACACTTGTGGTCCCAAGAATCAGGGTGAAGTCAACTGAAACGAATAATAATTCTGCGTAAAGAAGAGTAAATGAATTTGCTGTCTTTTACGTGAGTTACATATAGAATTTCTTTAAACGAAAATTTTTTCCTTCATCTGTTAAGAAAATAGAACGTTAGACAATGGTTTTTGGTAGGTGGAACAGTAAAATAATATATAGTTAGCATTAAACTTTGACCGCGATAGAACATACCTTATGTCAGGAACTACTAACAACTGAGCAGATGCATTTAACCGTAAGTAACTCACTCTCTTATTTTAAACGGAATACCCCACAATATTTTTACTTTTCGAATAATGTTCAATAAGAGCTTTCAAAAAGTATCCACATTGGATGCTTGTGTACAAATGTATTGTTGCTAAACCAAGAAAACAAAAAAGTGTAGGGAATAATAAAACGCTCCTTCCTTAACAATAACAAAACAAGCTATGTAACCCAATGTCTAAATTCTGTACTGAAACTGCCAGCCCTCATTGCTTGACAATGTGCCAGTCAATCACAGAAACCATTTAAGGAATGACTAAACTAGGCTTTAAGTAGGTCGTATACCGCTTCCATTATCCCATACTCCAGCTCTTCTAACTTGTTAGGTTTTTCTCGTTATACTACTGACTTCAAATGGCCCCACAAAAGAAGTCCAAAGGCGACAAATATGAAGATCTGATTGGCTATTCTATGTGACCTCTCCTGCCATCTATTAATAATAAATAAACTTATCATAAATTAATAAACAGGTTTTACAAAATCAATATTAGTGGATATTATATAGGCACATTCACCGTGGAAAACCCTGGGCTAAGTGCAACGAATATTTTTGTCCTTAGTGAGCTGGAGCTCCATCTTGTTGGAAATAGATGTCATCTCTGGATAGCCCATGGTTGATGGATGTGGAAATTTGGGATAGCCGCTACCACGTGATTTCGAAACAAATCCAAACATCGATTATCGTTTCTATACAGAAGAAAGGACCAACGAAATGATCAATACCTGTCCAAACAAAGTTTTTGTAGATATTGCTTATGATTCTCCTCCATTGTGGATTTACGTCTGACTAGTGTCTTCAATAGTGTCTTTTGAAATATTCATTCCGGCAGAATGTTGTTTCATCTGAGAATACAACAGGTTTAAGAAAAACTGGATTGTTGTTAAGGCGTTCTCTCATTACTTCACAAAAAATGCATTCCTCTATCGCATTCGTCCTATAAAACTCTCAGCAAAAATTGAATTTTATTAGGATGTTGCTTGGTACTTTTTAGGATTCCGGTTAGAGCCGATTCTAGCGACAAATTTGTAGTAGAAACTTTTGGATTTTCTTGCACAAGGAGACACCGCCACGGGTAGCCGAGGTCGTTAAGGCGCGTACTCGTGAGCGGGAGGGCTGGGGTTCGAATTTCGCCAGGACTGTCCTCCATGACTGAGGTTTTTTCCAGGCTTTTCTCAGTCCACATAAATGGCAAATGCCAGGGAGGTACCCTAAACTTAGGCCTGGAACGTTTCCTCCCTTAAAAATAAATCCTTTCTCAATACATCATTTCATCTCGTGTATCATCAGTGTCCATCGCCTGTTGTACCTCTGTAGTAAAAACGGCCGTTAAACACCATCCATTGCACAAGGAGAACATACAATGAAGTACGCTCACCAGTTGCACTTTTCAGGCGACCTGATCTTGGTAAGTCCTATACCCTTCAAATTTGAGCGAACTTCTTTACGACTCTTCTCACTGTTGTATGTGGAATAGGATTACGATTCGGATGCGTATCATTAAATAAATTCGCCGCCTCTCAAATGGGATCTTACCTGTCTCCATAGCCAGCCATAATTAAAATTAGAATTCTTTCCGCTTTGCTCAACATCAATAAACATGGTTCCATAGATATAATCAAAGGATAGTATTTATGTAGTTAGTGAAAAAGCACAGTAAACAAAAGAAGTGTTTTATTATTCGCTATACTTTTTTGTTTTCTTGATTTAGCAGCATAAATTTATACAGAAATATCTAGTGAGGGTACTTTTTAAAATGCTCTTAATAAATATTATTCGAAATGTAAATATATATTAAAAATATGAGAGTTTGAGTTATTTTCGGTTTTACCAGAAGTCATATAATATCATTTTTGAGATCGCAGTAAACGGCTGTTCCCACACACAAGTTTCATGTCGCTGAACCACGTGCTTCAAAAGTTATTTACTTAGTGTGGAATTTTTAACTAACCTGTTATTATATAGTACTGTTGTTTATAAAGAACATTTAATGCATTTCGAGCTATAAACTGAGAAATGGGAGCTAGTTACCGCAGTGCAAAGTCTATCTATAACAATGCATGCATATGTACGAGGTACAATTGAACAGCAATATTGTCTACATGGTAACTAAAGCTTTGATCCCTTCCTTATACATCAAAAGCACTAAAACCGAAGAAAGAAGAATATAGTTGAACGTGATCTAGCGGTGGCGTTTGCGGAGGTCGGGTCCGATTCTCGGTCAGTTCAAGCTATCTGGGTAAGGCTTCTTTTTTTTTTTTTTTTTTTTTTTTTTTTTTTTTTTTTCCCGTACTTTTTCCTTACCCTAAGAAGGCGCATGCCAGATAATTTTAAGGCAGCAAGGACTCCGAGCTCATTTGCGCCATCATTACTCCATTTCATTTCATTTCATTCATAATTGCAAATTTACACCAATAGAATTCACGACCAACTTACAGACGTCTCGAAAAGACCAATGCAGTCCAAGCGACAATAAGGCATAATGGGGGAGGGGGGGGGGGAGAAGAAGAGAATGAAATTCAAAAAACATGGGATATTTAGTGCTGAAATACCAAATTTCTCTCTTAATTAGTGCTTACATGAAAAGTACTTAAATGAAAATTTAAACAATGCTCAACTCACCGTCATGTTACTTTTAAATGTTTTCGTTTCATTAATTGTAGTTTTTAATCCGTATATGCTCTATTTTAAAATAACATACACAATATAAATACACTTTTATAATGCAATTAAAATAAATTAAGTGAATGCAACTAGCTATTTCGTTTTGTATGAAATATATTATGAATATATTTAACAATAATCAAGGCCTTTTAAAATTTTATCATAAAAACTTGGGGTTCTGGATCCCCCTTGGTTAGAACAGCATCTGACTATAAGAATTAACTATAAACTTATTGATATTTGTGAACATAACGTTTAACTCAATAATATTTGTTACTGATGTGCTTAGACCGGATTGGTAGAGACAGGCGAGGAATTTTCGGTACTTGGCCGAAGAACTTACGCTAACAATGGGAGCACCTTAGGAAAGAAAGGATGAGGTGAAGGAGACACCGGGCTGCCAAGGATTCTAACATTGTTTCCGGATAGAGCGTCCCGATACCGGCGAAACTCCATTTAAAATTCAAGCCTCTCAATGGATTTACTTTCACATCAGATGCCGGGGCAGAAACATTTACAAAATATAAGTCACTGCCACACTGCACGCATCACCAGCCCACTTTTTATCCTGCAATAACGTTCACCTAAGTTACCAAGGGAAATCTGAAAAAATAAATAAATACCATTAAAATGACCGACACCAGGAGATTTGAAGCCAGGACTTCCCGAATGCAAGTCTTAAGAATTGCTGCCTAAACTGATATAATCCAGACGTACACTAATGGTTAACATATATTTATTTATTTTAAACCTGCTTTATTTATTTTCTGTTATCTGACGTGTTACTCCTGGAAAGCTGTTTATATTACATTACTGAAGACTTCTTTTGTATTCTTAACAGTTATACCCGATATAAAGAACACTAAAGAACCAAGACCTGCTTAACGGAGTACCGCCACAGGGGAATCAAATCTCTATTTCTGCATTCTAGATAGAACTGGATACCCCTCAGATCATGAGGCAGCATGGCGCTCTCTTTCTTTCAGAACAATTCCTCAGGAGTATCTGGAGAAAAACTCTGCCCACACGGTCTGACCACAGATACAGTCGCATGCTTGCCGTTACCTATTAGTCAAGTAAATGATGAGAAACTGGAGAATACAGGTGACCATTGTAGTTTGCAAAGTGTTAAATATTGAACGTTAATATATTGCCTATTTGTAAAAAATAAATGTTATAAAAAGCTAATATAGCGTAAAAATTTGAATATTCTATTATTATCTAACCTTTCCTGTCTTAGGTTAAACGAAGAGGGACGGACACAAAGTAATATGTGAGGAGCATTCGAAAGTTATTTACATTATTAGTTTTTGTACTGTCTTTATAATGCAACATGGTTCATTGCACATTATCTCTCGGTATACTCACCACCGACGTCAATGCACATTGCTACATCCTGTAACTTTATTATGACGTCACGAAACCATTGTTTGGGAGCTCTACTGCACCACTCGTGGCACGCTGCTTGAATTTCCTTGATGTTGCCGAATTTTTTATCCCGCAGCGAGTTCTTCGTGTTGTCAAATAAGATATAACCACAGGCATCGAGATACGGTGAATATGGTGAGTGCGATACAATAATGAACCCCAGAGATGCCAACTTCGCAGTCGTATGTTGCTGATGTGGGGCCGCACATTGTCATGCTGTGAGAAACACTCCTAATCCCTTTCGCCGTTTCCGAATCCTACGTCACAGCCGTGTAAGGGTCTCGCAGTGCAACTTGCTGTTGACAGTCGTTCCTTGAGGAAGCCAGCTCGTTGGAAGTAGGCCTGAAGTGTCCTATAAGGAAAAAATTGGGGGGGACTGGATTGGACTTTCTTCTGTCTGTGGTGTGACACCATGACCCGTCATCGGATCTTCATTATACATTTCCAGTAGCCAACGACAGACTTAAACTCTTTTGTCCTTCTGTTTCAAGTTCCGTGGCACTCAATATGCGCACAATTTTTTAATATTCAAATCGTCGTGAACAATGGTGTGTAGAGTTGCGCGGCCGAGGCCTGTCTCACATTCCAGTTCATCATAGGTTATGCGCCTATCAGCCATAATCGATTCAGACATAACCTCAATATTTCCGGGAGATTGCGATGTTGTCGGATGACCAGTACACGTATAACCTTGTGTGCAGATTCTGCCGCTAGCGAACCCATTGACCCAATTGTAAAGGGGTTTCTGTGCAGCAGTTTCTTAGCCACATACCGCTATTCATTTCTGCAGTTTTAACGCCTTCCTTGCACAAAAACCATGCAGTCCATCTTTGTCCGTGACAATTGCCTACCATATTGTCCACGTATTTCTCTACTTGACAACAAAGAACACTGTCCTTCCGCTATACACTCTGCTTACAACAATCACCTAAAGTCTGCATGGCGTCTATTATCAGCCCTTCGCTCCAATAAGGAAATGGCCACAGATTGCGCAATATTCTTAATACACAGCTATTGTAAATCATTTCCGAACGCCCCTTATATACTGGAGTAATTAGTTAACACTGTGCTAGAGATGCCAAGTTAGTGGGGGGTGCAAAATTATGTCTTTTTGTTCTAACTCTACCCGTTTGATATCAAGTGTATAAAATCAAACACGAATTTTGGTTTGCTTCTGAACACATTTGAGTCAACTTCAAGTTGAATAATGTTATTCATAAGTCAAACGCTAGTAGAATTCTCTGTATCCTTGTAATAGAGCAGCATTTAATTTGAATATAACCTTGTTTTTTTTTAACGTTTTTTAGAATTGTGTGTTCCATATTTAGAGAAGACCTTCAAGTAAAACAAAGGCGGAAATGATTAACTCTTTTGTTTTGATCTGCCGTAGAATCCCTCTTTCCAAATTTTGGAACAAATTCCACTAAAGATGGATGACATTGCTCACAGTTTAAAATAGCAGCTTCTCTTAGTTTGTTTCTAATTGCCATTGAAATTCATAATACTACTGAATTAAGCCGATGATCTATGAAGAAGCTAAAAGAATATTTTAAGTAATAAAACTGCCAAATAATAACTTGAATAGAAGCCTTAATATAGCAATAGAATTTAAACAAGCGAAAATTGGTATCGTTTAAATTAAGTGTCACTTTTTGTGCAAACTAAAATGTTATTTTTATTCTAACAAATCTTTATCGCAACTGCAAGACATTGAGAAATGTCCTCAAGCCCGAATTGCTTACATGAACTTCATTACTGTCTACTTAACTGCTGACGGCGAGCGCAAGCATGTGGTGTTAACCAATGTGGACGTTTTTCTACTTCTAAAGCTTATGTGATGACAATTGAAATCATCAACATTATCATTTGCATAGATTAATTAGGCCACTACGTCCTTTACCAATATCTCTTATTGGGTTTTAGTTATAAATGTTGTCCACTCACGAGGGATTTTACGTCTGGGCTACTAGGCGTACCTCTGCCGGAGGCGCTCGTACTACTATCCACTCTTCCTCCCTCTATCATGTCTTTAAACACCCCTTTCTAAATTTGTTTCCTGTAGAGCTCACGGCAATATACCGTACATTCATTCGCGAAAATGTAGACAGCTGACTCAAGAGCAACGCATTTTATTTAAAATACGAATTAGCTCATCGTGTGCATGCGGAATTATTTATTCATAACTTTTATCATCATCGGCTCCCTTTTTCCAAAACTGAAATTCGCAATATTGTGCACACATTTGAATCAGTTTCAAACAGTAATTTGAGCGAAAAGACATATGAAATTGGCGCAAATCTCAAACGCTCGCTAACAAAATCATTGGCAACTTCTAAATATAAGTTTGTGTACACGTTTTAGGAAGCGGGGTTGACGTTCTGCGCAGCGCTACGCTTAATAGCCGAGATGTAAAAGAGCGCATGAGCGGACAAGCTTTATAACTAAAACTTTTTAGCATAGTATTTAATTAGGAATTCTTAATTTCATTCTTGTGCATGATAATTCTAGTTCAATTTAATCTCTAAATTGATCAATGATTTTATTTGAAGCTCTGTGCATATGAACATTTTATTCTTAGCAAATAAAGTATAGCAACTAAATTAATTATTGTTAATTTGGCTGCATCCAATCAGATTTTATAATTATTTTGAAGAATCAGTTTCACTTCCGCATGTTTATAAACGTTCCGCTTCGTTTTATCTTAATTTTCATCCTCTGTCTCTATAATAAATGCAATTGCTAGCTTTTATTGATTATATTTCAAATCTAAATAGTTAAAAACATGAATTATTATGTTTGTGTTTATTATTGTGTTTGTATTTCCCGCTCTCTTTTAATACCTTCACTTTTTAACTTGCCTGTAAAACTTTATATACCTTGCTTTTTATATTTGATCTAAAATGTGAGTTACTCCTCTGTTTTTAGTAACTAATACTGCTTATAGCAAATGAAGTTGTTCTTAGAGCACTTTCGTTTTAATATTTTTCAGTCTATACTTTCATTTTCTAATATATAGGCAAAAGTGATTGCCCTTATTTAACGTTTGTCAGTATCTAATTTTCTGTAATATTATACTCACTTTCCATTGGCTTGTATTTAAACATTGTAACCAATACTTTCTATTAAAAGTTGTATTATATCAAATATCTAGCATAGGACTACGTTCATTATGTTAAATAAACGTAAATTAATATAATCATCACACCAGCACGGTGGAATTGTTGTAGTATTCGAAGCTTTCAACAGATTTCGAGCTGGCTTGTAAGCAACACACTTCAACCGCAAGTGAGATATCACAGAGGTCAAGGCACTTGCTGACACAGCGCACCAAGTATACCTAGTGGTGACCTGCCTTGTAAGCATTTGAAAGAATAGTTAAACGTGGCCGCGCGCAGGAGGAATTGTTTGCTATTGTTTTGATGAATGTATCAGTAATGACTTCATTTCGGAAACGTGGTGACTGAAGATTTAATGATTATAAGATAGTTCGGTGTTAGAAGTTGTACATATAAATTTAACATTATTTCATAGGGACACAACATCACTTGTTTTATGTTAAATAAGCTATTTAAACAATTAAACCGAATCGAAGTGGAGTGTATAATCAGAACCTAAATTTTTGAAAAATTACTACTTTGCCACCCACTTTCAGGTGAATTAAGTATCATCTGTTTGTTGTACTTCAAATGTGTTACAAAATACATTATTTTTTCATTGATTACGTCAGTGATTGTTGATAGAGGGGATTATTAAGAGTTGGCATTATTACTGAGATTGCTTTCAGGTTCAAGAACGTCACGTGACGCTACTAAATAGCTTTGATTTGACTAATTTGGTTATCATTAGTTCCATAATTTACATCTTAACACGAAACCTTTTTCATGATCTGTGTACAAAAGACATGCTTCTAGGATAAATTCCATTCTCTCTCAAACGATTTGTCAACAGTGAAAAAATCCCAATTACGCGCATCTCCCTGTCCTGAATCCGTTTTGCATTTCATTAATTACTACATGAAGTTATTTGAGTCACTGGCCTCCTGAACAGTGGATTGCAGCCACCGCAATCGGAAAAGGGAAACAAATCATTGTACTAATAAGTACTAACCTGAGGTATAAGAGAAGTTGAAAATGATGCCCCTCAGTGGCAATACATTGCGGCATCTTTGTAGGAACTCGGCGGTTCGGAAAACACTCCTTGTCATTGAGAGATCCTGTCTCCTGTAACTTTTTAATTAGTTGGAGAACACTTTTTGTATCTGGAACATGATTATTAGAACGTTTTCTTGCTAATCGCCTTGCCGTTTCTGTGTAAGAATCTGTTTTCATATATGTGCATAAAAGTCGTTCTTCAAGGCTGTATTTATGTAGTAGCATAAAATAAGCACATAATTTAACACAATGAAAGCACAACCACTGGCTGACAAAGGCTCCCTCTAACTAACTACAAGCTTCTACCTGCACATGTATTATAGTCCTTAACAACTGGATTTTCCCAATACAATTATAATTGCTGCTACATGAACAGAAATACATCAACAATTGCTTCAAATAATGCTTTTTTTTAATACAATTATAATTTGTAAACAATTTTAGCACATATATTGCATTCTCACTCGTATAGTATGTACGTGAGAATATTAAGACTTTATATATATTTCTAATGACTAAAAATCTGTAAACAATAAAAAAGAATGAAATAAAACTTTTCTAGGTAGCTAAATATTACATCAATGAAGTATGAAGCTTGTAGAATAACTCGGTTCTAAATGTTGCAAGCATTAAACACATTATAAATCTTCGCACAAACAATATATTCGTAAGAAAATAATATATGAAGGAATACAAGATAAAGTTTACTTAGTGTTTCAGTATATTTGCAGTCCCACAACAGAATTGCGGTTAATTTTGCTCTAATATGTACTAAATGTTGTGTTCACACGCTAAACCCAACGAACCGATGGTTCGCTGCCAGATTGGCCATGATTACTGTGGATTTTGTTTGGTTCTGTGTGAGTAAACAAGATATACAAATAGATATATGCGTAAGTGAACACTATTATGGTATAATTTTTGGAAATTGTAAATTTAGCCTTTTAATTTAATTTTCTGATACGGCCGAATTTGTTTGTGCAATGAATACAGATAATGAAGGCACGTCCGGTCGGGCGATTCGATGATAAGCACTGCACTGGCACAGAAAACGTTATTAGCGGTTATTAAGTTCTAAACTAGAGCTATGCATAGTTGCCTCGCCAGAATCATGATAATGGCTAAAAAATTAAAAAGTAAAAGCAGTGGCTCAAAAATTTAATTTCCAGAATGTACTTTGCAATCAATTGCTGTAACAGATATTGCAAGTATAACGCACAAATCTTAATGTAATTGTAGATAAATTAGAGTTTGGACATGCAATTATAGCTTAGCCAACTGTATAAAGAGAAATAAAGGGCGTTTCAAAAAGTAACAGCAAACTAAATATTTTGAGATGTGTAAATAATGTAAATATCGTTATAAATAATGCCACTTTTCTGCACAGTATACCTCTCACATCGTTGTACAAATTTCTTTATTCCATCAAGGCCCCCCCCCCCCCGCAAAAGTTTTGACTCTTTCTCGAACTAAGAATCAACCACTTCTGTGACCTCATTATTATTCCCATATTTTTTCTTTTCAAAGCTTCTGTCAGAGGTGCAAATGCATGATAATCTGAGGGAACAAGATCAGGGCTATATGGGGGATGCTATAAGATCTGAAACCACAAACTACGAAGAGTAGTAGGCATGTAGGGGCGTGCGTCATTCATGAAAGACAAATGCCTTTAGATATAAAATTAACTATGGCGGTTACGCACTGTTGGCTTCAACTCTTCCTCCAACAATGCGCAGTAACAGGCATTTTTTTGCCCTTTTCTCATAGTTCCAAAAATTAGCTATTTCCATCCCAGAAAAGGGTTCTCTGGCGGAGAGTTGAGGCTTGAACTTCTTGATTAGAGATGTGTATTGCCACTCTTATTTCTCTTGCTTTTCGGCTCATAATAATTGTTCATATTCTGCCCCCTTTGAAATTACTTGCCAGAAAATCTTCTCCTAGAGTCAAAAGAGTTGTGGAATTTAGCACATGGATAATCTTTCAGCATCCGAGGCATCGGTTCTGGAGGTCTAATGATAATCATTTGACCAAGTATGATTATCATGATGATAATCATACTTGCCTCGTAGACCTAACATCGCGGGTTCAATCCCGGCCAGGTTCAATGGCTTTTTTTTTGAAGGTGTAAAAATCTTGAGTATGTCTTCCTTTGGAAAAGAATTACATCCGTGGATCTCGACACGTAAAAGGACCTCAAGCCTGAAAGAAGAGGCCTCTGAGCAAAATTTATCGGCCTTTTCATACCCTGAATTGAATGGAACGCTAATGACCTGAGATGTTAAAGAGCATCCGTAAATAAACCAAATAAAAGACATTCACAATGCATATAACTTGCAGCAATGCATGAAAACCTTCTGCGGCTTCCAAATCTTTGGCCATTTTTCAGAATTGATGGCACCAGCGTGTTCGCCATTTTTAAACACATCTTCCCACTCGTATACTGTTCTCGAACCATGCAAGCAAGTATCTCAATATTGTTGTATGAATATCACAGTTTTAGAACCTCAGACAGCATAAACTTGATTACTGCTCATTGCTCCCCTATGGTGCAAACAGTTAAGATGCACTTCATATTAGGCATGCCATACCATTTATTGAATAACTCCTCTAAAAATATATCTTCCGTACATGAGAGTTCGAAATCTCCGAAGGTTTTGTTTCATAAAATACTCCCAATTTGCTGTTAATTTACAATCTTATTTATAGTACACGGCCTTAGTTCAGTAACTGTAACATACTAACTTGATAAAATATTTATCTGCCAATTTTAAGAAAGAAGGAGTTCATATATAATCCATTTATCACGTACTGTAGCTTCCGTTGAGAAATAGAGGCCATCTCCTGAGGCAGGTTAGTTTTAAGAACTTGCATAGTGTGCGGTTTGGTTTTGTAATCTCTTTCTTTTATTTTACCCCATAAATAAAAATCACGATCGGAGGTCTGTGGAATGGGAACTCTTATAATAAATCTGCTGCGCTTGAACATTTTCATAATTTCATTAGTAGAAACATCGTCTATATGGGCTGTTGGTACAAATTGGTGAATTAAAAGTTTCTTTGGCTCATAGCCTCAAATATACAATTCAATCGTTTTCATCTACTTTGTGTATGTTATATTAACTCTTAAAAAATGATCCTATGATAATTTCATAGCTCATGGCGCACTATACACCTTCTCAACATTAAAGGACACTTCGTTAAGCAGCCTGGGTATTTAGGACATTAGTAAAGGTTATATTGGAATTCACATAAGCACGAAAGCAGAACTAACCTCTCCGAGAAAAACAAGGTTTTGATTAATTTTTAACATTCTTTATCCACGCGAAAGATATGCGTCTAAATTCAGTATTTCCCGGCTGTAGCACTTGCATCATAAGTAGGTGCTGTAGCAGCTGTTGTAAAATATGCCGAAGGGTTTCATGAGAATTTTTCACGTGATAGTCAATGCTGTCTAAAGTTTCTTTAATGAGATTCCTATATGGACATTCATTTTTCTTTTCGTTTTTAATCTGAAAACTACAAATCTCTTGAAATTTATTTTAAATATCAGGGGTTTTCAATATATCTTTGGGAAATTTTTCCTCATATCTTCTTTGAACATGCCGACGATATTAATGCACATGCTTCATCTCTCTTTAATATATAGTTATTCTTGGCCTGCGTCCGTAGCTGGACGCAAGCCCAGAGCGGCCAAGGTCGCGCCAGTCGCCGGCTCTGTAGATAGACAAGTTCTATTTAATAATAGCATACACACAATATTATTTTATAATGAGTACTAGCCTGAATTATAGTAGTTTTTCGAAGATATGTCGGTCTGCAGTCACAAATTTCTGACATCTCTTAGAAACACATTTACTCGCAATAGCACAGTTTCGGTAATCCTTACAGCTTCTGCAAATATATTTTCTTTAATTTACTCTGCAGTGAAGGAGCTATTCCTGTACTTTGTTTTTTGTTTGTGCTAGTAGTGAAATTTCAATACAATACACTACAGTAAATTTTACTTCACTAACACTCTGTTATTAACAGTTTGCAATAATTAGTAATAATATAAAAACAATAAAACCAATATAAAATATTAAGTAATATTACTTTCAAAATGACTGACTGTGCACATGTAGCCTCAACACGGGAGCTTCCTGTTATTATGACAGTCGACTGGAGTGACCTTGACACAGTGCGCTAGCGCTCAGCTGCGTATGTAGATTGAAAATAGCACTCAGTAGGATTTTAGTTAGATATAGTGCACTTTGGTGTTATATACAAAAGCCCAGCTCGCAAGAAACTAACCTACTATAACTAATTAATTAAACAACTTTCTAGTGGCCTTGAGATACAGTTTATTGAACTGCGTAGGCTGTTTTCTATTAATAATATAAATAAATGCGCTCACGAATAAAAATGAATACATAATTTAAAAAATCTTTTGACACAGTGTGTCATTGGAAGTCTCGCCTCAAATATCTCCTACACTGAAATAAGACCAAAATAAATTACAATGGATTCTGATTCAAATATTTATAGTTAATATCAATAAGCTCTAAAAGCGTTCTTGTAGCTTCGACACATTGTATGAAAGTGTATTAGTATCTTAATTTTTTCTATTTTGAGCAATTCATTAAATAACCTTTAAAATGTAGATAAATTTAAAATGACATTTAATTTACATATATGAATATCATGGCTGCTAGCAGTGGCGGTTCATGGCAGCTGTATAAGTGTGGGCTATGGACATAACTACATGACGTGAAGGAAGATCTCTTTTATAAAGACCTCGCTCTCCCCGACTTCTCTTATAACTGCATTGTCATCGCACGCTTGTGCTATAAACTTCTGGTTTTTATGAACCTCTTCTAATTCAGCTGTTAAAGTACATCTTAAGCCTTCTGCCTTCAATTCAGAAACAGCAATTAATTTTATGAATCATTCAACCAGTTTATCCCCGCCGATGTTTCGTTCACAACAAATTGTGACGTGTATATAATATCTATCGTTTATCGCTCTGTATAAAAACGAAATTTGTCCATTTTATTTGTTTTCTAATTTCATTCCTATAGACAAGACATGTTTTGTCCTACACGCGCTTTCATTTAATATATTTTAAACCACAAAAAAAAAAAACAACCCTCAATTTTGTGCCGACATTCTGAGTAAACTCCTGTAGTTTCGATTGATGAGGCCCAAATCGTTTCACTTTCAACCTAACATTTAAAACGGAGTCTTAAATAAAACGTCTGTTTTATTCACTGCCACAAATCAGGTACTTTTTTTTTAACTTAACAGTTAACACTGTGAAAGCCAGGTTTCCACTGACAAACAGTGAGTAAGCCACCCAATTTCAAACAAAGTGAAAACAACCCCTAGTCAGTTATGTGTTTATCAATAACTCCTCAACATCTGGTTCCTAAGAAAAGAGAGAATACTGAGCTCTAGCCAGGGGTTGTCTTCCTGCTGGCCCAAGAGAGTGCAGAAATAAATAGGAGAAAGGCAGGAAGACAAATATAAGTCCTTGTAAATCTTTGCTGGCCCATGAAGGTATAGGTTTAAAGCATAAAATTTTCTGGGCAGGCCCATGATCTTCCATCGCTAATGGAGGACCCGCTTGCTAGCTCTACTACAGTACAGAAAATGTGCGTTTATTGCATAAAATACAATTAAGAACTAATCTGTTATACATCCCTGTTTCATCGTTTTTTGTTTTAAAAGTTGACCAGGAGAAGAGAAAATAATAAATAATCATGGTAGCATAATTCTAAAATGTTCTCCGGGTTTTCAGCTTCACACCCCTTGAACTTCATACAAATCTTAAAGTGGAAGGTTTCATTAGGTATGGTTCCCAGCGCAGGCGTTCCATCATCTACGAGGAGGCAAGACAGAGAAGAATGGGGAGCTGCCACAAGGAAGGGATGTGGTTTACAATTAGAGAACTTTACGTCATTACACGAGGAAATTGAGCGGAAACACTTCCAGCTTCGAAACCAAGTCTACCTCATGATGCCGCGATTTGTTCGCTTTACGTGTTCTACTGCAGCATAATTTATTATTATTATTATTATTTTTTGGAACAGCTGTAATTCCTGAGGTAAAAGAATGGCAGCACCTAACCGTGACCTTGGGTACTGAAAATGTATTTACTGAACGATTCGGGCTCTGAGATTCACATTCTTTCAGGATGGAATACTGGGTCTACGAAGTCTTTAAAGCAATGTTAGGTTAGGATTATCATGGACAAAACCAAAAAGCAAGAAATGGTGCAAATAGATGCCCCTGTTCTTTGTTTAACCTAGAATAATATTTATGCAAATGAGTCCTATATAATAGTTTGAATTGTTTATTGTCACTGCGGGAACAATGACCATGTTCATGTTTGTACAACAGCACATTAAACACCCGCTTGCCTCATGTTTTCACACATTGAATCTCTTATAGTTGCAATCTCAAGCAGTTTTACCACAAAAGAAAATAGGCCAAAACGCAAGGAATCGAGGAACCTTCGATGAAAAAAACCTTGTAAGTTAGGCTTTTATTTTATTAATTTTTTAGTTAATTTTGCGGTACGGGTGCCATATAGTGCGTTTGTTTCTGTGATTTACGAGTATGGTGCTGCTCATAGTCGACGATCTGGGCCCTTTTTCACGAAACAACTATTATACCTACTGGTTTATTAGTTTCACGAACATTTATTCCATAATGGTAAAATTGTAAATTTTTGTCATTAGTCACTTGTCAAAATTACTAGTATAGCGAAGTATTTGAGCATCGAGAAGTCTGTTTCGGGGATATTTACTACCTGTTTGTTGATGTGATTTTGTTTACGCGGCATGTATTTTAAATCGTATATTCAAGCCAAGAAATAGCATTATATCTATCACATGGAAAAGAATCTTTAGTATTCAAAACAAAATAACAGTGCTGCATTTAATTAATGAACATAAAGAATTGGGCAATTCTCCAACAAATCAAGAAGAAAGACGTGAAAAATAATAAAGGAAGCTGTAAAGTGTTTGGCTTAATTATATCGGTGAAAAATTACACTTATGTGTGGAACACATTTTGACCAGACAGCAAGAAAGTGAAAGGTAAGTGTATTAATTTTACATTTACATATATATTTATATTATCATCTACAAATAATGGTGTAAATAGCTCAGTTTCTATGGTATTTTTCAGGTGAAAATAGATAATTCAAGAAATACGGAATGGGTGGGAATTAAGACTACATATTACATAAATAATCCTTAATGAATTTTATAATTAAAATGCGTTGAGCTTGATTGATAGAATCAATACCTAAACTAAAATATGCACACTAGTATGTAAATAGGTCATTCGAGATTCGCGAGTGGAATTCCACTAGTTAACAATACACAACATTACAAGATCAAATGTTTCTGAAACATAACACTGATAAAACAAAATCGCACACTGATGATATCGGCCTGTCATACTAGTAACTAATATTTTACGCTCCTAAGTTTTAGTAACACATAAACAAGTAATACTAGAATTGAGACTAGTTTTACTAGGTCACAAGCTTCGTGCAACAGGGCGCTGGTTACTTGATAACTGATATACACACAAGCACGCTTTACACTCGTATACCAGACTCAGGATATGACGAAGAACCATCTTAATCACAAAACATTTCTTCTGTCCAACTGGGAATCGAATCGGAAACCCTAAGCACAGAAGTCTTTATATATAACGCCACAGAAAGGTAAATATAGAATTTTTCTTTCCTTTTTTTAATAATTTTAATCCATGTTCATATTTATATAAAGTTCATATTTTCAAGGGACAACACCGATAAGTTCTATGATAAATCTGGAATTTCCTCAAGGCGCTAACATATGCAGCGGCATTTAATAAGAAAGAGGATGGTTAATTAAATATGTGATGGATGGAGGGAAGGATTTTGGACAAAGGAAATTTGATTTGATAGGTTTTAGATGCAATCTCAGGGGCAAATAGTTGCTTCCTCTCCGACGATGGTTACCGCTGTCTTACAGTTTTGCCACGACTGTTGAGACTCTGCTGCTAGATATTTTTATGGTCCTGTGACCATAGGGGAAGGAGGGGAAGAAGGGAAGGAGGTCTTGGAGGTCAATAATATTTTCCGTAATGGAAGGTGAACACAATTTATTATTCTTACACTATTGCATATAAGTTGTACTGCACTGTACTAATAAAACCTCATTCACTAAACATTCTTTCAAAACTAACTACCGCTTTCCAGTAACTGAAGTGAACTGACATTGCCCCGTTGAATACTCTTGCAAAACTAAATAAACGTGATCTACGTGACTTTTTACACGTAGAATCAACTCAAGCGGTTGGCTTCTACACTTGAAGAGGTTATCGGCTAGTCTTTTCATCCCTGCAGTCGCCAAATGTTTTATGGTCCCTACTCTGCTTAAGAAATTATCTAACAGAATAACAATAAACATCTTGCTCGAGGATTCTTTACAAACATTGTTACAACAGGCTACGGAAATTCTCAGGTCAGATTTTATGGGTGGGTTGGATTTCTGCGCACTTGCGAGAAAATAACATTTTAGACACAATAGTTCAACACTTGTACAGGAAAATGAGGTTACATTCATGGTTACATAAAATTACTTGTTATAATTACTCTAATTAAATATGGAGTGGCAGCTCATAAATACTGCCTCACATAATACAAAAATAATCACTTGAACCATTCACAAACTTTCGTATTTTGATTTCAGTAGTTATCATACAAGTTTAAATTTGTTATTTTTCACCACCAGAATTGACTAAATATAATAGATATATAAAAGATATAATTTCTCTATCGATAACATAGGGAAAACACTCCATATACCGCGATTGCACCATAAGGCGTGTTTATTATCCAAGAGCATTTTTAAATTCATTATTACATACATTATTTATAAATTCCCAGATCTGTTCATAGCACTATTTGAATTTTGATCACAATTAAGGCAAAAGTATCCTAGTGCTTCGCTTGAAGGCAAACAGGCAAAATGCCGTCTGCTAAAAATAATAATGCAATTAAAAAAAAAATTAAGAGCAACTCTTTCAATAAATTTTTGAGATGAAAGTCTTCCTTCTAAAGGTTGCTAACTAAATATTTATCAAAATTATCAGGGATATATTGGATTCTAAAGACTAATCCTCTGATAAGTGTAAAACATATGTATATGTCTGCTAAAATCTTTGCCTACTATATTTATTATTTAAAAAAATGCTACATTCAACAGTATACATATCTAAGTAGGTATTAATTTTAATAACCAATTTTCCACAAAATTTCCCCTTTTTGATACACATATATATAATATAAAGAAAAATAAAAATAGTAGGTATTAATTTTAATAACCAATTTTCCACAAAATTTCTCCCTTTTTGATATATATAATATAAAGAAAAATAAAAATAAAGTAACACTATTAACAATGTAACAAATTAACAGTAATTATATATATTAGCTCTTTTGAGATTTAAATGCCTTTTGTATATACATACACATTCTATTGCTTAGCATGAATAAAAACAGTAAAACTCTTTTAGAAAAGACATGACAATGCCATCCAATAAAACTGCGTATCTGTTCTTTGAAACCAGAAAGTTATTTTTGACCTGTACCACAGTCAAGGGCGGGTGACGCTGAATCAAGATACGTAAATCGCTTGTCATAACAAATATTTCCCGCACTGATTGTTATACGTGGAGTCAGTCGCAGTTTGCTGTTACTACAACGAGTAGTATCTAGAGTTTGTGCTATTAGAGGCTATTGGTGTGGCCAGTGCTCATTGAAGCAAGTTATTGTAGTGTGTTGTATTGAATTATTCGCTTCAGAAATAGGCATATTATTTTCATTATTACTACTACCATGCTTCACTGGGTAGGTTTTGTAATGTCTGTTTTCTTTGTTATTAAAATTTTTATAACCCCTGTTGGATCTAAGCATGATATTGGAAGTTGTTAGGAAAGAAAACTGGGATGTATAGCTTGTAAAACTCAAAATAAAAACAAAACTTTCTAATTACTTCAAAAGTTAAACATACAAGCAGCCATTACTGTTATTGACATTTAAAACAGCAATTTAGTTACAAAATACATCAAACTACAGTTTGTTATAACAAAGATTTCAGAGATATTTTCATTTGTATGCAATTGTGCGGAGTATTAAAAAAGTAGTTTGACACATAAAATGCATTGGGTAGTTAAAAGTACTTACAATTGGAATTTTTCAATAAATTATGTACAAATTAACCAGAAAAACCCAAATAATTATTTAGAATAAAATCTAAAATTTGATTTAATATTTTTTCTTCAAAAGTTGACATTTGTTCTTACCTAATTTATTCTACAGACATAAACCTTGGAGGCGAATTTACGTCATGGTAATTCGATTTAAGAAAAAATTGCAAAGGTAGCAATTTTCAACTAACTTTTATCTACTATTGCAGTCAGGACGATTGAGTTCCTATGCATTAGAACAAAACGGGACATGAAAAATAAGATCAATACTTTTTTTTAAAAAAAGATTGTCTATCGAATGTCAAAGTAATGTTGAAATGTTTCATTGTACTATTCATTGTACAGAAACGCTTCTTAACATTTCGGCCTTCAGTCCTTTCTCGTGCACATATAAATTCAATAATTTATATGTAAATAAATATAGTTTGCTTCTAAAGGATTATTTTCAGATATATCTTCACCACTAACGCCTTTCTATTATAAAACGTAAAAAAAAAAAAAAAAAAAAAAAAGCCTATTCAGTAACAAAGAAGAGCCAGCGTGTGATATGAAAGGTAATCTATTATTTAGCATGCAAGTCCATACGCTTTATGGAATCGAATATACATGAAGTATGCAGGGCTTTGTCATGTGCAATGAGTGTGGCAAAAGCGCATCATCCGTTATTTTGTAGCTGGGCAGGACTCTGACCAGTAAAGGCAATGAAAGGATACATATATATTTGCTTTATTAGGTTTCTTTCTGAGGCCATCTACTGCACAGCAAAGCAAACACGTGTCTTCGTTTGTTTGTACAGAACGCTGCAGTCGCATCGTTAATTAATTGTGTAAGTGAATGAAGGGGTTACATTATCAGATTGTTAATGTTTCGCAGATTTGGTGTGTTTGTCGTGTATTACTAACACAGAGCTACAATAAATAACCATTTAAAAACCTGTAGAAGGATATTTATATTATTCTTCCAAAACTGTTCCAGGCCAACTCTTCGAATTTTTAATGGTGGTGATAAAATGTAATTTGTGTTTAGTGAGTTAATTCCAGAAGTATTCAGCTGTAAAGCTGGATTATGAAAACGAGGGGATAATCAAGTATCGGCGTTGAAGTAATGTAGATGAATAATGCTCGATTTCTTTCGTCAAAAACTTATGACATCATTTTAATAAAATAAACACACAGTATCCTACTCTTTCATCATCTCACGTTTAACACTCTAGATTTGGACGAATGAGTCTCGATATATGTCCAAAATTTTCCAAAATCTGAATATACAGAGTGTATCTAAATTCCCATCACACACTTTCAGGGCTTATAGTGGGGAACGAGTAAATAACATTTTAAATAGGATCTCGTATCCGGAAATGTGCCGTTTCCCTTAAGCAAAACGCCACCCGAACTTTCGTTGAACTCTCCCGCGTCTTCTGCGTCAAAGAGTTGAGCAGAGTACACATGTTGTTGTTGCATTGCTTCTGCGTCCAATAACCTGCGCAAGAAGCTCTTGTAAATTCAACTCTTTATGTGGCTCCAATCTAGTCAAATCCGGCGAACTTACAGGCCATTCAATCGGGCAATTACGGCCTATCCATTTTGTCCGATTCTTTCTTCGAGATGACCTCGGACAGCATGAGAAAAATTAGTTAGTGCGCCATCTTGTTGAATCCACAGATATTACCAAATGTTCAATGACACTTTTCCCAAGAACTCCTGGAGTATCTCCTGCAGAAAAATCAAGTAAGCGTTACCCAAGAGGTGAGGTGAATGAAGGTGTGGTTCAATCACACGATGTCCATAAACCCTGTAAACACCGATGCCTTATCGTTCCGATACGATGGATGGATGGATAGATAGATAGATAGATTAGATTAGATTAGATTAGATTGCATTACATTACATTACATTACATTACATTACATAGGTAGGTAGGTAGGTAGGTAGGTAGGTAGGTAGGTAGGTAGGTAGGTAGGTAGGTAGGCAGGCAGGCAGGCAGGCAGAAGGGAAGAGAAGAGAAGAGAGAGAGTACAAAAACATGTACTTTGAAAAAGAGTATAAGTACTCTTATTAAGAGTAGCCTTAGTCAGTTGTCTTGTACGTCGATCGCGATGGTCTAGTGGCAAACATATTTGCCTCGTAGACCCAAGATCGTGGGTTCAATCCCGACCAGGGTTTTTGGGTGTAAAAATCTAAGTATGCCTTCCATTGGAAGAGAAGTACAGCCGTGGGTCCCATGTCCTAGATTTACTGTACATGAAAGAATCTCAAGCCTAAAAGCAGAGACCTCTGAGCAAAATTGATAGATCAATTCACGCCCTGAATTGAATGGAATGCTGATGACCTGAGATCTGTGTAAATAAATCAAATCAACAAAAACTTTCATTATACATTATTAAAGATCATAAATAGTTGCAACTGTCACTTGCATTGTATTCCCATAGCTGAACATGTTAAGAAAACAAACTTGGAAGTTCATGTTTCAGTTAAAATGACCATTTCGTAACATATTCTCTTCAAATGGCTTAAATAGTTATGCATATGAAATATTTGTAACCACAATCGACATTATAACACATACAAGAACTGTTCAATCAAGAATAATGATATTTTTTGATAATATATCTTTACTCATCATAATTTTGATGGTCTTTCTCAAAGCAGTCAGTCCCCCCATCTGTCCCAGAGTTTCTGCCAGTCTTCATTGCTGCTTCTAATGAAGGAAAATGCCTCCCACGAAGGTTTTTCTTCAGTTTGGGGAAAAGAAAAAGTCACATGGGGCTAAAGCAGGAAAACAGAGAGGATGATTTTTATGAGATATTCAGCAACAACATTTGTAATGTGTGGCCGCGCATTATCGTGGTGCAGCTCTGATGTTGAGAAAATATTATGCATATAAAGCATAAAGTACCGAAGTAATTCAGTGCTGGAAACATTTGACATAAAACGAACCCATGTCAGCTAAAAGAGTAATTTTTTTTGTAAACGATACTTGTTTTCTAATAAGTATTGCGCCTGATGTTGATAGTTTTTAGGTATATATTAATTTAAAATAGTAGCAAAAATTCTCCTACATATGGTGGTGTTCTTAAATCATTATCGTTAAAATGATAAGGGTAGTTTGCAATAATGCCTTCATATGTATTAATTTTATTTTATTAACTATCAAAGAATTGTTTCCCAGAGCGCTAAAACCTAAAAAGTTATTTCGATATGCGTATCAAACAAGGCCAAATTGCATTGTTCAGTAAGGAAGATAAGTCACTCTTTTCCGTCAACAGGACATAATGAAGGAAGCCACAGGGCGCAGACGTGCTTTCTGGTCACTGCCATTTTTCAATTAGTGGTGCACGTTCTACCGTCTGTCTGCTTGTTTGCATCAATGACATTTCCAGCTGACATATGGAATTGGCTCTACATTGATGTGGAAATGTGGTTTATCAGAAAGTTTTTTTATAGGAATGGGATGCATAGTGGGGGAGTTTTGTGGTTCAGATTGTTTATGAAACTAAATAGGATTTTTAATAAACATTGATGGACACTGTATTTAGTACTCTATTATTGTTAGTAATGAACGCTGTTCATGGTACCAAGTAACATATTTGCACGAGAAATTCCTTGGGTTTGAGCAGATGAATCGGAATTCTTTAATGTCTAAAAGTATTTGCATTCTCTTTCTCTTTTTCACAGCGATTAGACCATTATTTATGATACAAGTGTTAAAAGAACCAATTTGTTTGTGAGTGGAGAATACTCAAAAAAATGAAATTACTTTAAACATGTGTATCATATACATTTTCAAGCATCACTTAATATCTATGTGAATAGTAACTATAAATTAAATTTATTCTAATCATTCCGAAACATTCCTAGGTTTAAAGATATAGTTCGAGCAATTCTCACTAGGAGCAGCACGAAAGAATCATTACTTACATTTTTGGATAATGTTACCAATATTAAGGGTTTTAAACATATTTTGGGGGGGGGGTAAAATTACAAATTATATTTTTATTGTTATACTTTATATATTACACTAAATTACTGTTTCAAAGTGTAATTTTCTTGTGCATGTGCAATGTTGAGATCAGCTATTAATGATTTCATTTCAGCTTAATATGATTCCGGTATTGCCAATGTGATTTCTAATGAAAAATAAATGAAGATTTTAGCTTTGAAACTGAACTGGAAGGAAAATCCCCAGGGTAAATTTACAGTACGGCAGAAGAGTAAAATTTAAATAATATTTATTAATAGGTGTAAATATAATACACCCATCGAATAAATTTGACCGTGACAACTGAAGTTATACAACGTATAAATTAACAAACTATTGCAAAAAAGTAAAAACTCTCAACAATTTCCCGCAATAAAAATACAATAAATTGAACAACCAAATTTGATATAACAATACAAGGACACACCCAACCTCTTAAACAGATAAAACAATTTGCATACTGTGCAAAATCACAACTAAATTGTATTCATTGACTTGTAATGACCGTCATAATAAACAATAAGTTTGATGGAATATGTTATCAATTAGAAATTTCTCCTCGAAAGTCTTAGTCGGTACTGGTGGTGTGGTTACCATACTTGCCTCTTAAACCCAAGATCGCGCGTTCGAACCCGGCCGGGACCGATGGATTTTTTCGGGCGAAAAAATCCTAAGTATGGCTTCCTTCGAAAGGGAAGTAAAGCCGTGGGTCCCGTGTCGTACATTTACGGTACGAAAAAGAACCTCAAGCCTGAAAGAGAGGCCTCTGAGCAAAATTTGTCGGCCGTTTCACGCCCTGAATTGAATGGGACGCTGATGACCTGAGCTGTTAAAGAGCGTCCATAAATAAATCAATAAATCAATCGAAAGTCTTAAACATGATTAGTCTAGCAAGTTGGTGTATCTGTCGGCAGTGCGTACAAAGTCATTCAGCTGCTCTATCGTCATTCATATAAAAATTCTGCTGTACCTGAAATAAAATCCATGGATGCGCTGAAACAAGTCTCCCATACTCACTAAAATCATTACATAAGGCACATTTACGCCAATGTAGTCTCATATATTTTACTACATTACAGTAAAACTTTAAGATGAATGGTATCTGGTCATAGGGTTTATTCTGCGGGGAAGCTTCCGGGGCTAACAACTTTGAAAGAAAGCTGAAAAAAGTATAATCCAAGACGAAGAGACGAATCTCCGTGTGAAAGGAAGCAGAGAGATCGAGGAACCAATTATTAGCTGGCAAATCATGCTGACGTGGCTAAGTGAGCATAATAAATTATGGGAGAGAGAGTATCAATCAAGAAGGAAAATCGGCACAGGAAATACTTTAACAATGAAAATGAAGTGAAAACAAATTAATTAATAGAATCTAAAATTTTCTAATTCTGGAATTTTTAAATGGCCCGTATTTTACATTTTGATTAATGCTTTAATTAATAGGTAGTATTTAAATAAATAAGTTACCATCAGTGTTTTAAAAACTATGTTTCATTGCTAATTAAAATATTTAGTGTGAATTTTTTTTTTATTTAGAGTCTTTGGACCTGACTTCTGAGAAGTATTTGCCTGCATTCTGTGATGCATAAAGGCCATTTTGTATACATAAAATTTAGATCAGAATTTAATAAGGTGTGTGAATAAAAAATGTACAGTTCCAAGATTTTTTCTAGACATTGTTAGTTTCGTCTCCGTCTTGGCTCCATGTTAAGCTGAAAATTTTCTTCCCTCATCTTTTCATGGGATATAAAATACCAGAATCAAATCAGGAACATGTCTCTGGATTTGTTTAGTCTCTCAGAGGTAATAAACATTTTTTGAAACATGACTGCAGTAGCAACAAATGAAATGAAAGACGACGCGAAAACACTCATCAAATTATTTTGAATTATGAGTGTAGAGAGATCTGAAACCCAGCATGCTCTGTGTATAGTGACTCTAAAACTCCAAGCTGTTTGCGGAACATAATAAACCGTAGAATAGTGTCAAAGGTGGGAGCTGAACGATTAATCAATCCATGGTGCGGTATGCGCGCTCATGTTTGTTCTGTTAACTATTGTCATAACTTGGAGAAACACATTCATATCTGAAGCGAGTGTGCTTCTTGTCTGATATTGCAAATGGAATAAGCAAGCCAAGTACACGTTAATATAACCCATTTCATTTTATCTTTCTCTGACGGCCATATACTTTTTGACTACCATTCTTCTTATCTTTTCCCCTTTATAGTTTTGCAAAGCAACTTCCCTCGTTCCAGCCACCAAGTAAAGTTTATTGGATTGCCAATCGATCTCTTGCCATACATTACAGAGGTGATCAAAGTTACTGTATCGCTCTGATTTAATTCTTTTTCAAGAGTTTAGATGTTCATTATTGCGCACTTTTATAAATATATTTGTACAATAACGTTCGGATGGATTTTTTTTGACCGTGTTTGCAATTTATTACACATACATACAAAAATATCCACTTCAGCTCAAGAAGCCGCTAACCCATCACCTCAAGAACGTGAAACTCGCATGCTGACCGTTCGGACAAACAAGAGCGGTTACTTATATTGTGCTCTCATTACGCTACGTTATTTGAGTACACTACTGTTTACCACTTGACCTTCACGATTCCCAATAAGACTGGAGGTGAAAATTCCGCCAATGCAGACAATTGAGCTTACTGTCACGTTTATCACGTCAACTGTTTCAGTTGCGTTTCTATGTTACACTTTCTATTGTGTATTTGTGTATTGTGGAGTATGCGGAGAATGAGATACCTATACGCTAGAACAAAGAATATTTATTTAAGTTCGTTATAAGTAACTACTGTAGGAGATGCTAAATTTCCAAAAGTAACATCTCCATCGGGAAGTGCACTTTTCAAATTAACGAACAAAGTTCGAACCCAAGGCTTTCTCTTTGACAAGAAGATGAGACCGAAAAAAAGCTGGTTTTAATAGAGGAGAAGCAAGTTGGTGTATCTATTGGGAGTGCATAATAAGCCATTCAGCTACATCTTCGTCCATATAAAATTACTGCAGTGCTTGAATAAAATCCGAGGACGCGCCAAAACAAAATATCTGGAGGCAGTTTACAATTTTCGGGAGGAAGTATTTCGGCAATTATCTCGTAATTTTCCCCAAAGGATGTCTCATAGCGGAGAGCAGACACTTTGAGCATGCAATAATATAGGGATATATTATTGTATGGAAGATTTAGGCGTCATAGAAGATTATCAGCAAAAAGGAAATATTCAGTATAAGTTCATAGCTATCCTTATGGAAAAGCAAGGAAAAGAAGAAGAAAAAAAAATGGAAGAGGAGATGGAAGTAAACTTATTTTCCGTTACTACATTTCTATATGACTAGCTGGTTATGACAAAGGAAGATTGTGGTAACTTGAAAAATACGCTATTATTACTTTCTCTTCTAAAATATGATATAAAACCTATCATACATGTTGTATAGAAATGCAAATTGCGGTATAGAAACTAGTAGCTAAATGAGTTCTATATATTGTGCATATGCATATATTATGTATTTTACAATATCATATTAACTCTGATGGCATTCCAATAATACACGACAGAAATGGAATATGTTCAGTTCAACTGCATAGTGCTTGAGCTGGTGACCGCATTTTGCTTTCTTTTATAAACTTAACATCTGCACATCTCTCTTAATTATACTGCACAATACCAAATTTGAGAATTACCCTAAACTGAACTATAGCAACCGTAATACTCTCGTACATTTCCTGAACTGCAGTTGTAATTACGGAATGGCATTACAAAATTCAGTTGTCAGATGTTGCACTTTTGACTTCCTACTCCCACTTGACTGGGTTAGTGGTTGCTGGACTTCTACTAGAATATCACTGCAGGTGTTCATTCATAATGAATTCGGTTCAAGTTTTGATGCTCTACACTACACTAATAACAGTCGCATATGTTTCTACGTAGTCAATGCCAAATAATCGTACAACCACAGATTAATACGCTCGATAATCTCTCTCATTATATTCGCTTCTATACCACATTTAGTAATAGAGGGAGAGATGTTTGTGAGATGGGAAATGAAGAGAGAGATTATTAAGAAAAAGATGCCAATACCGAGGCGAAGCAGATTATAATATAGAGGTAAAATTGGTTATAATACGAAGAAGAAAAGACTGTACGAAAACGGAATAAATAAAAGACGCACGCACAATTTTATTTTGAGGAAGGGAATGGTAAAAGAATATGAAAGCGATAACAATGAAATGAAAAAAGAGTAATAATAATAATAATAATAATAATAATAATAATAATAATAATAATAATAATAATACAGAAAAGGGGATCAATTTCATAGGCTCCTTTCTCTTCGTCCAATCATCCTAATGATCTGAGCCGCAGATATCTATTTACCCCTTAGACGTAGGATTGCCGTATTCTGAAACCTTAAAATGATCACAATCTTCCCTTCACCAAGGCATTCCGCATACCAATTTAATCATTTATATCACTTTACAGTCTTCGGCATGTTTTCAACATCTAATTTTTTAACACTTTCTTGTAACTATGTTTAAACTTTTTTTTTTTTTTTTTTTGAGTAGTGTTTAACGCCCGTTTTTACTACTGAGGCACCACGGGCGGTGGACACTGATGATACATGAGATGAAATGATAAATTGGGAAAGGATATGTTTTTTTTTTTTTTAAGGAAGGAAGCGTTCCAGGCCTAAGTTTAGGTACCTCCCCGGCATTTGCCAGTTATGAAGACTGAGGAAAACCTGGAAAAAACCCCAGTCAGGGAGGACGGTCCTGGCGGGATTCGAACCGCAGACCTCCCGCTCATGAGTCCGTGCCTTAACGACCTCGGCCACCCGTGGCGGTATGTTTAAACTTACGAGCGCTGTTAGTAAGTCTGTGCATACTCAAAAGATGGTAGCACTAGATTGTTTTCAACATTACCTTGTTAACGTGATGCCTGTTAATGTTTGATATACGTGGTTATAAACAGTTACAAAGCTTAGTCTGTGTTTGAGAGCTATTTTCCTGTTTAAATTTATAAACAAGCTTTCCTTTTTATGAAAAGCGTTACCAGAAACTAAAGCGAAGCTGGACCAACATTATGGCGAATCTGCACCTACGCCTAGAACGGCGAGTTTAGATGTGCCCGAACGAGCACAAGCGATGCGGACCGTTTCGGACGTCCTGTCGAGGTAACAACTCTCAAAGTGATTGAAAAAATCTACTACATAGTGCTAAGGGATTGGAGGCTGGAGGTGTGGGAGATTGCCAAAGCTAGGGGCATATCGAAGGTTTGGAACTATTTAAAAACGGAATCCAAGTAAATTTCGGAGACAGTAAGTGATTGTCGACGAAGCGTGGATCCATAACTACATGTTGGAACAAAGAAATTGTCGAAATAATGGATTGAAACCGGAGAAAGCTATTCAAAGAAGACAAAAATAATACCCTCTCAAAGAAAGGTGATGGGAACTAATTTTTGGGATTGTCATGGCGTAATTTTAATTAACTTTTGGGGAAAAGGGCAAAACCATAACCTGTCAATATTATGCTATGATATTGGAGAATTTAAATGATGCGCTCAAGAGAAATCGCCCTCCTTTGGATGGTCCGGGACGGAGGAGAATACTTTCGGTAACGCCCGGGAGGAATGAGTTGAGGGAGACACCGGACGGTGACTTCGCGGACGTATATTGGGTCCCTAACATGTTTCGAGACAGAAAACATCGACGCCGGTAAAGGCCCCCCCCCCCCTCTGGTGTGTACGAGCCCCGTAATCCGCTTCCATTCCAGGAAACCATTCCAAGGCGCAAGTCACAATCATATCGCACCGGCCCCCAGCCCACTTCGCCCATTGAATGAAATGACATGAAAAGGAAGAGCGGAAAATTTGTAGGATGTAAATATCCATCCCAGGATTCGCCTAAATGACCAGGGGACACCGCGAAGAAATACGAAATCAGGTCCAATGGGAATGGGCCCGGAACCTCCCAAATACGAATCTCAGGCGTTACTAACTGAGCAACCCCGCTCGGTACGTCCTCATTGGTCCTGTTCCATCACGATAACACGCCAACGTACAAGTCTGCGATTGCCACCTCTAAATTATGAAAATAAGGTGTGAAGTCCTTCTTCCTCCTTCATACTCTTTGGATGTGGCTCCCTCGGACTACTTTTTGTTCCCATGAAAAAATGTCAAGCAGAAATAGCATATTGTAAAATAAGTGTTGAAAGGCATTCATTGCGCATCCGATTGTGATAAGTTGCAACTCGAGATTCACATACTATTTTTATACTGTCATATCGTAATGTAACTTAATTTTTATAATTTATTTTCATTTAGAAAATTATAAATAACTAGAAATGGAAATGTCGAACCGATTAGTATTTGTTCTAATGTTATAGTCACGCGTTAAAAGGGGGATAAAATGGAAATAAAAATCCAAACAAGTCGGTATGAGCGAAAACGTGACTTATTCACCGTTTACTGCAAAAAGAAATGTCAGGACAATTATTCAGAATGTTATGTTGGCGTATTTTCTGCAAAATTAAATATAATGAAAGCTTTAACATTATCTGGTCTGTTTTTTCTATGTTAATGTCTTCGTTACATCTGAGTCATAGTGTTGATATATCAAAGTATGGAAGTTTGATTACCTTCTTGAAAAGAGCATATGTTCGATATGTAGCAAAAACTTTCGTTGTTTTCACAATAGAAGACGTAAGTAAAACTCCTGATGCAGAATATTTTAGGAAAAGTGCTGTTGTTTCAAATCCTACTATTGTTAATAAAGTAGTGTAATACAGTAGTGATGTTAAGTTACTTTGCAGCTCTGATCTTCAATTCCAGTGCCATTATATTGTTACGTTTAGTTTCAAAATTAGGTAGACATTAGTGACATTACCTTATGGTACTGTTAAAAAAAATTTGCACCAAGTGAAGAGGTTGTCGCTGAAACAAATGAGTATTTTAGGGTTAGGATACATAAATTGGAAAACGTATGTTTGCATGTAAACTTTCTAAAATGTCTGAAATTAAATTTTACTAAGCAAATCCTTTCATAGAATCGAAGATAAATACATTTCTTTCCTTGGTTCATTGTTCTTGTATTTTTAGAGAAAAGAACCTTTAATTGCAGACTGAAATTAAATATTAAAAATTAAGATCCATTTTTAAAATCTCTACATACAGAATTATTTGTTTGACTATGATTTTCCATCATATGAAGTAAAAAATTCTTCAAATTGGGAAATTGATCAAACATGTTTTGTCCATCAATTTGTAAATCTCGCTTCCGGATATCGCAGGTATGACACAATCTTTCGATGCTGAAAATATATCCAAACATCAATGCGATTGTTTATTCAACCGTTCTATGCCAACTTTTTCATTCTTCATTCAGAGGATGTTACACAGAAAGAGTTCTTCATGCGTACGAAATAAAAATGAATAAACATGACTTTAAATGCGGATTAGAGGACGTCTAAAAATGTATGCGAATGGTGGTTTTTATCACAAAAATGCGGACATATTGACATATGGTAACCCTACTTAGACATATCTTTAATTAGAGCATTGTGATATGTACAGTTGGAAATGGGAGGGATATCAAAATTAACAAATTAACTGGGCTCGGTTCCATTTCGATGACGGATCAGGGGAATGAAAGAACCTATGGGGGAGGATAGGAATCGTTTGATGGATATGGATACACAGTAGATAATTGTAATGCAGGGAGATCTCACTGGAAGTACAATCGGGGTTAAAGTCTGAATGGGGATGGAGCAATACGTCAAAACTGGGGCCAGACTCAAGGGGCATGGCGGATGATTAAGATCACTAACTGATAATTTGCTCCATTTGTGAAGAGGATAAATCATGGACACGAGTTCTGGCTGAATGTGAAGGTACTGAAAAATGGAGGTAAAAGTATCTACTGCATTATAGGATCGAACAGAGGGAGATGATCATATAAGGCAGGGAATGAGAGATAAAAAAATTCTAATGAAAGTGAGACAGCTCAGGTCTGAAAAGGCTGATAACGGGGGGGGGGGGAACAAATTGGCTAAAACTGATTGTGTGTCATTCATGATTTCTGTATATTTTATATGTATTTTTAATATTTTTTAAAAGTATTTTTCTGTATTTTTCTGTGCATTATAACAGCACGTATATTGGACCCATGCGCATGTTAAACTGCTTTATTGTATTGTATTAGTATCACTTAATAAATGCACTTCTAGTAATATCTTGGCCGGATGCTAGCACTAGCGAACTTTCCAAGCGAAGTATTTGTCTACATGCCCCTTTATCAACACATTATCACCAAAACAATGGTTCTAATATGAGCAATTGACACAATCCAGAGGTTCATCACATACTATTAAATTTCTCAGTATGCATGCATCGTTACGAGCATCATCGTGCTCTTGATTTCCGGGCCCTGTCGACTCCGACCGTGGCACAATGACCTTTATTAGAATCTACAATCGTCGATAAATTGTTACATGTTTTAGGGTTTAGTTTCGGCAATGAAGTTTTAGCATTGGAGCTAAAGGAGGGTGTTAGTGGTATTTTGCACGGTATGAATTGCTGTATTTGAATTGTAGTCGAATGGTAACAGTCACACGGAACAATCTGCATCACCGCAGGTCGCGTGCAGCTGGAAGCACGTTCGCGGTTAGTAATGAAATTGACACAAATGCACGCACAAACCGCAGCCTATCCATTTACAACTCCCTTCAAAGGCAGACCACGATCCGACTTGCAGTTTGATACCGATGCTGTGCCATGCGGGTCCTATTCTTGTTTTTAATGAACAGAGACACATTCCTCGCTTGCTATGCTGGCATACGTACTACATTCAGATGGGTCTAAGATATAGCAGTAAATAATAGATTCACAAGACACACTAAAATAACATTGACATCCTGAATTGCAGAATGTTTCAAGTTTAGCAAACTTTTCAAAAGGACTAAAATTGTATGCATTTTTTCCCTAAATTGTTTTGATTTATAAATTCCAAATTTTATAAGAGTATTCCAGTTATAAGAGGCTTACAAGTTGAACCTTTTTCAGAGCTATTTTGCTTATGAAATGTGGTTCTAAATATTTCATTACAGGTTATTTATAAATTACCTCTTTTCTTCATTTTTTACAAATAATGAATGAAATGTTCATATTTCTTTTTAAAAAGTACTTAACTAAGGAATTACATATTTAAAATTGAAATTAAAAGCTTTTATTACCCAATTTTATATTTCAAATATTAGTATATTCAACCCTTCAATAAGACCTTGTTCATTTGGTCTGCATTGTTCTTCTCTTGGAGTTTCTCTTGTGTTTCCATAGAATCTCTTCAGAACACCCAACAGTTTTTCGCACTTTCAGATCATCAGCGTCCCATTCAATTCAAGTCGTGAAACGGACGATAAATTTTGTTCAAGGCCTCTTCTTTCAGGCTTGCGGTTCTTTTATGTGTTGTAAATCTACGACACGGGACCCATGGCTTTAATTCCCTTCCAAAGGGATTATACTTAGGATTTTTACATCTTAAAATCTATCCCGGGGTTGAACCTGCGATCTTGGGTCTACGAGGCAAGTATGGTTACCAATAGGCCATAAGTACATTGATGTATCCCATCGCCCTTTGTGTCTTCTTTCCATAACTCAAATATCTTATGGAATCTCTCATCTTGTTCTTCACTAACTGCCTGTAAGTTTTCAGGAAATAATCCAGCAGAGATACTGTAATTTGAGACAAACATTGCGTCGAGAAATTGAGAATTTCTGTAGCACGTTGCTCACAATTTTAACATAAACAGGATTATTATTGTTTCCTAGAAACCTTTTAATGACTCCTTTAAATGCATTCAAAACTCCTTTCTATAAGAGTCATAGTATTTTCAAAACATCTGTCTTTAACTACTGCTTTGATTTGCGAACCTGTAAACCTTCTTTTATTTTAGCATCCGAAAGAGTAGAGCATTTGTCGGTGAGATATTTGAAAGGTTCCATCTTTGTCAACCAGTTTCATAAATTGTTTTATTACACTCAAGTTTGATAATAAGAGGTGGTAAAATAATTTTCTTAGCATCCATTATATTATGTTTTACTGCCTGGAAATAAACTGGTTCTTTTTAAAATCCTGATCCTGCCGGAAATGTAAAAAGAAAAAACTACGGTTTGTTTGGTTTAAGAAACAAGACCATTTAGCTACTACATGAGCTGTCTAAGAGGAGGGTGCGCTAATTACATTCAAAGGGGCGGAGAAGCATTCTCACAGTCATCCCACTGCATAGCCTCTCAGTGGCAATTGTATTTGTAATACCTGTTGTGAAAAATTGCACCTTTTGGCAGTGAAATGTGTCAAATATTCCGATATGCTTTGCAGTGCAACATTACCGAGGTCTTATTATCTCTTTCTAAATTCCATATTTCAACCTAATCCATACTCTAAATAATAAATGTTTCAATATTAATGTTTTTTTTAATTAGACAGTTGGAACTGTATACTGCCACGAGGAATATAGTGATATCTCTTTCTACGTTTCAACTAAAAACAACTGCACTGTGAACCTCTTAATACAGAAGTACAGTCGCCACAATGGAAAAGGGGAGATAGAGCCAATGTACTTAAAGCTAGTACTTTTATTTTTGTGAAAGTAGAAAATTGTTCATTATTTAAACTGATAACGCGCTTTAACCTGTGTTAATTGATATGTTGAAAAGGATGCTCCTCAGTAGCAATACATTGGCAATATTTGCATTGGAAATTTTTTTATTTCAACTAAATTTTCTTCCGTGAGAATAATGCGGTTCGGAACATGTTTCTTGTCATTGAGAGACCATATCTCTCGTAACTTTTAATAAATTTGCGAGCATTTTCTCTGTCTAGAACACGATTGCCAAGACATTTTCTTGCTAATAGCCTTACCACTTCTCGGCAAGAATTCGTTTTTACAAACGTGTCGAGCATGAAAATCCTTTCTTTAAAGTAGTAGCATAACTAACGAGGATTAATTAAAAGACACCGTTTACACCGCAAAAGCACCGAGTAACACACTCGCTGACAAAGTCTCCCTCAAACTAACAAATAGTTGCTACCTGCACATGCATTATACGAGATTGACAACTGGCTTCTTCCAGTATGCAGCCACGATCTGCCGGCCCATAAATCAAATATCCTGACTGTATTATCACTCTAAATACCTTTTATTTTTAATAGTGTTTAATGCTTGTTTCTACTACTGAGGCACCACAGGCGGTGGACACTGATGATACATGAATTGATCATGATAAACTGAGAAAGTTGTATTTTTTTAAATATATTTTGTCAGCTGTTCCTTTTGCCAATGATTCCAGACTTATGGGGCACCCAGTTCAAAGCGTATAAGAGAAACATATATTCATTCAAATCAGTAAGGGACGCCTATAATGCAATATGACGGCAATTTCAATCAAATACTGATGCAAGAAAAACAAGTCAGTTGCATTGTCAAATTCAGAAATTGATAAAACGACAAAACCTTGGAATGTTGATACTCCAGACAGGATTTTTTTTTCATATTGCAGATTATGAACTTTCCTGGAGGAGTGGAGAAGCAGCAATTGTTTTGTGCGCACTATTTCTAAGAAAAGTTTGATAATGGAAGCCAGATGGACGAACTGAGTATAATACTTTTTTTTTCTAAAATAACACAAGTTGGGACTTATAAAATACCCAATTCTAAATTGATTGTTCAAGATTAAAATGCCGATAACTGTCCTGTACCATTTTCCAAGAAGTTATTATTAACAAGAAATGAAAAGGTATAAACCGATAGACTATTTATAGCTCAATTACGACTGGATTGCAACAAATGCGAAGAAATGAAATCCTACAGTGGACAAAAGAAGCAGCAAAACAAATATGGTTTGATGTAAAAAAAAAAATTCAATCTTTATTCAGCAGTATTAACTCTGTTGTAATGAAGAGTCGGCTTTGTAACGAAATCGTGGTATTATAAGGAATCGTAACATTGACAAGATATAACAAGAACATGATGTTGTGTAAGAGCACTCTTGATATCTTAGTTAGTGAAACATACTGTATAAACCCAAACTTAGAAAGACGTAGATGTAATAAATATTAAGGGTGAATTGCTTTGCCACCCAGAGGTGACGTGACCTGAAAGGGTCCTCAGAGAAACACTTACACAAACAAAAAGCAAGCTCTTTTCCACTCACTTAAAATATTTTGTCTACGTATGCATATTGTAGGATAGACAGAATTATTGTGCTGATGAAGTATTGTTTAGTTTTAAGCTTAACATACCCAAAACATCGAACCTCTTAGAACTTATGGTGTCAGGACCTAGTGACTGTTGACCTCAAGGTGGTGGGAAGTGTTTAACAATAACTTTTATGTGTAGTCTAGGTGATCAATACCCATTCTTAGGCATTACAGTGGTATAAAAGGTCCTTGAATTTATTCAGAGACAGGAGAGAAGCCTTGGTGCTTGCAGGATCCACGTCCTGCTGTATAAGAAAACCTTTCAATAAATAGTTATACTTTTAACAGAATTGGTTGCGTTATTCAGCATTCATTTGGAAATACCTCGTCTTTCCTGGAGGAGTCGACTTAGCTCGATTCCCCGAAGTGACGCCTATTATCCCAATATAACACCCCTTCTCGTCTTAGCCATCGAGATTGAATTGGAAAATTGTAGCTCCGCATTAAACAGAAGACCATCACCAAGTTGTAAGTCAGTCGACAGACATCACAGCTTGGACTTCGTTTAATAACATCCTGGTGGCATCTACACTGGCGTAGGCGATAATTTTCTGAATATGAGTAAACACAGCCACGTTAATATGGTAGAGAGATTAAAGAGGAAATGTCCAGGACAGAGAAGTATCAATAATTGTTTTTTACATAAATTTGTTGGTGTCAGCTGGAGCAATTAATTAATTACAATCATTGCCCAATTAATTATTATAAGTAAAAGGGTTCACAATGAAAGTAAACCTGCTTAATTATAGATAAATAACGACACTAAAACTATAACCTCAAATGACGATAGTCGTTAATAGTGCATGTTATTATCACTCATGAGTAGGTAACGCCGGAACTTTAGAACGGCAAATCCCCCCAGTGTAATGGACAGTGCGCGAAGCACGCGTACCCGCGATCTGCGGTCCGGCAATATAAGAATTATTCTGTATAATTCAACGACTGCTGATAATTTCCGGCAATTTAAATGAATAAAAGAAATTTTGTTATCGTGAGTTCAAAAGGGAAAATAAATTATTTTAGGAAATCACACCTGTCTGCATAATTCAATTTTTACCTGTGTATCATACATAAAACTTCTTTGTTCAAACTGAATTTTTCGGTAGCATTTCAGTGGACTTATAAGAGTAATCTAATGCAATTCACACCACCACATAGATGTCTTGAATAAACTTTTACTTTTTAGATGTGCAACGAACAAACTCTAATCTATGCAACTCGAACAAAATGAATGAATGAATGAATGAAGGAATGAATGAATGAAGTTTACGCCCGTTTTTGCTACAGAGACACCACAGGCGATGAATACTGATGATACATGAGATGAAATGATATATTGGGAAAGGGTTTATTATTTTTTTTTAAGGAAGGAATCGTTCCAGGCCTAAGTTTAGAGTACCTCCCCGGCATTTGCCATTTATGTGGACTGAGGAAAACCTGGAAAAAACCTCAGTCAGGGAGGACGGTCCTGGCGGTATTCGAACCCAGACCTCCCGCTCACGAGTCCACGCCGTAACGACCTCGGCCACTCATGGCGGTCCAGCTCGAACAGAAGGCAGCAACTGACACGGTATAAAAGAGCTGATAACGTAGCCTTGAGCGGGTCATTCACCGCTACTGCGCTATTAAAATAATACCGAGGCTATTGCAGTGCAAGAGAACTACGCAAATATGAGATCTAAAGCCCGGCTACAAATGGAACGTATTGTAGCAGATAATTGACTCAAGTAAAACATATCTACAATAATAGGTTGAAAATAAGAAATATTATATGTACTTTTTGTATCTTAGCAATGATGACCAACTTAACTTAAAATTCTTATGTCATTATAAAAAGAAATCATATTTTTCTGAAATGTTAAAAAAGTGTTTGGTAAAAATAACGTGTACAATTAGATTCGTGCATATAGAAAAATCCTCGATCTGGAATGCTTGAGTAGAAGGAATATCTGCAAAAATAATTAAAAAAAATGCTACTAAAATTCTGTTGGAAGGCAGTGGAACGATGGATATAGATTTATTTATATTATTGTTTGCTACACATTAAATCATCATCGGTAGCTTAGTACACATAAGATCTTTTCCCTTACCATTTTATTGTCGATTTTAAAGTCTTGACCATCTCCTGGCGCCACCATAACCATTACTAAGCAAATAGCCCGCTTTATTCCCTCTGCGTACGTTAGTAAAAATTATGGTCGGTTCTATGATGCTGCTGCCTAGAGAACCCGCGTACTTCATCTTCGACCAGTAATGTCATAAAAGGAACTAATTATTAGTGCTAACAGCAAACAGTCGCGAAACGCTGCAGTAGCACCAGAATTTCCAGCATGATTCGTTAAGGGATGCGGTTCCAACTCTAGAAGTTTAAAGTGTTACACAATTGCAACGTGCCACTTTTACCAATAGGTGAAAGTCTGTAAACACGCGTAATTGTGTTCGATCTCTTAATTGCCTCTACTCTCACTGTCTTCTTATCGTATAATTACCTCCATGGGTGGCCGAGGTCATTAAGGCGCGAACTGTGAGCAGGGGGTCTGTGGTTCGTATCCCGCAAGGACCGTCCGCCTTGACTGAGGTTTTTCCAAGTTTTCCTCAGTCCTCATAAATGGCAAATGCCGGGGATGTACCCTAAATTTAGGCCTGGAACGTTTCCTTCCTTAAAAATAATGGAATCCTTTACCAATATATCATTTATCTCATGCATCATCAATAGTCACCGCTTGTGGTACCTCTGTTGTAAAAACGGGCGTTAAAAACACAAAACACAATGAAATAAATTGTATAATTAGATATATTGTTACGTTTTTTCTTTGTATTTGCAGTCGACCCGTCAGTGTTCCCTTTATTTTAAAGAAAAACAAACTCATGGGATATTTCAAAAGATTGTAGAATTTGGTTCACTTGCGTTTCATTGCTATGACAGTAGTTATTTTCTCCAGTTTTTATTTTAATAATGAAATATACATTTTGTATCCAGCAAAGATGTGTAGCCATTGCAGCAGTTGTGTTATATGGCATGTGCTAAAGACCTTGACTAGTATGTGTTCCGTTAGCTCTGTGGCAGAGTGTGCTGTGATGTCGCGGGAGCGCAGGGCATGAAGTACTTTTTTTAAAAAACATTTGTAACATCAAATTAGTTTCGTAATATTGTTTCCCATACAGAGCAAACTTTAACGTTATCTTATATATATTTTAATGCAATATGCTGCCCATGCATTCCCTGCACCCTGCACATGTGCGAAGGACAGATAGATGACTTACGGCACAAATTCAAGAAGCCTGGGATGGTGTAGTCTCTCGCCCACACTTCTGTAGAAATCTTACATCTATGTCGCAAAGGTTCAGGACAGTTACACATGCCGAGAGTTGATACACGCGATATTAACGTGTATTCGTTTGTACGTGTTTTCACTTTAGAAGATAAATGTTTCTATTTATGTATTTATTTATTTGTAAAGAATACATTAGTTAGCGATTAAGTTTTTATGTGCATAGTTAACGTCATAAAACTCAAATGATAGTTAAAATATAATGCTATTAAGGCAACATGATGTTCCACATATACACTTATAAAACTAATAAACTTATAAAAAATTAAACAAAAATAACAAAACCGCTACTCTATCCTATTGTTCTCTTTCCGGATGATTATGATTGTGACCATTAAGTTTACAGGCAAAGAGCCCACTGCAGTGTGCCAGTCGCTGCATGCGCGTCGTGAATACAGCGTTTAAGAGCTTCCCCAAAGTTCTCTGATCGACACGTAGAATTTGGGGATGACTAATTTTTTTTGCCAAAGGGTGTGATATAGGCATTAAAAATCCAGAGATAAGTATTTCACTAAAGCTGTTAAATCAATTCATGGTGGCTATTTAAAAAGTCTTAGTAATAAATACTTTATTTGAAAGTATTATATTTTTAATGCTTACCTTGCATATTTAAAGCATATAAATCTGATTTGACATGTCGTTATGCGAAATCAGGCAGTATGTGTGTTTTCAGAACTTTTACCTTTAAACTTTTCACAATAATTCTTAGTTTTTATTGTTTTTTTTTTTTTTTGAGTAGTGTTTAACGCCCGTTTTTACTACTGAGGCACCACAGGCGGTCTTTTTATTGTTTAAAATCGCCTGTTACTTATGCATTATATCATCTGTACAATTATATTATCATAATCATTTCAAACGCGTGGAAATTTAATACTTTGAATTTAATTTTGATGGCTATTACATCCAGGGGTTATTTCTACAACTGAATGAGAACCAACCGTATAGAATGATGACGTAACTATACAATTTAATTTTCAGGTAACGTTACGTTTTCGTTTTCATTTTATTTTTAACGACCGTGCATTTTTTTCCATCCCAACGGCTGCGTAATAGCTAAGAAAATTGATAAGTTGAAGCAGTTGTTTGTCGTCATAGCCGACGATTAGTAGACTAGAGATACCCAAATGGTATTTGTGAACTGCGAAACCTGGAAATCGGAGTCTAAGATTTGTGCTTATTTTGTTTCTTGCTTCCAAATTTAAAATTCCTTATGTGTTATTTTCGATCATGGTTGCAGGAGTGACGTTTTTCAACTTAAAGAACTTAAGTTGGAAAAATAAGCCAAAAATAAATAAGTTTTAGTACCTAACAGTCTAAAGCATTGTCAATAAATTGTTTGTTTCTTGTTCTTCATTTTTTATCAAGGTTAGTGAAAAAAGAATTGGTCTATAGTGTTATCACATATAATATCACGAGAGGGTCTGAAATTACTACGTTTGTGAATGTACTGGAATGCTCAGACCCTCGAGTGATATTTATTAGGACTATTTCATGAATAAAATAAGAATTGAAATATAGTTCCTCTGAACTTGACAAATTGTAATAATTATATACTTGTACCTAACCTTTTTAAACAATACTCCGACATAAACATGTCCATTGTCAGTAACAGCAATAGAGAACAGACAAATTCGGGTTAAGGGCTATTTTATTCTTATTTCACGAATGAAATAAGAATAAAAGGGATATATATATATATATGTATATATAATGATATAAGAACAAGAATAAAAGGGATATATATATATATATATATATATATATATATATAGGGGTGGCATTTAAAATTTCAAACTTGGAATGGCTTGGTTGAGGGCGAAACCTAAAATGTAGCTAACATTGGTTTTAAACTTTTCTCTCAATATAACGTTTTATAACAAATAATTTTATTTAAAAGAAAGTTTATTGAGACTGGCAAAATTTGAATTGAAATCTCTGTATATGAAAATAAAGTAAAATGCCTATGCATGTATGTGTTTATATTTTCTGCACAGGTCTAAATTCTTTAATTTTGTATTAACACACTTTGAAACATGGAACAAGGTAAAGGCAACCTTAAAATGTTAATAAGCTACGCTTCCTAGTTATTTAATCCTATTTGAAATATGAAAAATAAAGTTATGATTTGAATGTTCAATCAACTTGAATCAAATTACCGAATTGCTTTTTAGAACATTACTGATATATTGACGGTTCTGGTGGTGTAGTGGTAACCATACTTCCTCCTAAACCCAAGAACGCGGGTTCAATCTCTGACAGGAACGATGTGTTTTTTGGGCGTAAATATATAGAAGTATGGTTTCCTTCGTAAGCGAAGTAAAGCCGTGGCTCCCATGTCGTAGATTTATGGAATGTAAAAGAACCTAAAGCCTGAAAGAAGAGGCCTCTGAGCAAATTTTATCGGCCATTTCACGCCCGGAATTGAATGCGACGTTGATGACCTAAGATGTTAAAGAGCGTCCATAAATAAACCAAATCAACAAAGGTTGAATAGTAGCTGTACACCATGGTTTCATTCCCCCCCTTTTTTTTTTCGGGAAATCTGAATAAGAATATTACACGGTTTTTCAGATTTAGCACCCAAAAACCGGCTTTTACGTTCTTAACAATTGAATACGTGCGTAAGACACTATTTTGGACATAAACGAACTGAGCGCAGATTAGACATGTCCAAATGTTTAATTTTATGAAAGGACCAAGAATAATCTTAGGTATCGTAAAACATTGCATTGAAATATTCCCTATTTATGTTGTATTTACAAGCACAAAAGCAGAACACATAAATATGTAATCTGCTGTTAGGAACAGTTTTATTTTTAAAGTTAGACAGAAAAGCTTATCCCGGAAAACACAGGGTAATCCAGCTAGTTGCACACAAAGCCAGAGAAAGTACCAGTTTAATAACACTATCGTCTTGAATTCCGCAATGTGTCGCAGTGTCAATGTCAATACATGGTGCTCCAGCAGAACGATTACCAGAGCCCGGAAATTCCGGCATTTATTTCGGTTAAAATAGGCAGGTAGAAAGTCTTTTTAAATATTGAAAATAGGCAGCAATATAACTAAAATAGGCATTTATTAAAAGTGAAAACAGAGTAATGTCATTCGTTATTTATGAAAATAGTATTTAAGATACTAAATAATTTCTTTATCACATAATTAAAGTACTTAAATTTACTTTTCTTGGTTACAAATAAACAAGAACTTTTCACAAATTATCAACTGTCACAATCAGCCCGCTGTCGGAACATTTTTCATCATGGAAAAAGAACGTTCTACTTCCACTGAAGTAATTAAAGTATATTTAAAACAACGACTATTTCCGAAGGGCTCACATCATTTACCTTTCAGGAAATCGTGGAAATGTTGATCAAGTAAAAGTAAAATAATTTTAAATAGTCCTGACCAGTGAGCAAAAGATACTTAGTGTTCTAGTCGAGTTCATTTTCTGTTTTTCATGCGTTTATAGGGGAATCAGGTTAGTATCTCTCTTACTTCTGTACTGAACCATTGTAGGGAGGGTTTATTGCACAGCTGTACTGTTTTCCTCTTTCTAGCTTGCAAATGTTTGTTACATTTATGTAGCTTAGAAATTACCCCGTCCACGAATTTCCTAGAATTGTGTCGCGCAGATGGATGCAAGGTTATTCGCCAGGACTATTCAAAACTACAATACTTCCCTCATCATCTCTATTTCCTGGTATTCGTATGCACAAGATAACCTTGCATCCCTTTCACTAATGTAGGTTCCGTTATTTAAACAGCTTAAGGAATGGATTCAGGAAGTTTTTATCTGCTTGAAAACAAATAAATGTATAAGATTCTCAATAGATTTTAATGAGGTGAACATGCCATTTAATTTCATAACTTTTTTTACTTCGATATATTGAAATCTTTATGTACTTTTTAAAATGTGTAAATAATTTCAGAAAAAAAACCATAACGATCCAAAATAGGGAAAAAAGATTTTAAAACCTTAAAATGGACAACAGAAGCCAAAATTCTCAAAAAAAAAAAAAAAAAAAAAGGCGAAATGTACGGAAACGTGTTCATTTCTATCTGACCCTTAAATACATTCACTCAGAAAGAAAAGACATTTTGCCTAATCCGGACAAGGGATATTACATTACTGTGTATGTGTAACCCAATCCAGAAGAGAGACCAGATATTATTTTAAATTTGGTTTGTTCCAACTATTTCAACTACAATTTCGCTAACTGAATAAGAAAACCAGGTAAATTTGCTGTACACTTCTCATGTTTCACTTGCTTTCCAAGTTATATGTCTGATAATTGTCTGTCCAGAACTTTAAAAGCCCCAAACAGCTTCTCACTCAACTTCTTGCCACGTGTGCACGTAAATATTTTCGCAAGAGGAAGGGTTTGCTGTTTAAACAATAGGGAGGGAGAGAACTTTATCTGTTTTCTATTTCAAAGTCCTAAACTAATAATGAGCAAAGTTAGCTTAGCCTTGATTAATGTGTTAAAAGTTTTTGGCCACATCCATAGCAAGAGATCAGTGTATGTGATACAGAAACTCTTGATGTACAATGTTGGCTGAACCGTGTTCTAGCGTTAAACGCAGTCAAGGGAGGAGAATGTTGCTCTGGAACTTTTAAGCAAAGAGTAGTTAACTTAATGAATTACCTTTTGCGAATGACAGTAACTTTACTTAAGTGAAGTATGAAAGGCCTATCCTTGTAATGTTAAATTTACCAACTTTAATTCTCATTTTCTCAAGAACTATTAAATCTAATGCAACGAAACTTTTGCAACATCCAGATGCACATAATTGAAATTTTCTGATTTATTTTCACTACTATACCATGAACCTAAAGCAAACTATAAATTATTTTTAATTATTTGCTTTTTTCTATTTTTTTCCCCAATATCATGAATAAGTGGTAAACGTTTCAAAGTGATAGCTTAAAAATTCTAAAAAAATGGGAAACTTATGCAAAAAATGTAGTTTTTGAATAATTGTAGGCAAAAATGTTTTTACAGAAAAACAACTTTTTAGGGAAACAGCAGCAATTTCTCCAACATTGTAAAATAACTAAAAATGATGTATGTATGAAGATGTAATGAAAATACCGATTTATGAAATATAACTTTTCTATCACTCAAGGCAAGCCACAAGTCTTCTAGAGCAAATAGTTCCTGAGACTATTAACTGAACAAGTGCTCAAGAAAGACGTAAAAATAAATAAATAAATAAATAAATAAACAAAAAATAATATATAATTAAAAATAAATAAAAAAGGCTGCTGTAGTGACATAATTAAATTTTTGATAAAAACACTTATAACCAAGAGACATGAATGAAAATCATACCAAAATAAAGAGAAAATTCTATATGTTAAAATTGTACAAAAAATAAAAATATGATTTTTGATTCCCCCCTTTTACCTTTAATACTTCCCTTAAGGTTACTTTAAAGCTATGTTACGCTATGAGAACAAAATAATAACTTATCAAGCTGCTATCGTTTCTTTGCGTCCAATTTCCACCTTTATTCTATACTGGGTGTTAATGAACTATATCGCAATAATTTCAGACGAAAAATAACGGAAATATAAGGTGGTAAAGGAGTTGAAATAATAAATCAACATTAAAGCAAAATGGGGTAAAATTTCCCTTTCAATGTCTTCAATCCTGTTTTGCAAGCGAGGAAATCCATATTTTCAATAACTCGTTATAAGCATTTGGGTGTTACAAAAACCTCTTAAAATCTCCGACTAATCATATTGCACTACAGCACTGAACAACTGTTAATTCATTTATTGTGTTTAGTTTAGGCTAGAGCACTTGTCTCTAAACTTTTTTGACCCGCGAACTTTCTTTATAAAGACCTGAACTAAAAAAAAACCCTTATTAATATGCAAAATGTTTAACAATGTTAAATAAGTCTACACTTGCTGTTGTTATGCCATATAGGCCCAGGTTAGGATTCCCTTCCAAAATTGAGTTAAATGGTTAAAATATTGAAACTGTATACATAAATTCAAATAATTATGCATTTGTTTCACTTTTAAAGTATTAGGAAGTTAACAAAACAATAGAATATTTCCATTTTTCTAAAGTCACATTTATGCATTTCATATATTTTAATTTAAAAACACACTGAGAATACATTTTTTGATATTATTGAAATATTTTATGTAGTGAGAGTATTCACGTGGGCTTAAGTTATATAATTGTGGAGTAGTTTCAATATTTTAAACAAAACAGTGCACCTTTCTTACCAAATTTATGCTTTGGATAACACAGGGCTTTGAAATCAGGAACCACAGAATTTGAAAGTGATCTAAGAATTAATTTAACTTCTGTCACCTTGCGCCCATCACCATGTCTTCTCTTAATAACACAGACTAAGGAAACTATTGCCTCTCTTGAACACATGCCTCGTTTTAAAGAATGTCGGTCCTGGTGGTGTGGTGGTAACCATACTTGCCTTCTAAATCCAAGATCGCGGGTTCAAACCCGGAAAGGATCGATGGATCTTTTTGGAGTAAAAAGTCTAAATATGGCGTCCTTTGGAAGGGAAGTAAAGCCGTGGGTCCCATGTCGTACATTTACGGCACGAAAAAGAATCTCAAGCCTGAAAGAAGAGGCCTCTGTGCAAAATTTGTCGTCCGTTTCACGCCCTGTATTGAATGGGACGCTGATGACCCGACATGTTAAAGAGCGTTCGTAAATAAACAAAATGAACGTTTTAAAGAACCGAAAAAAAGTTTTATTCACGATGGTCAAAATAGTAACAATAATATGCCTATTCCAAATGAAAAGACTTCGGGACTCCAAGGGGTTCGCAAACCACAGTTTGGGAAACACTGGTTCAGAAGGAGCAAATCAATTGATTATTTGTATAAGATTATAGATAAAATCTTGTGAATTATATTAGTGACATTAATTCAGGACATTTTAGAGAATTTTGTTAAATATTACATTAAAATTTTGATTTTAATTTAACTTTATGTTTTTATTGAAGTAAAATTTTCATTGATCCAGAAAAAAGTGTCTTAATGTTCAATGTTTCCAAATGGGCAAAATAAATTACAATTTCTACTTGTCAAAACAATAACTTTAATGGTACATTTTGGACACATTCATGTGAATCATTGTAACTGTATTATGCTAACATTTTGTTGAATATCCTTTCGATTTGATTACTACCTGTATTCTTCGTAGTATTGAGTTCACCATACAGTGGAGATCTTCTGATGTTATCATAACTATGCAGCTGTATTTTATAAAATGAAGGCTAATAAACATATGTACAAGGATGGAGGGAAGGATTGGAAAAGGAAATTTTATTGTTTTGGATTCTAAGGGGCAATGTTATTTCTTCCTTTTAGATGATAGTTTTCCGCTGACTCATATTTTGCCACCACTGTTGAGACTCTGATGCTGCATACTTTTATGGTCCTGTGACCATAGGGGAAGGAGTATATGGAGACTGATAAATTTTTTCATTATGGGAGATGAAACACAAGCTATTGTTCATAAACTATCCCACTTGCCGTGGGATATGTGCCTTTTTTCGCACAAGCTATGACGATCACTCTGACAATTCTTAATTTGATAAAGGCTGATCCTAAAATGAACTAATCCTGAGAGCAACTGAACTCAACTGATAAACCTCTTCCATTTAATACTCTTCCACTGAACAGAACTGAACTGACCGTGCCTTCTTCCACACTGATAATGCCCCACACTGAGTACTCTTCCAAACCTGACTGCTTTCCACTAACTGAACTGAACTGAGAAAACTCTTCCTCTGATAATGCCCCGCTGAGTAATCGCAAATTACAAGACTAAATAAATATGGCCTACGTGACTTTTTAAATGTAGATATCAACCCAAGCTTAGTTTGTTCCCACGAAGAGGTTATCGATCTGTTTTTTCATCCCTGTAGTTGCCATATGCTTAATTATGCTTACCCTGCTTTATATTTCTCCAACAGAATACAAATGAACAATCTTACTCAAGGATTCTCCTTTAGAAATTTCTCCAGAAAACACCGGTTTGCTTGGGTCATCTTTACAAATAATGGTGCAATAGCAACATAAATTCCCAGGTCAGGGTTTATGGCTGGGGTAGCTTTCTGCACACTTGCAAGAAAATAATATTCTACACCCAATAGTTCAACATTTGTACAGGAAACTAAATGACATTACACTCATGACTATAATAAGGAAGTTACATAGAATTACTTGCTATAATTACTCTCATTAAATATGGGGATGGCAGCTCATAAATACTGTCTGAACCTTCACTCTAAACCATGAATGGATGATGGCTTCTAGCAGCTCCCTCTTGTTACTGGGATTCCGACATGACACAAAAATTTTCAGTGTTTGACCATAAGTTTTCAATTGGGTTGAAGTCAGGACGGTTCTCTATCCAAGGGAGGACAGTATATGAAGTTTCTGAACCCTTTCTGATTGATTCGAGCGGCAGGATACTTTGAACCATCCTGCTGGAAGATGCACCGCTGACTCTCACCTCTCTCAAATCAAATGGCAGCAGTTTTAAGTCTTAAGATCTCTTCTTGGTATTTTTGGCATTAATGTTGCCCTCTAACACTGGTAGGCGCCCGATACCATGCCTTGCCATGCTTCCCCGTACCATGATGCTGACAGGATGCTTCATATTGGCGATGATGCACTCAGGCAACATGTCCTCACCTGTTCGGCGAGGCACAAACGTAACGCCATCACTTCCAAAGATGTTTCATCGCTCCAAACGACTTTACCCCAGTCTTCTTGCGCCCTATACCTGTATGCCAAATCCTACTCCACAACTCTGGTCTATGCTTTTGGTTGATAAGACTTCTTTCTGGAGTTCTACCCAGTAGACAATTTTCACAAAGTTTTTGTCTGTTTGTTTGGTGAGAGACTTATGGCCCAGAAGTTCTCAAGATGAGTTTACCTATATTTTTTGCCACACTTATCGATCTTGTAGGAAAGGCTTGAGTAGTTAGTTTTGGTTTTCTGCCACTTCTTGGAGACGTTCTTGTGTTTCCAATTATTTCCTACCACTTGCAAACTTTCCTAATATCTGATTTTGTAGCGCAACACTCAACCTTTTCGCTGTTTCTTCATAGGAATAGCCTTCTTCACAAAGTGTAACAGTCGTGCTCCTTTTACTTGGTGAGCAATCAAGTTTTGTCTTAGAAGCAACATACACAAAATAAAAACGAAATATGTTGATTTAGCAATCTTTGTATACCTTCTAAGTTTTAAAAAGGATAAAAATTTCACGAAAAGTTTCCAGAATTAATGCCATTGCTGTAGTTTATTTCTTTATTTCTTGTTTTTATTTTTCTGATGAACTATGTTCCTATAAAGATGTAAACAAAAAAGTAATAAATGAAACTAGATATCAGTGATTCGCTTTCACTTGACGTCAGTATCATACAAAATGCTCTTTATCATGTGATATCATTTCGAATAGAAGCGCCATTGGTCACTGATTTGCTGGTCCTTTAGAAACCTTTTGCCTTTGTGAACAAGCAGACCTCAAGTTCCCTATTTCAAATTGTTTAAGAAGTTCCCTCTACAATCTATGAATTTATTGAGCTCATTAACTTTTAACATTTATTTTAATTATTTATTTTGTGTGGATTCATAAATACCGTCATGCGAATAGCATTCCAATCATTTACATCTCCTTTCAGCGGGTGTCCAATCCGATGGTTTCTTGGACCATGCTCAATTCTCCATTCTTTTTGCTGTATGTCTCTGTTTGTTTAGTCAGGCTTTATATGAAGACACTCAGTGTAATAAAGTGGGAAATATATTATTTATGTAAACGGAGTATTTACGTAACAAGAAAATACATTGCGGACCAGTAAATAGTTTAAGTTTCAGGATTAAAGTGAAGAGCACGCTGTCTATAATAACATACCAGCAGAAGATGTGCGTTTATGCTCATGTATGACTGAAAACACGACCGGGGCAGTTATTAAACAGTGTAAACTACAGTCATAGTTAAATAAGTTATTGAAAATAGAGCGATCTATCTCTTATATAAGAATTTATACAAATTATGCGTACCGAGTGCATATTACCATCAAAACCCAATGTCCGTGCTTTGTTTAAAAGGCAGAAAAACAGATTCCGCCATATTATTATTATTATTATTATTATTATTATTATTATTATTATTATTTTAGAGAAGAGCATCCTGTAAAAATAAACCTGAGGAAATATGAGTTAAAATTGAAGTAAGTTTTTGAAAATTTACCCGAAGGGGAGCAACATGAATGTAGAAGACAGAAGATGTGTTCAGTGCTATCGTGCTCCTCATTCTGGCCGCGAAGCCTACATCAACTCTTGGCTGGTCCGCAAGTACACAAGCACATAAGCTCTTCGGAAATAAATAAAACTGGTGTTACATGAAAACATGTGACAGCAGAAGAAGTTGTCAATTCTAAAGAACGAACTTCACATATTTTTTTTTTTCAATCACAGTCTTCTTAATTGACTACATATTAATGGAACAACAAATAAATTTCAACTGGACGAATTTCTTGGAATGAAGAGATGTGGAAACGAAAAGAAGAAGCAGAAGAAGAAGAAGAAGAAGAAGAAGAAGAAGAAGAAGAAGAAGAAGAAGAAGAAACGTGTTTTAAAATCACGTAGCATACATTTCTTTTTCGTTTCTCTATTCACATTCCTGTCCAACAATCCTGAAATAAATGTATTTGCCATATTTCTCCAAAAAACTTAGTGTAAAATATTCGAACTTACATGAAAGGATTTTGATATTCACGATAGACCTTGTTCTTGTTAAGGGAAAGGAATTGTGAAACTTCAGCTAGAGCTCAATGCAGCGAAAATTCTTCGCAACATCCCCATTGAGTATCATTATGGAACTATACAATCTGCAGCAAATTTCATAGCAATGCTAAATAATTAAAAATTAAAAATTTTCCTTTATTAACGTTTATTCTTAAAGTTTTACTGCTGTTGCTTTCCAGTAGAATGATTATAAATGCAACATGTGTCTATATTGTTTTATATAACAAGATCATAAATATAATAAATTGTAAACCAAATCAATGTTTTTGTATCTGAGAAAAAACTCTTCTTTGAGTTTCAGCAGTCTAAAATGCCTAAATGGTACAGCTATGGAAGCATATTAAAAAGACAATTATTTAATTAATGATTTAAGGAGATGTTACTTCTGTTGAAATTCAATAAATGTAATTCTCCACAGTCATATTTTGTCATATATTATCAGTCAGCAAAATAAAGTATGTGCATTTTAATTATTAAAGAAGGATTTTGCGTAAATCGAATGCAAACAGTGATTGTGGACTTGATGTTACATTACCATAGACATCCTCTGCTTACCAGTAGACTTTGAAAAAATACATTTTTTGTTTTTTTACTGATATGTTGAGATATGAAATATTACTTTTCATACTTTACCATTTGCTCATGTAATTTGCACCGAAAAATTTGGCCGTCAGTTAAAAACATGTCGGATCCAAAGTCATAATTTTGTAATTTATGATGCAAAGATATACTGAATTTTGGCACGTTACTAGTAACCATACTTGCTTCGTAAACCCAAGATCGCGGATTTGATCCCGGTCAGGGTCGATGGATCGGGCGTAAATATCCTAAGTATGGCTTCCTTCGGAAGGGAAGTAAAGCTGCGGGTTCCGTGTCGTAGATTTACGGCATGTAAAAGAATCTCAAGCCTGAAAGAAGAGGCCTCTGAGTCAAATTTATCGGCCATTTCACACCCTGGTTTGAATGGGACGCTAATGACCTGAGACGTTAAAGAGCGTTCATAAATAAACCAAATCAACAACAACGTTGCTAGTTATATATAACAACTGAAAACTACGCAATGAAAACTGAAAGAAGATGGTATAAAATCAAGAAGTAATTACACTCTGTCGACTTCAACTAGCGAACTATTATTGTTTTTAAAGAAAGTATGAAGTGGTTGAAAGGCAAGCGTAAGTAGTAATTTCAACCGTTCCTATACTGTGGCGCTCATTATTGTTTTAAAGGAAACTTGAATTGACTGGAAGAAATACTATCATTGTTGCTGTTAGAGAAAGAACTTAAATATACATGTGAACAATTTTAATATAAATAATAAAGAAATAATTAAATTAAAGCAATAAAAGACATTTGTTTAGTAAAAAAGATATTTTTATTATACGGGAGAAAAAGGTAAAATAAAATTTCAGCGTTTTGATCACAAATATTTATTTTGTATAGATTCACCTTTAAGTTTAAAATAGATGTGACAAATATTAAAAGCATTCCGTCAAAGGTATGGTTTCTGATCATTACATTTCAAGAAGCATGTTACAGGACCTGAAGCTGGAACCAAATCAACCAAATCTTTTGAAAGTTGTACATGAAGATGAGCGAACCGTGTTCCTTGTGAAACACAGGGTTGATCGTGATTTTTGGAGGAAAAAAAAAGACCATTCGAAGCAGAACGACTGTAAAAACAACATTAACTGTGCTGTGAAAAGTCCAGAGATTATTACGGAAGACTTAAACATCTCTAGTGTGATTTCATTTCGAATAGTATTTGTGCAGAAGCGTGCAACAAAGGCGAAGGAAGTCGTTGTTTGTTAATTTGGAGGAAAACGGCTTTTTCTAATTCTGTATTCCTGTAGGTAGAAAACGATATAACTTTCGCTCTAACAGTGAGGATGCAGGTAGAGCTATTTCATTCGGGCTGTCCTTTGGCACATTCTTTTGAATGGTCACAGTCAAACGTTGTTAACAAGAAGCATTCGGCCTTGGAGACCTTGCGCAGTTCATTCCTCCCTGCCACTGTGCGTGACCACGCTTACGTGGAGAGCTTACATCGGTGTAATATCAGCTGTTGCTACGGTTTAATTTACTGCAAATACTAACAATTTAGTCGGACATTTCTCATCCCATTTCTCAGTTACTTGAATGCTCTAACCCCACGGTACAGCTTTGTTATTCCAATCAAACGTATTGTGAGGCTTATATACTATTATTTCTTACCGTGCAATGATCTCTCTAATGCTTTCATTACTTACAGTATGGGATATGTGTAATAGACTAGTAATACATTATTTTTAAACTGTACTAGGGATCTTTATAAGCCGACGGTGTTATAGTGTTGTACGAGTGTAGTGATAGAAATAATGCGATTGAGTATCATTGGAGTTATTTATTTGTATTTATGAACATATTGTTAACATTTGTTTTTTAAATAAAACTTCTACAGTGCGATCAGTAAGGTCCCCCTCCCGGGCGCGGGATTTTCCCTATGAGCGCCGCGTCGTGGAGGGGGTAACAAACCTAGTTGCCTACTAGTTTACCTTACTGATTGTCGCAGTCGTAGCGTAGCTGTTCCCGGGTTTGTGTTGTTGTGTTGTTCGTTTCTTAATTCGGCTGTATTCATAAAGTGTTTTATGTCTCGTGTGTTTATAACGGTACAGCGAGTCTTTATGTACTATTCATATGTGTTAAATCAATCAATGGTGAAAGCATCATAGGACCATTTTTTTTTAGCACACAGTTGATTCTGTTACTTTTGTGAATACTATACTAGCCCCTTTTTGGAGAGAATTAACCGACAGGAAGCGTGATCATATACCTTTTTTCAACAGGACTCTGCCACTGCTCACACTGCGAATAATTCCATGAGAGCAATTCATAATGTGTTTCCACAAGAGAGAGTTTATTAATAGAGATATGTGACTCCCTTGGTCTCCCGGTTTAACTATGTGCGATTATTTTCTCTGGGGTAAATTAAAAATGTCGTATAAAAGACGAACTCAAAGATATATTCGTCAGGAAATGTTTTTTTAATTTCTCATAATGAACCACATCGAGTGAAGAATAATTTCCTAAAGAGATGCCAAAATTGTGTGGAGAATGAAGGCAGGCAGTTCCAGTATCTTATTTGATATTTTTTAAAATAAAGAACTCAAATTGATTTGTTATTTGTAGTACGGTTGATTTGTTTTATTGTTTTACCTTTCCCATTAATCACCGAGGATCGACTGGCCGACTAACCGGCTAACGAGTGGCGTTCTCGTCCATAGGCAGAAACAATCCGGAAGGAAACAAAACTGACCACACTGTATTTTTTGTTATTTGAATTATTCGCGGCTATTGTCAAAGAGGAAATAGACTTTGAAAGTCAGTTTTAATAATGCTTGTCTAATTTAAATACTTGTAAGTAAAGTAAGCATCAGTGACATGTTTGGATGTATAGAAAGACTTGCAAGCACTGAAAAATTAACCTACTAGGGTTGTTCAATAAAGAAAATTCATACTTTTTTTTTGACTACATATCTTTACATACTTTCATACTTTTAATCTTTCTCAAAGTAGTACCCGTTGGATGCAAGACACCCGTCCCAGCGTTTCCGCCAGTCTACAAAGACATGCTGGAAAACATATTTTGACAGGTCGTCGTTTCTTTTGGGGAAAAAAGAAAAAGTCGAAAGGTGCTAAATATGGACTATAGGGAGGGTGTGGTATACACTTCACATTGATATTTGTGAGACATTCAGTAACAAATATGTGCGATAAGCTCACGTGCATATAGTATTGTAAAGTTTTCAGGACATCTCTGTAATATTGCCAGTTACAGTTATGTGTACGCATGACTTGCTGCTAAACAATTCCTTGAATGTCGAAAAATGAGATGACCATAACTTTCCCAGCAGAATATGAAAAATTTTACGAAAAACTGTGAAATGTGAAAAATAATATTGCGCTTATTGGATTATAAACTTATTAAAACATAAGATTTCAGTACTCGGCGTTTAATTATCTAAAATATGAAATTTAATGTTTTCCCTCTATGTAATAATGAAGTATTACAACATAACCTGTGATCACCTAACGGAAAGAAATACAAATTTTTCCGGCTAGACTATGACTTCTGTCGCCAGGTGCTACTATAGCTATTCAAAAAATAAACTTACGGAAACTTCACCACAAGAGAAATATCACTAGTCATCGCGTCAAACTAAACGAAACAGTAACACCCAGATCATAAACTGTTCGATATTTCGGCATAGACTATTAAGTTAGTATGCATCTATCACTAATTTAATTAAGAAAATCAAACATCCAATCTGTCTGTTGATGTCAATGTACAAATACTGTTTAACATTTGTTGTAGAACAAATATCTCGCTGCTATTAGAAGTATAAAGAGGAACTTTAAAAAAAAAAAAACACTGTAATGCACCGAAAGATATTATAAACCAGCACAGCACTGGAAGACATCTACAAGAGATAGTACGAAAGAGGTGTTCCGAACCTTAGTGCCTTTAAAGTGAAGTTTCCGGGCTTTTCGGCCGTGGTCCAGAAGATATTAAAATACCCGATGTTTCGCCCGTCTCTCCGTCGGGCATCTTCAGAGGATAACTAAAGATTGGGTATATGAAGTGGCGTTTGGAGTAGCACCCGTCTAATATATAGGCTGGAGTAATATGTATGTGCTTCCGCCAATAACATTGATTTATATTTTACTGACTAAGAATAACGCAATGTAGTTGTGTTGATCCATATCGAAACCTATAGCTCCACATTGAAGCGTTGAAAACATTCATTCCTACTCTCAAAACACTTATCGTCAATTCCCCTTTCTACACGTGTATATATGTAAATATTTTTTCCGCACCTAGTAAATAATTGAAAGCATGGAATTGTATTGAACATTCCTTTGTTATGCCAACTTAGTCATTATAGACGCCGTGGTAGATATTATATAACACTTTTTTATTTTGACTTTTTGTTCACTATATTGACTCAATAATCCCATAATTGATGCTCTAGGTTACAAAAATTCTCTTTGGAACATTCTTTAATTCTGGTTTTTGGACCAACATATTCTTGTATTAGCCTTATGAATATTTAGGCTAATACTATAGCATAAGGTAGACTTAATTATTAAATATTGTTGATAGCCCGGGAATGGTTCACAATGTAGTGTGAGGGTACCTACGTAGAATTAGCAGCATATTTGTATTTCATGTGACAGTTACTTGTTTGAACTTGGGGGGGAGGGGAGACTAGCTCTGCGCATGCGCATAATATGGATGCGTTGAGCTTCAACGGTTTTTTTTTTCGGAGAGCCTAGCTTGGAAAGTCAGAAAGAGAGACACTATACTATCAACTCCATGATGGGCCATCTTGAGAAAGGCCAGCATGAGTGTAGGCAATTCTTATTTTTGTTATTAAAATGGTATGGTTAAATTTAACAGTGTTTGTGTTTTCAGAGATTATTTCGGTGTATTATTTCCTAGTTTTCATTTCATTTTTGGTAGTAATGTTTATTATATAAATTGATTTATATGATAAATCGTGTCCGTCGAAAATGATTAGTGTTTAACGCCCGTTTTTGCTACAGAGGCACCACAGGCGATGGACACTGGTGATACATGAGATGAAATGCTATATTGAGAAATGAATTATTTTTAAGGAAGGAATCGTTCCAGGCCTGAGTTTAGGGTACCTCCCCGGCATTTGCCATTTATGAGACTGAGGAAAAGCTGGAAAAACCTGAGTCAGGGAGAACGGTCCTGGCGGGATTCGAACCCCAGTCCTTCCGCTCACAAGTCCGCGCCTTAACGATCTCGGCCACCCGTGGCGGTATGTGTCCGTCGACTTGGTGATGAAGAACCAGAAATAAGCGGGTACTCATCAGTAGGCCGACACTATTTTAATACGCATAAGGAACATAAGAGAACAATTGCAAGAACACATAGGTAATAGATGGAATACAGAGATAGCAGCAAAATGCGAAGAACATGTTCAAAGAATACATTCTTTGATATTCCACAGGCAAGCAAAATTATATAAATCACAAGAACTATATCTACAAGGTTGATATCGTCAAAGATGGAGAGAACAGTTTCAAGACTAACTTCGAAACAGATCGCATAGACCTAATCCTTGCAAGGGAAGAAAAAGAATATCAAGATATTTTTTCCGCGAATAAAGCTTCTCATTAATAGAACTTTAGGAAGTACGGTGAATTGCGTAGGCTGGGGCTCGCCTAGATTTTTACTATCAAAGAAGAATATGAAAGCATTGCAGCCTTTCGTAATTACTTACCTGTGTGAAAAATTATTCTCTGCTCTCATTTATTGATATAGAAAATAAATCAATATACCGTTTGGAAAACGTAGAATCAAAATAAGAACACAAATTTCTCTTATTAAGCCTGATGCATCAGAAATACAGCATCATCTCTCTCATTCAGGAATTAAAATTAATGGGTAACGTTGTGCTATCGTATATAGTTAATTAATATTATCACGACCCTGGTTCTTTAGCTTAAAAACCATTAGTACGAAACTGTCTACTCGTTAGGGTATAATTATGAAATCAAAGCTCTTTTTATTCACTAGATCACATTATAGGAGTTATTACATTCTTCCGGGTTATGAAAGAGGGAGTGTTACCCCTCCCTTATTTAACTGTCTTACAATATACGAGCTGGAGGGAAGAAAAGTGTGATACACGATGTGTCCTGCCGGTTTGGTTGTCTGTTCCAATTCTGTTACTCCTAACCTTTTCCACGACTTGCTAATACGTGGGAAAAATATCAACTACCAATCAGGTTAAATCACAAGACGTGCTTCTAGAAATTTTTACATAGCTGACAACTAACCACCATTAACGGGCATTCTCCTTGAAGAATCCCCCTCCAAATAATATTAAATTAACGAACACACTACTACAATCTAAACCATACATATGTCACAATATTAAGGTTTTGTATACTTTTTAAATGTAGTATCATTGTTATGATTATTACTGTGTAAGTATACACAACAATAAAGGGTAAATATTCGAAAAAGTGCATTTATTTGTTTGTTTGCATCTTTAAAGTTTTGTAAAACTAGAACAATTTTAATAAATCTTAGGGGTGCGCGATATAAAGAGATCTTTAAGGAGAATTTAATAACCGCTGCTCTATTGCCGTAATAACTACACACGCCTGCAATGTTAAGATATTTGAATCACATAGTAAATGTGGTTCATATTATAACAAATAACACTATGGATGTAAACTATGTTACCACATCTTGCAAAATTTTGAGGATGACCATTTGGATTTTTTGTGCAGCTTGACAACACTTAACAATCACTAATTCTGTTTCTAAAGCTAAAAATAAAGCATAGTATAGTTTGACCGAGTGGAGAAGCAAATACGATTTTGAGAATGGGAAAATAAGATGCAAGTTTTTTCCCTTTTACTGCAAAATTAAAGAAGGTGGGAAGTCGTGATCAGTAAAGTATAGATTCTGGAGATATCCAGGCTTCCGCTAAACCAGCTCTGAATGCATTGTTGGGAAGTATAGGATGGAGATGCTCTTGAAGTTGTGAATGACTTGCCCGTTGGAGCAGCGAGTGTAGGCTTTTCTTGTGAACGTATTGATGAGGCCCCTCTCTCCTAAACCTCCCTCCCTACGCATCAAATTTTTTTACTCCCTTCTTCAGTTCGCTCGAGAAATCCACCGTCAGCGTGGCATTAAACGTGCTAAAAATGTGTTAGATCGAAACTAACTCCATATATTTTAGATGACGTGTGACTGGCAAGCGCAATCCGTTCTAAGACTTAAGAATAAAGGATGAAGAACTCTTGAAGGATGTTTTAAAGAAGCTGTGTTTAAAAGCTAGAGAAGTAAAGGGCACGTATGTGAACATTATACTGCCAATATATCCCACAAGAATTTCTCCCTCGATACCGTATATTTTATAGACTCCTTTGCAGGAAAAGAAATTGACTAACATTTATGACAAGAATTTGATTGTTCTCAAGCTACGGGCCTCTTTATATATGATAAAACTTTTCATATTCACATTTAAAAATTTATCTTTTTGCGTTTTACACGAAAAGTGGGATGAAAGCATAGTTGCTTTAGCTAAGTTTTTAAAGAAAATGCTTTTTAGTCTGAAAATGTAAAATTAAACGTATATATATATACACACTTTTTATGTAACGACTTAAAAATGCAGATGATATAATATATGGGATATTCCATATCAAATCGCACATGACCTTTAAAAAATTGACCTTATATTTTTTAAAGTCAATAAATATTTTAAATATGAGATAATAATTCTACAAAAATATAAAATTGTGCATCTGAAAGCAAATATATCTGGAACTATGCAATGTAGAAATAAAAATTAAAATTATACAATGTAATAAATATTTATTTACTTATTATTTCATAATAACGTACCTTAAATATTTGCATTCGTTTTAAAATATTAAAACGCACGTTGAAATACTCTACTGTAAAAATGAAATAACTATCAGTTTTTAAAAACATGATCCGGTATCAAAAACAGCTTAAAAGAATTAAAGCTTCTTATAAAATGTTTTTAACGCGCTATGGAAGGTTGTTGGCACACATGCGCAGCCTTTCTTGTTGAGATACTGACTCGCCCACACACGATGCGTTCACTGGAGAAACTGCGCGCGAGCGGAAGTGATTTAAAGCACCCCCGTCTTATTTCGAATTTATTTTCTTGTTTCCTTTAGGTTACCAGTAATTTGAAATGTTATATTTTCCTACTTATATATACGAGAAGTAAGGCATTAAAATGGACTGTACATTTCTTTTAAAGTGACTGCAAGATGATGAATCAAGCTAATTTCAAAATCAACTCCTTAGGACTAAATATGTAATAGAGAGTATTTACAGTAATCAGTTTATCAAGGAGCTTTCACTTAATATTAATTTGGTTTATATTTTTCGAAACATTTCAGAATTATTTATTTAGAAAGTTCAAAAATACTCTTCTAGCATAGTACCTACTGGTGACAATTTACCCATATTTTGTACCTGTTTTTCTCTCTTGCTCTATAAGTTCCTAATATTTCGGTTAAATATAAACACAAAAAGAATTTTACTAGACCGCCTACAAAATAAAAGTTAAAAAAACTTCATAATCTAAAATCAGCAATTCATTTACACAATAAATCTGATAAATCATATAATACGCGCTAAGTGTATAAACGAATGAAAATAACATTTATAAATGAATAGTTTTAAAAAGTGTTTGAATTTAGTGTGATACACATTTCTACATTGTTATTGCCAACACAATCTCCCTATCCTCTGAATACAACGTTGATATCTGCATTCTTAAAATCCAATTTCTGGGGTTATTATGCCGTGATGGTTATGTGGTTTAAAATCAAAGCTTTCGTTAACTTCTTCGGTTAGCATTTTCAATGGAGATGTGCATCTTACAAATTGCATATGCATCCAGTGAAAATTGAAAGCGAAAGTTTGGTTTTTAAACCACATAATTGACTATGGTGCAATAGCCCAGGAAATTGTGCTTTTAATAATATTATCCGGCCTTGAAAGCTTATTAATCCTTGTATTATAGAGAATTCGCTTCATCAGTTACTTATGTACGCTATTATATGTAGAGCTGAGGCAAAATGTATTTAACAAGAGAAACTAGAAGGGAGTGAAATATATTCATTATTCACCTGACCATTCTTCAGCTTTATACGCAAATCTCGTTTGCTTGTATTTGAATGCCACTCTGCAATGCGGTTACAAATGACCTAAGGAAAATATCCTACAGTTATAGGTAAATCATAAACCCATAGCCACATACAAAACTGCCCGACCATGCCTTACATACAGAGTAAGATTTTGTTTACTTGCTAATAGAATCTCTGAATTTGTGTACTGCGTTTCCACATTTACACGCTGTCCAATTATAACGTAACATTGTGGTACTGTTTTCTTCAAAACAAAAGGTTCATTGTCATAATATCAGTTCTGACATATCCACAATATTATAAGTCTTTACTGTTACTTTTTTCAATTCACTTTACTACAGTCTTCATTACTCATTTGACATTTACAAACACAGTCATTTAAAATGTGCTTGCATTCTGCTGCAAATCATCATGTAGTATGGCTAAGTCCATATAAGAACCGTGACTGAGAATTAGAGAAAGTATATTTAATTGATAACTTGTGGACGTTTTATTTATTTTTTTTATTATTTTTCTCCTCCTGATTTCCTGCCTTATTAATGCTGCACTCTTTTGGGTCAGGTTGTATTAAAGACCGTTTTATTAGACGCTTCTTTGGCTAGAAGATGATATAAAAACATACTGTTTAAATGTTAATTTTTTCGTACAAATCCAATATTATTAAGTTGAAAAATGCCATAAGAACATATATCATACATAAAAAAAGTAATACAACTTCCAGTGAGCTTCAGAAATAAATAAAGACAGAGACAATGCATTGCATTTGTTTCTCCAAAGCTGAATACCCGGCTCCGTATGGAAAATCATTAAGCAATAAAAATACATCGCCGAAAAAGGCAATGCTCGATATTGGAGCGGAGGTAGAGCCTGTAACAAGGTGGAGTAAAACCGTAACACGTAGCGACACCTGCCTGGGGCGATAAAAACAGTGGAAGCGCGGGTTCACGCGCGTGCAGTAGTACATACATTACACATACTGGAGCTATAAAACATTTTCTTCCTTGCCTCCCTCCCTCCTCCCTGGCTCTAAAAAGAATGGAAACAGTGACTAGAGATAAAATTTGTGGAGTTGAAAGTTTTGCCTAAAATTTGTAAGCTTTTGTGCGAGGGAGGGATGCAAAACTAAACTACTAATTTCATTTGCTAGCTAATCACGCTAATACTACTAAATTTTAACAACACTATTATACTTCCCAAAGAAACAGATTATAGGCTAGATTTCTTATTGATTTTAGCAACAGTTAAATACTATCGTCAATATATATTACGCGTATTTCGTTATTGACCAACTGTTTTTCGTCAGAATTAAAACGAAAAGAAGGATTGAAATATTGAAATGTAGGGAACTAATGGAGATTATAGGTTAATGCATTTCCGATACAGTTATATACATATATGTAAATGGAACAATGATCATTTAAATAACAACAAATAAGATAAAACAATTTATCTGCATACGTTACTACTGGAAATAGGAAATGATAAACTAACATTAAAATCTCTCGTTCAGAAATAGTTATAGACTCCCTCATGATCTACGAATATAAGGTAGTTGTAAACAAGGATCTTCAGAAGTTTAGGATATATTAAAGCAGAAAAAAAAACCAATAGTAGTGCTGCTAATTGTTCAAGATATCCAGTGATATTCATTTCGAAATATGAAGCGCTTCCAGAAGTTTTATTTCAAGTAGACAGTAACTTTATGAGTGAAGATGCAGCAGCTGAGTGTCTTTACACGCATTGCCAACAGATACACCAACTTGCTGGGGTAGTCGTGTGAAAGACTCTCGAGGAGCAGTTTGTAATCGATAGCCTGTTTCGTCAAGCTTCTTCTCTATTAAAACCCAATTTTTTGGTCTCTGCTTCTTGTCAATGAAACCGCCTTGGGTTCAAACTTTGTTCACCAAGTTGCTGTTCCTGATGATGTTACTCCTGGCATTTTGCATGAATGCTCAATGCTTGTATGATTTTGGCACATAAAAATCATAAATAGGTATTCTGTATTCTAACATACATGTCGCTCTTGACATATTTCCCAATACACTAATTCACATTAGAAGTATAGCACACACTTCCTACAGAAAGGCAAATCAAACAATAGGTAAGGCATTTTAACTCTAACCTTGCTGGGAATCGCGCGTCCACTAAAAGACAACCGGTTTCCGCTAGTACAAGTATACAAACTCCGAATGCGTTGCGGAATGAGGGCGGAGTATATTTGAATATATATCGCGAATTTTTTTCAATTACATATTTAGGGCAGGAGATGCTTAAATAAACTACCATTACTGTCCACGCATTTTAGAATATTTCAAGTGATATCTAGTATCATCTAATATTTCCTCGGTGAGGCCTTAGTTGTATGCTTCATTTTTTCTGTGAACACTTTCTGTTTGCAGAAAAATATGAATTAGATTATTAGCCCTTTTATGACATGGGACTTTAATACTGGGGAATCCCTGTTTACGTAATATTTCACCTAAACGAGCCAACTCTAGCTATGAGTGTAGATAAATGAAGTTGTTTAGTAGAAAACATGTGTTAAGCGTTGTCGTGCTTTGCAATAATACGTTTCACAATAATCCCCCAGAGCAATTTTCTGATAATTGATTGATAAACACCTAGCTGCATCCCTCTGAAGACCATGAGAGCAAATGCCACGCTAGTGGCGATACTTGTATAGCTCACCTAATATAGTTAATTTTAGAACAAGAGTCCACCCTCCCTATTTAAATTTTATAAGAATGTACAACTATTCATAATGTGACAGTTTTTACTTGCCAATTTGTTTATAATGCGTGATTATTATATTTTTTAAACTATTTATTAGCTTCGTTCCATTACCTGATTACCAAAATGGAGAGGGGAGAATGCATTGGTTAGTAAAGTCGAGGTTAGCCCGGCTACACTTACCGGGGTGTGCGGTTTACCGAATCGCTACGTTGGCATTTAGCTCAAGCCACTCAGTTGTTTTGAACCTTGAAAGAAACAACTTAGTCGTACCTAATGCTAGACTTAAGTATTCTAAGAATACTAAATGAAAAAATAAAAACTAGGAGTTTCTATTTTATAAGGACTGTTCATTTATGCTTTTATTTCCATTCTGGATTTGCTCGTGATGTCAGATTATTTGAAGAGACATTTTAATTGATTGAGTTCCAAGTCATTAATGCGATTCATTAATCAGTTGAATATGAAAATGATTTTTATTTCTCATACATCAACAAAGAAAACGTTTTAACAAAATGAACACAAATTAAAAAAAAAAACATTAATTTTAAATATAACTAATATGACCTGTGCTTTTGGCAATTCCAGAAGGCACTAACTCCAATTTATTCCAATTTGATTGGCTCAGCCGTCCAGTCCCCGGTTCACCAGTAGCTACCAGACTCCGATCCAACCAAAGAACATAATGCTATAAATAATACAATATTGAATTACATTTTATGCAACAATGAACCTTCCTCCTTTTCCAATTAAACCCATTCAGCTAAATGTTTATCCTTGAGAGTTGCTTACTCCTTTGGACTTTATAGTAAACAAACAAGAAAACACATTAAAATCAAAATAAACAAATTTCCTTCCCATGTTTTCAGTTCATGTAAACTTACTACTATTAATAAACTTTTAAATTTCCCACTTGCTCCCTCTGACTTTATGGAGTTGCATTCCTTCCGTACCCCATTACAATAACCCGTTAATCAGTTAATAAATTTACTTTCTCAAAGAGAATTAAGAAAGGTAATGGGTAATTTCATAAGTAGATACCAGAAATATATGGAAAATGAAGGCAGGCGGTTCAGGAATCTTTTTGCATGACATTATTTTTAAGTGAGTTAGAATTAATTATAATGCCACTCTAGTGGTTCTATCACCGACTCTTGTCTTGCCCCACCCTCTTCGACTGTACTGTAGCCTAGCTGGCCACGAGCGATGGATTATTAATCGAATGCAGTCCCCGTCGAAGTATTGGTCATCAAATTATTGAATGATCTATAGTATTCTATACGAGAGTACCACATGTATATATTTTTCCTTCCCATTTGCAGTAATAGAAGAACTTTTAATACAGCTTTCTTGGAGAAGAAGGTATTTTACATTCCTGGCAGTTATAATTTCTCAGGAATACATTCCTGTTATGGTTTGTTCTTTAGAGCACTAAAGAAAAAAAAATAATAGATAAAAAAAAAATAAAAAAAAAATAGAAGAAAGTCCCGTTTTGGAGGTCTGTATATCTTAAAATATAAATATTAGAAGCAAGGTTCTCATAAAAACAAAACTATATATATATATATATATATATATATATATATATAATTATATTCATTTAAATCTTTTAAATTCGAGATACAAAATTCAATTAATCACATCTAACAAAATTGATATCTTATTTAGGAGATTGCCAAAATTCCACTACAATATTGCAGTATTACCTTTCATTTCAATAGTCAAATAATCGGTATTCAGCAGAGAGCCATTTGAAAAATTGGACAAACTGGGCGATAGTTCATGTTTAGAAAGCTTTATGAATAAAGATTGTTCCTCCCTCTTTTTTGCATCATTGATGTGATCTATTAAAATTTAAAAAGGATGAAGTTTTTGTTTTCTCTGATGAAGGTGAAAGGAAGATGCCATAATTAACAAAAGATGTTAATTAACAATGAGTTGGGACTCGAGAAGATTGGATAATCCTCGAGCCTTAATAAAGGAGTTGCCGCTAGGCTTATGAATATGTTGGGAATTGTAAAGCGCCCCTTGGCAATCCTTCCCGATAATATGTATCTCGCGTGCGAAAACAATGCCTGTTCACTCTTGCAAGATTTTGAGATCAACGTCCGCCGAACACGCACAGTTGGATTTATTTATTCGCGTTTACAACAAGCACAATGTTTTTTCGTTTTTTTCTGGTCAAAATACGCAAATTTTGCACGCTTCCCTGTATTTCCATGATAAATCATTGAGATCTGTCATATTTCAACAACACGATTTTCATAAACTATCTGTGTTTGTGTATCTTCTTAAATTGAACTAGAATATGTATGTGCGGCTACACAAAAGGTGTACATACCTACAGCACGTTTGATGTACTAGAGGAAGAATACTTAAAAACAAAATACTGCTCAGAGGATATAGAAGAGTTTATGCAATGCAACACATCTTTTTTTTTTCTATCGAGGACTAAAAGCGTTAAGGTAAAAATAGACGTTTGGACATAAACTTTTTCTCTAAACAGTACCTAACGAAGGAACCATAATGATAACAGGGAGTTGACTTTATTTGAAATTTGTTCATTTATTATAATAAATTTGCATTGAATGTATTTTATTGAAAATATCAGCAAATTTATGTATATTTTTTTTTAAATAAAATTATAAGTGATATCGCCAGAAAACGTATAAGCCACCACTAGTTTATTTTTTTGTCCTTTATAATTCTGAATCAATTTAGAAAAAAAAAACACTTCAATTTTTCAGTTTTGTTTAAGTTATTCCTGTTAAACAAACTAAATACGCTGAAGTACATTTTTATTTACTTATTTTGAATCTCTATATCAGTAGTTAGGTATATTTTATTTAAGGACACTCTTTAACATCTTTGGTAATTAGCGACTCATTCTATCTAGTGTGAAACGGCCAATAAATTTTGCTCAAAGGTCTCTTCTTTCAGGCTTGAGGTTCTTTTACGTACCATAAATCTACGACACAGAACCAACAGCTTTATTTCCCTTCAGAAGGTAGCAATTTTTTTTAATAGTGTTTGACTCCTGTTTTATCTTCATAGGCACCACAGACGGTGGATACTGATGATACATGATGAAATGATAAGCTTGCAAAGGATTTTTTTTTAAAGAAGAAAGATTTCCAGGCCTAAGTTTATGGTACCTTCCCGGCATTTGCCATTTAGGAGGACTGGGGAAAACTTGGAAAAAATCTGTCAGGGAGGACGATTCTGGTGGGAATGGAAACCCAGACCTCCCGCTCACGATTTCGAGGCTTAAGGACCTAGGCCACCCGTGGCAGTGATGCCAAACTTAGGATTTATACACCCGAAAAAATCCATCGACCCTGGCCGGGATTGAACCTTGGGTGTATGAGGCAAGTACCACTAGACCACCACGACTGACCCCCTCTATTTCGATAGTATTTAATTTTAATCTAAATTTACAGCAAAATGTTAGTTATTTATTATTAAATGTTGTTTTCTTAGAGCTGCTTTTAACAGTTTTCTCTATATATTATCTTATCAAGTTTTGAACATATTCTTTATCTTATACTGTTACCAGCTGATCGTCAGAAGAAAAAAAAAATGAATGAATGCTCTGATTTAACTTCTTGACAACAATTTTATTAAAGCACATGTGAATACATATATTTATTCATTAGCATCATCATAAAACTTACCAATGTTTCTCTTAAAATTGTGTGTAATAACTAATTATCCTTATTTTGCTGCTTTTTTAAATGTGTAAAAAGTTAAATGAACATGAACAATGGCGTTCACATTCTGAGAACTTTTGCGCTTCCGCAGGGATTCGCGGAGAACGTTTGGGAGATTCTTGTCTTGTATGATGGAGCATTTGACCGTTAACAGATCGATGTCAGGACCCCAGCGTGCACATTAAGCAAAATCTTAGCTGGGCAGCAGTTGCAGTAATCCTCAAACGCATCGCTTTTATTTATTACCGGAGAGAGCTTACTGGCATTGTCCGCCAGAGGGAGCCATAAATACCTGTACAGCTCACAAGCCTTGTGTATATTTTCCATTGTTTCTACGCAGCAATTAACCTGCAGTCTATGTGATTCTTCTGTTTATGCTGAAGTCACTATAGAGAGCGGTTTAAGCTTTCAGGCTACTTTATTTCCCTTACGGAAAGGAACAAAGTGAATGTATGTAAATAACGCAGCGGAGGCAACGAGTGTCTTCCAGCTTGTAATGCATGCGTCTTATACACTTTGACACCTTTTCTTGAACCAGACATTATAGTGTGTGACTTCAGTAGCGATAAAGGGGAAGAGACCAACATTCTTTAATGCATAACTCTAAGTAGAAATAAGGGAAACGATTATTAAGCTGTCTTGAAAACCTTTTTTACTGTTACCACAAATACAACGATGACTACTTAAGCCAGCTCACTTGTTAATCGAGGCATTGAAGTTCCATATACGGACGTCAAGAGGTGTAATTCATTTTCAATCCACTTCGGCGCAATGCAACGAAAAAAATGGGGAATATGGTGAAGAAGTGAAGCAGTCCCCAGTTTTATTTACGCATAATATTAACCAAAATCATATCAAATTTGACAGACAACTGGAGGCAAGTAAAATGTCAATTTTTAACATTTAAATATGAGTTATCAGTTTATTTTTTTTCCAAAAGGAGATTTTCTTGGACCCAAAGCTACATTTACTCATGAAATAAAAGATATTCTAAAAAGTAAAGATACATTATTTTTCATCTGTATTAAGTAATAAAATTAGGTATTGGAAAAATTTCCTGCATTTAATTTCTATTTTTTTTAAATTTCCGATTAATTTAAATTAGCAATATTTTATCAGTAAGCTTTTTTTCTTGCCTTACATATTTCTGAATTTGAATGTTCTATGCCTTTAGCTGATCTGCATGCGAATGTGTTTATAACAAAGGGTTAACCTCAAATCTGAAAGGCCATCGATACAGTCTTGATTTTTCTTAAGTCGTTTTTATATAGCTGATGTAACTTCAACGTTTATTTTTTCTTTCGTTTTACACCTTTAAGCACCAATATTGTTTTACTGCAATTTTAAATGAAATGCTATCATTTCCTACTGAAAAAAAGCTCAAGCAAATTGCCTCACTGGCCTGATCCAAGTGATGCTGTGAATCCGTTGTTTACTATATACTTCTGAGCGGAGTCCAGGTCCCGGGTTCTGGAGACTCCGTCGGACGGGCCATTCTGACCTTGGGTTTTTGTTCTGGTGTCCCTGACCATTTAGCCAAACGCTGGGATGGGTATTAACAGTTTCCTAAATTTTCGTTCTCTTATTTCACCTCATTCAATTACGCTGGTTCTCTTAAAGGGTCTAAAGTGCCAGGGCAAAGTGTGATGGTGGCTTGGAAGTGGATCTTCTGAGGGCCCCGCATACCTCGGGGGTCACTATAGACTTCCTGAACATAAACGAAATATTTATCCTCTTTTATGAATTAATACTGCACACATGTTTTATTTCTCTCAGTAATTATCATTTTTGCAGGTAACAGTGAATTATCATATCTTGTACAATATTTAAAAAAATGATTTTATTTGTAAACCTACAAAATTCCGCCTTTATATTCCAAAAAAAAAAAAAAAATAAAAAAAAAAGGTTAATATAGTAGAGAATCGATTTTCTCAACGTCAGTGATCCTAACATCAAAATATCGGAAATCACTCAGCACACTGCAAAACTTTGTTTAAATCTACGTACTGTATATCCTTATCGGAAATTTCCAGTTAAACTTCCTTGTTACTGTCACGGTCTTCAATAAACTTGGTCAATTCTGTTACCTATGTATTTGAATAAGGTTCTATTTATCTCTTATAAAGGATAGTGCACAATTTCCGCGAGCTGTATGTCAGGTTTAAATAATGCACCCTTCACACTTATGACGTTGTCATTAGTTATTGCTCTTTGTCCATCAAATGACTTAGGTAAACGCGAACAAAATTTTCAATTTAAAAAACCTACTTAAATTTTTGTGTAGGGTTTTCTTTTTGCTCTGTGCTATGTGAAGCGTTTTTTTCTTTTATTTGGTTTATTATTAATGAACGCTCTTCACCTTCTCAGGTCATTAGCGTCCCATTCAATTCAGGGCATGAAACGGCCGACAAATTTTGCTCAGAGGCCTCTTTTTTCAGGCTTGAGGTTCTTTATCATGACGTAAATGTACGACGCGGAACCCACGGCATTACTTGCCTTCCGAAGGAAGCTATACTTAAGATTTTTACGTCCGAAAAAATCCATCGGTCCTGGCCGGGATCGAACCCGCGGTCTTGGATTTAGGAGGTAAATATGGTAACCACTACACCACCAGGACCGACATGTGAATCGTGCTGTATACACTACGCATAATGGAGTTTTTGATTAAACAAAATAATAATTTGTTAAGGGACATTAGGGGTGAGTTTTCGACCAAAATCGGTCAAAAATCGAACTTTTTGTGTTCCCCCCTCCCTTGAACCCCTGGGCGTCCATGGAGAGTCAACATTTGCACGTCCTCCTTCCCTTTGAGCTCTATAATCATTTAAAGAGCTTCGCGTATCCTATTAAATCACACTGTTCCCGGCATATATTTTTATAAAGCAGTGTTTTTCTCAGACTTTTATTTTCACACATTAAAAATGTCCCACACGTCACAGTTTTTGGTTAAATTAAATTACAGTTTACCACAATGTGCAACATTATCCATTGTAACATTCCATTGGACAAAAAATTATATTAACATCAATGATAATTAAAGTTATTTTCTACGAAAAAATGATTTATTTTAAAGATCAACATTTGTTATTGATTTGAAAATTATCACACTTCTCTATTTAATTTTTAAAATACATTTTATACAATTTTTTTTAGGGTTTAAAGTTAAAACTGCAAAAATGCCAACAATTTTTTTCAGCTCATAAACCGCGTAGGAATTTTTATTGTGCGTCATATTTACATAATAAAATTTATGAAATAATTTATAGATCGCAAAGTATTTATCCAATTTGAATGAAACTTGGTATAAATATTAATTTAAAAGCAGTCCAATCACAGTAAAAGTTTCAGGAAACTATATACAAAAAATGTTGAATTTTGAAAATTCACCTTCAGTGTGGCTTAATAATACAAAAACAACAAAATTAGTGTATATTACATAGAAACATCCACGTCAAAAATATAAAAAAATTGTAAATGTTCCTTCCTAATTTGACTGCAAGGGTGGTTCGAGAAAAAGAAACTTTATCAGGGCAGCAAATATAAATGCTAATGTTACACTATGTTACAGCAATGGTTGTCAAACGTTTCGAATCCAAACCTGCTTCATTCAGATCTGAACCGAGTGTATCCTTTATTAATATGTAACCTTTTTTAATAATCTTAAGTTAGCTTAAAATTATAGTTACCTTAGGATTCTCCTGCAAAAATAACTTAGCAGCGCTTAAAATATTTAACTACATCAGTTTAAACAATTATACATTTATTTTACATTCAAAACACTAAACTCGAAATTAAATAGGCAAATTAATAATTTAATAGCATAGTTTTCCATCTTTAATGTCACATTTATGTATCATACATTTTAATCTAAAAGAAACGCTGAGAATTACTTTCCTATTATTGAAATTTCTTGTAGTAACTGATTTTCATATGAGTAAATTAATGATGAGAATATTTAGGTTAAGAGAGGAGTTTCGAATATTGAAACCACTCTGTATTTATGTAAGCTATATGTACATTGATTTTTTGTAATAGAATTCTATTATATCAAACAAACAGTTATCAGTGAGAAGGGTGCGCTTGCTTTGGATGACACAGATTTTTGAAGTATGGAACACAAAAGCAAACAAAGTCTCAAATCACTTTCAGCATGGAGTATATTTGTGGATTTATTTTTTTGATACATGTATGATTAAAAAGACCTTTCGAGATGAAAGACGGTAATAAGGTTGTTATGGTTTGATTTGCTAGCTTGGGAACTCCTTCAATAAACTTAGTCAAAAATCAAATAATGGCCAATATTTAACGTTTTTATATACTTGAAAATCAATGGAAACTAGAAAATACTCTTTTACATTCACGCTTAATTGCTGTCTCTTCAAGGGATTACAAATCCAATTATTATTAGAATACAGAAAGGAAATATTCTCTTAAGCTTTTCAAAGGTCTTTTGATATTTTTTGTACAATATTCTTGACGCCTCCCTCCCAAAAATAATTCCTATCAGGAAATCTTGAAAGACTCGGTTTAATTGCTACTTAAATACATTTCTCAAAAATTAAATTTTTAATAAAAAATATGTTACGTTCTAGCACGATATGAATTCGGGTTATAAACAAGTCATTTCTTTAAGACTGACTGAAAAACTACCCGATACTATTTAATCGCATAGCGCCATAGCATAGCGCGCGTTTTTTCGTACCAGCCCGTCATCTATTCCTCCTTTCCGTAGCCTGGCACCCCATAATCTTTTCCGTATAACATACTAAGGAAACTATTCCCTGTTACAAAAGATTTAAACACATGCGTTATAAAGAGAAATTAAACAATAAGTATATTCTACGGTGGCCACATTTTCACGTTCTAGGTGTAAATGGTAATAATATTAATAGTAATATCATTACGATAAAATGCCCAAATTACAGGAAGGGTTTGGCGAATCCCATACCATTGTTTTGAAAATACTGCCTTATAGAAACATTTACATTTATGCACTTTGTTATTTATAGATTCGGTTAATCGCACATTTAAACTATAGATGCTTTCAGTTAGTTTGGATAACCGACAATATTTAAGCACTCAAGTCATTGGCTTTTTTAAAATGCATTTACTTATAAGAAGTAGTTTTTTACATGTTTCTCACTTAACAATTAAAAAGAGTTAATTGAGCTGGTATGGTGATTGCATCATTTTTATAGTTTGATCAGCTGTAAAGACAGCTTGACATCACAGTCATACACTAGGCTTCGTAGTCAAGTCCCTGTAGAATGAGAATGAATTATTTTCCTGTTATCAGCTATTCAAAGGTTAAATATTTAAATCTGGTTTTAATTCAGTTCTCCTTTAACCACAGGTTAATATATCTATTTCTTTCAACACTTGCTTGATTGACAAGGAAATAATACACTAAAGACGAATCCAATTCCACAAACGACACTGAAGAGGAGATCAGCGATTTGCTTTCTCGGTGCCAGGCATTTTAATATTTTTGGTGAGTAAATGCACCGACTTCATAGGAACTCTAGATCGTGAATTATATAATACTAAAGGTAATAATTTTAGTGCTAGTTCACCAGTGAAATAGCCGTATGAGAAAATAGTAAAAAATAGTCTTTTATTCCTGCTATCTTAAAGGCAATACATCATGTTTTGTCCAACAAGGGGACTGCTTGCGCTCTTGAGAGAAGATATATGAGGTACTTCTACAAGATATGTTGCTGAAAGAAAGCAAGAGTAAGAAAGCTCATAAACTATCTTCAGAATAGGAAATACTTAAGAGTAAATGTAAGCGGTATCGAGTGGTCATTATTCAAACTTGAAACAATTGTCATTTAATGTTGGACATGAATATTGCATGCAAATGATTTCCTCTTTGAGGCACCTCTATGCAATGATAACTTACCTTTGGAATAAGTTCCAGTGTGATTAGCCTTGGCAGTGGTGAAAGTGAAATTCTAAATTATGACAGTTTTATTAAGAAATGTTGAAACGTTAATTTTTACGCATAGGTTGTAAGCATGAACATTGGCTATATTCTCCGTTTACAATACATTAAGTAACATTGGATGTAAGTATATTTTATATAAAATATTTGTTATAAAATTACGATACAAATAAATACACTTGGTTTACAGGTGTGTTCTAAAAATTCCAGGCCTGACTCAGAGATATCGTGAAGAAGGCAAAATTACTATGATGGTTGTTAGGTATCATCCTTTAGATGTCACGCTGTAAAGTTTCAGACGCGTAAATATAGTCACTTGTTTGTGATGATCGTGTAAACAAATTAATGTTAACATTTTCTACAAAATGGATATAAATAAAATACTAGCTGTGATAAATTATTTCCTTTTGAAAGGTTTAACTCCAACTGAAATACAACAAAAGGAGTCAGATTTCACTTTTAAGGGTTCCACCCCTTCGTTTTCGAAGGTAAAAAAGTGGGCTGCTGAATTTGAGCGTGATCGTAGATCCATTCAAGAAGATGAGCGTTAAGGGCATTCCAAAACTGCTATGACCAACAAAATTGTGAAAAAAATTCACAATTTGGTACTCAGTGATCGCTGCTGAAGGTACGCGAGATACTAAAACTGCAAAGACCTCCATAGGCCATGTCCACTACATTTTACATGAATTTCTGGATTTAAGAAAGCTTTCTGCTCGATGGGTGCTGCGTTTGTTATCAATGGACCAAATACGCATTCGAATGAACATTTCGCAAGTGTGTTTCGACCTGTTTAAACGCAATTCCAGTGAGTTTCTCCGACGTTTAATAACAGTATATGAATCATGAATTCGTTAATCACTACATGACAGAGATGAAGGGGCAGTCCAAATAGTGAGTGGCAACAGATGAAAGTGCACCTTAGAATGTAAAAACGGTTCCATCTACGGTTTTCTGGGATTCTCATGGTGTGGTGCTCTGAGACTATCTCCAGAAGGGCAGAACAGTCACCGGAGAGTATACCTGCACTACTAGACCAACTGAAGGATCCTATTCAGACTAAACGTCCACACCTTGCGAAAAAGAAAGTTCTCTTTCATTACGATAATTCCGCTTCACACACGTCTGGATTGTTGCTCCAAAAGTGCATGACCTTCGTTTACAAGTGCTTCTACATCTGCCATTTTCGCCGGATTTGCCTGCCAGCGATTACTTTTTGTTCCCAAACTTGAAGAAATGGCTAAGTGAACGAAGATGCACATTAAATGGTGAGGTTGCAGCTAGACTGACGCTTAATTTTCACATTTGGACAAATCTTATTTTACTGAAAGTTTTAAAAAGTTGGAAAGTCGTTTGACTAAATGTATTGATTTACAAGGTGAGTATGTTGGGGGAGGGGGGGGCACTCATTTCTTAAATCTTGTGTTTTCTTGCCCAGGCCGAGATTTTTTAGAATGCTCCTCGCAAACTTATGGATGGGAAAGTCTGTTTGATTCACTAACAAACCGCTTGGTACGAGAGCTATTTTACTTTCGTCTACAACTGAGCTCAGCGCGCGCTGGACAAAAGTAAGGTCAGTCATTTATAATAACAGACAATTACTGAGCTCATGGCTACATTTATAAACTCTCAGTTTGCTGTTACAATAGAAAGCATTATATATGTCTTTGTGCTATTATAACTAGAGATCAGTATAGCTCACATCTTTGTACGTTATTAATTACCTAAAGAAAATACTGTATATATGCTATTTATTGATCAAAGCTGTGCAAATAAAATGCAACAGGAATTGGTTATTGATGGAGCCGGCGTGACCTAGGAGTTAACTCAAAGGTTGATAGCTATCCTGAAATAATTTTGTTCAGAATTATTATTATTATTATTATTACTATTATTATTATTATTATTATTGCTTAGAAGAATAGTACAGATGTGTGACCAGATGAGAGTAAAATTGCTCTTTGTGGTTTAGATCAGGTAATTTTTGGTTTATTTTATACCCGCTTTCAAAGTTTACAGCACCTTTTTCTTGCTTTTTTCGTTTATAATTATGGTATACAAAAATAGTGTACCAAACTTGTTAATAATGCTAAAAAATAATTGAATTGGTAATTATCATTTATTATTTCTATAAAGTATAACATTGTAAACGAATATCATAATATATTATTTCTATGGTACGCAAAATATAATACTAGGTGACACTTTCATGCAGTACATTGATATAAATCAATAAAATATTATGTTCCGCATTAGATGCCAACTGCTCGCTTAAAATAATTTGTGAAATTTCAGTTCATCATGTCCTTGTAGTTTTCATATTTATACGTAAAAAGAAACTTAAGTTAATGACATTAAATACAAAGTATAATGGAAATGTGAAAACTATAAAAAAAAAAAAATTCACCCACTTCCACATTAGATCCTGTAAACGTTGCTGTCTCCAGAACTTGAACATTAAAATAAAAAATGCACAATATTTGAAACTTCCATTAAATGCCAAATTACATGTCTTAGTTTTTTTCATTTCAAATAGTAACAGAATTGTTCAATTTATTTTCAGGTATGAAAAATAAAGTGAAAAAAGACATAGTTAAGATTCTACACATCCATGACCTAACTAGGTTTTTTTATGGAATTAAGGCTTGGACTTAAAAAGGGGGGGAGAATAAAATTCAATCAGCAGAAATGCTCTTTTTACGATCTGTCAGAAGTTGCTCAAAAGAAGATCATATATAGAAACAAAAATGTGAGATCGGAACAGACAGGATCTAATCCGTGATGGAGGGAGAAAAATAATTTCACGTACAGCATTAGGAAAAATATTTCATGGGTTGTACAATGTAAGTGCATACATACTAATAAAACTATTAGTACACAATAAGCATCAACAGACACAGCAACTGTGACCTTTTACATTTTATTTCAAAGATGTTCAACCTGGGCTTTTATGACTATGCTGTTGGTATTATTTTCTTGCACAGAAAACCAAAATCTTTAAATCTCTCGGTGTATCCTTCCCGTAGTGCACTCGACAGAGAAGTTGAACTGCACATATGGATTTAGTCGCATGGAATTTCAGTACACAAAATCACTACCAATTTACAGAACACCATCTGGTAGTCAGTGATCAAACTATATTCTTCAGAAGCCGTATAAATGTAAGGGCTGGATATAAAGTAGAAGCAGGACTGGCAGCACGTCCTTGTTAGTCATGGTGTTGTGTGAATGCGATACTGGAATATTGGAAGAACTTCAGCAGCAAGTGGCTACCTTGTTCAGTTATTCAGTGATGTATTGGGGTGCCTTGAAGTAGAGGTGGATATTACAAGCGCTCTAGCAATATACCAATTTTTGAAACTGGTATGACGTTCGTGGATGAAAATTGAAGTGGCATGAGGTCGTGAAGCATGTGATGCCATATCACATGTGCAGAGTTGCCATATCGCACAATGGCAAGATGGGTGAGTGTTTCGTGCAGGCAGGGACGACTCTAAACTGACAACCACACAGTTCAGCTTTTTGCTTCCCTGTTGGATGTTCATTGCCAATGGACTGCTCGTAAATTAGCCCTCTTATCTCATTTGAACTGATAGATACTCTACCATATTCACCTGATATGAATTTTTGCAAAAATGAAAGAACCTTTATCAATTCTGTAAGGCGGTTACTTTAGTACATTAAAAGAGACAGACGCGATGATGGAGTACGGCGCCTACCACATGTGTAACAGTAGGTGATACACATAGCAGGAGATTATATCTAAGTCCTCTAGACATTATAACACTAGTCCATTACTTTATTATCCAACTTACGTAAAAATTCCCAGAATTTCTTGTTGTTGTGCATAAACAATAAATCAATATTCTGGAAGTAATAATTAATCAAATCTCGGATATTTTAGACTAACCCTGTATTAATTTAGATAAATTTATTAATTTCTTAACCTTGTATAAGAAGTTGTGTTTAAAAACGTAACAAGATTGACTTTAGCGCAAATCTATTGCATGAAATAGGTTTCTAATTTATTCCTTATCATTCACCCCTTTTTTTTTCGAATTAAAATTTTGGTGGAAAGAAATTGTCTCCAATTACGTTATTATAGACGCCGTCAGTTATTAGTTTGGAGTGTGACAATAATATTTTCCAATGAGATTAAATATTGGAAACTAACTGAGTTAAATGTTTATCCCTTGATGGGAGCCTTTGAGAAATAATAGTGCGCTGTTATGCACTATCCGTAATACGAGCAGTAAGTAATATTGTGCGGAATTACTTGAACATCAAGCTAATCAGTGAATTCAAAATGAAGATTATATTTTTCATCTGCAATAGCCACCTTTAAAGGATTGTGCTGTTTTACCTGAGCAAGCTACCAAGGCATATGAACAATTTTCTATTCGTATTATTTTTTCTAAATAACATGCTAATACACATTAATATCAGACTTTGTTTTATAAGCCCATTTTGCATCTCATTAAGCGTCTACTTTTCAATAGTAGTTGGCTAATCTTGAATAAATTCCCAACTAAAGACTTTCTGCAGTGCTTTCTTTTACACTGAGTCCGATATCTTGCGACTGCCATCCAAGTACTGGCCCGTTTCTTCTTGAACTCTTCCAACTATCGTCTTTTTTGCACACTAGCTCTTAGTTTTCCAGTTCTTGTGCCCTAGACAGTTGTTACGGAAGTCCATCTTTGCAGGCTTAGTTGGAGTACATTGCCTCTCACCCTCCATTTAATGATGTGGGGTGTAAGTGCTATGTCTTTTAGATGGGACTTCTGGTATCTCTGTTCTCTCCTTTGTTTATTTATATATATTACTTTTGACACATTATCTCATTTCTGTGACCATTTTTGTGCTTTAATAAAATAATTTGGAGACCACCTGTAATATTTTTCTTAACGTTGATGCTCAAGATCTAATACAGTGATACATTTAAATTAAAAAAAATGTCTTTCCAATGAGATTAAATTTCTTTAGAAATAAACAATTTGATGCAGGAGTGAAACCTATTGACTTTAACGCCAGCATGTGCACTTAATAAGAGTTGGTTGTCCATTAGAATTGCTTTAAAATGTTGATATCCACTCATCATGATAGATCTAAATTTCCAAATTGATGATTGAATTATATCATAATTAACTTTAAATTCCTGAAAGTATTGGATGATGTCCAGGTCATCATGTTGCAGTATTGAAAATACAACATGCAGTTTCTCAAAGGAAGCTCATTAATAATAAATTATTAACGATCCAGTCTCCTGCAATTCCTCAGGTGAACTGGGAACATCGGAAGGTGGCGACGAGAATATTTATGCTACGGAGAAGGATAAACCGAGTTAGGTTTCTGTGTGCTTTCTCTTGCTTAAACGCTTGGCTTGCTTCGAAGAGCTGCCAGGCAGTCCATTAGGAATTCTGCTACAGCATTGTTCCCAGCATGTGGATCCCTAAGGGAGATCTATATGCAGGTTTTCCGGGAATACAAAGTCAGTCATTGCAAGGGAAATCGTCCGGATTCGCACTTAACATATCTTGAAGCTGTTGCTCCAGCGCTGTTTGTTTTGTTGCAGCCGTAGGGGTATTAAACTCTTTCTAGCTTCTTCTTGATTTGATTTCTTATTTATATTGTGGGTAATATCAGGCGATTACTAGTTTTGTTCGTAATTTTATTTTGATATTTTGGGGATTTAGATCTTTCTAAAGCAAGATTTTCGATAACATTTTTAATTACTTAACAGTAAATATATTATTTCTGTTTCCTCTTAGAGAATCCAGAAAACAGTATCTAACAGTTTAAAGCTGATTTTTACACTCGAAAATTAAAAATTCACCAAAATATTCTGATGTTATAGGTGATTTTCCTATTGTTCTGGTTTAAAAATAAATATAAATTGAATTAAAATCCAGTTCAGTAAGTGCAGGATCTTCAATAAACTCTATAATACAGCTCTTAAACCTTTATTTTACTTACATCTTAAATCCTTTAATAATCTCAAGTCTCTTTCACTTTGAGCAATTCCATAGAGTTTTGATCTCATTATCGCATAGAAAATAGGTCGAGTTAATCGTGAAAGACACGGCTTTTAAGCACATTTTTTACCAACTTAGTTTTCATCAACTTCCCTATGTTTTTGTAGCAAAAACATATAAAGCAAACGTTTACGGAAGGTTATCGCGGAACTCTCAACACACATTAGATTAATATTTCATATTTGCTATCACGACGATGCTTTTGTTAAATAAAAAAAACATATGTATCGTTATAAATATAGTTTACATATTGAATTAATTTGCCCATTAATTTTAAAACAATAGAGAGAAAATTAAACGCAAGAGGGCTTTTTAAATTTCGGTTTTTAAGTATACCTTTGCTTCTAATGGTCCAATTTCCCTAATTACGGCATTTGGCATATGCCATTTGTTGTGAAGAAACAAATATTAGTGCCACTAGAGCGATTTATAAATTTTGTGTTTTAGAGTTAAACCTCCCCCCCCCCCTACTGCTAATGGCCCGATTTTCCTGATTTTCAGGAACTAGTTTTATTAATTTATTTAAATGGTGTATACGGAATTTCGTTGCTAAAAAGTAAATATTGGTGCAGTCAGAGTAATTTTAAAATTTTGGGTTTGGGTTTCTTCTATTAATCTCATTTCATTGATTTTCAGACACTGTTTTTCTTACTAGATTTACATGGTATATGCCGAGTTGTGTTGTGAAAAAATAAATATTGGTACTGCTGGAGAGATTTTTAAATTTCGGGTTTCAAGAAACTCCCACTCCATTAGTCCAATTTCACTTTTTTTCAGAAATGATTTTCCTTATTTTATTTTATTTGCATATTTGGAGTTTCCTTTAAAACATTAAAAATTTGGCCACTAGAGGGAATTCGCTAAAAAGGGGTAAACATATTAATGCATATTTATGTTATTAGATTATATTTATATATAGCCTAATGTTTATATTTCTCAGATTACAAATAATACTATTGCTATTGTCAGTCATTAAATAACATTAAGTTTTTAGTAATGCTAACAGAAGCATTTATTTGCGATTATATATATTAAAGCATTTTGTATAACACTTTCATGTCAGGGATTTGAAATAATATTAAGAATATAAATATTAAATATCAAAATTGAAACATTAAGACTTCTTTGTATTAAGTATAGATTAGTTTGATTATTTCACTTATGTGACGCCATTTTAAAATCGTCCGATGAAACGAAAAAAGTGCTGAATATGGACCAATCACAGCCGAATATAGCAGTGAAATTATCGAAAAAAATTATGAAATCCGTTTTATCACGCGACTTGCATTTGTCCTGTGTCATTGTAGCCATCTTTAAACCTCCATTATATAATTCTTGAGCACGCATCACTGACCACTTTTGTGTGTATTCAGTAATTGTAAATGTAACTAACTTCATGTGTATTCACTCAATCATTTTTGCGTATTCAGCCAAACAGTCTGAAATCATTTGATAAATTATGTAGCAATATTTGCCTAAACAACCATAATCTTATTAAACAAATTGTTCATAATGGTAAAATGTTATCTTGGTTTTATTTTTCTCAGTTGGTATTAGTAAATCTAATGATAGCGATTGTAATAGTTGACTTTCTTCTATTTCATTATACACGATTTCTGAATAGGTAAGTATTCATAAATAAGCATAACATTTTATACAGTTTTAATAATCTGAGCGCGAATTTCAAATATATATTAGTTTTATTCTAATTCTATTCATGAAACAGTCCCAAAATCCGTATTTGGCTCTCCTTTATTGGCATTACTTACAATCAACATTCATCTTTTGCTAGATGACTTGAAAAGGTTAAGTATTCATAATACAAATGTACAATTATTACAACATTCTAAGCCAAGTTTATGGGAATTATATTTTAATTTTTATTTAATCGTGAAATAGTCCTAATAAATATCACTGGAAGGTCTGAGCTTGACAGATAAATTTAACTTACTATGTTCGTGAATTTATGGACAATCTCAGACCCTCTTGTGATATTACTTGTGATAAACGCATTCCATGATCGCAAATGTATCACATTCATATATCTAGTCAGTACACTGCAGGGCGCTAAATGCAACAACTTTTAGATATTCATTAATATTATACCTTTTTGTTCTATTTTCACTTTTGAAACTTGTGTATCTGTCTGTTTCCTCACATGAAAGATTAATTTTCACATAATGAACTCTGTGAGTTACTGAAATAACGAAAAAAATTGATTCCTTTTGCCAGATACGTGTTTACTTAATCGCTGGGACACTCCTGCACAGTTATCTGTTTCACAGCGTCAACAAATTCTTCAGCATTTTGTACAGCAGTTCCATATTTCACAACTACCCATTCCATCCGCTTCACCTCCTCCAATCGGATCTTTTGCCCAATTCCCGAAGAAGTTCCATTTAATTTTAATTCCAAATGTTTTAGAAAGAAATGTTATATTGCTTAAGATATAACTTTGCTTAAAATGGCTAGCGGCTTCATCAGAAATCACTTTCCAGCCACTGTTAATAATGTGAGCAACTTGACGTAACGGAATACTTATGTAGGGATGTAGAGAATACTTATGGCACCCCTGCGGAAAATGCACTGATTTTAGGGAGGGATGAAAACAAAAAAACATTCAGATACTTTTTATTGGTGATGTTATGCTAATGTAGAATCAGGAAGGAAATTTCAGTCCGTCATACATTGTTCTGTGCATGAAGTTTTATCTATATTACGCGTGACTGTCTGCCAATAATATAGAAAAAAAAAAAACGGCAGAAAGTATAATTTAACAATTTAAGTGCGGTAATGTTTTATTATGTTGTACATTAAGGTAGAGTCAAAGTGTGGCACGACGAAGGGGGGGAGAAAAATTGGTTCAAAATCGAAAGTTTATACAGAAAAAACTTTGCGTCCGAAATAAAGGGTCATCGAGAAGTCGCTCCGCAGACGTTGTGTAGACGATATTTCACTAGGAAAGAGAAATCTGGTGGCAGCACTGACCGCGCCCGAGTGTTTAATTACTGTGTTCACTTAACCACTAAGGCAAAAGTACAAAACTTTACAAAAATGGACGGATTACCTACCAAAAAACCGGTTTCGAAATAAGAAAGGAAGGAATATCGGAGATGTAGGAGTCCAACTTCCTTTTATTCGGTGCACATCACCCGAGAGCGGAGGAACTTATCGATGACCCGTCATATTTTGTACCGTGTTTTGAATATGCTAAGATTTGGAGCAAATGACTTGAACAAAGGAATATGTGAGTATTTTGCAATTGAATAAAATAGGTTACCCTATACAAAATCATGTTTCTAGAATTAAAAAAATCAAATATTTAACTAAACACTTGCCCCTTGATATGTCATTTCTGTGAAATTGCTCATTATTAACTTTTGATTTAGCTACAGACCTCTTTATAGTTTATGCAATTTTCTAACAACGCGGGCTTTCTTGTTCATTTTGTTTTTACCTTAGCTAATACTTTCTTAATAAGTTAACATAGTTCAACCCGAAAATGTTATATGTCTCTTAATCTGCGGACTAAAAGACTGCGAAATGCCTTATCTGTCCAATGTCAAAATAGTGCTTGTAAAGTGCAAGTTTTCTCAGAATATATGTAAAGCTTCAGGCTGAACGTTTTACTTATTAATAAAACATAGGGTTTTTATGGAAGCTTTCATTAGAGAAACGTTATTTTTTTATATGTAATGAATGTTTACTACATTTTTGTGCCATTTTCTATCATAATTGGATAAAAATCATTTATGGAAAAAAGGTAATTTTAAATTAAACAAAGGGGTTTTTAAACATTGAACATTTGAAACAAACTGGTTTATTAGATTCTGAGAAAATATGAGTTTTGTGTGATAAAAACACTTTCGGGAGTCATTGGCTACAATTTAGAATTCCTTTCAGTGCATTCCATATCCACATGATGCAGCATTTTCTCCTATCTAGAGATATTTGAATGTTTATAAAGCTACTATATTTTTTACTTCAAAATCACCAAAATTGCTCCTGAGCACAAGTTTGGAAAGAAAAAGTCCATGCAGAAATTATGTTTTTTAATTTTTGCCACACTTATCAGTTAGATATAGTTATGTATAATTAAACAGAGGATGTTCCATTACTTTTAAATATCTAAAACAGTAAAAATGAATTTTTTTTATCATTTTTACCATTTCCGTAGTCCCTAAGAGAACTTGATCATGTTGCTTATAAAGCCCATAATTACAGAAAACTAATCCTATAAACACAATGATACAGAAAATAAGAGTTCCTAAGCATTATTTTCGAAGCAATATTCTGGTACAGTTCGAGATATATGCCTTACAAGTTTTGCCGCATCGTGAAGTGCTGTACAAGAAGGAACTAAACCAGGCATCAGACGACAATATAAAAGCTGGAAGAGGTTATCTATCCCCTTCACCTCACACAAGTACCCAGCACATGTGGCGTGGGACAGAACAAACGAACACGATCGGCTGCAACAACTTTGGTAGGATAACGACAGACATCCGGTGGGTGTATATTCCACCTTAAGCTGTGGGGCATTATTCATCAAAGGAAGGGTGTTTCGCTTTAATGAGAACAGATTCTTATCAAATCAGCAGAATAAATGGGCAGTGAAATGCGTTTCTTCCACCATATCTGATAGTCCTGGGATAAGACTTTCGAACTTTCTCTTAGAGAGGTTTGGTTTCCTTTCCTGCTAATCTGCATAGTTCAGATCCTGTATCCCTTAAAAGTTTGCTAGTTTTGGAATGCAAAGTATCCAGAACCCTCAGTCCTCTTTCGCTTTAAGCTCTACTAGGGTGACCAGGAATCTGTTCTTTAGGTGTTGGCTTTCTGATGTCCCTTCATCCTTACCTATCAAGAGCTACGGGTTCTTTTGTATGTAACTTTGTAACAGTTCCACCCCCACTGAAGTATAATTACAATGTATATTTAAGTAAGCCCAATGATCATATTTTGCCATTGTAATTAGTAATATGAATATTATGTATATAGCGAGAGTGCCGAAAATGTATACACACTTTCACAGTAGATATCAATTTAATATATTTCAAAATTGGACCGAAAAACAATAATAATGTGTAGTATGACGTTCTGTAAGCAGATGTAACTCACATATATTATGGTAGCGTTGCTACGTGACAGATAAATCAACAGTGAATAAATGAAACCAAGATTATCGTGAATCAACAATCAACAAATGAAGCCAAGATTATCGTATGATGCTCTGTAAACAGATGTGACACACATTACATTATGCTAGTGTTGCTACAACAAAATGTAGCCAAGATTATCGTTTGAACAGCAGAAAGCAAGAAGCTGAGAATGTTGACGTTCAAAGGCAATGGAGACGTGTGTACAGAAGAGAACCGCCAACGCAAGTAACAATTGCACGCATTCGAGACAAATTTGAGACTCAAGGTACCGTAGGCGATGTTCATAAGGGCAGATCTGGGAGACCTCGCACAGCAACAAGACCCGCGTCCTCGGCTATGGTTTTGGGACGTTTTGAGCCTCAACGCAGAAATTAACAAAGCAATGTGCACGTGCAACTGGGATTAGCAGAACCAGCGTACATCATATTATTATAACAGCAAAGTTGAAAGTTTTCATCCCAAGACAAAGCATGCATTAAATGAAGATGATCCTGAAATGGCATATGCTGCAATCGCTGAGGACATTTTCGCAAACGTTGTTCAATAAGTAGTTCAACATACTCAGAAGTATATCGACGTCGATGGCGGGCATTTTGAGCAACTGTTGTAATTGTAAATTCAGTTTTGCTATGTTAACACAGTTGTTTCTTTGCTTGAAAGGTGTATACATTTTTTGGCACCCTATTAATACGTGTGCGCCATAAGCTTTTAACTTCAATGTATGTAATAAGAAGGGAAAGTCTCTGGTGTTTTCTGATGTGGTAGCTTGAAAAGGTAAGAGGGCCATAAACAAAGCATGTGACCTTGTCAAATGAGAGAGAAAGAAAAGCATTATCCTCTATTATGAATGATGAAACATGCGGATTGCATGCTTTCTTTTTAGATACATTGGGCACGACTAGAATTTATGTAATATTCCACATAATTTATCCATATTGTTTTAGCTACTAAGAAATTAGTATTCATTTAAAAAAAACTAACAATAATGGTCATTCGCGTATATTAAATAGAAAAAAAAAACAAACAAAAATATCGATAGTTAAAGCGTAGTAATATATTCTGATAAAAAACGTGCACAAAAAAAAAAAAACGAAGTATTATTATTTTATTGGGATTTACTGCTATTTTTAGTTAAACATACACTATATGTAAACGGCCACATTTTTTTATTGGGTGGCCCATGAAACACCTGCCAGACCACGACGAACCAGACTTGAGAGTGTATATAGCCAAGGATATGGTGAGCCAGACAATGCAGGAATACTAGCGGATAAGAGAAAGGAAAATAAGAAACAACAGATAGTGACTGTTTCAACGTAATGAAGTGGTTTATGCCGTTTCGTGCGAAATCTGTAACAAATTATTGCAACAGTTGAAACGTAGTGTGTACCGGTCCCATTAAGAAAACGAGGGAAAATTTTGCAGTCAACAGTGTTGGTGTTCCTGCAAAGAGCAATATACAAGATTTGGTGAAAAAGTGACATACAGCACGGATGCTCAAAGCCCTACTGAATCTAAAACGGACAATGCCCACTTTTGTTTACAAGCCGGGAAACCGATTTTCCTTGGGGCATCTTATACCCAGAAAGAGATAAATTTGATAATAGAGTATATGAAGAGGAAATTATGGAAGTGTAAAGTAATGTAGGATTACATGGAAAATGTGGAAAAAGTATTTAATAAGATGTAAAAGTATTTTTACACAGGCCATATTAGGCTAAGAAATGGAATCAATCTTAGGAAATCTTAAGAATCACGGATCTTCTTACCGTGCCTATGCTCTGGCATATGAGCTACTGTACTCTATCCGCAACCGCGAATCTCCCCCTCCGAGTCTATACATGCTAAACTCTCTAAGGTTTTCCTAACTTAGTTTTTAGTGTTTTCCCCAAATTTCTAGTACTGTGACCCAGGATTCATTGCTAACCACACTATTAGAATTTATTTATATAAAATGAGAATTTTTTTCACACAAACCTGTGACTAAAGTTAAACTGATTAAAGTGGACGACATATAATATAAATAATATAAAAACTTTAATATCAAGCAAATAGAATATATTGGGCTTTCATTTCAAAACTACACATTTAACATAAATTTAATTTAAACACGTAAATTTAGATATTAATGGAGAATTTTAAAATTAATGTTGATTGCATTTGGCATCTCTACCTTGTGATATATTTTAAAAAGGATTCAATTGCTATCACATATTTTGTTTTCCATTGTTGCCAGGACCGTTATTAGAATATGGACAGAAATAAAATTGTAGGATTAAAAATCATTAAATTTTCGGTAACATTACATTTGTTAATTTTACAGTAATACAGCCTTTTCGGAGCCCTTTACTAATCTGGTTCCATTCTGTTATATTTTTTGTAGGTTATATGTATATTTTGAAAAAATTATTACCAAACACAAACATTACATTAAATACTCAATAATATTTATGGTTTTATTCTCTACAAATTCAAACAACAGCAACAGCACAGGTTGCCAGACAAGGATAAAATCAAACAAAAAATATGATAAAATATGCACATCCTTTAAAATTTAAAATGAAAATGTAAAGTGTCGCTTGAAATTTAAAGAGGGGTGGCAATTGGCTGGGGGAAGGGATGAAAGCTAAAATTTAATTAACTGTAACTTCAAAACTGGTATGTTTTGAAGTTAAATTTCTATAAAAAAGAGTTTCGAAAGTACAACAGGACAAAAACAAAGCAGTCTTTAAGGTTGATTATTATTGAGAGCAATTAAAATAATATTGTGCATAAATCAATAGTACTCTATGTTTAGCTAAATGGAGATAAACTATGGGAATTATTTAAAAAGGCATAACAAAGATCAACGATTATATAAACGCAGTATCCCAGAAGAAACGGAATAATGCAAAATTACAAAATACTAGAAAACAGGAAATAAAAATAGAAGGATGTAGAAAAATAATATAATTAGGAAATTTAAAACAGGAAACTGGGTTGTATTGTTATTTAAAGCATGAAGAACTAATGGCCAAAAGAAATACTAACATGGGCACCTCCATATGGAAGGAAAAGGGGAAGATCACCGAAAGATGATTGAAAGAAGTAGAAGAAAGACATTAAAAGCAAGATTTACAGGTGGATCAAGAGGCTGAGAGGAATGTAAAATATTTCCATACACCTATATGTATTAACAAATTTAATCCTTTTTTTAAGCAGAAAACTTAGTTTTCTTATAAGAGCGAAAATAATTGCACATGCGAATTTGCAAGTAATTACATCTAAAGATACGTCAACATCCCAAAAACTGGAATTGATTATTCTTATTTTTTAATCGACAACCACAGACCCTCGAGTGACATTTATTAGGACTATTTCAAGAGTAAAAAAAAAAAAATAAATATAGTTCCCGTAAATATTGAAATAATTGTACCATTGTATTATGAATACTTAACCTTTTCAAGCCATCTAGCAACAGACGAATGTCGATTGTCAGTAATGCTAATAGAAATGAGCGAAATGTGGGCTTGAGACTCTTTCCTGAATAGAATAAGAATAAACGTAATATATATTTGAAATTCGCGCACGTATTATTAACAATTATTTAAAATTTTATACTCATAAATACCTACCTATTCAAAAACCACGAGAATGAAGACGAAAGTCGACTATTACAGTCGCTACCGTTTGATTAACTAACTATCTACTGAGAAAAATTAACAGATAAAATACTTTACCATTATGAACAATATGTTTACTGAGATTTATTGTTATATAATTTATAAAACGATTTCAGGCTGTTTGGCTATATAAGCAAAAGCAATTGCTTGAGTGAGTACATTTGAAGTCAGTTAAACGACAATTACTGAAAACACAGAAAAGTGATCAGTGATGCGTGCTCAGGAACTATATAGTGGAGGTATAAAATTGGATACACTGACCACAAGACAATCGCACATCGCTTGATAAAACGGATTTGATACTTTTTTTCGATAATTTCACTGTAATACCGAATTATGATTGGTCACAATTAAAAAAAAATGTTTCGTTTCGTCGGTCAATTTTATGATGACGTTACAAAAGTGATATAGTCTCTCTAAAATTGTCAACGTCAAAGCAGGAAATTATTTTCCTGAACAAGAGACGAAACAATTGTCATTTTCATACATCGGCTTTAACATAACTACAGTGAAACACCTGCAACATTTCAAGGTATTTAACAATGTTTAGTAAACACAGAGTTGTGATTAAAGTTAAATGTAATAATGTTGCAAAGCTATAGATAAAATATTTGCTCCCTTTGTAAAGGCTGGAGAGTTATATGGTCCGATGGATGGACAAACGCATTAGTTTGTTTCTCTGACGGTAATTAACTCTTGTAGAGCACTTTATTTAAGCATAAGCTTCTGTCTGTGTGCGAAATCTGCTTATGCCCTTATGTCCACCAAAGAGGGGAGAATATTCTCATTTCCGGCAGTCCTAAGGCGTTAACCCGCAAACTGCGGCTTTACTGCACTTTAATTGACGTCCACATTGTTTATTATTATAGTACTATATAACGGGCTAAGTTTGTTTCGCTTCTCCTAACAAACTTAGAGTGCGGGCTATGTGCTTCTTCTGCACTTGATGGATGCTCAGAAGTGTTTTTACCTTGTCGATATAACTTTTATAGAAGTTCTTTATTGAACGACTGTAATGGGGGAGGGGAGTATCCGGAGCGCATTATATTTTATTATCTAAAATATTTTTATAATTGTTTGCATATTAAAAATTCTCATCCGTACTTTAAAAAATGCAATAATACGAAATTTAAGCATTGCTTCTACAATTATCTATTCTTTTATTCAGGATATTTCTTATTTTAGGCTTTCACAGCCGGTGTTCAGTTAAATTTTCTGGGTTATTTTGCCATGGTCCATAGTTTAATATGCTACCATCGCTTTCACCAACTTCAACGGTTGACATCATCAGTTGACGAACTACAACCGACTGCTAAAAGACGACAGTATTGATTCATCTCTGTCTAGTTTTAGAAGGTCGAACACTATTCGTGCGCAGGGGAAGGGGAGAGGGAGATAACTGGTTTCCATGTGCTACTTAGGTGAAATCCAACATCTGTTAAGATGTTGGATGTTGCTTTTCCAACCCTCCCTCCTGGCTAAATTGAAAAGTCTGGTTTTTTTTTTTTTTTTTTTTTTTTGCAATCACCTCTATTTTATTAAAGTGTATGCCATGCCATTCATTTAGGAAATGCTTTGCTTCAGCTGAACGTTCAGGCTAAGACGAAGGTATCATTGATGTTTCTACAATTATTTTTAATCGATCTTCCGGTCATGCCTATGTACATTTTGCCACACTCATAGGTATTTTATAAATTTCTTTTGTGTAAAGAGGGTGCCTGGATTTTTTTTGCTTTACCAAGCAATCACCCTAATTTAACAGTTGTATTAACGCATGTGCGGTGCGTACAGTAACGTATTCTAAAGCACCGCCACGGGTGGCCTAGGTCGTTAAGGCGCGGACTCATGAATGGGAGGTATGGGGTTCGAGCTCCGCCAGGACCGTCCTCCTGAATGAGGTTTTTTCCAGGTTGTTCTCAGTCCTCATAAATGGCCAATGCCGGATAGGTACCTTAAACTTAGGCTTGGAACGATTTCTTCCTTAAAAATAAATCTTTTCCCAAAATATCATTTCATCTCAAGTATCTTCAGTGTCCATCGCCTGTGGTGCCTCTGTAGCAAAAACAGGCGTTAAACATCATTCATTCTTCTAAAGCCTTGTTTTTTTTGTTTGAGTAGATGTTAGATGGTGTCGTTTGCTTTGTACGGATCTCTGTCAATATCTTTATTACTATATTCATTGATTTTAAAACACTGCTGAGATGGTTTAAGATGTTCTGGTTCTGTGGTGGTTTTTAGCTTTGTGTATTAAAGTCCTGATTCGGTTCTTTTTTGTGCAGGATAGGGATTCGAACTGGCGTTGAGATATCTTTCCATATGTATATGTTTTCTATAAACTAGGTAACATCTAGAAAAAGAAATTTGTCATTACTTTCTCTTTATCAATATACAAATCCAAAATCTTAATAAAACCAACCCAAAAAACAAATAAAACCGTTGAAAGAGGAGCTGGAACTGGATGAACAGTTTATCCACCTCTCTTAGGATGAATTACATGAGCAGGGTCAGTTGTCTATTTAACCATTTTCTCTTTACACATTGCTGAAGAATTTAATATTTTCGTGGATACTAAGTTTCTAAAAAGCACTGTAGTTTGTGATGTCCGTGTGGTCATATAGCAAAAGTATCGTCCACATATTTCAACCAGAGTGAAGGTTTATGTTCAGCAGTTGATTGTTTGATTGATTTGAGTTATTTACGGACGCTCTTTAACATCACAGGTCATCAGCTTCCCATTCTATTCAGGACGTGAAAAGGCCGACAAATTTTGCTCAGGGGCCTCTTTTTTCAGACTTTAGGTTCTTTTTTGTGCCGTAAATGTACGACACGGGACCCAGGCTTTACTTCCCTTCCGAAGGAAGCCATACTTAGGATTTTTACGCCAGAAAAATCCATCGATCCTGGCCGGGTTTGAACCCGCGATCTTGGGCTTAGAAGGCAAGTACACCACTACATCACCAGGGCCGACATATTCAACAGTGTCTAGAGCCTTTTCCTCAAAGTGTTGCATGAAAAAATACACTACCACAGGGCTTAGTGAACTTCTCATTGCTACTCCTTCTTTCTGTTCATAGAACTTGGGTCTCAAAACACCCCGGAATATTTTAACTGTTTTATTAACGATGAATTTTATATAACCGAACCTACAGTTTTGGTCATAATCTTAAAGGAACCAATGGAAATTGATGAGATTTTCAGAAAGCATAACTGCAGTTAAATTGAACATTCGAGTACTGTAAGTGACAGCTAGAAGTAGAAAAATAGCGCTCTTTAGAGTATGAATCCTTGACAATAGTTGACATGCAATTGACAATATAATACTTTATTTCACGTTGGTACATCTGTATTAAGCTCTTTTCATTTTATTTGAAATGCAAATAATGGTGGGTATTGCATAAAATGGATAAAACTGAGTATCGTGTAATGATAAAGTTCTGTGTAAAAGATGGTTTACGCTAAAGAAATTCATACAAAATGTATAAACTTTTATGCACACTCTTCTCTTTAATTTTCTATGATTAAAAATGAGCTGACATAAAATATGGCCTTATCAGCCTTGAAGGTAGGTATAACGTATAAAGGGCGTCCAGAAAGTACCACAGAATTTATTGAACAAACGCATGATATACAAGGAGACCAGCGAGTTAAATTGCCTAAAATATTGAGGCTATATAGCAACGTTATATGTTACAGGGCACCTACGCCATTATATGCAACGTAATTTCAAATAGTATAAAGAAAGTCGTCGCGGACTCCTGAAGGGCAGTAGCAGTTGGTAAAAGATGGGAACCGATTATATCAAAACCTATCCCCCAACAATCTGCCTCGCGAAGTGGCCGTGGCCACCTTCAGGATGGCCACAGGCCACGACTACCAACAAAAACATTTGCACAGAATCGGCGTAGTCGACTCTCCGATCTGCTCTCTCTGCTCAAAAGAGGAAGGAACGGCTGATCATCTACTACATTGTACAGTACTTAAGAGTGACTCAAGAGAAGACTCATTAGAAGAACGAGCACGGATGTACTGGGTGGCACGGCATCAAATGACTGATCAGGCAAGAACGGGCGTTGGCTGAAGAAGAAGAACATATGAAGAATTGCATATGGAAAAAGCCTTGCGAGAGATGGGTGCCGCACTCGCTAACAAATGCATTGGTATGCGTTTTAACAGTAACATAATATGTAAATGTGACAAGATTTAGATCTTCCATCATGCACCACAATCGACCAACCAAAAGGTGGTTGTCGCATCTGCTAACATTTGTATGTGTTTTAACAGCAACGGAGCTTATTTTTTGCGCCAAATTAATAACTGTAAATGAGATTTAGACTTACTACCACGCTCCTGAATCGACCAGTCAAACGGTGATTGTTCAGCACCAAAGAAAAATTTCGGTTCCATCTGCAGGAAGGATATGATATGAACTTTTAGGGACGCTAAAGGAATTTTACGATTATATTCGAAAGGATAAAACCATAACATGAGAATACTATTCCGATCTTTTAAACCACTAAATGAAAAAGTTTATAGAAAAAACAGGATATGCAGAAGATAAAAACAAGTCGTATAAAGAGATGGGAAAATAGAGGTAGAAACCATAACCCTACTCCCCAGATTTGTCTCAGACTTCTGTCCCCTCCCAAAACTGAGGCTTTTACTCCACATCAGGGGTTTTCATCAAAGCATCAGGCGATTGAAGCTGTAGAGGAATATTTTGCAGAGCTTTCGAGGCGAAATAGTGACATTGGAGCACTGCTAGAATAAATATATTGTCTTAAGGGAAATTATGTTGGAAATACAAATTATATTCAAGTTATTAACTTTCCTTCATTGTTAGGCCTAGAACTTTTCAAGCCGCCCTTATAGACTAAAAGCTTAATAGAATATACTTGGGTGAAGTTATGTGCTGTATCTGTGAGTGTGTTGTTTAGTCAAGAACTAAGTCTCGTTATAAAAAGAAATTACCCCTAAGAAAATAAAAACACATAAGCTAAGATATTCAAAGAAAAGAAAATTCCAGAAATATTGAGTAAATATGAGTAACTTGAATGGCTGAGATGGGTATCGATTTATGTGAAAAAAGAGAGGTGGTGACTAAAGTAAAGTTTTAGTCAAGTCATGTTAGTTAAGTCGTGCAATTGAAAAACAACAATCTACATACGTTGAATGTTCAATCAACAAGGACGTTTTACGGCCCAGTTTACTGCCCATAGTCACAGAATATTTTGTAGATACTAGTGGTGCATCTTTCAGGATTACTGAAAACCACGCTAATCTAATGGCGAATGAAATATTAAAACATCTGCTCACTTGAAGCGTTACGGTTATCGCGATTGGCGACTAAAGGAGGAAGTTATGAGTTAATTCTACAATATCTAAACTAGAAAGTATGCGTGTTTTGTTTAAAAAATGTACGGTCATTTCTTGTATCTTAAACATTTTTCTTAGCGTGGAACGAGGTTGCTGTAATGGAACTAGAAATATTGAACTATAAAAGCAAGGTAATAGAAAGAGAACTGAAGTATTTGTATAGAACAGGGAGACTAGAAGAGCAGAACATCATTAATCAGTATTTGGTAACCAAGGAAAAATTAAGGGAACAGAAATTTGGATATCTAAAATTCAAAATATTCTACAAGAAGTGGGCATAGGATCAATATGGTATGAGGGGGAAAGAATGAGAAAAGAATTTTGGAGAGAGATAAAAACAGAATTGAGTATATTGAAAAACAGGAAATATCGGCTAATCTAAGTGTCAAAATATCTCTGAAATTATGTAGCACACTAAAGATGTGTGGGAAAGAGGAAAAAAAAAAAAAAAACTTTGAAACCTGTGATAAGATAGGAAGAAAAAACGAAGAATTGGCAAAGTTTAGAACAATAGTAATATATTTAATTGGTATAAGAAATAGTTATATAAAGAGGAAACGACCAATGTGTGATGAACCAGATAGTACTTGCCATTGTATTTTAGAACATAAGCAAACCAAATTTTGGAGAGAACAATTTCTTTTACGAAAGTAGGAAAATTTACCAAATGATAAACAAGAGGCAGATGTATTTTAAATATAAAATCAAACGAAAATATAAACTTGGAAAATACATCTGCAAGGTCAGACAAAAATGGTTATGAAAGGTGGTAAAGCAACAATGTTGGCAATGACACTGTCTAGGAGTGAATAAACATCCCCATTACATATTCACACTTGGTGTTAATTGTAATGGGATACGGATGGAATGCAACTCCATAAACTGAGGGTGGTTAAGAGGGAAATATAAATGTTTTAATGGTAATAAGTTTACATGTATTGAGATTCTAGAAATGTAAATTGTTTACTTTGATTTTAACGTGTTTATTGGTTTGTGAAAGCTTTATGAAATTAGTTCTATTTATATGTTAAAATATTATATCTGCATATAAAGTGGAAATTGGAATTCATTCCCATCATTCCCAACATAAATCATTCCCACCACCTTTGTATTCGTGCGACAGATCCCCAGATTTTACAAAAAATTGTTATGCTAAGAATACCTCAAGAATGGAGAGTATAATGACGCTACTTTTAACAAAATTGGTTAATAAATAAAGAAATTACAACCATTTAAAACAGGCAGGGATTTATAATACACCCTGTACAATTTAATGTTTTCGTGAACACACGGCCTTTCTATAGTGGTGTATACGAGGAACTTAAGTTGTTGACAGACTTTAAAATGTAGCTTGATATAAATCTCGATGGTTTTTTTTTTTCTTACTGACAATGAGATTCAACCCTAGAGCCCAGGCGTGGAAGTTGTGATGGGTAAAATGATGTCTATGTAGGCATTCTGGAATCTTTGAATTTCATTTAAAATGCATTTAACCTTTAATACGATGAAAACTATTTGACTAAATTTTATTGATTGTCACATATTTTATGATTCGAAATCATTGTAATTTTACTTCTTTCATATTCAAATTCGGTTTCTTCTCAGACAAAGATAAAAGGTTGGTTTCAATTAAAAGCTTCCTTTACATATATTCTGCTCGTTGGAATAAAGGTCATATATGAGCTTTATGCTATGGGTGGCTATGCTTATGAAATAAATATTTCCACACGTTCTATTGTGGAGAGATGTGAGAAATAGCTTTTTGGTACCTGAAATTACTAATATGCACAAAGACATAATCATGGGAGAGAGAAGCGAACCCAATACCCTTTGACCGCCAGTGCCGACCAGCGGAGTGTATTTAGGAATTTGCGAAGTGGGTACCAGTACCACGTCGGTACTATCAAAGGGCAACAGGAGATAGACAATACCAGACCTGCATAACGGAGGTGCGGTAGGAAAATACAAACCCATAACACTATCATTAATTCACCGACCCACCTTTACACAAGCAGACTCCGCTGGCCAACAACCAACACCACTACACTGGGACAGCGGAAAGGGGAAGGGAGGGTTCATCTGCAAGCAGGCGTACCACAAACCCTCCGATAAATTATTCAAGCCAGCCATCGCAATGGACGGGATGCCCACCATTACCATCAGAAACAGTCAACTCGGTTGGTACCTGAAGATTTCATTGGAAAGCCCAAAGTGTCCGGACCGTTGAAGTTGAATTGCTAAACACTTTACACAATCAAAATGCGACCCTAAACTAAGTTGCTTTCTCTTAAAGATATGAAAATGTTGGAATGTAGGCACATGCAAGATATTTAATGCTCTGGCCAAAGTTTTAAACCATAGCGTGAAAATAACAAAGAGATATTCAAGTTTTAGTTTTTTCTAATTTTAATGTTATAATAAATGTATTTGTGACTACCTAGAGCGTGCCATGAACTTCTAAATACTTAATTTATTTAATTTTCGGCTCTTTTTGCACTTGAATCAGCCAAATGGAGCTTATTTTGTAGTTCTTTTCTGCTATAGAAATGACTATCGTTTTAAAACTTTGTTAATTTTAAATTATAAGATATATTTCTAGTGAAAAAGGCATGTATGCATTTAATAATAAAATAATTATATTTTTACAACCATAGTCTAAAATTGAAGAAGTTTAGCAAAGGCGAAAAAGAAAATTGTAAACCATTTTTAAAACTACAACATTTTAGAATGTTTTAATAACAACAAGTTTTTAATTTATGAAATATTCTATGAGTTATTTTATACTGATGTCCAAGAAAATGAAAGATATAAGCTAATTTTAACAATTCCATAAATACCTTAAAATATAAATAACCTTTTTGACACTTTATCTTAAAACTTCCAAACGAAATTTGATGCTTAATACATCTTTGTAGTAACATTTATAAGATAAAACAAACGTCAGCCTCCACGTACTGCGTCGGTCCTGGAGGTGTAGTGGTAACCATACTTGCCTTCTAAACCCTAGGTCGCGGGTTCGAACCCGGCCAGGATCGATGGATTTTTTCGGGCGTAAAAATCATGTATGGCTTCCTTCGGAAGGGAAGTAAAGCCGTGGGCCCCGTGTCATACATTTACGGCACGATAAAGAACCTCAAGCCTGAAAGAAGAAACCTCTGAGCAAAATTTGTCGGCCGTTTCATGTCCTGAATAGAATGGGACGCTGATGACCTGAGATGTTAAAGAGCGTCCTTAAATAAACAAATAAAAAAATCCACGCACTGCTTTTTTGTGGTTAAAGTGCATCACACACCAAGAAAAAACAAATACAATTTATTCTACCACTATGTTTATATTAATTAACCCTGCGTTGGTCGACATGTGAGCCCACGGCCGCAAAGTGTTAAGCAACAATCAAATATGAATTGTATTGTTGCTCAAGTGTAGCTTTCCTGAATTTTTACAAGCTTCACTTTAGTAAATGAAACTATTTCTTCCAAATCATCAACCAGGGAAAACATTGTGAACGTTCAATTTTATTTGTTGCATTTTGAACTTTCTGTTTCACACCCAGTGGATGAATAAACACTATTCCTTTTCCTGATACGTGTATTAGGTGGTGGCAGGAGGACGTTCTACAGTGTATTATTGTCCCTTCCTACCTTGGTGAAGCGAGGCTTATGTACAGGGTAGGCTGAACCATCAAAATTAACGGAAGGTCTATTATAAAACATGGCAATATGGCTCTATGGCTCGTTAATAAATTTTTATATTAAAATTATAGGTTTGTGACTATAATATATATAAAACAGAGGCGTCGAGTTTTCTACAATCCTCGGTGATACTCATAACATCATTGGATATGCTGTACTTAAATATTATAAGTAATTTTCACTAGCAGTTAACAAAGATATATTACGTTCTGTACACATTTAACCTTAATGACTGTGGATTTTCATACTTTAATCTAATGTATTTACATATCTGCGTTTGAAGGTGGATTACGCTAAAACCAAAAAATAAGAAATCACTTTGAACAGAAAATGAGAGACCTAATTATGATCATTATTGCTAGAGTTATGGCGCCATAGACATTTCAGTCCCTTTTTTCTTTGATGTTAAAACCGACATAAAATATTATTGTAAAGAGAAAACGAGAGAATTAAAATTATGGCAAAGATAGGAAATGGACACAGAAAAATGTACTTACTAAGAGGTAATGAGCAAATAAAAACAGTAATCATTAAACATGGACAAATGAAGTTTGCGTTCGGCCTTAAGCTTTAGAAGATTGTAAACGGTACACGTTTTTAATAAATTTGCATAAATACAACATCTAAACTCAGGATACTTAATTTAACTATTTATATGTTTATAGTATCTAGATAATAGTATTTTAGTTTATATTGAGCATAAAATGCCACATATTAAAGTGATAAGTGATAATTCTTATGCTGTGTGTATGGTCTTGCTCATAGTTTAAAAATATTTAAAGGTATGAGAGCTTCCATGGACGTTACTTAAAATATTTTCTCTATTTAATATTATAAACAACATAATGTTATTTAAAATTAACGATAATATCATAATTTTAACAATAACAGTCATAAAATGTTCTGTTTACATTAAATGTGACATTTGAAGTGTTAGATCGTTTTTTCAAATTTTTATTACTTTAAATTAGAATTTTAGATTTTTTGAAAAAAATATAGCTGATTTTTTTTTAATTTGAGGGTTTATTAAATTGATTTATATATTCTGGCAAAATTAAGGCCCTTAGGCCTTCACTTCTGCTCTACCGATCTAATAATAATTACTTTAAGTTTCACAGTTATAACATAAACAGTAACAAGGACAATACTCTTGCACATATAAACTTATGTAAAACATGAGAGTAAATAAATATGTGCTAATGAATGAAAAGAAATAATGGTAAATATTAACGTAATAATAAGAGAAATAAAAATATAACAACAACCAATATCAATGACAATACGTATATAAACCTATGTAAGTAAAGCGATTATAAATATACCAATAAAACATAAAAATGAAAAGCACTAATGAAAGTATGAAGGAGATAGAAAAATTTGTAATGGTATTAACAAAACAATAGCAATAATAGAATGAAAAATTCTACAGGGGAATAAACACACACACACACACACACAAAAACACTGTTCACAGAATAATAAAAACTTCTAAGCATAAAACTCATAAAAACACTTAGAATGCAATATAAAGAATTCACAATAAATGTTGATACTAAAAACTGTAATAAAACTAATTTCGAGCATTGGCTCTTGAACACGTGCTGAGAGTAGACTGAACTGTGGCGGGTTGTGTCTCTTAGTGAGGCATAAGGGTTATGACGTAGCGGCAAAGCTGCCAACTATAGCTGAGCAAAGTGGTTTGGCGAACCTGATAGTATTACAAAGAAATATTGAGGCCTGGTGGAATACGGACCTAACGCAAAACTATAGCTGCCATCTCCAGGTCTCTAAGCCATATATATATATATATATATATATATATATGTATATATACACTCTGTATTTCTAATAACATTAAACGATTTCTTATTAAATGCTCCCAAAGTTTGGTAGTCTGACATCCCGTGGCAATACGTTTCAGAGAAGGGCAGAATTTACGGTTAATGATGATGAGTAAAGTGATGATCGGTGCAATGGTAATAATAGTACGTGCCCGGTTTAAGAGCGCGTGTTAAGATTATGAGGGGAAAATAGATAAGACGAAGAAAATTAATTCTGAAAGTAGCGTGAGACAATGGATGTGTCTTCGATCTTGTAGGCGAAATAAGAGGGAGGTGTTATTTGATCGAACAAATGCACATCGCAGATGTAAGTACACACAAGCTGTAGGTTTTGCGTTAGAGTGTTATGGCTCTTAGAAGAAAATGGCAATAGCCGAAGTGAGGCTTTTTAAGGTTCTGGATAAAGAAACTTAATATTTTAAATTAGGACTTTCCTACAGGTTTCAGTCTCATCGTTTTTCCAACAGAGATTACTGTCTATAATGACTCAAAGGTTTTTCGCAGAATCAGTGAAAGGAATTACAGTTTGATATATTTTAATGGGAGGAATATTGTCTATGTCTATGTCAATTGCTGGTGTCCCACTACCATTGCCTGCGATTTAAAGGAATTGAGGTGAAAACCAGAGTGTATGTCCAGTGTGTGTGTGTGTGTATGTGTGTGTATGTACAGCAAGGAACCCAGAACACTGTCTTGGGGAAACTCCTGCCTTCGTGAACCCCTGTGAAGACGAAAGATTTCTAGAAACAATACATTACTACCATTCGTGAAGGTAGGAGTTGAATGAACTACAGGACAATCTGCCGGACATATTTAACGCCTTAAGTTTTGTAAAAAGTAAGTCTTTAGTAATGTCAAGAAAAACAAGTTGTTTATTCCTCGTTCATCGCAGGTATCACTTATATCTACGTTAAGCAGAACTAGATTTATGAAGATGCCCTCCAAGCGCTGGAATTATGTATATGAAAAGAAACCTATATACTGTTATTACTGCAATTATATTTATTGCAAGATCTATGTAAAATTCAAAGGAAACCTAGTCGATATTTTAAATCTGATGGTAATCTAATCGACGCGTGTGTTCAAATAATAAGAACCTTTCGGTTTACATAATACTGTAGCATATATATTTCTCGCAGAAAATGTTCAATGGTTGAAGAAACATTTTTGTATTTTCACATAATTTTTCATTTATTAATTTTGGACAATTACAAACATTTTTAAAATTAATATTATTTTTATAGGACTCTGCTGCAATGCTTGCCAGAAATGTAGTTTGACTTACTATATTTATTATGGCAAACGCTATATCTATTATTTGGGAAAGTAATTTTAATTCCCAGATATAATATAGGTACAAAGACTGTACGCGATTACAAATGTGAATAAGTAGTATAATGTTTCTAGTACTGAAGCGATGCAAAGAGCATTTTCGAATAAGTTAAACAAAGTTAGGAGCAAAAACGAGAAAGCCGAAGAAAAACGTTGCTTATTTATGAAATGAACAGTACCTTGACATGTCCACTTCTTAACGAACATGGTGGTGAAATGCGGAACTAACAAATGAAATAATGCACGTGGTAAACTAGTTTTGCACTGTGCATGTTTAAGTGCTTCTCTTTTGTTTCAGTTTACATTATTTCGTACCCATAAAAGGTGAACAAAAAGTATGGAATATTGCTTATAACTTAATAATTGAAAAGTTTCTTAAAAACTTTAATTGCTGCATTTATTAGACATATGTCAATTTATATTTTCGTATAATATATAAAAGTTATATTCTCAAGTATACAAAATGTGCTAAAATACATTTTTCCTAAATGCCAGCTAATAGATATTTTGAACTGTTAAATGAGTTTATTTGCTGATTATATAAAGTATTTTTTTTTTTTTTTTTTTTTTTTTTTTTTTTTTTTTTTTTTTTAGTTTGACGAACCAAATACATATCCGTTCTGATGCTTTATTTCTTTTCTAATAATTAATTGGATTTTTTGTACACTCTGAATTTTAACTAGCTCCACAGATAATAATCTATCTGGAGATCTAGGTGACCACTAATGTGCCCTTTTCTTCCAAATCGTGTTTCAGGAAATGCTGCATCTAAATATTCTTTATCTTTCATCATTTGATATCAGGTATCATTTTGGAGCATATTACCTGTAGGAGGGAACAAATGGTGTTCAGCTAGAATATTGTTTCGGAATAGTGATTTACTCCAAGGAAAAAATTGCTCACTTATTTTTTTTTTTACCAACTAAACTTACCCATAACTTTACTTTCTGCGGATATTGTATATGCTGTTGCAATCATACAATGTGGATGACCAATATCAATGGTTATGCAGAGTAATTGTGCCCTTTAGACAAAAAATAGCCTTGTCTGAGAATATTTTGTGTCTTATAAACTCCGAATTTTTGTCAGTTCCATTAAAATTTCTTTCAAAACCATTATCACTTAATTGTTGAAGCTGCCTATTATTAAGAGTACCATTTAACAGATCTTGTTATATTACAAACGGATGCTTGATTGTCATTATAATTATGCCTTGCGTGGACTTTCTTGGATGGACAATATCATTTTAAGAGCATTTTCATCATTCAAAGCAGCTTTTTGGCCTTCCAAATTTTCTCTTATTCTTCATGCTTGCCGTTTCATTGAACTTATTTACAAACTTTGATGTTATGTTTCTGTGTGAATTCACCTGATTAAAAAAATCAAAGTTCTCGTCCTGTCACCATATCCAACCATCATTATTCCTTTCAATATGATTTACCCTAAGAATCACTAGTTTGATTTTGAAAGCAGTAATTATGGCCTCCGGTAATCTCTCGTACAACTTAATACTCAATTTAAATTAATTTACTTTCTCTGCATAACACAATTAATACAATAATGGATAAATTAATTTAACCGCAAACGGAACAAGCAGTTAAAAATGTAAAAATAGCACACCATTTAGGAAAAAAGTGTATTTTTGACACATTCTGCATATGAGAGGATATATAGTTTCTAAACTATGTACAAAACATTAAATGATATTTAGTAAAGCCTCTGTATTTGAACACTCTGTTTTAGACCCCTCATTATATTGGTTATCTTTTCTTGGAACTGGACAGATTTCTATGTTTTAACATGACCAGTTTATTCCGAAGAACAGCCTTGAAAGATGAGGAGTATATGAGGCGTTCAGCAAGACAAAAACAAACAAACAAACAAAAACATTTATCATGTAGAAGCCATAGTAAAGAACATCCGCCAGTGACTTAAAGAAAGGTAAAACAGTTGCAGCTGTCAGAAGTCTTGCACAAAATATCTTCCTTTCAGGAAACTTCGTCTTCTGGGCAATCCACAGCCTCACAGAAGAATGAAAGACAGTAAGAGTGGCGTGATGGCAGAAAATGGTTTATCGTTTCGATATTGGCCGTTCCAGAGGTCCGCAATATCTTCACAGGTGACGAAAGCTGGGTTTATCAGTCACCCGGAATCAAAGAGGCAGTAGACCATCTGGGTTTTCCCAAATGAAGATTGTCTTAAATATAATATAGTCCGGAAGATGGTGCCAGCTCTTTCTTAGCAAGTGGCTATATTGCAATCATTCCACTCCAGAAACAAAACAAAACAAAAAAACAAAAAAAAAAAACAACAACAATTGCCAATTGGTGCATCACAGTGTCTCCTAGGGCCTTCAGAACTCTTAACAGAACCATGACGGAAGTCTGGGTAACAAGAATTATTTACCACGGCAATGCCTTTGGAAACCATGAGATTTCTGAAAGAGTAGGAAGTGAACCATGGGTCGTACAGTCCAGATCTGACTCCATGTGACTTTTTACTATTTCCAACTGACAAGGAAGTGCTTAAAGGTTATCATTTTTTGGAGACTGAAAGAAGCTACTGCGCCCTGGAGGAGGAGATGGTGCCATCTCTAAAGAAACATGGGTGGCTGCTTGTTATGGTCATCTACTTAGTAAAATCGCTCTTATTAATAATGAACTGTAAATAAATTGGTTTGCGGAGAATATTTGAATTAAAATAATAAAAAAAACTATTAACCGTTTCTTCAGTATTAAATGAATACTAACAAGAAAACAAACTAAAAATATAGTTACTGGGGAAATAAATATTATAGGCTACAGGTTAAATAGCTGTATCAGTAATCTAAAAAATTCACCGTAGTTTAGGAAGACCAAGCCCAAACAGTCTAAATCCATTATACTGATGAAACAGAGAGTTTGGTATTCTAAAACAATAATTGAATCCTTATCTTTCCTTGAAAGAAAATCGTGGGATGTTTGCAGTAACTTCCAGCCATCTTGCCTTTTTTGAAAAAATGGAACTTCATAAATTTGTCTCGATCGTCCTTCAGTTGTCTTGAAAGCAGTAATTTATCGTCTTCTAAAACGTATATTTTTCGAAATCCATACTGAAACAGTTATCCTCGTTGGTATGTAACTATTATTGTCCCACGTTCTTTCATTACGGACCATAAAAAGTACGAAAGAAGAAATATGTTCTGCAAAATTACGGCAGTCATTTTTAGTGAAATAATTGTAAAGCGAGTGAGTAATTTCTCTTCAGCCTCAAGAAACTGTAAGCAATTATTATGCTTGGCGGTTTTTTGTGATGAAAGGGACGCTCATATTTATTGAGCTTTGTGCAATGTGCGGCACGATTTATTTTAACTCACTCAAAAGGTTAAGTTAATACACATAAGCTTTACAGACCTCTCCCTTAGCACTGATTAGAAAACATCTAAGAATTACTTTGCTTTTTTACATTGTTATCATTTCTTTACAAACACTTTGTGTACCACTGGACAAGCTTTTAGATGCTTTGTGTAAAAATGCTCGCCGCCTAGGACATGAACCACTTTTGAATTCTTCTCTGTCGTCAAACTTTTGAGAACAGTCATTTCGCGTAGTGAAGGAAAAACATGGATGCGAGATTTAAGCTTCCCATGTCCCGGTCCTGAATGGCAGGCCTCAGCTTGGAAACGTTTTACAGTACTATTCTGCTGTAATTGTTGTTCCCGGCTCAATAAAATCCACAAGAAATCTTTTTGGTGCCTTCTTATCTTTAACTACAGGTATACAAACAAATGAATGTTGACGAGCGCAGCTTTTATTTACTCTTCTTTATGTTTAATTACTTCAGGAATATTATTTTTTTTAAAATGTTTAATTTTTGTCGCTTTGACTGCAGTCTATAGGGATGAATGAAATGAAATTAATTAATAATGACGGAAATGACTTGAGTCCTTGGTGCCTTAAAGCTGTCTGGCATTCACTTTCTCAGAGTACGGAAAATGGCAAAAAAACTCTTATCCAGATGGCTTGACCTTACTGGGATTTGAACTCAGGACCTCTACTAGCATTTGTGACAACCGGATTTGCAGTAGACACGAATGCTACCACAAGATATAATCTCGAAACGTTATACTTTTTTATTGTTTTTTCTTGAATTTTTTAATAAGCATATTTCACAATACATGTCTAAAGTATAATTGCTTTTCTTAAATCCAGCGATTTATTATAATGTAACTATTTTAGTGTACGAGCGCTTTTTGCATATACTGTAGTTACATTTGCGGTTGTAGTGATGAAGCATTTGTCATTACAGAGTTTATTTATTATTTGTATGGTTTTGGTTGTGTTCTTTTTGTTTATTCCTGTTTTATTATGATATTATAATTATATGCACTATTTACTGTAAATTGCACTATCTGGGTTTAATATTCATATAAGGAATAAACAAATAAACAATGAAGTTGCAGAAATTAGAGTAGGAAATTAAAAATACCAACAAAAACACAGGAAACGAGGCGGCAGGTGCCCAGGTGTGTTTCCCAGAAGATATAATAGATATTGCGTTAGATAGATAATAACCTGGGTTATATAGCGATATACCCACATACAAACGTAATTAATGGTCACTGGCATAATTTGCTAGTCATCACCACCACAGTTCAATTTAACCAGCACAATGAATATTTAGATGAGAAATAGTCTACTCGGTAACAGCTGAGTTATCGACTTTGCCATATTCACTTTCAAGCTTACAATTCCATTTAAAGACCTTAGTAGACCAGTACACAAAATAAGAAACTAAATTCATCAAAAGAAATTCCGCTTGGAGACTATGAAATACCTGTTGAAATATCCGTTATTAAATCCTTAAAATCTGTAAGTGTACAGTCAATTGCATTTCTCTTTCTCAGGGCTCTTCTTTTTCTAAGTTATGACAGTTGGTAAACAGCATGTCTTGGAAAACAAAGAGTCTAAAAAGTTGACACTGCGGTGGTGTGAAGCTCTTTTGTTCTTTAGAGAGTGGGAGAGTGCTATTCTCGTGATATTTGATAATTCATTATCCCGGGCCTTGCGGTTTAGCACTTTGCCTTCCTCCAAATTGGTGTAGAGTTACCTCCAGCAGTTCTAACGACGCCGCTGGGAACTCGTGTTGCTGCTCTGAGTATTCTGAATGAACTTGACCCTACAATTAAACTGCCTAAAGGGGAAAATATACCGAATGGTTTTCTTTCTCCTTTCGCAGCTACATGAATCGGCAGTCTTCGGCCTTCTCTTGAAGAGATGTGGGCTTTTACACATTTTGGGAGATGCTCAAGTGTGAACATACAAAAACGTCATTCACTGATTGTTTGACAAGGTATATTCTCGGAAGAACTAACGTGAAACATTTTCCAGGAAGACATTTCACCTTCAAGCATGTGGCAGTTCAATAAACAAAAGCGCTCTGTGCAGTGACTATTTGGAATGTGCATCGATCACTTTTTCTGTTATTTATTTAACTTTTGTTGAGAAGTCCATAAATTAAGAATGTAACTTCTCTTATTCAATATAGACAGCCAAAGTAAATGATTTACATTTCAAAGACTCCCAATGCTCTTCCATCCAGATGATTTATATTTTAATATTCTCTATGAAGCTTAATTTTCTGGAATTCTTTTTGTATGCAATTTCTTATTTATATATATATGTATATATATGTATATATATAAATTAACACTAATAATAAAAGTAGATAAAGATAAAACACAGAGAAAGAGTCACACTTGAAACTGCTATATTTCGAACTACTGCGAGTTCTTCAATGGCAAGAAGCTAGACAGTTTCAAGTGTGACTCTTTCTCTGTGTTTTATCTTTATATACTTTTATTATTAGTGTTAATTTGTTACATTGTTAATAGTGTTTCTTTATTTTTATGTTTCATTAATATGTATATATATATATATATATATATATATATATATATATCTTAATTAGTTTTACTGATGTTTGTGTTATTTTTAATTGATTATTTATTCTATAATTTCTTATGCTGCTTTTATCTGATAGTATATTTAGTTACAATTCCTTTGCGTTCATGCTTCAGATCCATATAACATTCCATTGAATTTCAGGCTTGAGATGGCCGATAAATTTTGCTCAGAGGTCTCTTCTTTCAGGCTTGAGGTTCTAAAATCCATCACCTGATCAGGATTGAACCCGCGATCTTGGGTCTACGAAGCAAGTATGGTTACCACTAAACTACCAGAATCGACTCTGGTACCGAGAATGCCTAAAAAATAAAAAATAAAAAGTAAAAACAAATAAAAGGAACAACCCATTTAGAATCTTAAATTTAATTCTTGAAGATATTATTACACCAATCTCAAATTTTGGTACGTTACAGGAAATTGCAGACAAATATACTGGACTTTAATAGTAGTTCTTTCATAGGTATCTAAACGAGAGAAAAATGAACACTAGACAGCTGGCGAGGTTCATAACTACCGAACAGAACAACTATACATCGCACTAGTTGAAAGATGACTGTCTAAATAGCTAAGAAGCGGTTTAGAACCTCCCAGTGGTGCATGCCGTGACTGATGAATTGTAAGAGAGATGGGAAAAAGATGACGCGAAGAGAATGATTGGCAGGAAGGAAGTCGAGAGAGTTTGAAATATGGGAAATAGCAGTCACTGCAGGAACCCCGCCGCCATAACTTAATGAATGAGAGCTGATTCACTCGAGACATTCTCTTATAAAGTGCACGTGCAGGAGAGGCCAATACCGTGTCGATTTAGTGAGAATGTACATGCGTAACATCTACACATTAAATCACTATACAAATTATGTTAAAGAAAACTTATCACTTGATGATACATATATTTTCATATACATTTAACATTGTGAAGGTTCTTTCTTAGAAGGCCGAGCAGTTTTATGTGTATTATTTTACACATGCGGTTGCCTTTATCAACACATATGCTGATGTAAATATATCAGCGCGCATAGACATCTATGTGGTTTGCGGTAGGGTAATTTACTCTTATATTTACCGGGCACTGTAGCATTAGAGCAAACTTTTCTGGACTCCCCACTTTCTGATATTTATCTGTCTAATTGTATTTTTTTTTGTCAATTAAAGCCTTTAATTTTTAAATATAAATCATACGCTTACTCTAATTCTAAGGAAGTTAGTTTAGAGATAATTAATTTGAAAATTTGGAATTCTCTGAAGAATTAGTAAACTTTAAAATGGGTTTTTATTATTTTTTTAATGATGTTTAACGCCCGTTTTTACTACAGAGGTACCACAGGCGGTGGACACTGATGATACATGAGATGAAATGATAAATTGGGAAAGGATTTTTTTAAGGGAGGAAACGTTCCAGACCTAAGTTTACGGTACCTCTCTGGCATTTGCCATTTATGAGGACTGAGAAAACCTGGAAAAATTCTCATTCAGGGAGGACGGGCATGGCAGGATTCGAATCCCAGACCTCCCGCTCACGAGTCCGCGCCTTAACGACCTCGGCCACCGGTGGCGGTTTTTATTAGAGTAATATATATATATATAATTGGTAGTCAGTTGTTTTTCACTGTCAGGAGTGTTTCATGGATGTACTTAGTAGATTAGTCTTTTATATTTTGCATTGTTGAGAAAACTTTAATATAGAGTTCTGATGACTAATCAGAATATTCGTCGGCGCCCTCTATCGCAGGTTCCGTGTCCATCATCTGCAGTTGATGAATTATTGTGCTATCCATGAAATTCTTCAGAAATTTAGCAGATTTTGTTTTTTGAGCTTGGTGCTTGGCAAGTTACTATGGTACATCCTGGGCAAAACTTTTGCAGCTCCATGGCGTCCTCTACCATGGACAGTTTTTTGTTCCCAAACCTGAAGAAACGGCTGGGTGGACGAAGATTCACATCAAACGATGAGAATGAGGCTGAGACAGATGCTTATTTTTCACAGTTGGATAAATCTTTATTTTAGTGGGGGTATTAAAACTTTGGAAAGCCTTTGGACTAAATTTATTAAATTTGCAGAGTTTACATTTCCCTTAAATTTTGTAGAATTTTTAGAGCGTCTCTCATAATGTACCGTAGCCCGATCTAACTGAGTCTATATTTTTATCTATTTATTCAGTGGAAATCATACAGAACCTCTATTGCAATTCTATCCAAGAGTTTTCCGTATGTGTGTTGGTTGACACTTTCATAAAAAAAAATCTCACAACCGTATCACCTCTATTACAAACAATACATTGTTGGTTTCTCACACCTATATGGTATACTTGCACCAGGATTTTTCTTTTTCGATTTTAACTTGCGTTCCATGAAGAATAGACATTCTTCATTAAACAAAGTATGCTAAAGGAAGGATGAGAATATGTGAACAGTGTAATCCATTGTGTATATTGGCTTCTACTGGATTCTATTCTCATTACATACAAAAACTGCAAATAGTAGGGGTGGAAATGTGGTAATTTCAATATTATGCAAAAAGATTCTTTCCGGATACCACTCTATAGAACTGAGTAACTTGCTGGTCTTTAGTGGCTGTTCATCAGTTTTGCTGCTGCTTTTAGATAGTCGATTTAGGACGATCACTACCCACACTTGTTTTACAAGTATGCAGCATAAGATCGTTTTAGAATGATGACTGAGATAAAACTCATCTATGCAATGATTGTCCTGACAGACTAGTGCACACGCTATTCAGGAGTCATTTGTTCACCCAAACCAATATCAGTAGCTGAAAACCAGAGATAAACAAAACAGAAACTAATTGCTACTTTATTGTTTATCAACGCCTAACAATTGCATCACCAAACACAAACATAAACAAAAAATAAATGTCATTTCCAAGTAGAGTAATGCATAACGTTTGAATGTGATTTTTGTGTCGCACAGTATAGCAATAGAATTTAAATTACTGTTTTTAATCAGCAACATTAAAACTCTGTAACCCAAATTAAAAACAAATGTTTGAAGGCAGCATTCTGGCGATCAATACACGATGGAACAAAAGAAAGTATAGCATTTTAAACGTGATTTCAGATATTTAAGCCCATTTTCTTTTAACATAGGGGAAGGAATGGTGCCTGTGATAATAATACTTGTTTATTTTATTGCCGGTATTTTCTTGCACGGTTGTATTGAAAGAGATTACACAATGCACTTGAAGGAGAGATTTTATATTGCACATAATTCCACCCCTACCTCTCTTGATAAAATAAAAGAACAACGCCCATTTCATTTTATACAGCCGTGTTCGGTACAATTTCCTTCAACATTTCTTGACAAAGGCAGGTTGAAACACTTCATACACTTGAAACACACTGGTGCTTCAAAAGGATCTAACGATATTCGTACAATTTGGCAGACTTTTCAATAAAACTATTACTTTAGTTGTAAAATGTGCTCTATGTTGTTGAAAGTGTATACAAGTAGATTTCGAATGATTTTGGGAAATATTTGAATAAGTTTGTTTATAGTGGCGTGTTCAAGTAATTACAGTGTGTTCTTTAAAAAGTTATTAAAACCTTCCGACATCATCTTTTGAAATTCTTTGATCTTTAAAGAGTCATTTTGGAAGGGGACAAAGGGGATAAAAATAATAAAAACATTTTTAACAGAGACATTTGAATCGCTCACCTCTCTTCAAGTTTTTGGCATTAAGGCGTTTAGTGCATTATTGTGAAACAAGCGACATAGCTCAATTTAAACATTTTCAAGTAATTTTTATCTACTATTTTATGAATCAATGCAATCGATTCGTGGAATTATAGGCGATTTGAAATATGCGATGTTAAACTTCTAAAATTTATCGAATACAGGACATATTCGTGAATATTGTAAAATTGCAAGGGTGTAAAATTATCAGGTCATCCAATTATCTGATGATCGATGTGGCGGCGGACTGCTACGCTGGCCCTGAATCTTGCCCACTCATTGTCGTTTGGTCAGTACAAGAAACAGCACATATTTAACTCTAGATTTAGGTCTGTTAACAATACGAAATGGCAAATAAGAGTTTCCATTACTCTCTTCCACGAGTGCTTATTTACGATCCAAATATACATTTAATTTCTCAAAGAGAAAATTAAGAAGGATATTGGGGAGTTTTGCAAACAGGTGCCAGAGATAATTGGAATAAGAACCCAGCATCTCCTTGCGTGATATGAATGAGAAAGTGCTTTAGAATTTATTAGGCTATCATTGTGTTTCTACCATCGGCTTTTGATCTCCGAATCTAGTGTAACCTGGCTGGCCGTGAGCGATGGCTTATCGATCGATGCAGCCCCTCGTCGCCTCTTCGGTCATCAGATATATGGATTACCCGATATTTAAATAAATCCAAATAAAGGAGAACACATACTAAGGCGACTTGGATGGATGCTTCTTGATTGGATATATTTTTTAAAAAAATATATGTATCTGCCTTTAGAGTTTCTCCCAGATTCTGTACAAAGAGATACAAAATAAATTTGAGTCAGATACTGTGACACAAGCAATATGACTAATGATCCTGTATTGAGTAAATTTTACATAATAGATCTGTAGACCCAAGCTTGTTCTCTTCCTAATCGTAACTTATTTTCTTAAGGGATATACATTCAGAATTACTGATATTAGAACTTATATTTCCGATTTTTGGTAGAAGCATTGCGAACAGCTTTTATCCATTCCTATTGGTGACTTCCCTATTATCCTGATTCTTAGAAGAACATAACGCTATCGCAGCCGCATAGAGATGCTAGCAGAGGGCATAAACACGAAACAACTTTGGCACGCTGAATTGTTACTGGACATAATCAAAATAAAGCTATCACCAGTAGATTGAACCCTTCCTTCCTCCTCATTTGCCGCTAGCTTGATGTCAACCCAGATCCTTTACTTGTCCTCGATGACGCAGTTGGTATCTTGGGTTTCAATGACCGGAGAGAAAAAATTGGGGTATGTAACTAAGCTTTTAATTCTATTTTTTTTTTCATTTTTTCCTTCTGCAATGATTTTGTCATTTCCACCACGATTCAACCACTCCGCATAACGCATGTTTTATTATAACAAACTAATGCAGTTTTATATAAGTTATTAGTAACGTGTTTCTCCAAAATTCCCAAATTGACACAGGCGCTTTCTATCTTTGGGGAATACGCAAAATATCCCGTTTCACTAACTTGAATAAAATATTTTTTTGTTGGCAACTACTGGTGCAACCGCACGATTATAGGTTATGAAACTGGACTTTCGAGCGATTGTATTTCCAGTAATGAAATCCACCAGCAGATAAAATGCTCCCTCCCCTTCAAAAAAAAAAAAAAAAAAAAACCACTTTCCAACCAAAACAATTCCTACCATGTGATCAAGGAAGTTGTTACTGAAATACAAAAATTTGTTCCTAGGGGAAAAGGATAGTTGATACGGAGGTCGGCTGGCCTAATGACAAAGGAATGTTGGAGCGTTTTTGTTATCAGCGCGTCACAACATTTTAATTTATACTAAACATGCCTGGCAGGCGGAAGGAATTAATGGGTTAGGAAGATAAAACGTGTAGGCGTGAAAATAAACGAGGGAAAAGTCGGTGGGTCTTGTTAGCGCATTGGAAGGGGCGGGAGAACGAGAAAGTCGGTATCGCAGACCTCTGTACTTCAACAGGGACGACACCTGACCTTGTATTCTTTCCACATAACGGGACGGTGATTGACGGGTTCAGTTTCTCTTGTTATTTAATCCTTGGGAGTCAGAAACATGAGCTCAACATCCACGGTCGGCGCAGATTCGAGAATGTAGGAAGAAAACATACCTCTGCTGATATTACGAATCGATAAAATTAAATGGAACAAGTGGAAATACTATGTTTTGTATAATCAGTTGACTGCAGTGGCTCATAGGTTCAAAGCCGTTCGCTATCAACCGTTGTCAATCTGGATTCATTAAGGCACGTTTTTGGTCGTATTGTAAAACGTAGTTCACTTTTATTTTGTACTTTTATTTTCTCTGATATTTTTGTTTTCCACATTCTACTGTTTGCTGTACTCGTGACAAACAAACAAAACTTCGTAAACAAACAAAATTGTAACGCTCTTGCAATTATGCTCCAACGCCAACAGTTGGACATATTATATTATGACGCAAATGGAATTAGCTTTTTCCGCCATTTTGAGGTCCAAGTTAAGGCGATATCAGTAGAGAACCTAATGTTCATGCAAACATACCGAACTTTGCTTCTTTAAAAACAGTCACAATTGAGTTGAAAGAAATATGGACAAATTTTAGTATTCGAGAATAAAACGAGTATTCTTGTTTTTCTCTACTTAAAACAAATATGCGAACTCTAGCATATAGTAAATTATCTCATAAATACCTGGCAGAGTTAAAAAATAAAATATTTTTATAAACACAGTACGTACAATAGGACTGAAAACACTTTCTACCATCTATTCACTAATGTCTGGATTCCTGGAAAAATTAAAAGTCTTCCATGCATTGCATTTGTGATGTAATCGTCCGCCCACTTAGCGTTTTCTTTAGAGGCTCAAACACCTGATCTTTTGTTGATTTGGTTAACCGGCGAACGCTCTTTAATATTTCAGGTCATCAGCGTCCCTTCAATTCAGGATGTGAAACGGCCGGTAAATTTTGCTCAGAGGCATCTTCTTTCAGGCTTGACATTTTTTTACACGCCCGGGACACACTTCCATTCCGAAGGAAGAAGCCATACTTAAGCTTTTTACGTCCGAAAAAAATCCATTGACCCTGGCCGGGATTGGACCGAATCTTGGGTCTACGAGATAAGCATGGCTATCACTAGAACAGCAGGGCTGGATCAAACAAATTATATTCACATGATGCCAGATCAGGGGAATATGCTGAATCTGGGACACTCAAAATGTACAGTCAATGTTGCACATACTACATGCAATTGCGCATCATCGTGTAGAAATAGCACTCCAGAACCGCAACGTTATGACTTGATTGTGCGTTTCAAGTGGTTCCCAAGTAGGTGGCAATAAGCTTAACAGTGATTCTTCTAGCTAAAACATGTCCGGCGACCGGATTGTACAGAACTTCTTTGGTTTGGAGAAAAATAGTATTTGTCATTGCTTCACTAGTCTTGAACTGAAAGTAATGGACTCAACATTCGTCTCCAGTAACTATAATTTGAAAGATGTCATCTGCTTCAGCCTCATAACGGCGTGAAAAGGGTTTCACAAACATCTGTGGATGTTCTTTCCAATCGGGGATGAGTTATTTTAATACACCCTTTGTGGAGACATTTCGGTACTATAGCTAGTGAATACTTGTGTGTGCCAAGCCTTGACTAAATACAGTTCTGCAACCACTCTGTCGATTGTTATGCGGTCAACTTTAGCGATTTTGTTAGAAGTGTTCGCTGTGTGAGCATCATCATCCAAAGTTGACACCCACTTTAAAACTTTCTGAGCCACTCATATTTCAGTTCTGGCAGAGCGCGGCTGCTTACTGCGAGAAGTTAGTTGTTAAGGCTATACAGTGCATGGGTAGGTAGCGGCTTGCAGTTATTTTTTACGGAGATTGTGTCAACTCCTGTGTTACTCAATCTTTTAATTGTATGTAAATCGTGTGCTCATTGTTCTTCGTTAGTTAGATCAGTACGCAAATATAACGGGGTTTTATGTAGTGCACATTTGTGAAAATGGATTCTTGCAAAGAAAATGGCGACTCGCAAGAAAATATCCTGGAGAGATTGTTCGCCAACTTCTAGAGGTAGGATCTCTCAATAGCAAGAAACCTGTTTCACACCGCCGTGTTCTTACGGAAGAAGAATTGTTAATTGAGCTACAGAAATTTCCTAGAGAGATGCCGGCAATGTATTGCCCTTAAGGGGCATCATTTTCAACACATAACTGACTTTTGCTGTGTTTGTTTGTTTGAACCCGAGTGACTAAACGGAACTCTCTACAGAGTTATTATAAAGTCTCGACCCAATTTTGAGAAAAGGACTGATTATGTATTTCTTTTATGGATAAACTGAAAGATGTCCACTGAAGAAAGAATAGCTGCGATGTTGTGCGTTTGGGGGAATTTATTTATCTGGAGGTTCAAACGGACTTTGAACGAAAAGTCCATAAAACCATTCTCAACAGGCCAATTACCAGACTAATGGTTCAGAAATTGAAGACCACGGGTAGTATGCAGGTCGTAAAACGTTCCGGTAGGTTCCGGTAGGTCCTGCTGAAATTGTGCAACAGGTAGAGGATCAATTAGCAGAAGCCAAAAACATCAACCAAGAAACCAAGTCGAAAGTAGGGTATACGACAAACGGACAGGGTGGAAAATTCTCCGCTATATCTTGAAAAAACTGTCATACCGAATGAAAATCCTGCATAAAATGAAAAACGCTGGTCGTGAGGTAATATGTGCCGACCTATTCCGGGCAATCGATAAGGATAATTTGCTACAAAATGTGCTCTTTAGCGATGAGACCACCTTTTACAAATATGGAACGCTCAACCGAAGCAAGTACAGATTGTAGGCAGATGAACAGTCAAATAAGAGCCTCAAGTGGGAACAAAACACTCCAAAAGTCATGTGTGGTTGGGGATCAGAAAATCTAAGGTATTTGGACCATTCTTAATCACAGAACATACAGTGACAGGCATTTCGTATCTCGAGATGTGCAGTTCTTCCTTCAACCACAATTGCAACGGGATGGCATCTTGGAAACGGCGGTTTTCAAACAGAAGGGAGCACACCCTCATTTTGCATGGGTCGTTCGTGAGTATCTGGAAGTCACATTTCCATTTAGGTGGATAGGTAGGGCTTCACATCGCAATTGAACTCAATGTTCTCATCTCACACCCCTTGACTTTTTTTCCATGGAAATACGTAAAGTCACAAGTTTATAAAGTCAAAATCAACTCCATTGCTCATTTGAAATAAACGTATCGGGCATGCGGTACTCAACATCACATCTACAATGCTAGAAATGATGTTTCGTGTGTGGTGCGTCTTGGGAATTAAGTACGAAAGTACAGGTGGTCATGTGGAATAAACATAGACGGATTTTGCGTTAGAACTTACATACACCTTATTGGTTTGAATCTAATTTGCACAAAAATGGACGGAAACTTTTATAATCACCCTGTAATGAGAAAATATCACTATTGAATTCAGAGGTAAATAAATGGTTTATGACAGAATTCCCGTGTAATTTTGTTTGTTCAAACTCGAGTTTTATTATTTTTTTTTGAGAGGCAAAGCAAATTATAATAATCATTGTTTTGAAATCCACGATAACGCTGAATGATAGTATTGCGACATTCCAAAAGACCGGTAGAGTTCATCCGTTGCTGACCATCATTTTGATCATCACCTTTAAATTTCCCTATACATCCTCCATTACCAATGTATGAAGATAATGCCCAGTATCTGATACCACAGGGTCGGCCGTCTCTGAAGATTAGCCTTTGGGGGCTTCAGGTTGAAAAGCTGGAAATCGATTTGGGATTTCTGAATACGTGGGAGAGAGTGGGTGCTTACATTGTGCATGTAGGATTACGTAGGATGTTTGCCGATACGTTTTTGTGCTAAATGTTACAGCCTTTTCAGATCGAAATAATGATTTTGCGACGTGCACACAATAGGTACACGGAGATAAAAGAGTAAACTTTTGTTTTAATGTCATCGGTGCGTTAACCGTTGAAATTCTGCGAAAAGTTAATGTCCTACTAAGGATAATAGAAATTTTTTCCTTCTAAAGTTTATTGCTGTTAATCAGCAAATGAAAATTATGCTAATGTAAGATAACTGATGATAAAGTAATGAAATACACAAATTGTATCATACACTTCTTTACCTCTTTTCACCCACACTGGCTATCGATAATAGATCTTGACCGCGAACACAAGTTCTTTTTCATTGTCTGCTGCAACCGTAAAAAGGGAGAAAGAGTCTCCACGCCGAAAGTTAGTATTTTTATTTATATTTTTACTGAAAGCATAAAATTATACTGTATTTAAAACTGACTATAAATACTAAACTGTGTCATAAGATATGTAGAAAATGATGCCCCTTAGCGGCAATACATTGTCGGTATCTGTGTAAGGAATTCCTAACTTTTAGCGTTTGGGACACATTTCTTGTCATTGAGAGATACTGTCCCTCGTAACGTTTTAAGTTGGCGAACAGTTTTTCATCGTTGTTTACTCACTAACATCAGTTTTTTTAAAATTGTATTTTCATACGGAGATTACAGGTTTACGTATAGTTTAAAAATTTAGTTGTAAGTTCTTTATTTAAAAAAGGCTATATGAAAACCAAGTGATTTTATTTTGAATTTTTATGCCATAGGTTTACATTAACACGTTATGTATCCAATGACATTCGTCCTTAAATCGCAGCATGCATGTTTGTATTAATATTTATGACCTTAAATTAATCATCTTGTTTCTTATTTTTAGCATATAAAAAGCTCCATATCATTCAGTAGTTGTTTATTTGTGGGCAGGGCAGGCTTGATTCAAAAGTAAAAAAGAAGAAAAACAGAAAAGAAAAAAAAAAAGAAAGAAAGAAAAAGAAAAAAAAAAGAGAGAGAATATTACTGCTTTATCGTTTAGCGTTTCTATAATTTTAGTAGCTATGCCAGTAACTTCTGAGGCTGACAGAGTTCAAATAGTGATTAGGATAGACAGAAGGGAGAACTTTGTTCGTTACTACATCCAATGGTTCAGGATGGACTCACATTTTTTTTTGATTTGGTTTATTTATGGACGCACTTTAACATCTCGGGTCATCAGCATCCCATTCAATTCAGGGCGTGAAACGGCCGACAGATTTTGTACAGCCTTGAGGTTCTTTTCGTGCCTTAAATATACGACACGGGACCCACGGCTTTACTTCCCTTCCGAAGGAAGCCTTACTTAGGATTTTTACACCCAAAAAAATCCGTTGATTCTGGCCGGGTTTGAACCCGCGATCCTGGGTTTAAGAGGAAAGTATGGTTACCACTACACCACCAGGACCGACAACTCACAATTAGAAGCAATGCGGCTATAAATCACCATTCCATAATGCTTTCTACGTCTATTGATACACATGAATGACATAAATGTATAAGGTAGTACATTTAATGCTCTATGCTGCTGAGTTTCAAAACTAGAACTCAGCCCTGAAGGAGACTCTGTTAGCTGAATATCAGACTGCTTGTGTCGCATTTGGTCTGCAAATCCTTCAGAGACCGTAAGAATTCTGGGACACGCAATATGGACAAACGAGAAAGTAATTTCGTCCGACGAAGATGGCAGAAATATACTTTGGAGCTCAGTGGTAGGACAAATATAGCATTTTTAGGTTAAATTTCTGCCGCCTATGTGAGTATTGTTCGGATGTCTCAAGAATACTTGAGGAGTATGTGAAGATCCTGGAGGACAGTACCTTATCGAGAGTTTGCGACTGTATAAGCTGCAGAAGATATGAAAGTAATCAAGTTTGTCCGCTCAACATCACACTTCCGCTTAGTTAGAACGTCATGTTGAAATTTCAGCACCTCTCTAGCCCACAAACCCTCAGATTTATATCCTATCGAAAGCATTTAGGCTCATATGGATCCGCAGAATTAAAATAACGCCTGAAAGCCTTTACTAAAATATTTTATTAAAAAAGACACAACAAAGGAGAAGAAAATTAATTATATTGATTGCAACAGACTTTCGTAAACCCAAAATAATACTCTATTAACCGCTATTCCCTGAACCTTTCATGCGATACATAGGAATAGCAGTAGGAGTTTGTGACTCTTGCCCGGAGATAGAATTAAAGACATTTGCTCGGAGGGTCCGAGTTTTGGGAAACCAGTAATTAGGTGATTTAGGAAAACCACTTTTGAGGGGAGTTGAAGGTTGAGAGATAATTAGGAGGTGGTAGAGGGATAAATCATTCTTTTGATGATGCCAGCAGCTGGCCTTATTAGTTATCTTAATAATTGAGACATGATAGATTACTTGAAGTAAATTTCCTTTCCTAAATTGTTTTTCCTGTGGGTTTATGGAGTTCGCCGAAACTAGCAAGCGTCATCCATCTGCGACGAATATCAATGTACCTACAGCAGATTACACAGACATGGAAAATGTCACTTATTGGCACTGTGCAAATTAAAAGAAGAAAAAAAAAAAATGTAAGGAACGTGTTTCAACAAAAATGAGAAGCTCCGAAGTTTCTACGATGATTTGTACACCCTTCCAGAAAATGCTGAATACCATGCTTACACATACAATAGAGAAGATCTCAATCTTGAGGGAAAGAAACGAAAAAATCTGATCAAGCTATAAGCAAAGCATTAAAAACATTGAAAAATGGAAATCTTAGCTTTTCCTTAATGATCTAATAATATAATGGTGGTGGTGGTGGTGGTGGTGGTGGTGGTGGCGGTGGCTGTGGCGGTGGCGGCAGTAGTAGTAGTTGATAGATGGATAGACAGACAGACAGACAGATGGATGGATGGATGGACGGACGACAGATAGATAGATAGATGCCTTATATTCTTTTTGTTGGAGCAATATAGCAACTTCAACTGTGTCCTTAGTCAGGCAGCAAGATAATTCATGAGAAACCATTTTGAAGTCAGGTACAAGGGTAGTTCTGGCCAAGTTCCTCGCACCATAAATAAAGATGCTATTTAATATTTCTAGTCATTAGCGCCTTTCGGGCTTGATACTGCTTTACATACCGTAAATCTACAACATGGGTCTAACGACTTTACTTCTTTTACGAAGGAAGCTCATACTTACGCCTTGACCATGAAAAAACGGTTTGTTTATCAGTGTACAAATTTGTTATTAAATGAAGTATTTTTAAATGGTTGTAATAATGCTATTATAATGAAATTTTAATATAATGCTTTTAACATTTTTCAACGTAGCTATGGAATATAGTGTGTGCGTAATTAATGTTGGTATATCTTTGAATTTACACACTTATAATTAATTGAAAACAAATTATTATTATTATTATTATTATTATTATTATCATCATCATCATCATTATCATATTCTCTGTACCCAGTTCACGGGTTCAAACCCGGCAGGGGTGGATAGATTTATCAGGCTTAAAAATATAGCACACAAGTTCTCTGGGAAGGATTCAAGCTGTGAGTTCCGGTCGTAGATTGACGCCAAGTTAACGAACTCAATACCTGAAGAAAAAAATTGACCTTGTACCAAATTAATAGCCTTTCAAACCCAAGAAACACCTTAGTGTTAGCTCACGTTAGAGGTAATGGGGCTTACCACCTGTCCTTCTGCCCTCGGTCGTTAATAAATATATTTGAAATTCGTCTTAGTAACTGAAACCTCCCTCACTATAAGTGCTCTTGTCCCGGAACTCAGTAACACGTATTGGTAATTTATGAGCATAATTTAAGAATGTTCAATTGGGAATTAAAATCTCTTAAACTATCAGAAATTGAAATACCTTTAAATTTAAATAAAGGTTGTATTTGTGGCCATTAGTTATTACTTAATATGAATTGCTAATGGAAACACAATTATATGATAGTTCACAAATAAAAGCATGCTGGAATAATTTACTAAGATCGTTTGTTTTATTTAATAGGTATTTTAATCACTTTGGACGATAGCCAAAATTTCATATTTTATATCGTTTGCAATAGGTCGAGGGTATTTGATAGAAGCAAAAGACTGGGTGCTACTCCTTTACTACAGATCGGGATGCGTTTTCCTCACTTTTTAACTTTGACCTGTGACTGAAGTTCGAAAGCATCACGAGCACACAGAAAGGGATTTATCCTTCTGGACGACATTGATTGCGTGCGGCGCAGACACTTGCCTTATACGTGATGTGTCGTACTCATGTTCCAGAACCCTTCCAACTTCTCCAACAGACGTCCAGATGTGTTTAATTCATGCGCGCAGCCACCTGTGGGAGATTAGACGCCAGATTTTGCTCGAGGGAGGTAGTTTAATGAAGTTGTCAACTAATAAGGAAATGCCTGGTTAAACATAAAGGAACGCAGCAGAAAATTAATTAAATTATTTTCTTTAATACGCTCTTGCGTTCCCAAGTAGCGTGAAAATGGTTAGATCCTTATCGTCAGTAGAGAGGTACTCTGCTGAAATGTGAAATTTATCAGAAAGTAGGATTTTCTCGACGCTCACTAACAGTTAAGCTCAGAACGAACGAATTGTATCAACACAATTAACGTAAGAAATTTATAAGTAATGATATGGTACTGCAATCTTTATATTGGATAATGAATTTACTTCTTTTTCTTCTTCTCCTTTCAAGGATTAGGTGATTTCACCTGTTCCGGTCTCTATCGTCAAGACCTCGTCACCTTTTACGGGGCCTACCCAAATCTCTTCTCCCAATTGTTTTATAATTCATTATCTTCTTTGGCAATCTATTCTCTGTGATCCTATCAATATGATTTTTCCATTTCATTTTATTTTCATCTATCCTATCATTAACTGAAAAAAATATTTAAATTTGATCTTATTATTTCATTTCTTATTTTATAAACTTTAGTGCATTCTCTTACATATCTCATAAATTTTATTTCCGCAGACTGTACCTGTTTTTGACATTGTTCATTTGTTCCAAAAATGGTTTGAATTTTGTTATCTTTGTCAAATTTAAAATATCTCATTCTAAATAATAGAAATGGGATACCTGTTCTAATTTTTTTTTATTCATTTATTGGCATCTTCATCTAACCGGGTTCTTCCCTTTAAAAGCCAACATCTTTTTTGTTTGTTTGTGAATAAAGTTAAATTGTAACACATTGCATTTTGGTTTATTTATACAGTGCTCTTCTGTTTCTTGGATAACTATTTGATCACCAGCATATAGTAAAGTGTTTAAAAATGTGTTTGGTATCCCAAAACTGTATTTCATCTTTCCAACTCATAACTAGATCGTCATATGTATTATAGAATGTTTCGAAATACTTTTATAAACTGTGGTGGTGGGTTCCTCACACCAAAACAAAGTGGGGGAAAAAAAAAGCCCACATAAACATATGTCCGAAAATCCTTAGTTTTTGTGTTATTAATGAAAGTTTACCAAAACAAGAAAGCATATCCATATAAACATATGTACAAAAATTATTAATTTTATGAGTTATTAATGAAAGTTTACCGAAACAAAAAAAAAAAAAAAAAATGAAAGCCCACATAAACACATGTCCGAAAATCCTTAGTTTTTGAGTTATAATGAAAGTTTTCAGCAGAGTTGAAATGAAAATTTCTATCACATCTTTAATAGGGTTATAACAAATCACATAAATAACTAACATTCAACAGTTCTGTTGCTGCATTTTGTCATATAAGTATGCGATGCTGATGCGCTTAGTGCATTAGCAGACTCATCATTCGATTACTTAACAAAATGAATTTTGTTTTCGGTTACGAACGTAAGTTGTTAGATTTCACCTTGAAAGCGTTGAAGTAAACGTTCATTAATAATTAAAATACTAAGGATTTCCGGATATGTGTTTTTGTTTTGATAAACTTTTATTAATAACTCAAAAATAATAATATCTGGATATATGTTTATATGCATATTTTTTCTCTTGTTTTGGTAAACTTTTATTAATAACTAAAAAATTAAGGACTCCCCAGTATATATATGGACCTTTTTCTTATTTTGGTGTGGGGAATCCGCTACCAAAGTTATTTCCGAAACATCATATGTGTGTGTGTGTGTGTGTGTGTGTGTGTGCGCGCGTGCGTGCGTGCGTGCGTGCGCGTTCGTTCGTTCCTGGTGGTCTGGTAATAACTATACTTGCCTCATTACCCAAGATCGCAGAGTTCAATCCCGGCCAGAATCGATTAATTTTTTCGCGCGTAAAAATCGTAAGTATGATTTCCTTCGGAAGGGAAGTAAAGCCGCGAGTGTCTAGATTTACGGCACGAAAAAGAACCTCGAGTCTCAAAGAAGAAGCCTCTGAGCAAAATTTATCGGCCGTTTCATGCTCTGAGTTGAATGGGACGCTGATGACCTGAGATGTTAAAGAGCGTCCGTAAATAAACAATAAATAAATAAATAAATAAAATCATATATATTATCGCACAACTTGATTTGTTAAGATTTTAAGATTTCAAGATGTCAAAACATTTTAAGACATAACTATTAATTATTTTAATAAAGAATCAGCGGGATGAATTGACTCTTGAAGAAACAATTCGAAATTAAGACGCTCATATACAATATATTTAGCAATATTTCATTTAGTACCTTTTGAAAGGATTTTGCATATGCATATCTCCTTTTTCCTTTATGCGAATCGTATTCTAGGATTGGTATATTTTAAAATTCTTTAATGTTAAATGTTAATTAAAGGTTCAAGGGGACTATCCCTTGGCAGAGATGAACGTTGGAAAATTTGTACCATATTAGACCTATATTCCTTGCTGAATTCCTCTGGAGTGCCCTTCGTTTTGAAGATATATTTGGACGATATGTATTTTTCATAGTAAATTTAAAGTAATAGCAATCTAAGTGCAACATGCACATTCTGAGAACCCATAACAATATCAGCAATTTCTAGAGTTTCGGAACTGTGCCTTGCTTTTTCATTCTTTTACCATGTAAAAGAAATATTCATTCAAATATGGTAAGGGAACTTACTCAATGAAATGTTTGAGGTTTACTTCTTTCCGATTTTATTAGCCTGCGTTTTCACTCAATATCTAAACGAGTTTCCAAATGATAAAGATGTTTTACCGCTAGATAAATTTGAAGTTTTGAAGTTTTCTTTTCCAAAATGTTATAAAAAATACTGTTCAAGGAAGATTTTCACACCTCTACAATAACTTATATAAGATGTAAAACAAAAACTTTATTAAATGTGAACAGGATATTACAATTTCAGTGGATCCCTTCAGATGTACAGAAATGAAATAGCATATATCACGGCATGGGGGATGAGGGAGGAACTAAGATACCCAAAATAACAGAAAAATGTTCTTAGCCTCTCTAGGAGATGTTAATCAAAAGAAAATCGGGCAAGAAAATTAAAAAGAAATAACCAGAAATAAAACAAATTAAAATTTGACAAAAAATAGATACGTTGCAAGTTTTGTGCTATACATAGGACATAACTTTATGGGACCACTTCCTTGGTCTTGTGGTAAGCGTGTCTGTTTGCACACTCGGAGATCTCTGAGTTCTGTTGGCTGGGTAAGGTGTTTTTCTTGCCCTGAATAAGTGAATGCCAGGTAACTTTAAGTGTTGTGGATTTCGGGACCATTTACTCATTCATCTTATTAAACATACATTTATCCTCTCTTTAAATATTTGCTATTTTGAAATAAGTTAAAAATATAGGAAAATATTTAAATATATTTGATGTTTTGGATCAGACAATTTGGTTGTGTTTGTGCAACTACCTAACACAATAATGGGCAAGGAGCATTTAAACCGGCGTGTTCCGTTGCAACGAAATAACAACGGAGACCTAACCACACAATTCTGAACTGCACAAAGGAGAAAGCTACATTTTCGATTACATTGGAAAGCAACAATATTAAGCTATTGAATCAGTTATTTAGAACATGTTCTATTATTTGTTATTATTTATTTATATAACCTTCGGGCTTTAGTAAATTCTTCAATGAAAAATTTTCCCCTGAAGAGGTCGATATGTTAACAACATGGGAAATAGAACATTGTAGTTTATATTTTACACTAAAAAGTAAATCAAAATAAATAAAGAAAAAAGAAAAGAGTATATATAAAGTATACATATACTTTTAAAAGAAATGTTAAAAATTCTTGTGAGATCTAACAACTATTTAAAATGCACTAGAGAGTGATACGGTTAAAAATGAGAAACCACTATAAAACACTGCTAAAACACGATATTTCGAATCGCTGCATCGGCTCTTGTTCACAACTCGAAACTATGAAGACTACGGCAGGCGGTACACTTCCGCTACTGGTATACCTTGAAAGGGCTCACAGGGCATCCAACATAGGCAAAGCTAAAACCACTAGTTGCCAGTGAGGGAAAATTAGAGGGAAAGATTTAGGCATCGATGGGTGCGAGCCCTATGTAGAACTATGACCACCATCTCTCTATCTCTGAGTGTACCATTAGGGGAAGATAGAGGTACGGCATATATGAGGATAAGGAAAAACATGTATCAAAAGCAGAATGGTGGAGGCTGACATGTTGAGGCTACAGGCAGAAGGGAGCCGGTTTGAACTGAGCGTCCATGGTTATTCATTCCAAGGGATATACCGCCACGGGTTGCCGAGGTCGTTAAGGCGCGTACTCTTGAGCGGGAGGTCTGGGGTACGACTCCCTCTAGGACCATCCTTTCTGACTGAGGTTTTTCCCAGATTTTGCTCAGCAAATAACAAATAATAACAAATGCCGGAGGGGTACCCTAAACATAGGCCTAGAACTCTTCCGTTCTTAAAAATATACTCCTTTCGCAATTTATATTTCATTTCATTTATCACCAGTGTCCACCGTTTGTGCTGCCTCAGTAGTTAAAAAGGGCGTTAAACTCTATTAAAAAAAATCCAAGGGATGCTGCATTGGAAGTTAATCCAATATAAAAAGCAGGAAAAAATTTACATTCTAGCATATAAACAACATTCCTATGGGCACAATTGACGAATGTACAAGATTTTAAGGTCTCGCGTCGGGAACAACAGCCGGCGCAGCGGCTCTAAATATCATATTTTTAGCAGCGTTTTACAGTGTTTTGGTGTTAATCTCATTTTAACCGTGTCACTCTCTAATTAATATATATATATAATTTAACAAATTAACAGTAATAATAAAAGTAGATAATATAAAAGAAAAATAAAAATAAAGTAACACTATTAACAATGTAACAAATTAACAGTAATTATAATAGTAGAAAAGGATAAAACACTAAGAAAAAGTTGGTCTTGAGATCGCTATATTTCGAACTCTTGGAGTCCTTCTATGGCAAGGATATATGTGTGTGTGTGTGTGTGGGGGGGGGAATAAATCATAAGTCATGGCAACTATTTTTACCACGAACAAGAGACAATATGAAAAATAAAGATACGATTGCAAGTGAATGGAATGTACTTTTAAATGAAGTCACCTAATGGTGTATGTGAGCAGAGCTGCGTGTCTCAGCGCGCCCCCAAGTTTAGTTGGTGAGTGACAGTGGTCAGAAATTAAGGCCACACACTTGTATGAAAATAGCTTTTCTCCGCGGTAGGAATGCACGAAAATGCCACAGATTGCGGGAGCACTGGATGCTCGTGCCCTGTCTATCGAACAGTGGTGAAGTGGACAGAGTCCTTTTTATTGTTGGCATTCGAAGGCTGCTTAACACGAGGATTACTTGAGGGACCCGTCCTAAGATGGGTTTACAACTCTGTATAAGTGGTTGTGTGTAACCGTTGCCCATGCCATAGTAAACCAATGATGTCCGGTTGATTATGTTTTGCCCTTTCCCTACTGGTTAGTGGGACAGTCAACAGTAAATGCCATATACTTTCAATTGTATATATTAGATTTTTCGTTTTGTTTGTGTTTACTGTTGCTTTGACTGCGTTGGTCTTCTGTAGATTGTGATGCTGTAGGTGTAGTCTGTAGTCATAAATGATTTGAAATGAATTAATGATGACGCAAATGAACTGGGAATCCTGGCGCCTTAAAACTATCTGGCACTCTCAGGTTACCGCTAAGGTTGGCCGAGTACGTTTAGGCAGGAACTCGTGAGTGGGAGGTTTGGGGTTAGATTCTCACCAGGATTGTATTTTCTGATTGAGGTTTTTTCCCTCATTTTCCACAGTTCTCATAAATGGCAAATGCCGGGAGGTACCCTAAACTTAGTCCTAGAACGCTTTCTCCTTAAAAAAAATTCCTTAACCAGACAGCTTGACCTGATCGGAACTCGAACCAAGGATTTCCGTATTAATTGTCGCAAGCGCTATACAATGGTAATAAATAAATGAACAGGTGGGAAAGTCAGAAGGAAAATGTCAATTAAATTACGGATTTGCGTTATTAGACACAAACATTAAATTAGGTAAACAAACCTGCTAAATAATCAACAGAAGTAATAAAACTTAAAAGAAAAATGGCACCGAGCTGGAAATAAAAGCAATCTTTAAGTATTTCTTTGTTTGCAGCAATGAGTGAGATAGAAACAAAATAGAAATCGCAGTGATTAATTTCGCATATTTCCGGGACCTATGTCAGTGAAGAAATAACTGTAGTTATTAAAACATGACGTCCACTTTATTCTTTGAGTCCCTCCGACCTCAAATTAGTAAGCATAAAACATAACGAGGTCGGTATATGAATGTAGCCTTTAGTCTTTTCCCCACCATTCTGTTGATTTAAGGGAAGACGTTTCCGTTGAAAACACTGTTTCAGCGACTAGGGAAGAGGTGCGCCGGAAAGAAAAATTAGCGAGGCATTGCCTCGTCTTTTCACACCCCCTCCCTTTCCTAGGGATTATGGAAGGGGTACTAGGAATTCTCAATTAAACCCCGGTTTCCTCACACACATTCATCTCTCAGTGTTGTGCTGCCCTTTCTGTGGGATGTACTCTGGTCCGCTTTGTCATCAGCGATCCAATCAAACAAACCTCTTTCGATAGACTTTTGAAAGCACACCAACTTTAAGTTTGCGATAATGGGATAAACAGTTTCAAAGGTGCAAAGAGCTAATTAATTTTAACAGCTGAGCTTAAGTCACGGATTAGGTCGTAGTCAATGGCGCACATTCAGTGCATCTCGGTGACTAACCTGTAAGGAAAATTTCTATAGACTAATATCATTTCTTCTTTCAGTTTCACAGTCACTTATATGAACAACTTAGTATATAAGAAAACAGTTGAAGGTTTTTCCGATTATTTGTAAATCACGGCGTATTACTTCGATGTAAATTAGACTATGGTCAGGCGTTTTATAAATAATGATAGAATATTGTTGGAGAATAATATACACTTTTATATTGTACATGACCAATGGGAAGAATAACTTTTATATTTATAAAGGAGCCATTTAATGTTCGGGATTCTACTGGTACAGTAGAGGGGGTAGCAAGCCTGCTTGTACCACCAAGGGTGGCCGAGATCGTTAAGGCTCGGACTCGTGAGCGGGAGGTCTGGGGTTCGAATCCCGCCAGTACCGTCCTTCCTGACTGGGCTTTTTTCCAGGTTTTCCTCAGTCCTCATAACTGGCAAATGCTGGGGAGGTACCCTAAACTTAGGCCTGGAACGTTTCCTTCCTTAAAAAACAATCTTTCCCAATATATCATTTCATTTCATGTATCGCCAGTGGTGCCTCATTAGTAAAATAGGGCGTTAAACACCATTAAAAAAACCTGCTTGTTCATTTGATTGTTGCAGTTGTTCCTGGGTGTGTGTTGTGTTTTTCTTTTCATAATTCGAAAGTATACATGCCTCGTGTGTTTAAACGCTCAGTGTGTCTTTATATACGATTCAGATGTGTTAACTCAGTGATAAAAGCATCTAGGACCGATTTATTTAGCATGCAATGGATTCTGTTACTTGCATGAATACCATTCTAACCGAGAATTAACCGACATGGAGTCTGACCATGCATTTTTTCAACAGGACTCTTCCCTGCTCACACTGCGAATAATTTCATGCAAGAAATTCACAATGTGTTTCCATAAGATATAGTTACTAGTTTAGATTTGTGATCCCCTCGGTCCACCGATTTAACAGCCTGCGATAATCATCTCAGAGGTAAAATAAAAAAAGTCGTGAACTCGCGCACCATACAAGAACAAGATAATATTCGTTAGGAAATTGTCCGAATTTTTCAAAATGAACCATGGCGAGCTATGAATGCTATCCTGAAGAGATGCCAAAAATATGTGGAGAATGAAGACGGACAGTTTCAACACCTCATTTGACAATTTGATAGGTAATTAGCCTCTTTAAATAATTTTTGTGTTGTATTTATTGTTTTACCCTCCCGCTAATCACCGAGACCCGGCTGATAGGCTAACAGGCTAACGAGTAGCGCGCTTGCCCACATGCCTCCGGGGGAAAACAAATCTAATTGCACGGCAGAAGTCCATAACTTACAACCTGTATATCTTTTCGAAGTAGTCTCAGTGGTTGGAAACAGGAAATGATCACGAGACAAAATCTGAATTGGTTGGTTCGAAAATGTCATTCACGATTCTTGCAGAAATTCCATTGCTTTAAAAATAGTTTGCGCAGAAATATTGTCATAGTAAAGCAACAATCCCTACAACCCAGATGTCGGTCTTCTTTCTGTATGTTCTGAAGACCCTAGGGAGGCACATTGCAGTGTACCAATTGGCAATGACTTTTGTTCCTGGAGTGGAATTTTTACAAAATGGTCATTTGTTGAGAAGAAGCTGCCTATCATCTCCGCCATCACTTCGACGTCGTTTAATCTTCACTGCTCCTAATCCTTGCCTGACAGCAGAGCCCAGAATGCCCCTTGTCCTCTGTTAGGGTAAGTAAAGAAGGCAGCACCACACTTTAGTGCTGGTACAGTTCGCTAGGATGTGCAACCATGTTTCTTCCCCTCCACACAAAGGGAAAGTTCTTGGTTCACTTTCACCTGAGATTCTGGTATACCGCCATGCTCCAAGCCCAAACCATGCGAGTTCCTGTTTGAGTCTGGTCCCTGTTTTGATATACAACTCCATCCCCACCCAGATTTCAATCTTGTTTGCACGTTCAACGAGATCTTCTCCACACGTTGCGCGATTGTAGGCTGCCGGTCTATATCCTTCAGACGGTTCCTGACCTTCCTCCTTACAGTTCTCCTATTACCTTGGCCTGCTATATATTTCCCAACTCGTTTGATTTCAAACTCTTTTCTCTCTTTGAAGGCCCATGTCTTATTCCTTTCCAGTCTAAGCTGCTCCTTGGAACAGATTGCTCTAATTAAAGATTGATCTCCCAGAAAAATTTTAACCAATATTTCATCGCTCTAATTTTACATTTTATTGTCTCACTATGAGCCCCAAATCACCATTTAATTCCGCAATTCTCTGTACCCCTCCCTATCACCCCAAATTCCTTTCAAAAAAACGCGATCTTACCTGATCTAAATTCTCCGTTTGCTCCCACCCCTTGATTTCCGCGCCATTTGTCATCGTGGATCTGACCAGAACCCCGTAGACGGTTTTCAGTGAATCTACTTTGTTTTTCTGTGAGGTAGTGGAGAACTGACACCAAAGTTACCTCATACGAAGGTACTTGTACAGGATTTCCAATATCTCCGGCAATGAATGTTTAGAGACTCCTTCAAGTCTCTGTAAGTCACTCGCGGATTGTTCTTCATTATGGCTTCTACATGAGCGAGTTTTCACTGTGACTACTGTTGCTGGACGCCTCTTGTGCTCCTCTTCTAAACTCTGCTAACTAGTTAGACTTTTGTATGTTTAAGAGCAGACTCTGAAAAACCTCTCTCTAATTTTTCCAGACATTCTTGTTGATTCAGACCAAACTTAATATTGTAAATGCTCTCGAGTAACTATCATTTTGGAACATTAGACATTGAGCGCACGACCGTAACTAACATTTTGCTGCAGCTGTAACTCTCATAATGGTTACTAATGAAGAAACGCTCTTGCCAGTGCTACTAACAGGTAACGTATATCTCCCATAGATTATTAAAATCCCCAAAATTAGATGGCGACCGTCGTATGTAACAGGAAAGGATCATATTTTATATCTGATAAAATGTTTACGCTCTCTTCATTTGACATATTTTTGTTTGCTAAGATATTTAAAACGAAACAATTTACACTTCTTATTGTTTCTGGTTTATAAAAGATATCTGATGAAACCTGAACTTGGCGATTTTAATAAATGCTAACTTATATTTTAGTTTTTAAAATTGTATTTATTTGAAATTAATTTTTCAACTTCAAGCAGTGTAGAATTTGAACAGCGAAATGTAAACTATTCTGGCAGAAATAATATCCTTTTGCCTGAAAAGTAAAGAGAAATTTAATAGAAGAATGCATTAACTTCATAAACATTATGCTATGTAAATAAACAATTCTTCATATTTTTGTCCTCTAACAACAACAACAACAACAACAACAACAACAACAACATAAATAATAAACGTTTCTGGTTTCCCTGAATAACTTTCTCACGTAGATTGGTCCAGGGTTAGCTGTTTATTTTTATTTGATACTTCGACTAACGTACTAGAGGTCTAAGTAAATTTATTTCACATGCTTCTATTTGACCTCTACCAGTACTCAACTTTTTTGAGATGTAATGGAATGTTTTCTCAGCAACAATTAAAACTTTTAATGAAATACTGCAAGTCTTGGGGTTGTATATGACATCGTTATTTATTGTTTTTAATCTAATTTTTTGTAAGCTTTTGAAGTCCCACCAACTGCCAGCGTTATAGAATGAATAGAACGATGACATAAATGCGCCCGTAGTCAGCGTCTAATCTTATTCGTTATTATTTATTTACGAACGCTGTTCAACATCTCAAGGCCATCAGCGTCCCATTCAATTCAGGGCGTGAAACGATGGATAAATTTTGTTCAGCGGCCTCTTCTTTTAGGCTTGAGGTTCCTTTACGTACCGTATAACTAAGACACAGAACAACAGCTTTACTTCCCTTCCGAAGGAAGCCATACTTAGGGTTTTTTACGCCTGAAAAAATCCATTGACCCAGCCAGGTATTGATCTCGCGATCTTGGGTCTATGAGGCAAATATGGTTGATTACACTAGACCACTAGGATCGATTTATACATAGAAATTCACACCCACAGAAGTAAATGTTTTGGTTTTGGTGTGAAATATTTAACATTATAATATTTCACAAAACTATGTAACGTGAAAATATTTTTTCAACATTTTTCATCTGAATTTGAAAAAAATAGCAGGGTCCTCTACAATTTTTTTCTTGGTTTAACCTAGCAATGTTGTCTGTTTATAAATAGGGTCTTAGACACGCATTGAAACTCTTTTATAATTATTTTAAAATGTTCCAAAATGCTATGCACTCCATTCATTGGATTATTTTTACTCCTAGACTTATTCTATTACAAACTTGTCGAAGTTATATCTCGACTATAGAGCACATACTAATTATTAGGGGGCGGATTTCTATGGCATGTCATATATTTTCCGTTCCATTATTGTAACTTAAACTACGAGTACATTTAAGTAATGCTTTTCGGTATTCTAATAATTACCAATACAATACTTTTATTAGCCATACATGTGCATATTTAGCCCTTATACACTTTTAGATCATATTTATAATAAAAAGTGACTTTAACGTCATATTTGGGTAATTTTCCTATATATTTTATGAGCATTGCGGAAAGTTAGTGTGAATATTATTACTTGTCTCTGCAAAGGAAAACTTTATAGGCCGTACAATAGAAAAGCAATTCAAGGAGGGGGATAAAAGGTGCTTTTTCCATCAGCAGTGGAAACGTTTTACTTCCAATCTCTCTTTCCCTTGAATCAACGGCCGTTCACCGTGCCGTCATCCTCACTTCTAGTTTAACATGAATAATGAACCGCTCAGTGAGTGACAGTTTGCGATGCTAAGTTTGAAAAGTTAGTAAATAAGCATTAAGCATAAGGGGAGCTATATTCGTCGGTAAATTATGCAAGATTAAAGACTAAGACCAGGTATATATATTTACTAAAAATGCGCCTATTTTTAATAAATCGAGGGCGGTAATTTGATAATTAACTTGGTTCGTGTACCAATATAGGGTAACAGCAACATCTGTGTATGTGGTCATAAAGTTTGCTTTCTGTGTATCAATATCCTATGGTCACAAGTTATTCAATGTTTGGCAGTTGTTTAAACACAGGCGTTTCGAGTGAAAATGAAAAATAGATAAGATAGGCGATTAACTTCTTTTTTCTGAAAGGGAAAGGAACAAAGGAAATTCATGAGCGAATTTTGCTTACATTGGGTGAAGCATGTTCTACCTATGAAACAGTTTGACTTTCAGTAAACGAGTTCAAGCGTGACAGGAGAAGAATCAAAGACACCCCACATCATGGAGTTCCAAAATTAGCTTTGAGGCTAGAAATAATCGATAAAGTACGAGACATTGTTTTGGATGCCAGAAACAGTAGTTTATACATGCCAAATGCGTTTTATTTGCTAGAAAAGTGATGGCTTCAGTTTTTTTGGGACGCATAAGGAATTCTCTTGATTGACTACTTGGAGAAGAGAAAAATCCTAGAGAATACTACTCATCAATTTTAGAGAGATTGAAGACAGCAATCAGGGAAAAACTTCCGAGAATGGCATAAAAAAAAAAAAAAAAAAGAAAGAAAAGAAAAGGAAAGGGGGAAAAAAGAAAAAGAAAATGCTATTTCATGGTGACAATACGCCGATTTATTTAAGCTGCGTCGCTCAGGACAAATTAACAGAGCTACGATTTGAAATGCTTACGCATCCACCTTATTCACCCGATATCCTCCTCAGATTACCATCTGTTCCCGAAACTTAAAAAACTATCCTGGCTAGGCACAAATTTAAGTCAAATAAAGAGGTCATACAGGAGTAATGGAGTGTTTTGAGAACTTCGAAGAAACTCACTATCATGAGGAAATCACGTACTTGGAGAAACGTTGGAGCAAGTGCGTTGAACATCTAGGGGACGACGTCGAAAAGTAGCTGAAATTGAACTTGTTCTCTTTAATATCAATCCAAGTTACTTATCAAATCACCTTTGTACTTACACGCATTGTTTTAATGAGTAATTAATTACTTTTTTTTTTTTTTTTCAATTTTCTCTTTCGCATTGGCAGTTTCTGTTTAGAAGAACGCAACTGGATGAACTATTTTTTGAAAAAAATATTTTAAGGCAGATATTTAAATTTTTTTATCCCTAACTGACATACTTAATGATATATTTTATGTATCCATAATCTTAAGTAGTATGTGTTTTTAATATTCATATTTTGGCTGTCTTTTTAAAGTTTTAGGATAGAAATCTGCTCCTACTAATTACATTTCAAAGAGTAACCGGTATACTGAAAGCATGGAGTTCATTTGTGCCCAAGGGCTGTAGTTTGTGCATTTTGCAGGATTTATTGCTGTATGACAATGTTGCTGTGAAATAAAACGAATGTTCGCTAAATTACTTAATAATGCTCATACCGTAAGCATTTTCAGCACTTTAATTTCTCTATTTATATTCATGTATCAAAAACAAAAGGAAGCAGAAGAAACTCTCTAAACTGGGGCTGAATATAATATGCTTATAATAGAAACTACAGAATGATTAATGTGAAAGTATCTTGTTTTAGTACAGTTTAGATTGCTGTATAAGCAAACATATCTTGCTTAGAAATTCTTAAGGTTTTTAAAAACTATTTATAATTGTTAAATATAATTGTTAATTATTAATGTTAATGTGTAAGAATATTTAAGGTAGCGCCGTCTCATAGCTTTATAAGATCTATTTTTATTTTATTTTTGAACATTAATTTTCCCTCATGAATCTGCAATGAATGCAAATATACATTAAATATGATAATTATTAGGAATGATTTTAATTGCTAATAGTATCTACAACATTGATGTCAATTGGTTATATTAATAATCAGTAAATCATACAACTTCTCTGTATGCAAACAGGACCCTGTTCAACAGTAATGGTCTCTAATAACTTATTTTTAATAAATTTATTTGGGTACACTAAAAAAAAACTTAAGGAACATTTTTGGAACGTTTAAAATTTTTTTTAAAAAAATTCAAGCCTTTTGCTACAAAGTAGGACACAATTAAATGTTAATATTGACAATTTATTCAATTTAAAACATGTTATATCTGAAATACTTTTAGATTTCGATCCACAGTAAAATATATAAGCGTTTTATTTTACTTTAAGTTAATAAAAATGTACAATAGTTTTTAGTAAAATTATCGGTTTTCACATAACCGGATAAATATGTATGAAAGTTACAAATAGCTTGAAACCTCACATATTTTTTATATAATAAAGAAAAATATCGCATGCTGGATTCTCTCGACTGAGATACCGTTTCATTCATCACCAGCGGATTTTGTGTCTGGGTGAATGTAGAGGCGATAATCGGAAATGCATAGGCTTTTTTTCAAAGTTGATTTTACAAGTTCGATTTTCACAAGATGGAAGTAGATACAATCGGTGACTTTCTTGATGGGTTGCGAAATGTTTTAGTAAAAAAAATCAGATTTGATTTTCCAACCATATATTTTTAACAGAAAATACAGACAATTTTATATCTGTGACCCCATCATATTTTATAATTATTGTAATTATTAATGACAGAGTTTTAAATGCTGAAGCTTATTTCTGTACCCAAATTCTTTTTCATTATTCTCCCCTGTTCTCTGAGCCTGTTTTCTTAATCCCTTATGGCAAATTAGTTGTCTCACTGTCAAATTTTGGACATCTAAATAATATTTTGAGAAAATCCATTTCCGCAGAATCCCGAAGGCAGCCTTGTCCAACGCGACGCCCGAGGGCACCATGTCGCCTGTGATTCCCTTTGCAGTTAATTTCCGAATTAAAATTTAATTAATTCTTGAAGACAATTTTTTTAATAAGCTTAGGAAATTTGTTATAGTGGCATTTTTATTCTGCAAAACAGGCCGGCTCTGTATGATACTTTATAGCAGTGCCATAAATTACCTACCATGACAGAGTCTTGCCAAGATGACAATGAGACACCCAATTTGCCCTCAAAGTAGCTTTAGTCGCAACAAAGTTGTACCGCAAACAAGGAACAAACTATTTATAACAGTATTACAATGGGAATGTTCCAAGTTTCTTCTTTCAAGAGAATATTCAGTACTACTTGTGAACTTGTGAAATACATTTTGAGTTCCTTGTGTTATGATAAGCTCTACAGTGAACATATTTTAAGTGTTTTTTTATTACTGATTAAACTTTAAATTATTCACTTATATTTTAAATATAATTCTTCTTAATAAGACTAAAAGGGAAACAAATTATAGCTTTAACAGTTAATTGGAGGACTAATATTGCTTTCTGGAAACTTTTAATATTGAATTACCTTTGAATTTTCAACTAAGAAAGCACGAAGTGAAAGATCTAAAATCTAAATTAGCATTGCAACAACGTGTGTTTATGAGGCCAGGTCAACAAACGCAAGGAAAAAGCTTTAAATGATGGGGAAGCAGTAAAAGAAGAAATGTTAAATGCCGTTGAATCTCTGTTCGATTTTCACAAAAATAAATCTGCACTTATGTCTAGTCGGTCCTGGTGGTGTAGTGGTAACCATATTTGCCTTCTACAACCAAGATCGCGGGTTCAAACCCGGGCGTAAAAATCCTAAATATGGCTTCCTTCGGAAGGGAAGTAAAGCCGTGGGTTCCATGTCGTACATTTATGGCACGCAAAAGTATCTCAAGTCTGAAGGAAAAGGCCTCTGAGCAAAATTAATCGGTCGTTTTACGCCCTGAATTGAATGGGACGCTGATGACCTGAGATGTTAAAGAGCGTCCATAAATAAACTAAATCAACAGCACTTATGTCTTCCATAGGAGTTCATTTGTTTCATCAAAATGTTGCTAGGCTTGTTGAACAGATTTATAATAATATGGAGTCTCAATTATACGAGGATTTACAATCTGTGAATTTTTTTTCACTCTAGTTTGATGAAAGTGCTGATATGTCTGACATTGCTCAGCTGCGTGTATTATATAGTAAAGAAATAATTTGTCAAACTATTGCCACTTCATGGACGTATTAGGGGAGAAGTATATTTAATGCGTTCATTAAATTTGCCAAAGATAGTAACTTACCGCTTTCAAAGCTCGTAGCTATCAACAGGTGGAGCGCCGTCTATGATTGTTAGAAATAGTGCATTTCTCTCTCTTTGTGCTAAGGATGAATCATTTCCAAAATGTCTTATCTTTTGTCAAATATCTTGAAACTCTTGTGTCCGAATTTGGTAATATATTTAGTCAGTTATCAATGCTTGAATCAGTGATAATGTTTGTCAATGACTCCTTCACTTATGTTGACTTTTGTGAGTTGAAGGTAGGCAGTGTCATACCTTCGAATATTATAATGGTGAAGAATTAAAAATGGCTTTTAAGTCTTAAGTCTGACCTTTCTTTGAAACCCTCCTACGCAACAGTGGACAATTTCTGAACTTCGGATGGACGGTAAAAATACCCCATTAGCATTGCTCTGAAAACTCCAGCGGGAAGGTGGAAAGAAAAAAAGAAGAAGAAGAAAAAAAAAACAAAACAAAAAAAAAAAGAAAAAAAAACTTCAAGACGTGAAGATTCGAAACCATTATCTTCATGTCTATAGCACGACGGTCTATCCATCTGAGCCATAATGCCGACATGGTTAAAATGACCATTATCCACCTATATCTGTGGAAGTAGCAATACCTTCGTCTTCCTCCGCTTCCGCTTGTTACTGCTGGGAACTGTGGCCTGAAATGCTGTTTCCGAGTAAGGTAAAGTATCCATACATTAAGAAAAAATATCCGAGTTTGTTGGAGCAGCTGGTGTGATAGAGCTGCAGTTCCGAGTGACAGAGAACCGAAGGTAGTGTGCCGAAGGTAGTTTGACTTCCACAGATATAGCTAGATAATAAGACGTTCAAGCGCAGTTCGACTTCTACATACATAGCTAGATAATAAGACATACGCGCAACGGTATGATAGCTCAGATGGTTAGAAGTATGCTATTTTTGTGAAGATATTGTTTTGAATCCTCACGTCCTGATTTTTTTTTTCTGCCGGAGTTCTGCCACCGTTCCAATGATTTATTCTCTAACATAGTACCACGCACATAATCCGCTATAAATTGATATTTACGAATTTCATTTTTACAAATTTATCTTTCTGTTGGAATCAAAGGAAATTTGCCACCATTACAGTGATTCACCCGTTCCTATCAATTTATATTTACAAAAAGGAGGCAAACGTAGGATGTCAGGCAGTAGCGAACCGTCACAAACCACTGGATCCACCGGTTTCTAGGATCTACACGAGATTAGCATATATATATACATATATATATATATATATATATATATATATATAAGAAAAATAAAAATTAAGTAACACTATTAACAATGTAACAAATTAACAGTAATTATAAAAGTAAAAAAGGATAATACACCAAGATAAAGTCACTACATTTCGAACTCGTTGAGTTTTTCTATGGCAAGAAGACAAGTACACTTTTTTACTTTTATAATTACTGTTAATTCACACACACACACACACACACACACACACACACACACACACACACACACACACATATATATATATATGAATTATTGCGAATTGCAATAAGACAGCGGGTGGTATCCCCTATTAATTTGTATTTACAAAAAGAGGCGTCCATTAGTTTCTAGGATTTACCCTACATATATGTTGAGATTAGTTAAAGTTAATTCGCAATAATTTATATATACAATAAAAATGAAAAATAATGTAACACTATTGACAATGTGACTAAAATAACAATAACTAGAAAGCAGAAAAGGATAAAACACTAAGAAAAAGTCGAGGAATAGTAATCGCTATATTTCGAACTGCTTAGCAAGAAGATATAAAGCAGCTATATAGCGATCTGTGACTTTTTCTTAGTGTTTTATCCTATTCTGCTTTTCTAGCTATTGTTTTATATATAATTAATTGCAAATTCCAATATGACAACGGGTGGTAAAAAGTGAAAAACCAGGTTTTGTAATAAGGAACAGCATATTGCATCAACAAAGGTACGGAGGACAACGAATAGGTTACATTATGTTTAGCAAAATAATAATACAACAAACAGTTACACTTAACATGCGACCAATCAGAGTCCGCTATCTCCCGTTAGTCCGACTGAGGAGTTCGGCTCTCTCCGCTGTCGCTGGGGACTGCAGTTCTGCCTCACCAGTTGCTCCAGCAGACTCGGATTTTTTCTTGCTGTCTCAATTAAGTATAAAGTGTCATTTCTAGTAAACGCTGGCAGACAGTGCTTTGGAATCAATGGGGTAACACATGTTTTGCTCTTTATACAAAATTGATAGGACCGGAGCTCCTTTCGTTAGCTGGAAATAGGGACCATGGGTATTATGAAGGTTTTTTTCATGATATTGTAAATGTTTAATGCTGTCATAAGTTCCTGATTTCTTTAATTGTAATAGGAACTTGTGCACTGTAACTCTTTCAGAACCCTTCAATTTGCGAATATTCTTAAACATCTAATAAGGCATAATAGAAATGCATTTTGTAAAAAAATAACATTTAGGTATATGCTTTGTTTATAGTGATACATTTTTACCCAACATTTCTTCCTTGGTTCAGGTGTCACGTTGTATTTAGAACTGATGGTCGATTTATGGATGTGTTTAAAAAAAGTGATTCACTAAAGTACGTTGGTATCCCTGCACGGACAGAATGGTTTGTGCTTGCTTGGATGCCAAACCTTAATTCCCGATGCAAATGGCGTTTACGCATCCCTGGCTTGTTTTCCCTTCCGACCAGTGTTGGTTTGGGAGTAAATGGGCGAAGAATGCAAATGAAGCAGCGTGCATGGGAGGACATTAAAAAGAGAAGAGATACTCGTGGGTAAGGAAAAGAAGTGAAAGAAACAGTGTTCAAAGAATTGTCCTCTTTTAAGTGCACGTACACTATATCAGGTTTAAACATCTTTGTAACATTGTGGTAAATGTGTTATACAATGTTCTGGAAACAACTTAGCAGAAGTAATGATTTCAGTAGATTGCAACGTACCTGTATTTGGTCAATAATAGCGTGAATAATATATAATAAAAATTATCAACATTTAGCATATAGGCACTCTCGTGTTAAATAAAACATAGGTTATGTTTAGCAAAGAAGCTATACTATTGTGACTTTTAAGGGACCTGGGAAATATATAAAGCTAAGAAATGCACATAGTAATGCATAGCTAATTTTCTTTAAAGATTTTCATATGAAATTCAAATCGTTATTACTTTTTATTGTTACCTATCTAAACAAAAACTTCATAGTTATAAGCTTGCATTAGTAGCTCAAGGCTATTTTTATGCAAAATTATTTTTATTTACATTAAAATTGTCTTAAAAACATTAAGCATTTATAAAGAAAAACTTAAATTTACTCTGGAGGTCCTGGGTTCGATTCCCGTTTAGGTCAAGTTGACTGGGTAAGGTTTTTACGGAGTTTTTCCATACCCTGAGAAGGTGAATAGCTTTTAAGCCAAGGACTCAGAGCTTATTTCGCTATTATTAATTTATTTCATTCATTCATAGGTTTATGGATCCCCTGGTGCACCACAACCATTTCATCTTCATCACCCACTTAGCTGCGTCATATAGTTGTTCCGGCCTAAGAAGTCCGCTACAATACAGCCATACCATGGGGGAATGCCAGTAGTTCATGTAAATGGGAGACCTTGCTTTGCAAACATCTACTCTTAAAATAAAATCATTTTTAAGATGTATCATACAATCTTTTTACAGTACTTAATGTTTATAAGGGAGTTTAACACCATTCAAAATGTTTATAAATAAATTATTAATCATAAATTAAATATATTTCAGACATTCCGAAACGGTCCTTATTTCAAAGAAATAGTTCATGTATTTCTCACGAGGAAGAGCATGCAACTAAATCTCTGGATAATGTTACTAATATTGCAGCGGTGGTAGTTAGTGGTTGTAATTTAATTTAATTTTATTTTTACTATTGTGAACACTTTCTTCATATGTTTCACATTATGCTAAATTACTATTTAAGAGTAATTTTATCGATGTGAAAGAAGATATGCACATGGGCACGAAATCAATTATTGCATTCTTTTCTTACAGTCTGACATGATTCCAGGTTTTTTTTTTTAATCAGGGTTATTTGGGCGTATAATCTTAGAAATAAATGTACGTAATATTATTAGCCTGGTTTTGAAACCACCGTTAAGAATGCAAAAATCCATTTTTTCCGAACTCAAGTAAACCCGGTAAAAACTATACGTTTTTTTCTACATGCTAAATGCTAAGTAGTCTTAAATTTTCAGACATGTTGAAGATTTTTTGTATTTGTGGTGTAAGATTAAGAATTTTAAATAAAAGATGCTTTGAGCTACAATAAAGAAACTTTGCAAAATGAAAAATTAAATTTCATAAGTAACATTCCAAAATGTAATTAAAAGTCATTGGAAACTTATTGATAATTTATGAAAATGTTCTTTGTAGAATTTACAGACAGCTTTCCTGCCAACTCAATATGAGCGAAAATAATACTGTACGAGAAATTCTCTTTCTGCAATACTAAGAACCATTTAGACTATGTGTTTTTTATGACCTTCTTTGGGAATAATTGAAATAGCAAATAATTCTGATAGACAGTCTTTCCGCGTTAAGTACCAAGATGAGCACAAATTGTGGCATACTTTTTTCCAGGCCGTATTAACTATGCAGGATGGAAGGGAATTTACTATCACAAATAAAGCTGGTAAAAGATCTTAAGGTGAGATGACAGATCAAATTAAAAAAAAAAAAAAAAAAAAAACCAAATTTTATTTTTTTTTGTTACGAATGGCTATTTGTATTTTTATGCTTAATTTGATATATCATTTATGGAAAAATTGCAATTGTAAGTCCTCTTAATTGTGTAATGTGTTTTATGTGTCAAAAGATCTTTTTAATATCCTCAACTATTGCATAAAAACGAAAATATCTCTGAAACTATTTGTTATAGAAGGCTGTAGTTTGGTGTATTTTGTCGGTAACTTTCTGTTTGAAATGTCAATAACAGTGATGGCTGCTTGTGTGTTTAATTTTTGAAGCATCAGAAAGTTTTGTGTTTATTTTGAGTTTTACAAGCTATACATCCTTCTTTCCTAAATACATATGTTGATTTTTTTATTTATGGATGCTCTTTAACATCTTAGGCCATCAGCGTTCCATTCAAATCAGGGCGTGAAACGACCTATAAATTTTGCTCAGAGGCCTCTTCTTTCAGGCATGAGGTTCCTTTTCATGCCGTAAATGTACGACACGGGACCCACGGCTGTACTTCCTTTCCGAAGAAAGCCATACTTAGGATTTTTACGCCCGATAAAATCCATCGATCCCGATCTTGAATTTAGGAGGCAAGTATGGTTGGTCAGTAGACCACCAGGACGGACCCTAAATACATCTAATATCATGCCTAGATCCACCAGGGTTTATAAACATATTAAAATCAAAGGAATTAAATATTACAAAACCTATCCAAAAGAGCATGGTAGTGATGATAATGAGAATAATAGGCCTATTTCTGAAGAAAATAATTCAGTCAACGGATTATTTACAATGCCTCTAGTGCTTCCAAAATAATATATCTGGTGATCATATGGAAGATAATGAATACGACAAAGGAAATGTTAATTAAGTGATTGGCTCGAATATTTTAATTACATCTTTTGTAATATGTGTGTAATAGTAATATTACTTTATCTGAATATGTAGATTCAAGAAAACCATTAGAATGTAAATTGACAATTAGGTGTATTAATTTAAAGCTATTTTAATCGTAAGTAAAAAATTCACAACGCGCTTACCTTTTTCTCATAAATTACTTAAGATTGAAGCATGTAATTTTTTCAGCTGATCTACATTATTACATTCTTTGCTAGGATCTAGTTTCAGGTTATTAGCATAAGAACTTTTTTGTACATTAATATTAATATACTTTTATTTTTATAAAAAGGAGGCCTTATAAAAACAATAACAATTATGATGATTAATAATAATAATAATAATAATAATAATAATAATAGAGCACATTCTGTAAAATAGAGGTTAAAACTTATAATATAATGAAAAATAAGCAGTAAAATTTCTCTGAGGTATCTGAATACTTTCTGAGAAAAAAGTATATATAGTTAATTTGCATTATGGTCTCTGATTTCACCTTAATAAGAGGAAGGGGGAAAAAACGACATTCTCAATTTTTTAGGGATTTCGAGAAAATAAATATTTTACCTGTAAACTCATGACAACGCTACTAATATCCCTTTTGTGTCCACGTATAGCATTTCTTGTATCTCCAAGTGGTTGAGCCGCGGCGACAGTTCGACGATTTCGTGATCTCCTTTAGGGTTACGGGTGATCTGGTGCTTCTTCTTTAGAGTTCTGACAAATGGGTCCATGTATAAATAATGGTGAACTTTTCCCATGGTTAACTTATAAATTTAGAATTGCAGATGCTCCGTAAGTGTTTATGTGCACAACTTTACTGCAAAAACAAATTCATAACTAGCGTTGTTCACTTGTTAATATCAATGCTATGACAAATTTAAACTCAGCGTAGTCAAATTTAAACTCAGCGTAGTCAATCTGATTTTTCGAGCCCAAATGATTCACATAAAACTTTTATGGAGTAAGTCAAAAAGATGCGAGTTATAGAAAAATAGCAAAGGACATTATTTGTTTTATTTCTGTTTGTCTATACATTATTAGAAGTGGAATGTATGACTTTCAACATATTAACATGTTACAGGAATGTAGAATTATTTTTTTTCCGACCAAACAACAGGTAAACGGTCAATATGCTGTTAGAAAATTTTGTTTTATTTATAGTATTGAATCATTCCATAAAATTATGGCACTGAGTACCCTTCCATGCTGTATAACTCAGCTTATTTGGTTAATTCTTTAATAGATTTATTATAACTGAGCTTTTTAAATTATATTTAAAATTTTATAACATTTTGTATTAGTTATACACTCCCTCTTAAAATTATTTCGGTGGATTTCAATTGCGAAACAGTACAACAGAGGGTGTCTTTGTTGTGAAAAATAAAACTGTAAGAGACTTCTCCGAGCTGCCGCTAATATAATATAGCATCATAATACTGTATTTTCCTTTCATGGTCTCGGAGAGGTTTCACCTGAGCTATTCACGCACATAATACTCTTATGTGTGGGCAACACAATAACGGGAGGGCTGTGCCTTCGTTTCTTTAAAAGGCATAACGTGGTTGAGGACACGACGCGGGAGAATATTATCACATAAAGGTAGAAATATAATGGTGGTTGTTACAATGCTTGACTGACTTTTCCAGGCGTGTGCTCGCTATCTCAAGGAGGACCTATTGACGCTTCTTTCCCCCTTTTTTTTCTCCTTCGTCACGCTTCGCTTATTCTCGTATATCAAGTTGCTATGGTCACCTATCTTTGGACAGCAGAACAGATCGAGGGCGTTCCTAAATAATTTATCTCTCCCGCATTGTTTTTCCCAGTAAACCTGCAATGTTCATATGTTATTACTCTACCACACAAATGTGCTGTCAACAGTTCTGCGGTTTCCGGCAATGCACAGATATGCAATATGTTGTTAGCTTCAAAATTAAATTTTAAGATGAAATTTATACTTTTATTTCTGTAAGTGGAAAGGCATGTATTAAATCTATTCCCATTTCCCATTTGCCCAGAGCTACACTTTAAAAAAAGGTTTTAAATTACAAACTGGAAGATTACATGTTACGAGGACGAATTTACAGGTCTGGTAAAAAAACAATAACGTTTTCTTTCTTTCTTTCTTTCTTTCTTTCTTTCTCTCTTTCTTTCTTTCTTTCTTTCTTTCTTGTCAAAAACAAAAGTTATTTCTCAACATAATCTCCCTTGAGCTCAATACATTTGGTCCAGCGATATTCAAATTTTTTTTGTTCTCTCAGGGAAGTTGTGAATAACACTTTGTTGAGTATTTCTCCTCTCAAATAAAATTTTGAGGTTAGGAAACGCCACATGGGACCAAATCTGGCGTATACTGTGCGTGGGGAACCATTCCAAAGTTCAGCTCGTGCACTTTTTTCATTGCAAGGGTCAAAGTGTGAGTATTGTCCTAGTCGAGAAGCCCTTTTTTGAGCGCCAAGCTTGGTACCGTCTGCTTCAATTCACTATGCAAACGGTCCGATAACATTGCGTAATAATAGCAAATATTTCTATGAGAAAAATAGTACTTCAGAATGATAGAATCATTAATAAGGATTTGTAGCCCACTCGGCCCCCCAAGCTAACGCCTTGCAATTTTTTTTCAAAATAAATTTAAAAAAATACCGTATACAAGACAAACCAACATCCTGGAAAAATTGAAAAAATTGTCAATCCGGAAATATCCACATTACTCATTTCTGAAGTGATCCATAGCAAGTGGTGGATAGGCTTTTCTTTTTAATATCAGGACAACGACAGTATTAGCACGTCCTTTCAGTAAATAAAGTTCTTTAAATTAGATAAGAAAACTGCTGTAATGTTACTTTAGCTCCACTCTAGATATCCGCAGACATCAACGATCGCCCCTCTCGCCCATAGGCAAAACATCGCAAGTTGGTTCATTGGGTAACTCATGTTTTCTTTGTCTGTTTGGATAAGATCGAAACAAGACACTCACATTTGAAAAAGTGAAGATTATTCAATGATCGCCTTTTTCTTCTCATATACAATTAATAACTATATGAAAGAGGAAATTTCAGTAGAAACTCATATCTATATACATTTTATTAGACAAGTTTGTCGGTCCTAGTAGTGTACTGGTAACCGTATTTGCCTCCAAAACCCAAGATCGAGGATTCAATCACGGCCAGGGCCGATGAATTTTTTCGGTCGTAAAAATCCTAAGTATGACTTCCTTTGGAAGGGAAGTAAAGCCATGGGTTCCGTGTCGTAGCTTTGCGGCACGAAAAATAACCTCAGTCTGAAAAAAGAGGCCTCTGAGCAAAATTTGTGGGCCGTTTCACGCCCTGAATTGAATGGGACGCTAATGACTTGAGAAGATGAGAACAAAAAACAACAAAAAACAAAAGAAAAAAAAATAGACAAGTTTATCAAATAGATACCATTTACACCACAGTCGAACATATATTGCTGTACAGACATATAGTAAATGCAGTGACATTCACTAATGCTGAGGCAAGACCGTGTTTAAAAATAACATACTAAAATGTTAATGATTAAATAAAAGAAAAAAATAAAAGGAAAGCTTTTTGCAATTATGACAGCGTTTATGCAATTTGAACTTATGAGGATAAAACTTCGGAGGCAGCCAATGAAATATTGGTCAACAGTTCCAGCTCTAGATTTACCGAAACAGCATGTACGAAGAACGGAAGAAGAAAGTACACCAAGAGAGATACATTACAGCATATTTGCATCCTCAGAGAGAAAAGACCGAAGATTAAAAGAGATCATGATCATTTCTGAGAACTGCCTACCTTGAGCATTAGTATCAACTGTACGGAAGTGAAGGTATTTGCGTGCATTTTAAACCTGGTATCTACCTGCTGTCGTTCTAACGCAACGTTAAAGCACAAACATTTTGAATTTCTGCATACAGGAAGCATAGGTAAGAAAGAAACTCATGAAACCATATCATACGAGGTACGTCCATAAAGTAAGTTCCGTTTGGTAATAAAATTAAATTGTGTACAGATACAGAAAAATTATTTATTACACAAAATTCTACAACTCTTAAACTATTTTTCCACATAACTGCCGAAATTTTGCAGGCATTTTTCATAGCGTGGCACAAGTTTTTGTATACCTTCTTCATAGAAGTTTGCCGCCTGTGTCTTCAACCAGTTGGAAACATTTTCTTTCGGCTCTTCGTCATTGTTGAAGTGTTGACCGCTAAGGAAAGACTTGAGATGTAAGAACAGATGAAAGTCGCTAGGAGCGATAAATTGCCGATAAATTTCAATTGGTTTCACTTTCCTAGCATTCAGAAAACGAATCACATCTGATTTCACAAGCGGCGGGATTTTCAATCAACACCGACATTGTAAACAAGCACAACAAAGCGTACGTGGCCGACAGCGATCTCAAAATGGCGCACGTTTCTTCTCCTTGATACAGAGCGTCTACCGCGCATGTGCGGAACTGCGATCGCAGCGCTGCAGCGGAGATAAATTGAAACGGAACTTACTTTCTGGACGTACCTCGTATATTGTAAGAGTGGCATCAGCATAATTATCTTTTCCTCTCCATTGCAAATTTAAATTTGGCATTCCATGAATAAACATGTGTTAAAGCATGACTTGAGGTTATCGCATAGGTGACTGAACTCGTTAAGTTACAGTCTGGGGTTCTATTCCCATCAGGCTGACATCCCTGATAGAGGTTTTCCTCAGTTATAAATGGAAAATGACCCTAATGGTTTACAATACATTGCAGCGAGTTTCTTACAGTAGAGGGCAGCCAATTCGAGCATCTACTATGATTGTTTGTTAATTTAGTTAATTTACCGACGCTCTTTAACATCTTGGGTCATCAGCATCTCATACAATTCAGGACGTGAAACGGCCGACAAATTTTGCTCAGAGGCCTCTTCTTTCAGGCTTGAGGTTTTTTTCGGGCAGTAAATATACGACACGTGACCCCATGAATTTACTTCTCTTCCGATGGAAGCCATACTTAGGATTTTTACGCCCGAATTTGCGATCTTGGGTTTACGAGGCAAGTATGGTTACCACTAGACCACCAGGACCCACTACTATGATTGCGAATACTGTATTCTTTAGTAACAAATAAAGAAAGGAATAAGAGCACACGCTTTGAGTTCAGATCACACGAAATTATTTCCTTCGGCAGGGTGGCCAGGCCTTGCATAGTAACTTCCCGTATGCAAAACCAATTGCTGATTGCGTATCAAAATGAGGATCCTGTACGAGATCTAAAAGTTTTAACTTTCTTTATCTTTTCTTAATTTTCCATTCTCGACCTGATAATTTTTGCTTACATTTCGTGATACATATTTTTAAAGCGTTTAACGCTCACCTTTACTGCTCCGGCATCACAGACACTGATGATACATGAGTTGAAGTGATAGAAATTACTTTTCTTTAAGGAAGAAATCGTTCTAGATCTAAGTTCAGATCTAAGTTTACTGCGACATTTGCCATTTATGAGGAATGAGAGGAAAAAAAAAAAAAAAACAGGAAAAAATCTCAGTCAGGGAGGATGATCCTGGCGAGTATCGAACCCCAGACCTCCCGCTCATGAATCCGTGTCTTAACCACCTCGGTCATCCATGGCAGTTGATTGGTTTATTTGCAGACCCTCTTTAACATTTCAGGTCGTCAGCGCTCCATTCAATTCAGGGCGTGAAATGGCCGACAAATTTTGCTCAGAGACCTCTTCTTTCAGGCTTGAGGTTCTTTTTCGGGCAGTAAATCTACGACACGGCTTTACTTCCCTTCCGAAGGAAGCCATACTTAGGACTTTTACGCCCGAAAAAATCCATCGACCCTGGCCGGGTTTGGACCTGCGATCTTGGGTTTAGAAGGCAAGTATGGCTACCACTACACCACCAGGACCGATTATCCATCGCGGTGTTTATGATACATTATATATTATTAATTACAGTATGGCAGGTACTTTGACAGAGTGTGCTTCTTCATACCAAGTAGGAAATCGTTTGTGCTTGGATATAAAATGTAAAAGATGCAGGCCAACCAGTCTGTGTCTACTCAAGAAAACACTGATTTTTTTTTTTTTTTTGATTGATTGAATTATTTATGGATGCTCTTTAACATCTAAGGTCATCAGCGTCCCACTAATCTCAGGGCGTGAAACGGCCGACAAATTTTGCTCAGAGGTCTCTCTTTCAGGCTTGAGGTTCTTTTTCGTGCCGCAAATGTACTACACGGGACCCACGGCTTTACTTCCCTTCCGAAGGAAACCATACTTAGGACTTTTACGCCGGAAAAAAATTCATCGGTCCTTGGCGAATTCGGACCCGCGATCTTGGGTTTAGGAGGCAAGTATGTTAACCACTACACCACCAGGACCGACACTGACTCTGTGAACAAGAATTAGATGTATTGCGGAAATAAACGAACTATTCTTTTAGGATGTTAAGCAAATTATAAACTCCGGAATAAAAATATATTCTAAATCGCATTCCATATTTGTCTCCTAAACCCAAGATCGCGGGTTCGATCCCGGCCAAGACCGATGGATTTTTTTGGGTAAAAATTCTCAGTATGGCTTCCTTCGGAAGGGAAATAAAGCCGTGGTTCCGTGTCATACTTTTACGGCACGATAAAGAACCCCAAACCTGAAAAAAGGGGCCTCTGAGCAAAATCTATCGGCCATTTCACGCCCTGAATTGAATGGGACGCTGATGACCTGAGATGTTAAAGAGCGTCCGTAAATAAACCCCCCCAAAAATAAATAAACAAATAAAATAAATCGCATTTGACTTTGCTTCTTCTTCTTTTTCTTCTTTTTCTTCTTCTTCTTCTGTTTCTTCTTCTTCTAGTTCTGCTCATTTGGTCCGCATCTCATTGATTAGCCCACTTCCTAAGTTTATGGAACTTCTTTTTCCTTTATGTTTGTTAAAAAAATGTTTTGGAAGAAGTTCATCATTAATTCTTATCACGTGGTATTCCCACCCTTCTATCTTTTTTCCCACTGATCTTCTGGATAAGATTATAAATCTTAAGGGTCTTTCCTAATGGCCTCATTTTCAAGTCAATCCCTTCTCGTTGCTCCCAGAACTGATGTTAACAGCTTAATCTCAGCCAGCTGGACTCTTATTTCGTGTTTTAGAATTCAAGGTCCAAGCCTTGCTTTCATATAAACCATAAGTGCCATAACTTCATAAAATTTCATTTTACCTTTCTTGAGTGTGTCACACATGCGGTTAAAACTCTTTCTAGTGTATAACATGTAATATCCAAGGAACTTAAAAGCATTTATTTGGTTATATTTAAGGGGATATAACTATGACATTTTTAATTTTTTCTAATGCTATTTTTGACTTTCAAGTAAGAACATATACACAGAATGGGTTAGAATATTTTTTTATATAATATCAACCCATGGATTTGAAAATATAATACATAGAATTTAACATTTCCATACATAGGTATACAAAATTGAAACCAGTTCGGCTTGTCTTTTAGCTTAGTAGGCATTGTTAAAACAAAACTATCAACTAATTGCTCTTGTTGAACAGTTTTACTTTATTTGTATTTGTTGTTTGTAATACTTTATAATATTAAGAACGTGGTCTAAATGCGTTTGTTTTAATTGTATTTTCGAAAGTATTCACTACGTTCTTGAATTTATCGACAATCTCAGACCCTCTTGTGATATTTATTAGGACTATTTCACGAATAAAACAATTTAAATATAATTTCCCTAAACCTGGCTTACAAAATTGTAATAATTGTATATTTTTATTATGAATACTTAACCTTTTGAAGTCATCTTGCAACAGACGAATATCGATGTTAGTACTGCCAATAGAAAAAAGCCAAATACGGGTTTAGAAATATTTCAGAATGGAATAAAAATAAAAGTTATATATATATATATATATATATATATATATATATATATATATATGAAATTGACGCACAAAATATTAGCAATTGTGTAAAATGCTGTATTTTATCAATACTTATCTATTCAAAAGCCGTGAGACTGAAATAGATGAAAGTCGACTATTACAATCGCTACCGTTTGATTTACTAATACTAACTGAGAAAAACCGGACAGAGTAACAGTTTACCTTGCATATTTGACGCATCACAAAAACGCTTTGAACAACCCTCCATTTTGCGTTATGATTGATGATAGTGATAGTTTTGTTGCTATCAATATCATTCCACCGCCTATTAGGAAAAGTGGTCAGTGGTGCGTGCTCTGGAATTATAGTGCGGATGTAGACCGGAAGACAAATGCACTTCGCGCGGTAAATTGATTTGGTAAAATGATATTGGTAGTAATGCTGCTTTATATTAAACGGTTAATTACATGTGTAATAAGAAAGAGGATCTTGATAGAGCGCTAGGTCAGTGGAAGGCATAAAACACAGATTTTTCTTTTTTTTTTATTAGTGTTTAATGCCCGTTTTTAGAACTGAGGCACCACAGGCGGTGGACACTGATGATGTATGAAATGAAATGATATATTGAGAAAGGATATTTTTTTAAAGGAAGGAAGCGTTCCAGGCTAAGTTTAGGGTACCTTTCCGGCATTTGCCATTTATGGGCACTAAGGAAAACCTGGAAACCTCAGTCAGGGAGGACGGTCCTCGCGGGATTCGAACCCCAGACTTCCCGCTCACGAGTCCGTGCCTTAACGACCTCGGCCACCCGTGGCGGTATAAAACACAGATGAGGTTCATAGTTTTGGTAGAGCAAGAATTCGTTAGAAACATGATTTAAACTTAATCCTTAAAACGAAAAAGATAAAAACGATCATGCTGACGCGTTTATTTATTGGGTATTTTATTCAAAATAGGCACTATAAAACCTTTGCGCGCCTAACAAACACTTGTTCTAAGGGTGGAAATACACCAATTCTAATTAATTTTTTACTAGAAGCGCCTAGGTTGCCAACAAAAAGAGGAAAAGCGAGGAAGTTGAAACGTCCTTGTTGCTATAAAACGTTGAAAACATGTTTACTAGCGTAGCAAATTACTTCCAGAGCTTGCGGAATCCTATTTTGTGTACAAGGGTTGTTTATACGAAGCAATGCAAGAGTTGGAGTTAATATTTTCTTCTTAAACAGCGGATTATTTTTTATGATTAATCCAGCGTTTTATAACAAGTAACTCTCGGCTTTCTTATTTTAAAATAATATTTTTGTTGACCTATGAGCACTAAACTTCACTTTTACAAATTATCTTTTCGCTCTTTTTCCGCTTAATGGATGTGAAATTAATTACTGATAAGTATAGTTTAGATACGAATTTGAATATTTCTTAGTTATTTAGGAGTAACTGATGTGCACTACGAAGTGGTCAAGAAATACAAGATGTTAAATAAAGAAATATTTATTTAGAAGTAACCTTTAATATGAATGGGAAATGGAATAAGCACTTATCTGTTATTAATTATAAATGAGTTGTTACGTGTTCTGACTTGCGTTTCACATGTACCAATAGACACACTGGAGAGGACATACAATGCTATGATTAAGTCTATTCTGCTATATGGAAGTGAAATATGGGGAGGGGGGAGAGCTGAACATGTAAATAAAATTCAAATACATTTTTGGAAAAGAGTTCTCGGGCTCTCCAAGGAAAGTCAAACTGTGGGGTCTTGAGGAAGGTGGGTTCTTTAAAGATACGGTAAATACTAAAACAAGGACAGTGAAATACTGGCTTAGATTAATGAGGGAAATCCGCTCACACTGCGCACTAAATGCTATAGACGCCAAATGCAAAATATAACTCCAAAGTTTTGGGCTGCAGAGGAGGAAAGAAAACAAAGAGTAATTGGTCTGGGTTCAATATGGTAACAAGGCAATGGAAATAATTAAAAGTGTGGAAGAAGGCTAGAGGCTATCAAGAGGCAGGAAATTGAGGCAGAATATAACATGAAAGTTTCCTTGAGCCTATCGAATAAAATTAAACTAACCTGGGTTAAAGAGTCATATATGCTCGTTCTAGGGAGAAAGGTTAGATCAGGAATGACCTGGTTTAGACTGGGAAGTTGGAAGGCTAAAAAACTAATGGATAGTTCTTGTAGGAGAATCTGTGCATTTTGTGAAGGGGATGAGAAATTTGTATATATTCTGGCAGAAGGTACCCACTAGAAACACCTGAGAAAAACACTGATTCCTGAAACCCCCTTTTTAAGGCAATTAGAGGAAGACTGGCATGCAAGGACCTGTTTGTGAACCACAATAATTGGTAGAATATGGACATTTTCCTAGCCAAAGTGCGCGGAGCTAGAGGCAACTTATATTTTGGTTAGAAGACATTAACTTGTATAATTATAAATAATATATAATATGTTTCCATTCATATATCTGTAAATATCGTTCTTCCTATTTTAATGTTATTTTTATTATTATTAATATTGTTTTATTAATAATATTATTGTTCCTCTTTTGTAATGTGTAACAATGTGGCTTTTGTAACAGTAAAGTACACCTACTACTACTACTTCTACTACTACTACTACTACTACTACTACTACTACTACTACTACTACTACTACTGCTGCTACTACTACTACTACTACTACTACTACTGCTGCTGCTGCTGCTACTACTACTACTACTACTACTACTACTACTACTACTATTACTACTACTACTACTACTGCTGCTACTGCTACTACTACTACTACTACTACTACTACTACTACTACTACTACTACTAGAACTACTACTACTGCTGCTTCTACTACTACTACTGCTGCTGCTGCTGCTACTACTACTACTACTACTACTACTACTACTACTAGAACTACTACTACTGCTGCTGCTACTACTACTACTACTACTACTACTACTGCTGCTGCTGCTGCTACTACTACTACTACTACTATTACTGCTGCTACTACTACTACTACTACTACTACTACTACTGCTACTGCTGCTGCTGCTACTACTACTACTACTACTACTACTACTACTACTACTAGAACTACTACTACTACTGCTACTACTGCTACTACTACTACTACTACTACTGCTACTACTACTACTACTACTACTGCTACTACTACTACTACTACTACTACTACTACTAGAACTACTACTACTACTACTGCTACTACTGCTACTACTACTACTGCTACTACTACTACTACTACTGCTACTGCTACTACTACTACTACTACTACTACTACTACTACTGCTGCTACTGCTACTACTACTACTACTACTACTACTAGAACTACTACTACTGCTACTACTACTACTACTACTACTGCTACTACTACTACTACTGCTACTACTAGAACTACTGCTACTACTACTACTACTGCTACTACTACTACTACTAGAACTACTGCTACTACTACTACTACTACTACTACTACTGCTACTACTACTACTACTACTACTACTACTGCTGCTGCTACTACTACTACTACTGCTGCTGCTACTACTACTACTACTACTACTACTACTACTACTACTAGAACTACTGCTACTGCTACTACTACTACTACTACTACTACTACTACTACTACTACTGCTACTACTACTAGAACTACTGCTACTACTACTACTACTACTACTACTACTACTACTACTACTACTACTACTAGAACTGCTGCTATTGCTACTACTACTACTACTACTACTACTACTACTACTACTACTACTACTATTACTGCTACTACTACTACTACTACTACTACTACTGCTGCTGCTGCTGCTGCTGCTGCTGCTGCTACTACTACTACTACTACTACTGCTGCTACTACTACTTGAGGAGGAAGGGAAGGGGTTTATCTGTTTAACCTGGGCTGTAACTGATGATAGCCTAATTTTGTTTATGCTCATTAACAATGCAGCCTATTAAAGTTGTTTCTTTGTTTGTGCCTTTTGCTTCCCCTACAGCGCTATGTTATGCTATGATTGAGGGGGGGTGGAAAAGGCTCCAACAGTCCCAGCGCTCCCAATAAAAGGATAAACGTAAAATAAACAATTATTATTTTCAAAAAGGTATTGTTTCAACAATGTTGAAACAGTTTTCGTCCTATTTCTAAAGTTGGTTTTTCTGTTTGTTTTATAGGTAAGTACCTGCTATTGATATTCAAGATTCTGTACGTGTCTGTAAGTAGGACATTATATGTAACTATAATTTTTGTCTCTAAGGATAAGACGTACTTTAATATAAGAACATAAGAAACTTCATAGGCTGTTCTCTGTTTCTAAGGAATGTTACTTAAATTATGATATTAGGCCAACATGTTGGAGTTTTTGAAACTGGTTATTAGACCTTCGGTAAGAAATAAGATTATAATACCACAACAAAATTAGCAGTAGGACCAATGAAAGAAACTAAATACAATATTATCAGTAAACTTGCGGGGTATAGATAAGAGACATTGCTGGTACCTAAACTGGTGATTCTCAATCTTTGAGTGTTTTCTTTTAGTTTTTAATGCCCGTTTTTACTACTGAAGCATCACATGTGGTAGACTAGAAATCAAAATTTGGGAGAGGAATTTTGTATAGAAAGAAAGCGCTCTAAACCTTAGATTTTAATTTAGGATGTCTCCCATTGCCCTACTCTCCTTTTCTGATACACTTTATAATGTTCAATTCGACACTCTCACGATGAGCCTAGGCAAGAATGAATTAGAAAGGAAAACTCCCGGGATGTGGTCGGATAAATTTAATTTTCTGGTACAAGAGAAGCTAGCTTACAAATCGTATTGTGATTTATATAACTTGCGAAAATAAACTTAATATTAGCTCACACACAATAATGTACTCAGCAACATAGCTTGGAAATTGAAAAGTTAACTCATTGCCTCATATAAAATACAATTTTAAATTTTAAAAGATCAAACTAATTACACTGGGCAACAATGAAAATGTTTCGGTCTTAAAAATAGTGAATTTACTTGTATTTCCATCTGCTGAATTCACAAATCACCATAAAAATGATAGATTAGCTCTTGTTTTGAAGATAAAGTGACATTTCATTTTTTAGAGTGAAGATTTTAAATTTGGGGGATTTTTTTTGGGAGTTGGCACACCTGCCAAATAACAAAACACAAATGCTCTTCAGCGGTTTGTAAGTCATAAACATAGATACTGTTGCTGTGACTGTGAATTATATGTAGTTTCTACTCAAATTAATGCAAAATTTCTGGTTCGCGAGTGCTTTTTTAGTGTAAAATTTGTAAAAATGCCACGAAAATGTGTAAATATGGTGAATAACTTTTGTTATATTTGCGGTGAAATAACATTTTCCTCACAGAAACGCAATCTGACGCCTCTTGTAAAGACTGCCAAGCCTCTTGTGGACCCAAAAGACGTTCTTCTTCCACCCCTGCATATCAAGCTGGGTTTGATGAAAAACTTTGTCAAAGCTGTGAACCGAGAAGGACGGGCCTTTAAGTACATCAGAGAGAAATTTTCGAAATTAAGTGATGCAAAAGTTAAGGAAGGCATTTTTGTCGGACCACAAATAAGAGAACTTGTAAAGGATCCTACATTTGACCAAGTTTTGGAGGGGAAAGAAAAGGAAGCTTGGGAAGCCTTCAAGGGTGTTGTTCATGGATTTTTAGGCAACAAAAGAGATAACAACTACAAGCATTTGGTGACAGTGCTCCTGCAAAAATACCGTAACCTTGGATGCAACATGTCCCTTAAGATCCATTTTCTCCACTCCCACCTAGACTTTTTCCCTCCTAGTTGTGGAGCTGTTAGTGATGAACATGGGAAGAGATTCCATCAGGACATTTTTGTTATGGAACAAAGATATCAGGGCCGTTGGAATGAAGTAATACTTGCTGATTACTGTTGGTCTTTGTATAGGGATTCTGCGGAATTCCATCACAAGAGGCAAGCTAAAAGACGACGAAGTCAATAGGCCACCACATGATTCTCTTCAGACACGACTATCTGCGAAGTATTTTTCCAGCAATTTAGAACTCTTAGCATGTAATTACCAGTTAAAAAAATCAAATGCACTTTCATTGTTGTTAGCATATATGTAATTAAAATGTATTCTTTTCTCTCAATCCGTTAATATGTAATACTTCCACCATGTGTATATCATAGAAACTAGAGATAATAAACATTTTTCATTGTCATATTTGTTTTTCTCAACCCAAAATTAGTATGAATTGCCTCATGAAGTGCTCGAAACATTCAAAAATTATTTTTTTGTTGCCCATGTTATCAGAGTAATTCACTTTATAATATGTAAATTTATGGAATTAAAAAAAAAAACCTTTAATGTTACCCCGATATGACAGCTTTAAAAATATTACAGTTAAACAAAACAAGGAACTTAAAAACAGCATCAAAACCTTCATTTACAATAAATAAACCATTACAAACGACCATAATGCCAAAGTCAACGAATAATATGCTGAAGTTTGTCATCTCAAAAAATCATCAAATGAGGCCTATGCAATGTTACAGCAGGCTTGTAGAGAGTTTATTCTTCCCTGTAGCACAGCTAGATAATGGTTTAATATGTTTAAACAGGAAGGGCAATCAATTTCAATTTCAATTTTGTCTAATAATAATAATAATAATAATAATAATAATAATAATAATAATAATAATAATAATAATAATAATAATAATAATAATAATAATAATAATAATAATCACTTTCAGAAATTCTGCAGATATTACTGCATACCAGCCATACGTTGGTAACTGAAAAGTTGCACATGAGACGTGTTTGTGCTCGGTAGGCTCCGTGCATTAGCACAGACTGCTGATTCCCAAACAAAGGACGTTTCTTGTAGAGGTTTGCATGGAGTTGAAAATAATGCTACAGGCAGTTTTTTTTTTTCAAAGTTAATCACTATTGACGAAACTTGGCTACATCATTTTAATCCTGGTCACCAGCGCGCGCGCGCACACACACACACACACAAATGCAAACGCGGTTGCTTCTGCTGGGAAAATTATGATCATCTCCTTTTTCCAATTCAAGGAATTGTTTACCAGCGTGCACACACAACTGTAAATGGGCAATGCTTTAGGGATGTTCTGAAAAGGCCACAAGGCCGCATTTTCGTGCAATGCATGGCCGCTATTCTAAATGCTGTTGCTAAATATCTCATAAAAATCAATATGATGCATGTCCCTCTTACTTCCTACAGTCCAGAATTAGCGCCCTGTGGCATTTTCCTTTTCCTCGAATTAAAGTAACAGCGTCGTGGGAGAAATTGTCCTTCACCAGAAGCAATGGTGAAGGCCGCAGAGGTGATTCTGAAGTACCTGTCAAAAAGCACGTACCAGTATTATACGGATTCGTATATAAAGCGAGCATTCCCCAGGATTCACTTTAACTATAAACATCTTTAATTAACTGAAGTAAATATCTTGCAAATAAACCGGAAAGAAAGTCATTCCAGTGCCAAAAGTTAACAGTAAAAATAAATATTTTTACTAATAGATCAAATACAGTACAGAATAGAACAATTTACACTGGAAGAGAAAAGTCCAGCATATATAAAATAGAACACGAAAAACATCTGTTGCAATATTCTGCTTTAATATCAGTTATGACCACGTGAGAAACTACCTTCATCATTTTGGATGACAACGGCCAGTGAACTGTGATGACATTTTCAGCATTGTAGAGTTTCCCAGAAGTAACAAAATGCTTCTAGAAATAACATTGCTCTTTTCAGTGCCTCGTTATTATGTTAAATGAATGTTGTAGCGAAAATCACACCGCTTTTGCATATTGCTGGCTTACTGTTACACACTAGCTCATTTTCTGCCTGTCATGTTTGTTATTCTCCTCATTTTCATTGTAATTAAAGTGTGTAGGTATTGTATGCAATAACGTGTGCTGTTCATGAGCCTCTGTTGTAAAGATTATCCTTCAAGCAGAGCCAGCAGGATAGAAAGAGTACAAGGAGATCAATTAGCCACCTCAAAAATCGAAAGGAATTAAAAATTTTTCGCTCCGACCTCAAAATAGTTGAACTTTCGGCTCATCTAGCGTTTAAGTGCTTAAAGACATGACAAAGGTCAGACTTCTGTACAAGGAAACATTCTCCCAAAGTTGAATTGGATTTTTATGTGCTATTAACTATCGGGTGTAACAACAAGGTAAGGTCAAACTTTCCGAACATATTCCACACACGTGAAAAAATAAAATATATTACATAGACATGAGTGCGGAAACGCTTTATTTCCATGTTGGAACTCATGTTCTACATCTATTATAGTACATTTATCATGGGAAACACACAAGAACAGAACGTACCAGCATACTACGCGAAACTCTTTCTAACATGAAATGTTCAAAATTCTCTCCGCTAACATTGACACATGCCTCAACATTACCTTGGTTCAAATGGAACACAAAGCACTGGCGATGAATCTTAAGAGCTACAACTTAACCAAACGCAACCAAGAGGACATTTTGAACATTTCATGTAAGAAAAGGTTTCATGTGGTATGGTGGTACTTTCTCTTCCTGTGTGTTTCCCATGATTAATGTACTATGAAGAGTTTTAGAACATAAATTCTAACATGGAAATAAAGCCTTTCCCGACCCATGTCAATATTACATATTTTCTTCTTCTATGTGTGAGGAATTCGTTCTGAAAGTTTGGCCGTACCTTATTGTTACACCCGGTATAGTGAAGCGACTTGAGAATTACAGATATAGTTCCACTATTCACAGTAATTACTAAAACAACTTTTTCGACATTAAGAAGAACTGAATGATTTTGAAAATGTTACACTCTTGTCTGTAGACTGATGGAACATAACTGTGTATTTTAAACTTGAGGAAAGTGACTGAATAGTTATTTTAAAAGTTTTTATTCGAAGATTTGCTGTGTACAATACTTCTTTTTTAAACTTTTGGGCACATTTGAATCAATTTCACTCACGACAATAATTCAGGTAACTTTTCTCAAATCTGTTCTTTGTTTCAATTTATATAGTAAAGTGAATTTCGTGAAAAGATTTCGATTAATCAAGCAATCCCCTTTTAATTTTAAGGTTGATAGTGCACGATTCCAATCCATAGTATATTTGCGCTTGCATGTTTAAATACATAAATGCATTTAAAATACGAAACATTACATAATCATAACATGAACAATTATTCCACTTATATATATATATATATATATATATATATATATATATATATATATATATATACATACATTTACAAAATATGCTAAAACTTTCTTATAAAATCCAAGGCATTTAAAAATCTTTGTTATTATAAATAAGGTGCTGAAAGATTTATCTTCTTAGAGTTTATAGTTGAATCATTCATTTTAATGATGGGTTTAACAATCCTTACTATGAAATTTGCTTTTAGATTTATGTTAGTGACTAAGATAACAGGCTCATATTTTTAGAAGTAACTTTTTATCTCAAAAATATTGACTAAGGCCATGTCATTTAAAGAAACATTTGTGAATCGATGTATCTGTACAGTTGTTTCAAATCATATTTTTCCTCATATAATAATTGGATGAAATATTTTAAGTACTGGGTAGTTTTAGAGCTTCTGATCCTCTATCTCTTATTTAATATAACATTTATTCGCCCTTTATGGTCACCAAGGCCTTAATGGGGATCTAGGACTGTTCTATAAACAACAATTCAACATCTTTTTACAGTCATAATTCTTCGCTCTAAAATTTAACTTTACTATTTTGTTAGTTTAGTACCTGGTATACACGTGATACTAGTTACACTGTTGTCACTTTGGGTTTCGGTCTCTGAGAGGCGTGCAAGTTGAGAGATGTTCAGTTTCGTTTACAGAAAAATGGAGGTGACACAAGACGAACAGTATGCTGCCATGAAAGTCTGCTTTCATCTCAACAAATCTTCAGTTGAGGCATATGCAATAGGAGACCAAAGGAGAATTTGTCTTTCTCTATAGCATAACTCGGAAACAGTTTAAAATGTTTAAAGAGGAAGGGCAATACATTTCAAAGGAAGATGAACCCAGAGCTACAGTTTGTGTTTTAACGGAAGAAAAACTCTACTGCCGTCATTATGAGAGAGGATCGTTAAAATAACAGGAATATTTTTGGGAATTTTAAGAATTTAACTGGGTTCCACTCACATGTTAATAGATGAAAAGTTGCACATAAGATGTGTTTGTGCTCACGTGAGTTCCAAGACTGCTGATTTACGAACAAAAGGGCGTTCGCATTCAATTGAATATGATCTTACAGGAAGATGCTGATGAAAGTTCACATATCAATTCAACCCTGAAAGCAAACAACAAAGCTCAATGTTGGAAATCCCAATTATCACCAATACCAAAGAAAGCGAAAGGGATTGCTTCTGCTGGGAAAGGATGATCATCTCATTTTTTCAAAATTCAAGGAATGGTTTTCCAGCATGTCGCACTTACACACAACTGTAACGAGCAATACTACAGAGATATCTGACTTGCAAGATCATATCACACACTTCAAAAGACTTCATTTCAGTGCAACAAGTTGAATACTGCATCACAATAATTCACGACCACACATTACAAATGTTTTTGCTGAGTTTATCACAAAAATCAATGTCAAGTGTGTTTCTTATCTCCTCCCTATAGTTCATATTTACTTTTTCCTTTTCCAAATTGAAGAAACATCTATGTATAAGGCATTTTCAATCATCAGAAATAGTGGTGAAGGTTACAGAAGCGATTCTGAATGACCTGTCAAAAATGGTTTCCAGCATTTGAAAACTGGTAGGAATTCTGGCACAGATGCATTGTATCCAATGGGGACTACTTTGAGAAAGACCATCAAAATTATGAGGACGAGTAAAGGTATGTTGTTAAAAAACTATATGATCATTCTTAATTGAATATTCCTCGTAAATAATAATAATAATAACAAGCATAATATCAATAATGTGAATTATAAGTCATTTATCGCCAATCTTTTACTAGTAGACTTAAACGTATTGACATTTTTCATTTGGGGAAAAATCAAATTCATGTTGAAACTTTGCCTGGAGAGTTGGACTCACAAAGGCATCCAAGAATGCAGTAATAAAGAAGAAATGAACTGCCCAAAATGCAAGAAGAAATCCTCCGATAATAACCCACAGAAACAATTGACAGACAAAAACGCTTACACCATGTGTCATCTTGAACTGTACGTCCTGGAATCGGTTATTGCGTTTTTAGATTCTGCAAGTTTTTAAGACATGACTAAACATTAAATTTAAAAATTTATTTTCGGAACTAATTCAGTGATGCAACTAATATATTTTTAAATAGCTAGTGAGTCGCTTTAATACTCTTATGCTTCACCTACCATATTTCACAGACCTTTGCCCGTATCATCAGTTGTGAGTCAACTGCCGGATTCGTTGATGGATCGATGGGATTGATGTAGCACTCGTGGGCATTTTATAAGCTTTTGAGTTAATTTGTCTTCTGTTAGGTTCTCGAAGTTTATAACCTTATCTTCATATTTTAATAACATTTTCCCCGTATTCCCAGCTCCAAGGATATATCTATGAATTTCAATAATTTCGCTCATATTTCTATATCATGTTTATCTCTCCAAAAGTGATGTCAATTACTGATTTATCTTTCTGATTGTACCTGATGTTTCTCCAGTGTTCCTGCAGCCTAATTCCAAAGCTTCTTTTTGTTTTCCCAATATATTCTTTGCTGCACTCTGAATAGTTGATTTTATAGATTCCCGGCTTCTTCTCATCAGAAATACTATCAATATCACTGGTGTTGAGGGGATATTTAGACTGAGTTTGTTCACTGGGGAAAAGTAATACTAAACTCACTGATCCTGGGCTGGAATTTTTTGGTGTCCCAAGGATGATAGGTAAATTTCTTGTGAATGGTAAAGGAACACTGGAGAAACATCAGGTACAATCACATAGATAAATCAGTAGCTGTATATCACTTTTGGAGAGGTAAACATGATATAGAAATGGAAGTCAAATTACTGAAATTCGTAGACAGGCCTTTGGAGCTGGGAAAATGAATTAAAAAAAAAACATAAAGACAAGATTCTGAACCTCGAGATCCCAACTGAAGACAAATTAATTCAGAAGTTCATAAAATGTCCACGAGAGCTACACCAAGTCCATCTAACCATCAATGAATCCGGCAGTCGACTCACAATTGATGATGCGGGCAATGATCTGTGAAACATGTTCTGTAGAATTCAATGGTAAGTGGAGCATAAGAGTATTAAAGCGACTTATTAGCTATTTAAGAATGGGTAAACATTATCACTAACATTATCATTAACACTATCATATTTTGTAGTCTATATTCTCAGTGCCAAGAAGCAGAAAATGATGAACCGATGATGTAGCTTTAATTATGTGCATGATGCAAACCGAAAGTCTTTGTTCTATATTCCATTAATGAACACTTAACAAATCTTTTCGATGTTATTAATATAATAAGTTATATGATAATGAAGTAAATAAACTTAATAAGAAATGTTAGTTAATATACTACATGAGTTATGTAATTGCTTAGGAAAATGTATCCGGGCAGTTAACAACACTCAACCTGATACTTTATAAGGACTTCTCAAATGTGCTCTTCTTGAAGGTTTCATGCTTGATTTCTGGACCTGCAGCTGTAATTGACGGCCCGTTTCTTCTACGCTATTGTAACTTTGGATGATCTATAGCAGTGCAACATAGCAAATATGGTTTCAAGAGGATGTTATTGATCCCTCTTCCATTGTGAGTTGATGAGAATGAGTACGAGCAAGGATTACAGAAACATTCAACTAATGTGAATGCATAAAATTTCTGTCGCAGGCAGAAAGAAATGAACACGATATCCGAGAATGATAATTTAGGAAGATAGATGTAAAGGTTTCCATACGAACAAAGAAAATTGCAAAATGCTCATTCCTTGTTAAAAGCAAATCGGAGCAAAAGTTTCCGCAGTATGCTTTTCATTTGTCGTGTAATTCATACCCGAAAAACCATGGCGCAATATATCTCTATTCTGCTTTTGTGTGAGCCTCACAATAGGTGCACGCTACTTCAAATGTAGCAGAGTTGTGTGTGCCCATTCTTTCCCAATGGAAGCTGTCAGAATATTGAACAGAATTGCGTGCGCGTTCTTCGGCATTGCCAAGGGAGTTCAGCCTTGTCTACACTCTTATTGAGTATGGTTTGTACGGAAAAGTTGCCCTAATAACATTTCTATTTCGGTTATGTTGCGACAACCAACGTCAGTATTATTTATAGTTACATTATGCGCAATTTTATCAGTCATTATTGCTGCCACATCATTTCATTTGAGGCAAATTGTTTTCTGTTACTTTTAGCAACTTGCTTAAGAGCATTAAAAACAAAAGCGAAACAGATACATAACAGGTAACAGAGACACCCGCAAGGAGGATTGTGAGTGAACAACCATATAGCATTTGTATTGTGTTTTATTTGTGACAGGATATAAATGAAGTTAAGTTACTTTGCTCTCTATTTGTAGCTAAGGAAGATTCAAGGATGTAAGATTTGTTTGTTATGGAGTACTTCACAACATAGCCGTTTCTCAACTTAAAAGGGGCGCCGTTTTTATATTTATTATAGTATGTTGAGGAAGTGTATACAGACTGAGTCATTGGATGTTGCTCAATGTTTGATGGAAAGATAAAGTCTGAGTGCTAAGAGAGGGAAAAAAAAAAAAAAAAAAAAAACCGGTAACCATAGCATTGAAAATCATTCAATGGTTACGGCGGATCTTTTGTCGGTAGATTTATAAAGAGATATATTATGTGGATATTGATGCAAGCTGAATTCTAAGTCAAAAAGGCACTTAAAATACTGAAAACACGCAGCAATTGATTAAAATAGGCAATTATTAAAAGTGAAAACAAAGAATAATATCGTTCATTATTAATGAAAAGTTTAAGATCCTTAATATTTTATTTATCATATAATGAAAGTACGTAAGCTTACTTTGCTTTGTTATAAGCAACAACAACAACATTTTTAAATGTATCAACAACTATCATAGTCAGCCGCTTGTCAGAGAGAACATTTTTCATCTTGGAAAAAGAACGTTCGACTCCCCCTGAAGTGATTGGAACATATTTAAAACAAGCTATTTCGTAAGGACTCATACCAGTTACAACAAAACATTCACCGTGGTAATGTTGATCAAGACAAAGTAAAGTAGTTTGAATAGTCCTGAAGAAAGAGCAAAGATGCGGCGTGGTTTCTGGTCGAGTTCGTTTTATGTTCATGCTTTTATAGTGGAATCAGGTTAGTATCTCTGTTACTTCCGTACAAATTTCGTAGAAATTGTTGCACAGATCGATACAAGGTCATTCGCCAGGACTATCCAAAACTACAGTAAATTCCCCCATCCTTTCTATTTTCTGGTATTCGTATGACCTGCGTTCCTTTTACTAATGAAGGTTCTGCTATTTAATGAGCTTACGTGAATGGATTGAGGGGAAAGTTTGAAATGAAATAAATGTATAACAAGATTGGTAATATATATCTTTATATTATAATGTCATTTAATATTTATAACAGTTTTTTTTTTTTTACTTCGATATACTGAAATACTTTGTGTGCTTTTTAAAAGGCGTAAAAATCGCAGAAAAATCCATAACGATGCAAAATAGGTTAAAAAAAAGAAGTTTTAAACCTTGAAATAGGCAAAAAAAAAAAAAAAAAAGCACAATAAAACGGCCGTATGGACCCCAAATGAACGAAAAGGTGTTCATTTATATCTGAATCTTAAATGTACCCACCAGATAGAAAAGCAATTTGCCTAATTACCGGACTCTGCCTAATGATAAACTAAGAAGTTGCTTTTAATTATTTTAATCCATTTTTAATTTTATATTTCATTAATTAAACTCGTTCTAAAGATTAATCTTAATTGGACAATTAAAATGTTTATTATGTTTTAATACTTTTTATAGTACTTTTAACCTCGTTAAAACTTGGTCAGGAACTACAATGATAGACGTTCGCCTCAGGAACTTATGTATGATATGATTTTATAAATAAAAAATAAGTTCAGAGGAATATTCCAGTATTGCAAAAGCGATACGGGAAGGAAAGAATCAATGAAGCCTATTATGATATAAATACAAGTAGAACAGTTTTATGCTTTATTCCAGAGTTCCGTGTTCTTTCTCGTCCTTAAATGTGACGAAAAAAGATGGTATTTTAGTTTTAAAAGTTCATTAACTACATAAGAAATGATTTACATCGGTCTTCTCAGTACATTTTAACAGAATATATGAATCACAGCAGCTGTCGAGCCTATCAGCGATTATGGAAATTCATATTATTATTATTTAGATCACTTAACATGTGTATTTGATTTGTTATAAGCCATAAAAGGAGAAAAGCAAAAAGTGTGAGGAGCAGAGAATGGGGGTAGAATGAAGCCATTGACATTTTTGTGTATACACTGAGAAGAAAATCTCTCTTGACAGATAACTCTTTTTTATGTTTGGGATGTAGATTTTTAACAAAGTGGTTTGTAATTAAAACTGTTACGGAATTTACATTATCTTCTGTATTGTTAGCATTTAAAACTAGCCTTTTACAGTAATTGTTTGAAAACGACACAAAATGTATTACAACCTAATAGTATTACAACCTATAATTCATACTTGCCCTGGATTACTTTGCTTATTATACCTGGGTTACTATGGTATATAACTTCAAATATCACTGCTTCATACATGTTAAATGATGATAAAGTGTTATTTATGGTTTGTCATTGACTTATTGAATACCCTATTATAAATCATGCGTGGAACTACATTAGTTATCAGATATGTAATATGCATATATATGCTCCTAGCTAAATTTGCTACCCAAATTTCTTGTCCGTTTACTTATTAGTTACATTATTGAAGGAAAAAGTAAACATGGAAAGCGAAGGAGAGAAAAATTGATCATTTTGCTTGTTACAACTGGTTATCTGAACAATTAAATATGGCCATACGAACACGACATGCTGAAAATAAGTACTAAGTACAGTTAATATGTTTTAAGCGGAACCAGGTCTCTTTTTAGAGGACAATGAACTTGTGTTTGAGAAGGTTCTTTATGTACAAATACACGTAGCAAGCTTGCAACTTTGACGAGAGTGGGTTTTCCACGATATAAAGAAATGCAACATTTTATATCTCTCATAGAAAAGAAAGAGTTCGGCTTGTGTGTCATAAAATGCTTCTGGTTAGTGTAGAGCATTCGCTAGTCAGCTTGGCCACTCATGGTGTCATACTACAGACAGCCGAGGTACGTGTTATCTCTCATTTTTTCTGACCTTGTATTCCCCGCGCTCATTTACTCAGAGCTCGTGCTGCTATACGCGTTTTTGCTCGGTGTGCATACTTTTTTTAAAATTGCCTAATTGGTGCTTCTATGTGTTATAACTGATACTATTAGCGATTTCATCTTGCCACGGCAGAGGTACACGATAGAATTTTTATGTAAGAATCGTATGCTATTACAGGCTCGTATAGGTAAGACAAAAGACGAATTTCAATAAAATTCTCCAATGTACTCTCTCCTTTTAGAGAAGCTGCACAGTTACTTGTAAACAATTTCGACAAACGTGATTTATTCGCGATTAGAAGTAATGGGTAGAAATGCGTGTGCTTACTGATGCGGAACTAAGATGAAATTGGAGACGGCTTGCACAGAAAGCACAAGTTTCGCAGGCCACAGCTTGGAAAGGTAACAACTGTTAAAGCTGAAACCATACTGTTGTCAAGTAATTGCAGCCACATGATAATGGGTTTCGGTTAAATTTCTGTAATTGGATTTTGCGGAGTGTACTTGATTCACGCTTTAGGTATATTCTTCACCGATAACATGGTTTCATCTAAATGACTTTATCCCTTCGCAGAGCAACAGAGCACCGAAAAACACGAGTTTATAAACTAAACTTCGTTGCATGACGTGTAAATTGGTGTTTAGTGCGTCTATGACAAAGTACTTACATATTGTGTTTTTGATTGTAATGTTTGTTATCACAATGTAACTTAAACAAAGGCAGAGTTTTAGGTGCGGTAATACTAGTCAAATTTCATCGGTGATCGGCGCACTGGCAAGCCTCTACGTTTGATGCCAGCTACCGGCCAAGCTCAAGAGCAAAGGCTCTATACTGTTATCAATAATAATATTAAAGCACACGATGGCGAATAGTACAGAAATATATCCATTTCTGTTGACTTTTTTCAAAAAAATATTCTTTCCACATCAAGCTAATTTTTCACTAATTTTAATAATGACCGTTTCTTTTGGAAATTATCTTTGGATATATGAATTCTCAAAATAAAGATTATCTTTTATTAACTTTTTCATTCTTTTGGGCAACAGGTTATAAACAGTGACTTTCCCCACACTATAATTACACAAATTTTTATACTTTCTTAGAATAAGTGGTATAAATTATCTTTTTAGAATACACCATTTATTCATTCCTAGGTAGGTTACACTGTATTGTTTGAACTGGTTATATGCATATGACAAAATAAATAAATTATTAGAAGATCCCCTTATGGTTTAAAAAAAAAATTAAATTTATCTGAAACTCAATAAATAAACAGAAGTATAATATGAAATGATATAACATATTCCATCCGCAATATTTTTGTCCTGCTGTAGGAAATAAAGTTAATGAGAATTGAAAAGGCAAATTCTTTTTAATGAAAACAGCATATAACTGTCCTAGTCATGCTGCTGGTTCCAAAATCAAATTTCATTGGTATAGAAGAACATTTGGGATTTTCTGCCCATTTCTTCACCTCTCCATATGCCGTAAAAATATCTGCATGTTTCTGAAGCACAACTTTGAAATTTGAGCTAGATTGACCTTGAAGCAGAGCTAAAATTTTCATGTGTCAAAGGTAATTAAATTAGGATGAGGTTGGTTTGTGCAATTTTTAAAGCATCTAGTAAGGTTGATCATTAAGTAACGCACAATGGGTTTTTTTTTTCCGCAATGATATTACAGCTGGGGCGGTGAAATTTTTCAGACATATAGCTTGAAGTTTGCTCTAGAGATGTCATGTGTTCAATGAAGTTTAGCTCTTGCGGCAGAAGCGAGAACTAAGTCCAAAGATGGCGCACATGCTATTGTCGTCAACTTGTGAAAAGCAAAGAGGTATAGTTTCTTTTTAGGGGGTGAAACGATAAAACCTGAGTGAAATACGCTGGGAAATGTTGGACATATGTGGGGAAGACTGCTTGGATCGTAGCAACATCTCCAGCACATTCTATGAAGGAGGCCGTGCGAACCTTGTTAACTCCGGACGACCAGAACTCAATGGAATGTCATGACATTGAGGACGCAATTCCAAACGACCGGCGGGTCCATCTGCGAACCTTGTCAGAGTTGTTCAACATTTCTTACGGTAGCATGTATGATATCGTGCATGAAGTACTGAACTTTTGGTTAAGTTAGTACCCGCTGGTTATCGGAGAAAGGCGAGGAATGATGGCATGATGAAGGATGCAAGTTGTCCAAACTTAGTTATGCTACTGTGACTGGTATTGAGTTCTGGGTGTACCACTACAGGCCTGGAACAAAACAGGCCTCAATGGAGTGGGAACATTCCAATTCCCTGCAAAGAAGAAATTCAAAATGACGCAATCTGCAAAAAATTGTTCTAGTGACCGTGTTCTGTTGGTGGACTTTTCTACTCGTACACAAGGATCACTTATATCGTGTGAAAGAACATTGCTGAAGTTGCGCTGTGCTCTTTGTGATAAACGCAACGCTGCATTTGTAAGACTGCTCCATGACAATGCTCGCCACCACGTTGCGACTTGCGATCGTACACGAGGGGTGAAATTTGGTTGGGAGGTGATCCAGCATACAATCCGGACTTTGCACCCTTGGACTTTCAACTGTTTGGCTCAATGAAGAAATTCCTAGGCGGCCATCGTTTCAATTCGATGAAAAAGTTCGATGACTATACTCCCAAAAAACAGAGTACTATGAACAGGGTGTATTGAAACCAGTGCTACGATGGGAGAAATGCATTGAGAAATTTGGTTCCTGTAGCTAAGGGATGTGACTTAATTCTGTATGCATTATTTTGTCTTAACTATTAAACTTTTTTTAACAAAATGCTGTGCTTTACTTAATGATCCATTCTTGTATATTTTTGCCTAAAGGTACTTCAATTGTTCACAGGTTTAGATTTGGACATGGAACAATATACCATGTACAAATTTTCAGACATTTCGAACTTTTAAACATAATTTTACTCAGTCAGTTGCAACACAACGCTAAAGTAACAGTTAGTTTCATAATTTAAAAATTCTTTGACCCAATTTTAATCAGAACATGTGTTGGTTTTTTAAGTTAATTCATCTCCATACAAAATGAGCTGACATTTGACAGGCAAGATGAAGTTCATCTATGAAGAATGGTACCTCAGAAAGTAGAATAACATAATGCTATGCTTCCATGTCTGTTCTAAATATGTACAACATATATTTTGCACAACATAGACAGGACTCAATAAATCAGAGTCTCTAGGATTTTTATGCCTAGTTTTATTCGTGTTTACAAGAAACTACAAACAGTAGTCAACAGAAAGTCGAATAAAGAAGTGCCACAATTGTCAAAGCGAAGAAGATTAAAGGCTAAATAGTGCCGAACAGCAAACGAGTGGGGGGTTTACGAAAGAAATTTGCATATGAATACATAAAAAAGCAGCTGTTAAAATTATTATATGATAGGCCAACGGTGTGAGGAATTCCCAGTCAAGTGATAACCGCGTTTAGAGCACATAAAGCTTCAATAATTAACTTCTACAAAACTGTAGAAATGGCAAACTGACCATTTTTCAACAGGCTACCTATGTCCATAAATGCATTAATTAATTGTACGGCGCTGTGGGAAGATATCACAGCGATGATTTGTTTTATTTACGGACGCTCTTTCATATCTCATGTCATCAGCGTCCCATTCAATTTTGGGCGTGAAACACCGACAAATTTTTCTCAGAGACCTCTTCTTTCAGGCTTGAGGTTCTTTTACGTGCCGTAAATGTACTACACGTGACCCACGGCTTTACTTCTCTTCCGAAGGAAGCCATACTAAGGATTTTAATGCCTGAAAAAATCCCTCGATCCTGTCCGGTTTGAACCCGCGATCTTGGGTTTAGAAGGCAAGTATGGTTACCACTACACCACCAGGACCGCATTTAACTATGAAAATATTTCGCGCACATACAACTTGTTACTGCACTCTAACCTTATAAGTGTTATGTGGACTAACTTTAATATTATATATCAAAGAACTCGTGCATTTTTAACAAGAACACTGTTATTACTTTATGTTGCTTTCGGAGTGAAAGCTAACTCTTTTGACTGATAGGGCAATTTCTATGCCTTTTGATTTTCCATTATTAGCATTGTATTGATAAACTAAAAGGAAACATTACTTTCTTAAAATATTTCTAAATATGTGGCTTTGCAGAGCTTTCGTCCTTTGTTCTTTAGCCAGCTGGTAAAGGAAAGCAACTCTGCAGAAGTTTTGGGGGCGAGTTAATGGTCATTTCGGAGCATATATCCCTGTTTTTGTGTACTTCCATGTCCTCTAAGGGGACCATAAGTAGGTACGTAAGGAAAAGGGGCTGTGCTACAAGTCTCTTTAGGGAATACCGAAACACCGCAAAATGTTCAGCATAATGTTTCATCTACTTACTCGCAGCAAATCCTTAGCAAAGCTCCTTAAGTCTCTGGCAAAGTTCCAAGAAACACGTACCTTATTCCATCACGATGAAGTCCTTTGACGCGTTCTGTGATAATATGTATAATCAAACTTACCACTAGATTACTGCCTCAGGCCCTTAGGGACTAGATCATGACAGAAATCTCTTAATGCCCTCGCTGGATAGCAATATATTGATATACATTGCAGCTGTGTAAAAGCTAACCTCTCGAATGCCTATATATTATTTGTTAAAGCAAATGTAAGAATTTATCAGAAAAAAGAAACTTGTTATTTTCTTCTTTAATCTTCTTATTTATCCATAGTAAACACTTTTCTTCTACTAGTTTCATCCTTCGTTACTTTTCTGCACGTCTGATATTTTTTCTCCTTTTTGTTAGAGATGCCATTTCCTTTAAAAGGATTACTACTGTTCTTTTACATTTGCGGTCTCTGCACCATTTGCTGCAGTACCTTGGGCACCGTCTGCCATTAAATGTTTCAGGATATTGTGCTTATGCTAGTTCTTTTTTGACTCAAAAATAATTTAATATGTTTAATGTTTGTAAATAAAATAGTATTTATAGACATTTTGTTTGGTTTCTTAAGAAAAAATCTTCATGCTTATGCTTATAAAACTCCAATATTTCAGTTCTGGTAGTCTACTCATTATTGATGAGTATTATATAGACCTCTAGCACGATAACTCTGCACTCAGTACAGAGATGGAAGTGGCTTCTCTGCTACCTGCTACAACGAAATTGATCTCTCGGACCCCTTCCGGAACATCGTGTCAATTGAACTGAATTTTGCATTCTAATGATCTATTTGGATTCTTACCTAATCGAACACAGGGAGAAAACTTGGGCTATGCTGGCAGGTAAGGAAGAGGAGGAGAGAACAGATAAATTTCTGATGAACGTGAGACGGCTGGCTCAGGTCTGCAAATGCTGATAACAGGGAAGATGGTTGTGGAAACAAATTCAGCGAATCCAGATATATGTGTTGTGTGAGACATCCTTGTGTTATATTTTTATTTCATTATTTCGTAAATATTTTATGTTATATTCGCATAAAGAATATCTAATATCTAATGTAACATATTGTATTACGTCAAACAGACTTAGTGCATTATAAAAGCAAAAGTTGGATCTACGTGCCTATTGTTATTCTGTCAATTACCTTAAAAGTGTCGAGTTACTTAAACAAAAGATGACATTCAAGCACCTTCATTTTCACTTATTGCCACGTGTTTTTTTTTTCTCACTCACATAGGCGCAGAATGTTCTATTTCTATCACGGAACAGTTTTCTCTTTCCAGCAATAATGGGTTTCAAGTGAAAGTTATCGTGGGGCAAATACGAATGAGTTGATATGCAATAGTGGCAATTCATTAAATTTTATTCTCTTTCCATCTTCACAAAAATTGCCTATTGATGTCCATCATTAGATGTAGTGAAGCCAATGTTGATGTTCTCAACTCCAATGATCATTAATGACGCAGACTAAAAGCTTGAAGAAGCCTGAAATAAGCTATGTAATCAATTTGTACCAAGCTACAGCATAACCTTAATATCTCTCAATATCTCGTCCGTCTTCCGCCGCGGTGTTCTGCCGCTCGCGCTCAACATCATGTCCCCCCATTGCTGATAGCTTTATTATAAGGAAAAGTATTTTCCTGGTACTGAAATAACATATACAATCTGATGCAGATAAAATTCTTACACAATTGTTGAAAAATATTGACAGTTAAAACATAATATAGTTTCTTTTTTCATGATTTACTTGAAGGGGTTCAGTAATTTAACCTATGCCATTTATTTCTTTTATGTGTCCATTCGCCGTTCTATATTACTTGTTAGTAGCCCTAGGGTAGCTGGCACGAAGTTTCCTGGTAACAAAATTTAAAGAAAAGAATTGTTCATTTTATGGGAGCTCAGAGAAATATTTAAGTACATTTCAGCTTAAAACCCAATCTGAGTAATAGCACTTATAAATGAAACAATTCTTAAAAGAGCTTGTAAACCTTAGGGATATTTTTTGTGTTCCTGAATTCATTTCCGATTGTAGAAATTGGTATTTTGCCAATCAACATTGCAGGGTGAACATATGGACAGTTTTACTTTTGTGAAAACTTCTAAAAACAACGCAGACGCGTTATTCAATATCCTAGAGGAAATTTAATCCAAAGAAAGCATTAATTCTACTCATTAATACCGCTATCATGGATATTCTATTACCGCCAATGACAAGAGAAGATCAACGTCACTACCCGCCCGGAACAAGGTTATGGGAAATTACAGCGAAGTTGATAGAGCTGTTTGACTCTCAAGGAGACAACTAATATAGAACTTACTGTAGTATGTTTGTAAAACACGTAATGTGCTGATAACCTTAAAATGTAAAATAGCTTTGGCGGTTGCAAAAGGTAAGCTAATATACCTGTCAGGCAAACGTTACAATAAAATTATTAACATACGTGTAAACTAAAATTACAACAACATTTTTTTTAAAAAATCTAATAATTTTCTACTTAGAAAAAATATTTTCAGAACCTGTCAGAATACACGATAGAGGCGTTTGCGGATTTAATCTCACTAGGAATAATCAAATATGTATGGTATTTACTAATTTAAAATGTACAATGGCATCATTCTACCCTCATCCGCAGCCCCTTTCTTAAGTACTTGAGGGTGTTTATCGACATGTTACAGCAAACCAAATGCACACGCTCTACAGTTATCAAAACATGTCATCTTTATTTAATTTTGCAAAACGAAACTTAAGCACACCAACACCAAGATATTCCGCCTCTTTACATAATATTGTTTCTCTACATTTTTAAAAACTGCACGTAAAATTAAAATTGATTGGTTGGTGCATTTTTTTTTAAATTTAGTAACTAAAATTAAGTGTCAGCATAGCTGAAACAAATGCTCTTTGATGTGCCGTCGTTAACTTAGAAAAAGAGTTTATAATTTCCAAATATTGTTATCTGAAGGGCAATAAAATGTTTCATTTCTCAATAGCTTGTTACCACCGTAAGATTTTCTAGAATTCAAGCATTTCGATACGAATATCCACAAAATAACAACTATTTTATAAATTTAGTACCAGAGGGTCCACCGCATTCACACGGTTTGTAGAGGTGACGACCGCAATTAAAAAAAAACATTATGCTGTTAGTACTCTGCCTTTTATATCTTTCCGTTAAATTTCGAAGAAACCCAAGTAGTATATATCCCTTTTCCGGTGATTTAATTGATTGCTAATGATATCAAAAGTGGGGTGAGGTATCAAAAGTGAGGGTGAGGTGGCGTGGTTGGGTGGGGGGTGGAAGTGATGAGGTACAATTTGATATCAAAGCTTTTTCAATTTAAATCACCGGAAAAGGGGTATTCTTTTTATTATACATAAAATTAACATATATGTGATACAAAAAAGAATTGGTTAAATACAATTAAAAATGCAAAAACGATGGTACTGTATATATTTATTATACAAAATAAAAATGGAGGTTTTACCCCTTTACAAAATGGTGGTTTTACCCTTTACAAAAAGGCGGTGGTTTTACAAAAAGAATTGGTTTAAATACAATTAAAGATGCGTGCTGAGTATATTTATTATACAAAATAAAAATGGAGGTTTTTACCCTTTACAAAATGGAGGTTTTACCCTTTACAAAAATGGTGGCACACATGGCGGTTTTCCAAAAAATGGCTGTGCAGTTCACACATCACTGGTGGGTTTACAAACATTGTGAGAGTTTTGGCGGTTACAAAAAAAATGGCGGTGCAGTTCACACATCACTGGTGGGCGCAGTCGGCTTTACAAAAAATTATTTTAAAATATGTGGTATATGTCTTTTTGACAAACGACACTTCACTGTCTTCGTCGCTGCTGCTTTCCTCCTCCTCGCGTGGTGTGGTGACGCAGGTAAGTGACATGTGGGAAAAGTTCATGTTGAGGTTTTTCCTGGGCCGACGGAATGGCGATGGGGACGACGAAATCGCTGATGGATGCGGTTGTGAAGCATCCTGCCGATGTGACCTTGTACTCTAGTGCTGGCGTTTTGTCGATGGTTCCGAGGTAGATGGTGCAGCGTGCGTCTATGCCGTAGTGGAGTGCTTTAGACGGTCAAAATTTAACTTACAATTGCCACATGGTATCGTACACAATTCTAAGGATTTGGTACACGCTGTCAACTCTGTTATACGCGAAAATTTGCAAGTCGAAGACTTTTTCATTTTTAACGAGAACAAAAATACTGCCAGCATTAACATCAAAGTCGCACAGACCAGTCATATTCCCACCAGCAAATATGTAGGATATATAGAAAATGCTGTGTCCTCTAGGAGAAGTGTATCGAAAACAGAAATTAAACCCCCTGAAGGCACGAACCAAACGTTGAAAAACAAAGCTAGAACTCCTACTAGAACTCCTCCAAGACCTATCAATCCTAAACCACCAAATCCTCGTAAACCAGGCACTCCTGCTACACCAGAAACGCAGGAAAAACCTGACAATCCTCCTAAACCTGCGCCAAAAAACCTCATACATGTATTGGTTTTGTCATCATCTTTGGCCAAGATGATGGGTTTCGAACCATACACCAACGTGGTTGAACAGGAAATTGGCAAACACCCAGTGGATCCGTACATGGGTTTCCCTTGCGAAATGTTCATTTACTGTAATCTGATAGTACCACAAGTGGTGGGCAACACATTTGTGCAAGTCATTGAAAGCGTCTCTGTAGAGTATGAAAAACGTGACAACACCTGTATGACTATTGAAAAGTCCTTCGTTCCACTTAACTGGGTACCTTTGATGCAACAGGACTTTAAAATCGTGAATATAGATTTAAGGAACGGTTATGGTGATTTCTTGCCATTTGTAGACGGTCTTTCCTCTACTATAGTTCTAACGTTTCGTCCGAAACAGACATAATGGAGCTGGATACAGTCACCAGGTATTACTTAAACCAGGCTGGAGGAGCATTATACAATGGAGATTTTCACTTGTACAGAGGCAAGCGTTATCAAAAGGGTAGCGGCTTGTTCTCTGCTCTCGGTGGTCTTTTCAGAACCGTGCTACCGTTTTTCAAGAGCGGTGTGAAAGCTATCGGTAAAGAGGCATTGAAAATGGGGGCCAATGTGCTTGCAGATGTTGCAAGTTCGGGGATACCGCCAAAAGAATCGTTAAAGACTAGGATGAAGGAGGCAGGAACTAACTTGAAAAGGAAAGCTGATGTAAAGATAGACTCTATGATAGGCACTGGGCTATTAAAGCGCCCGATGGGTGAAATATATATTCAGTTTAAGACTAAACGCCGAAGACGTAAGGTGCTAGACGAATTTTCATAATGGCTAACGAATCGTTGGTGCACATGAGTTCAGAACTAGACATCTTTAAAGACTTGCCCGTTCAAATGAACGTGGAGGAGTACCGTTACATTTCTCTAAACCCACATATACACTTATGAAAAACGCGCCCATCACATTTCATTACTCTGGCAATGCAGACGATTACCTCGACATGACTTATGTAGTACTTGAGCTGTTTGTGCGAATAGTGGATGACGGTGGAAACGACTTGAAAGAGGACAAGCAGGTTACTTTTGTAAACAATTCCCCAAATTCCTTGTTTCAGCAATTGGAAGTATCACTCAACAATGTCACAGTTTCCATGCCTCAGCCAGGCTACCCCTATAGAACTTACATTGAAACGTTGCTCAATTATTCGGAAGATGTCATGAACAGCAGACTACAGTCCTCGCTCTGGAAAAAGGACAAGGGAGGAATGATGGACGCGTATGTAGCAAATGATGGAATTAAGTGGCGTAACGACTATACCAAAGGAAGCAAAGTTGTGCAGCTAATGGGTAATCTTTCCAATGCACTCTTTAATCAGGAAAATCTGCTCTTGAACAATGTGAGCGTTACCATCAAACTCTCTCCCTCTTCACCCAACTTTCATCTCTTTTCGGATACAAAGGACTTTAAAGCCTACACAGAGATTCAGTCTGCTAGACTGATTTTGAAAGCTGTGAGACCGTCGCCGACCATCAAGCTTGCACATCAGGGGGTGTTAGCAAAGAGTAATGCAAAGTACCATCTCAAAGATGTAGGATTTCACGCTCTCAACATTCCAAAGGGGGTTAGTAACATGACTTTCAATGACGTTTTCATAGGGCAAATACCCCGAAGAGTGGTTGTGGCAATGGTTGCCGACCAGGCATACAACGGTAACATTAACAAAAACCCATACAATTTACAGCACTTTAAAACGAATTCTTTTCAGCTGTATGTGAACGGCCAGCCTTTTCCCTCACAACCCCTACAGCCCGATTTTGATGCCGGTCACTTTCTCCAATGTTTTCAAACCCTTCAAGACGGCCTCGGGATACACTTTAAGGACGAAGGGCATTCAATTTCCAGACATCAATATTCTCACGGCTATACCATTATGGCATTTGATCTAACAGCCGATATGAGCGCTAACGAGTCTTACATTTCAGGGCAACGACACGGCACTGTGTCTATAAGTATAGGCTTTAAAGATCAAACTCCAGAACCTATCAATCTGTTGGTGATGGCAGAAGTACATCGCACTATAGAAATTGATGCTAACAGGATCATTTTGGTATCATGAATACGCTGCAAATACACCGGCTTCTGTTTAAATGTACCCCGCACTTTTTAGGCGTGTACGCTTGCGACCAATTGTCGTCGATAAATTTGCATAATAGGCAGCTTCCCATAGCAGTTGTCATTAACACTGATCCAAGCACGAAACCAGGGAAACATTGGGTCTGCATCTTTGTTGCAAAGAACGACAGGGGTGAATATTTCGATAGCTATGGTATAGAGCCTCTTTCGGGGGAAATTCTAAATTTTTTAAATCGATGTTGTGGTACAAGATGGACTCACAACACTAGAAGGTTGCAAGGCAATTACAGCACCACTTGTGGCCATTACGTCGTTGCTTACCTATCTCACCGCTTCCAAGGCCCGCGCAAGGAGAAATTCTTTTCAAAATTCAGCATAAGTGATTTTAATCACAATGATGACGTCATTAAAAGGACCTACAGTCTTGGTAGATGCTCACAAACTACACATCAGGGAGGCATATCGTTAAAGGTTAGTATTGATACAAATTGTGTATACCACTCTGATACATTTATGTTGCTAATTCCTGTATTTTTTTTTAGAAAGCGCATGTGGTGCTACACGATCCACTCTACCAGTTGCTCCGAGAGAGGCGAACAGGTAAGTCGCATTCATTATGTGTGGTTAATTGGCAAATGAAAATAATGTGCTACATAAGAGGCGTTCTTGCTTTTACAGTGACATGGAGAGGCCTGGACCGCTATCGGATGTTTTCTTCTTGAACAGCAAGCAGTCCAAGTTTGCAGCCGTTGGGTTTTCACCTAAGTCTCCACACAAGATCGTGGTGACCGTTGGTGGACGACGCAGCGCGGTGGTTCTGGGTTCAACAGAGTGGCAGAAGCTTGCAGAGGCGATACCGACTATACAGAGCTTGACTCTTCATCTAAGAGAGTGGCAACCGACTATCCATACTTTTTAAACGTTTATTTGGCGCACAAAATATTATCATCAAAATGGACGGTCGCTGTATATCGCTGAGTATGCAGGAATGGAGTACGCTAGAAAGCCTACAGCGTATGGTCACCGACATCATATATCACAAGAAGAAAGAAGAGTTCGAAGTACAAAATCAAATAGCAGCCTATCTCAAGTATTTGCTTCACGCCCACGTTTCCGGTGAAAAAATGAACTACACCGAATATACAAGATACACTCGCTGCGCAACCTTTAAAGTGTTCCTAGAGATGGAGCATTTTCTAAAACCGATATTCATCAGAGAGTTGGACCAGGAAGCCGTGACAAGTACAAACAAGTTCAAGGTGAGGTCGCACCGTGATGACGTCACGAAAACACCTGCATGAACAAGACGGAACACGAGAACCTCCCGAACAAGTCCAGGCATGACGGAGCATTCATTGGACCATGGACAAGGCGAGGTTGTACCTGCTCCGTGATGACGTCACGAAAACACCTGCTCCCCTGTCCAAACACGAACACCTTATAACATCACGAACAAGTCTCCCGCAAACCATGGACCTAGTGATAAAGTTTCTGAAAAATGGTCGTCGTCTCACAATGATGGAGCCAAATGAACGTCATCTACTAGCCGTGGAGGGAAACGCCATCTTTATTCATCATTCGCCAGTAGATGTGGACGTTGTATGGGTGGAGCTTACACCAGAAGCTAAAGGAATTTTCGCCCCTTACCGCGGCTGCAACCAACACTACAACCTCCCCACCACCCCTACCCACATTGACGGTCCTCCCCCTCTCACCAAACAATGCCCAATGTGTGTCAGTAGCAAAAGTTCTACAGAGAAGTCAACATGATCAACGACGCGTTACGCCAACTAGCTACAGTAGCGAGCAACTCGGAGTATGTATCAGTGTCCACGTTACAGCCGAACGTACCATACGTCGTGGTAGGGGTCCGGAACATATCCACAGAGCACGGACCCAGGACGCTTGTTCGCCTCGAAAACGGGAAAGAAGTGTTTCTACCTACAAGATTTAACAATCTTTCTGCAGAACTCATGAACCAGCTCAACTCGTTCGACTTTTACATCGTGTACCAGGGTGAAGAGGTACTCAGAAACGGCTACCGGAGACACGTATTGAAGTTTACACCGAAATAAACAACATGCCCTGTCAAACAGATCCGGTGGGGGTAGGCAACAATGTATTTGCCAAACTAGTTTTTGACAACCAAATTCACGTCACAACAAGCGGTGAGTACCCAGCAAACATCAAACTCATCTCAACAGAAATCTCCTTCTTTGGCGAAGACAAAACTGTCACCGTCAAATTAGCAACCAACAACTCCGACGTCGTGGAAGTCAGGTGCCTCCCGTCTAAAGCACTCCACTACGGCATAGACGCACGCTGCACCATCTACCTCGGTACCACCGACAAAACGCCAGCCCTAGAGTACAAGGTCACATCGGTAGGATGCTTCACAACCGCATCCATAAGCGATTTCGTCGTCCCCATCGCCATTCCGTCGGCCCAGGAACACCTCAACATCAACTTTTCCCACATGTCACTTACCTGCGTCACCACACCACGCGAGGAGGAGGAAAGCAGCAGCGACGAAGACAGTGAAGAGTCGTTTGTCAAAAAGACATATACCACATATTTTAAAATAATTTTTTGTAAAGCCGACTGCGCCCACCAGTGATGTGTGAACTGCACCGCCATTTTTTTGTAACCGCCAAAACTCTCACAATGTTTGTAAACCCCCCAGTGATGTGTGAACTGTACCGCCATTTTTTGGAAAACCGCCATGTGTGCCACCATTTTTGTAAAGGGTAAAACCTCCATTTTGTAAAGGGTAAAAACCTCCATTTTTATTTTGTATAATAAATATACTCAGCACGCATCTTTAATTGTATTTAAACCAATTCTTTTTGTAAAACCACCGCCATTTTTGTAAAGGGTAAAACCTCCATTTTTATTTTGTATAATAAATATATTCAGTACCATCATTTTTGCATTTTTAATTGTATTTAAACCAATTCTTTTTGTATCACATATATGTTAATTTTATGTATAATAAAAAGAATACCCCTTTTCCGGTGATTTAAATTGAAAAAGCTTTGATATCAAATTGTACCTCATCACTTCCACCCCCCACCCAACCACGCCACCTCACCCCCCTTTTGATACCTCGCCCCACTTTTGATATCATTAGCAATCAATTAAATCACCGGAAAAGGGATATATACTACTAACCCAATAACTCAATTCTTGTAAATACTCGATGCCTCTCTTTCTTGTAAATACTCGAGGCCTCTCTCCCTTTCTATATCAACGTGTTATGTAACCATGAACAGAAAACAAGCAATGCATTCTATTCTGTCACTTCTGAGAACAATAACTTATGAAGCTTACTGTAAATTTTGGATGGATATAAAGCATGAACTATTTTTAAGAGCAATTTGGTAATTTTGAATCAAAAATATTTTTGTTTTACTTTTTAATGTTTAATATTACTCATGTCACCTAGAGAATTATATCTGGTGTTTTTTTCTGTTGAAAAAGGTTTTCGACAGAGTGTAATGTTGTTTGATGATGGCAATAAGATCTGAACACTGTATGTATGAATGATTCTGTTCTTGTGCTTGAATAATGTATCTAAGTGTCTTGTAACTGCCCTTCTTAATTTATTAAAGGAATAAGAATAATATATATTTTTAGGCGACATGATGAGGGTAGTGTGACGGAACCTACAGTAACAAAAGTGACAAGCTATTACAGGAAGGACATTAACAATCCTGATGTGAAAAGCATGAAGAAAACAGCCTATATTATACCGACACTTTGCATGCAAAACCACAGACAGAAGCATAATAAACTTAAGATCACAGCAGAATGACATGCCACTCAGTTCTACTGTTGGTGTCTACATTGACATCGACTTACTTCTAAGCAGCTACTGGAAAATGACTCCCAATGAAACATCATGTGGAGCACATGCACCAAAGAGGTGTTTGTTTCACAGAACAAACTGAAATACGCTTATGTTAGTGTCATTATTGCATTTTATGACTATATACGTAACACATTCTCTCATAAATGTCAAATACTCAAATATATGCTGTCACTCAAAATTTTGAGACGCTCGTTGAGTCACTAAGAGCAAGAATATAAGCATCAAGAATCAAAGAGAAGGCAAACGACAAACGTGGCAAAACACAGCTCTTGAACAACGAAGAAAAATGTCTAAAGGGAAAAGATAGATAAGTCCAGTGCTTATTCTTTGTCGCTTAATAATTTTCAGCATTTGGTGACTATTAAAAGCTTTTATTAGAAAGGCTTGAAATTTGCACCGTGTATTTATGTGTACTTGAAATTTAAGTTGCAATTGGTTTTGGTATATGATATTCTTTATTATATCAAGTATATTTGAAAGAATCATGAGAACTGGAATTAAAAGTTATGTGCTAAAATACCTATTCATCGGCCAATAATAATTTAATGCACTTCTAGGTTCTATATTTATCAGATAAATGCTGTAATACATGAGATTTTTAAAATGCGCTTATTATTCAAATAGTATTAGAGACAAAATTTTAAAACTTAAATTCTGATGTAGATTAACACGAATACAGACTTTTTTGAAACATGTAGAACTTGGAAAATTCAACCATAACCTCACTTAAAGTTGAGACCAATTAACCCGCGGAAGAACAAACAATAGATGGCCGTTTTCCTCGTATAAATTAAGCGCGTTAAATTCCAAGGACTTAGGCTATGACTAATTTTTATGTTTAAATAAATTGATTATAAAAACTAAGATGGGACAGGTTTGTGAGTTTGGACTGCCCGGTACTTAGGGATGCATAAATTTATGTATGTAATGTATACGGATGAAGAAATTTCTAACCTGATGCACCTAGAACGAATTTATGTTGAAGGCAGAGAAAGAATAATCATATTTAGAATAAATCATTCATTAAATGATGCGCGAAACCAACTTTATTCCTGTGCATGTTGTTTAACCAACCAATAGATAAAGGCGGAATAATAATCGTATGCCATGTTGGTTCTGTAAGACGTCCTATTTAAAGGCGCTGTGGGCTTTTCAATCTAACAAAATCGGCGATTTTCAGTAGGAAAGGGACGTTACCCATTATATATGTTTTTGAAAAAACTGCTGCCTGATATTATTCCATATATCTCAATATATATGCACTCCATGCAAGTCAACAAAGCTCCAATTACTGCAACCAGAAAGACAGACATTGTTGATTGACTATTACGTAAAAACGTACCCTGTAAGACAGATAGAAAAACGAACCATTACAGCTGGTTAACTAACACAAACTGAAATTCCCCAAACACATCTTGGTCAGAAAGCACGATATGATGGTTTTTCGCCTGCCGCCCTATCATTGTATCTACAATGCATTTAAACTGATTTGGGCGCAGGCTAAAAGTATTGTTGCGGAAAAATATCCTTTATTGTTATTTATTAAGATATTTGGCCCACAGGAATAAAGTGTACAAAAGAAGCTATTAAAAGAGCTACTTACCTTTACAGCCTTTCTTGCACCAGTCATGCCTGCTTTCATGAACCGCAGCGGAGAAAACTGAGCCCAATTAGAAGGAATGACTACATCGATGCTGAAAAGTTGTAGTGTGACTTCAATAAATACAGGCTTTTTTTTTTTGAATGATTTATTTATGGACGCTCTTTAACAGCTCAGGTCATCAGCGTCCCATTCAGGGCGTTAAACGGCCGACAAATTTTGCTCAGAGGCCTCTCTTTCAGGCTTGAGGTTCTTTTTCGTGCCGTAAATGTACGACACGGGACCCACGGCTTTTACTTCCCTTCCGAAGGAAGCCATACTTAGGATTTTTACGCCCCGAAAAAATCCATCGGTCCTGGCCGGGTTCGAACTCGCGATCTTGGGTTTAGGAGGCAAGTATGGTAACCACTACACCACCAGGACCGACATAAACACAGGCGGATATTACAGTTGTAACACACAGAAACAAGCAATGGAATGCAAAAAAGTGCTTTTTAGGATGCGTGTTAATAGTTAATTACATTCAATATAGAGCAAAAGTTTTTGGAAAAGTAACGTAGCAATGTAAAACGCAAAGAAAAAGGCATAGGCTTTTAAAGGGTTAATTTTTGGAATTTTTAACCTAGTATTAACTAAGCTAAACTAACGTAAACTAAATTTGCAATCTATGCGTTAATATCTATAATTGTTGCAATTTTTAAAACGTAAACTAACCTAACTTAACCTAACCTAACCAAATTTGCAACCTATGGGTTAACAGTATAACTTTTGCTACTCTTTTAAGCCTAAGCTAAGCTGGGCTAATCTAAGCTAATCTAAATTTGCAACATATGCGTTATCCTACCTAACATTCTCCGCTGCCGTTCGTGAGCGTGACTGCAAGGAAGACTCTAGTTGTACAGGTTAGTAAAAAGCGTGACAGCAAGAAGGTATAATGAAGCAGCATGTGGAGAATTTTATTGCTATGCGCGAGGGAGAAAGCAGTTCCAGCGGCAGCAATTCTGATGGTGATAACATTCCTACGGTAACAGCGACGGCGATGCTGGTATTGCACCTTTATTGTAGCTCATCCTAAAGCAGCATACTAATGATTTTGCCATGTTATTTTCTGAGGTGAATTGTGTAGTAATTGTGATGTTAATTAATGACCTTTTCAAAGTTCTCCATTTCTGTTTCATTACTTTACTTATTATTATTTGGATGGATAGAAAAAAAAGTGAAAGATAACATCGAAATCATCAGTCACATGTTTCGTGTGAACACACTTTAAAAGCAAATGTATACAAGCATGATTATTGATCAGCATCTCAATTTTTTCTGTACTCGTAGGTAGGAATTTCGCGTTAAATGGGATAACTCGCTTTTTGGTCAAAGGGTGTACATATAAAGGAAGTAATGCATAAAAATCCAGTCTCTGATTATTTATTACTGATGGGCGATGATATTAAAGAAGGCACTTAACATTATACAAGCAGCGGTTTCGTTTTTTTTACACTGAATGGGGAAAAAAACCGAAAGACCTAATTTTTACTTATTTTAAAATGAAATGCTGTGATTAATATTAAATCAGAATTTCTTGAACATTAGTGGATCCCGTATCGTACATTTACGGCACAATAAAGAACCTCAAGCTTGAAAAAAGAGGCTTCTGAGCAAAATTTGGCGTCCTTTCACGTCCTGATTTGAATGGGATGCTGATGACCTGAGATGTTAAAGAGCGTCCGTAAAGAAACCAAATCAAAACATTACAATAAAGAGAAAAACGTTTAAAATTGACACTTTTAATGACTTTATGGTTCTCCAGGTGTTTGTGTAAATAACCAGGCTCTCAATAAAGAGCGTTATCACCTCTAGCCCTAGTTGCTCTGCGAATCGGTCAGGCATGCTCTGGATAAGATCTGCGGTATCAGTTTCCATTCCGCTTGAAGTGCAGCCCGAAGATCTGTAAGTGAGTCTATCGGGCTCAGATCGGGACATACCATACGTTCAGTCCCAACCACATCCAGGAACTCAGAAACACACCGGGCAAATTACCGTGCGTTATTGTGCATAATAATGTTGTCACCTATAACGGATGCGGAAGGCACTCATGATCAGCGAGAACCTCCTCGTTGTACCAATATGATATCAGTGTCTCATTCTCGATGAACATCTTGCTGCCCAAGCCAATACTGAACCTCCACTAAAAGGCACTCTTGAAGGGAAAGTGTAGGTGCATAACGTTCTTCCGGCCTTCTGCATACTCTCTCCCTCCCACCTGGTGCCCTCAAACAGGACTTGCTCTCATCCTTGAAGAGCATCGTGCTCCGTTACTCCATAGTTTAATTTTGTTGGGTGCATTAGAGACACGGAGTTCCTGGTCAGCAATAGCTCCTTTGCAGGTCTTTTGGACTGTAAATTCACTTCTTACAGATTTCTTTTACCTGTCCTGTCTTTGATGTTAACATGCCATACTTGCTACAAAGTATTCCTGGCCTCCACCGATGTTGAGTGCTGATTGCAAAGAACTTGCAGCAAAAGAAAGCGATCGTCGCGATCAAAGCTGTTCCTCCTAGGACCAGAACCGGGCCTCCTTGTGTAGATACCATCCTCTCTAAACCTCTGGACAGTCCAACGTACACTGGAATAAGAAGTGTCAATGACCTCAGCAATATAATGTAGACATCGTCCATCCTCCACTAAATCACACTTGCTGCATCTTCAGCTGTAAGACTCATTTCAAAATGTTAAAACCGACTTAAGAATGATTGCTAGGCAAGCCTGAATGCTTTAAATTATCTTGTGACACAATAATACTCAGCAACAATTTTAAACATTAAAACACCACTTTGTATTGATTGTTGTAAATAGCCGCCTTACGCGCAAAATTAACGGTAATTCTCAATGAAAATTAAACGTAACGTAAACTTAAACGCAAAAGCTAGATGCTATGCATTGTAATGAAAGCATTCACAATGAATCGCGTAAACATAAAAATAAACTTATAACATAAACTTAGAAGCTTGCAAGGTCCAAGGTTTTGCGTCTATGTCTAACTTAAACTTAATCAGCTAATCAGAAAATAGTTGCCCTGTTTGTAGAGCTCTATGGTAGAACTTATCCATACACAGAGCACGGAAATCAAATGTAACTCTTGTTGCTTGCTGCTGCAAGACCCGAGCGACAGCGAAGAGAGCCGAAGGTAGTGCACACAGATAGCTAGATAATAAGACTTTCAAGCGAATAGTACACAGAATGCGCTAACTGATGAATATTTTTCCTGATATATATATATTGTGAATTGCAATAACAACAGATTTGCCACCGTTACAATATTTTACCCGCCTAAAAATGCCTATAAATTTATATTTAAAAGTTACGGAGGACAACGCATAGGTTACAGTTTATTTAATGAAAAAATAATACATGCAGCATTTACATTGCGGCCACGCACACATTGGCTCTCTCCGATGTCGCTCAGCTAGTAGCAGGAGTTGCACTTGATTTCTGTGCTCCATGTAAAGGCATGTTGTGGTAGAGAGAGCTGAAGATCAGTGACTCTATAGACAGAATGGCGTCAATGGACAAAAGATTAATTGCATTATAAGAAAGCCATTCTTGTTCATCCAACATATTAGTTACTGCACTTTGCATATATACAAATGCTACCGCCGTGCTGATCTTCGCTTATTCTTATTTTTGATTGGCTAATACTTAACGTTTGCATTTTTCATTTTTTTAAATGGTGTTTAACGCCCGTTTTTACTACTGAGGTACCACAGGCGGTGAACACTGGTGATACATGAGATGAAATGATACATATAGGGAAAACAGTCAACGAGGACGGTCCTGGCGGGATTCGAACCCCAGACCTCCCGCTCACGAGTCCGCGCCTTAACGACCTCGGCTACCTGTGGCGGTCATTTTTCATTGTGAATGTCTACATGCTGCTAAGTTAACGTGTTAGTGTCTTATTTTACTATGTACGTTTAATTTTCATTGTGAATGGGGTCTTAATTGAATTCAAAAAAAAAAAAAAAAAAAAAAAAAAAAAAGGTTCGAGGAATGAACCAAAGCCTTTTAGGCAGTTTGTTGCGCTTTTGTAATATCGCAAAGTTTGCCTTATGCAAGGCTTGAAACTCAAGCTTAAGTGTTGTAAAAAAAAAAAAAAAAAAGTGAATAGCTTACAGTTTCGCCTTTTCTGCCGCTGAGTGTATAATACAAGCTGCAAAGGTCGGATGTGCTATCGACAAAGTGTAGCAATAATATCATGTTCCATTTTTTATACTGGTGACTAGTCACAGGAGATAACCCACCTTCAGACGCAGATAAATAAATACATTTGATTAAATTAATAACAACAAATTAATTACGATTTCACGTGTTCATAACGGTATATATCTATTTGATACCATATGTCCTATGAGCACTCAACAACTTTTGTTATCCTGAGTGCCTCCCAGAAGGAATGTGGAAAACTCGGCTCCTCTGTTATGCTGTATATTATTAAAGTCATAATATCGTAATTTTGAGTATAAAACATTTTATGATGTCATTACAGATTCGTTTTCATAGTATATTTAGCATAAATTATCTTTTTCAATTAATTTTGCCTTCCCATGTCAGTCTACCATATACAAAAGTCACCCTTCGTCATTGCTCGGTTCCTATACCGTTCAACTTCATGGAGTTTGCTAACTTTGTAAGGCAATGTAGATAATACCATGCCATTTGGCATTTAGGAAAGTTGGAGTCAAAACACTCTTAGGACTGTGTGACTATAAGAAAAAGCTTTTCGTATTATTCAATCGATTTGAGTGTTCCTAAAATTCTTTTGGTTGCCCGATTTCATATAACTATATTCCACACCAAAATGTATACAAAAAATAGAACATAAATGGATAAAAACATTCTTAAAACGCAGCTTATCAATATCTTATGTAGCTCCTATGATGATTTCTAAAGTAATATGTGAATCCGATACCGCCAAAGATTCCCTGAATAACATTTGAACAAGAATTGTAACAAGTATTAAGTTATACTTTAATTTTGCACCTTATTTATTTCGGTATTTGGAGTTTCGCGTTCGAAGGACTGGAGTTTGAGTTGCGCACCTATCGGCAGACTTTTGTACTAGAGAGTGACAAATGGAACGGTTGGCGGAAGGAACGTTGGAGGAAATTGGCGTGCTTGAAGGAAGCCCGCCATTGAAACGGCTCGTCTGCCACAAATTTCATGCCTGGTTACTGCGACAGAAACAGTGACGTCAAAATAGAATAGAATCCACTCTGCTGTCAAATAAACCAACAATAGTAATAATAATTAATAATGACAACGTTGGTAATGCAATTGGCATTCTGCCCAGCTGCTTAAGCCCAAACGATATTTTATACCTCATTTTACGGGGCATCTGTCTATGGATTTTAGCGTCTTGCTCCTCTTTCCCTGCGTCATTCTGAAGCAGACTATATTACAAGTTCAAGGGGTAAGGGGAGTGGAATTTCGATTGCTCTAAGTCATGTAGGATTTCAGAAGGGGAAAGAGGGTGGTCGCTCTTCCGGGTGTTCTTTGGTCATGCTTTGGCTATCCTTTTCCTGGGCCTTGTGCCAAAACTCCTAGAGCCCGCAGATGTCACTTACAACACAGCCCGCACATACAATAGCACTTTACACAGGGAACAAGTTGGAAAGGCACCTTTCGCTTCTTTGAGAAACAAAGCGATTGAATTTTTGTTCTTACTATAAGGGAAATCTCTTTTTGCACATATGCAGCACGTTTTAATGTATTTTTGTTAAATTTTAATACGTTAATAAGTTACCTGTAGCTTTAGAAAAATGATTACTGTTTTAATTCAAATAAGTAGGATTTGTTATTTTTTTTAGATCAACACATTGACGCGCTTATACTCCAAATTGTAGACAATCATAATCCTGCAACAAGTGCTTAAATTCTGCTAAACTTTTTCTTAAATTCTTCTTTATCTTAGATCCGTATCACAGCTGAATGTGACAGAAGAATCTGTGCCAAACAGGTTTGCTTTGATCAGCAGGTCTTTTTGTGTTATGTATGGGTATACTATAATATAATAAAAAGGAAATCAGAATGAATCTTAAGACCATATAGCACAAACCACAAATGGATAAATATATATGTATGCAGATGTTAAAAATTCCGGTAATTTAATTTTCTGGTAACAGACGCAGTGGCCGATAAACCATCGAGCGATCTTTAAAGGTTAGCAGAGTTACAACTGCAATCCGGGCGGTTAGGGTTTACCCAACTACTATGTTGGCCTTCTTACTTACTCTACTCAGCTTGAATAGGGAAAGAAACGACGCGTGTCTAATCCGAGAATAAACTCTGATAAAAATAGTAAATGGCAAATACTAGGACTAATTATTATTCTGTTCCACGAGTGTTTATTTATGTTTCGTATGTACGTACCGAGTTCATTTGTGTTCTCAGGAGAAATTCCCACATGATCGAGTTCCAAGTCGTAATGTGATTCACAAATGAGCATCCATACACTTTAGATGAACTAAAGCATAACTTCCATCAAGAGATCGATTTAAATTCTCAAAAAAGGGTATGCGAAACGGGAGGAAATGGAAGTCTGGCAGCTCCAGTATCTTATTTTGTTAGGGGATATTAAGAGGAGGAGCTTAAGAATGCTTTAAAATACTTTACTTTTAATTTTTATAACAACCTTTTTATTGCTGCTGAGGATTTATGAATGTGTATTTCATAGTACATACGTAAAACCTGTTCCTAAATATTAAATATTATTTTCTCAAGATAGAGAGTATGATGGGCAACCATATTTTTTCCTTTAAATTGCAGAACTTCATTGGTCTTCCATCTTACTAGATATTTTTAACTGTGAATATCACTGGAGTCGGACCCTTATCCACCTCAAAGAAAATTCATGAATTGCTTTATCACATGACCTAATAATTTAAAAATAGGCCTTTGTCTTGAGTTAACCTGTGGAAATTTCCGGAACAGTTTTAGCTTCATATCTATATGCTGAACATCAGTAATAAAATTTGCACAGACCAAATCTGGATGGGGTAACCATAAGGACGAATACAAAACTTTTTAAGTGCATTAGAATTTATTAAACTGTCACCCCAGTGTCTCCATCAGCGATTCTTTGTTTTGCCTCTTCCGCTCGCACAGACTAATGTACATCGGCTGACCGTGAGCGATATCTGATACAGCTCCTACCGTCGCGTCGGTCATTAGATAATTGGATGATCTCATATAATGAAAAGGAATAAGTATAGGTGATGTTTTGAGTGAGCCAAGTAATACTGAGAAACAAAGGTAAAGTTTAGTAACTGTCGGAAATATGTATGTTTTGTTTACCAGTTTTCTGTGTTCTTGTTGTAACTTTTTATATATGTGTTTAAATTTTATTTCTACATCGTTAACTTGTCTACAAAGGGCCGTAGTTTATTTTGTGAGCTGTTTATTTCGGTTTTGTTTTAACAGCCTGTTTTTGGTAACTATTGAAGGGAACATCCTGAAGGTTTATGTACATTGCAGCTTTTTAAGCAAATGTAAGTGTTGAAAAAAACTATTGGTCAGTTTACAAGTACCTGTGAAAACTTTACTAATTATTCTTATTTTTATTAAAGTTGTAACATCAAAGGTAGTTTAAAGAAAATTACAAGCTGAAAGGACGCGAACATATCCATTTGCGTTAACATAATATACATTTCGATGAAAAACAACAAACTACCAAAAGACGATCCCCAAATTTCACCAAACAGTAATAATCTTTAGTCCACATATTCTAATAGTCACCACCAAACATTGTCTTTCTCTGAAACACTCTGGATCACTTTTATTTGTTAACGTAAGTAATCTTGGTATATGTATATATGTATTTTTTAAATATTTATTACACACATGATACATTACATTATGTAATACTAGATGCAAATGGCTATCTTACTTTAACAATTTGAATTCTAAATTTATATAATACTGAAATTACATTCTTTTGTCTATATTAATATTATAAACTGTGCTATTATTTAAAATACCTATAGGGTATCTAAACCTACTGATCTTATGTGTCTAACAAAGCTATTTAAATGTTTTTTTAATTATTTCATTGTTGGTACTCGGCCATTTTCCACCATTTGTTAGTACTTCAGCTTTAGAATCTGTAGTTTTGCACTTAATAGTTCACACCTCATATAAGGCTATTTACAGACTGAATATCTTAGTTGCATGAACATTAGCAGATATTTTGAACCTGCCAAAATTTGGTTTAGTATAAGGAGAGTTGTTAAATTGCCAGTAAGTTTTATATCTACTGATAGCCTATCTTTTACAGGGGGAAAAAGGAATTAGTTACTCTACCATTCTTGCTCATTAACCACTCCCTTTGCTATTAATTTACATTATCTTCATTTATTAAATTTTTCACAGCACTTTCTTGTAGATACTCGTTGTGGGCGGTCTTTTGCCAGTCGACCTCCTTCCTTTTGCCTCTCTGGTGTCTTCAATTACGGTGTAGTGATTGTTGTTGTTGTTTTTTAATGAATAACGTATGTTGCGACGGGACATCCAGATTTGATCCCGTACAATTAATTAACTAAGATCAAGATTTAATACTGTTTAATTAATTAATTTCCATAGATTAATATTTCATGATGCAATTATGTAGAAGGATGTAGTTTGTTCAAGAATCAGAAATCTTTGCTGTAAAAATGAAAATTTCATGTAACACAAGGACTTTCTGGTGCCATAAGCAAGGTCAATGATTCAATAGCTAGGGAACCTTTCTTTACATCTTCGTAAAACAAGTCTTTGAAAAAGACTGTGGTGAATAGCTTTCACCTTTGGCAACTGTCCCTTAAAAACAGAAATTCTGGCTCCCTTAAAACATCTCTAGCTACCATACCACGAATTATGCGTACCCAATGAGATCTCGTATTCCCAAATGTCTCTCCGAGAAACTTATAGCGGCAAGAGATCAAGCTAATCAAGAAGGAAACCTAGTGACGCGTCTGCCATGTTCAAAAATTTGAATTCTCGTAGAAGACGCTTAGAAAGTATATTAAAAGCATTTTTGAAGGCTTTTTACATTTAGTTCGCTTTAAGAGACGGGAAAATACAGTTCGCTTGGGAAGACGAGACAGGGCAGTTCGTTTTGGTTAGTGAGTAATATAGCTTGTGAAGTGCAACAGTAAAGCTCAATTTGCTTAGAAAAAATCAATAGTATAGTTTTGTGTATGCGATGCGAACGACTAGAGAATTTGTGAGTACAGCGTTAGGAAATATTTAAAATTCTCCCATCCCCTTGCTAATGGTATGGAAGTGTCGCCAAAGGAAAACGAATAATAAAATAACAGTGAAATGTGAACAGTTTAGTCAATAGTAAAATTTATACCGCATCTTCAGTGATCTTCCTCTCCCTTCCCCCCTGGTAACTTTCCAGAAGAGCCTCAGTAATTTCCGCATCCCTGAGACGATCGCGGCAGCAGGAGGGTTCAACGCAGACTTCTTTCGTGCCAGTGACATAACTACATCAACAGTAAACATCAAATCCACTCCAATTCAAATCAAATTCAATTAATCCAACACCTTTCATAAACCCCCGCAAGCTTGGCTTCCCAACGTGGAGCTGACAATTAAATAAAACCCTCCTTTAATAAACCCCCGCAATGTATACTATATATCCATATGAGTTAGTCCCTTTTGATACATATTTGTACACAAACAAGTCTTCAAACGATAACAGTCACTGAGACTTCTACTTCACAACTGGAATTCGGTAAAACCAACAAGAGTCTATGATGATAAAACTACAAGTTTTAACACTTTGAAAAGTAAAATCAAAATGACACAGGCAATCGATATCTGGTAGTAATTTACATCATAAAGTTGACGATATATATATATATATATATATATATATATATATATATATATATATTTCATTGTTTATATTTTCACGATATCCACTGCATTACTGACATCAAGGAGACGGTCCTGGTGGTGGTGCTGTAGTGATAACCATAATTGCCTCCTAAATCCAAGATCGCGGGTTTAATCCTGGCCATGAATTTTTTCGACCTAAAGTGTGGCTTCCTTCGGAAGGAAAGTAAAGCCGCCGGTCCGGTGTCGTCATTTGCGGCACGTAAAAGGACCTAAAACCTAAAAAAAGAGTCCTATGAGTAAAATTTGTCGGCTGTTTCACGCCCTGAATTGAAAGGGACGCTGATGACCTGAGATGTTAAAGAGCGTCCATAAATAAAACAAATCAAAATCAGCGACCGTTTACACTTGTCCCTCTGCATTTTCGTACAATAAACCTCAGATTTGAACAAGAGCCCGGAAAATGACAGAGTCCTACCTCCTTTTGTTCGATGGTAGTCTCAGAATTTATGCTAAAATATCGATATGTCTGTTTCACTGATGGTTTATTATTTGTAACTTTGTAGAACGATTAAAGACCTCCCTAAAATAAGAACGTAACATAAAATTATTTTTCGGATGGAAAATGATGTTATCAAGTCAATAAAACAAAATGAAGGGATAATATCAGTCAATGTGCTTTTATTAAGTCCCAATCATCCAAACAAATCGTAAATAATGAGCGAAAATGTAATATTAACATCGACATATGAATGTCAAAAGAAAGTCACTAAAACAGCTTAGGGAGTAATACATAACAAGAAAATGTAATATAAATATACAAGAAAACATTTAAACCAGGAGATAGAAATAAACATACAACATCATTTTATACACAATATAATTTTACAGGCAATTTTTAGCAAATATACAGAACTATTAACTTATTTTTATAATATTTAACGTTCTTATAAATAAGGTTTTCTTTTTTTTGTGTATGTGTTGAGTCATTGAATTCTGGAACTGTCTGTGTCCTGCGACAGACATTTTGCTTTAATTCAAAAATAAAAAAGAGTACTAAGTTTTATTTTCCAAGTTCCACTTTCAGTGGGTTGAAGTAACAGTAGCTGCTAAACCAACCATTCCAACGTTTACAATGAGAAGATTTAAAATGTTATAAAATGTTGAAATCCCAAAGAATTTAAATAACTGAGGCATTTTGGCTTAAATGTTCAGAAGAAGATCTCTTTTCCATTCATACCAAACGGTCACACGGGACTATACGGTCGTGGCAATGGATTTGTGTATCCATTTGTCAAGAAGTAAGAAAGAAGAAATATCCAGCCAGCTGTGCTGGAACCTTTGATGAATGTCCTTTATCTATCACAAAAGACAATAAAGAAAACTTCACTCCAGATATACTGATTTAGTAGTTAAAAATTGGAAGTGTGAAGCATTGTATGCAGTACTTTGTTAATTTTTACAGTTGTTCTGAAGATAGCAATATTATTGATGCATTTCATTTGTGTTGCATTTGCAGTACGTTAAATATTCTAACAACCAAATGCTACTAATTTTCGCCCATTTTTCATTTAATTGTATTATTCAGTTGATGAAACACATTTATTCTTGTAATATATAACGACTATGTGATTTATATATGAAAATATTCTAAAACAAGGATAGTATCTTGTGTCATTGTTGGATAATTGCCAACATCGACTATATTGAGCTATTTTGTTATATGGTTAAATAAATGCCTGTTTGGTTTTTTGTTTATACTGTGAAATTTATATTTTGTTGGTTACATCTTTATTCAAGGGAGGCCTTCAATTAATCATTGACGTGGCAAAGTAAATTATTGGGAGGGACATAATACTTCTGTTTCCCCTCTAACAATGTCTCTGATCTCAACCTTTTAGCTCTTCTCTGCCACAATAGATCTTAATTCTATTTTCTAAGTATCAGGATTTTCTATATATCACATCTAGGAGGTACAAAATTAGGATTAACAGCACTTGCTGCATGTTCTGAACTGTGCGCCCAAATAGATAAAACCTCCTAACGCTTTATCAAACGTTCCAATCACATTTCATTTGCTGTCACCTTCTATAGGTCAATGGTTTTTCACCTTCGTTTCCAGAGTGAATCAGGCTGTTGAGGAAATGCAACTGTTACACTGCTGGTCATTCGGTTGTTTGATGGGACTGTTGGGATCCTTCACGTCCGTATGTTCGTCCTACCTTGATCCATTGATCTCATTCGTTTCACTGTGGACGTATTTTGTCCAACACGAGCATAATTTATTTTGGAATGACATCCTGCATTCTCGGTATGCCACAATTCTCCTATGATCAAATTCAGAACCTGCTGGGGTCGATTTAACGCGTCTCTTATAGGCGTTGCAATTTTAAAGGACAGCAATGGGACAAAGGTAGTACACAATCTATAAAAAAAAAAATGCACCTAGATTCATCCAGCATTTGTATGGAGATAATATAGAGTGAAGTTCAAATGTTGTGTTATCTAAAGCGGCTGGCAATCTTTCAGAATCTGCTGAATTGAAGACAAGGGGGGGGGGGAAGGAAGGGGAAAACCCCACAGTGAAGGGGAATTTCAATTATAGCTAACATTACTGTTTAAGGCATAGATAGATAAGACATTGTGAATCGTGTATAAGTTGAACACACATAGGTTGCAAAATGTAAAAATAGGCGATAAGATCGAAATCGGGTTTTTGTTATAAGGAATGGTACTTAAACAATTTCCGGAGCAAAGAAAGAACAATTAAGAATACCTATATTCTGAAACTTGAGTTGAAGTAAACATTGATAAATCATAAGCTCTTGTTGTTCCTAGGCATATCTTTGCAGGTACAGTGCCTAGCTCACGTAGTTAATCACTCATATAGTTATTTGAGAGTAAGATTAAAATACTACCTCATCCATTATACGCACGTGGTGCTACCTGAGTTGAATGGGACGCTGATGACCTGAGATTTTAAAGAGCGTCCATAAATAAATAAATCAATCAATCAATCAATCACTACCGTTCGATTTACTAATACGAACTGAGAAAAGTAAAACAGAGATAACATTTTACCATTATGAACAACGTGTTTATTAACATTTATTTGCCTAGGCAGGTATTGTTACATAATTTACAAAATTATATCAGATTATTTGGTTGAATATGCAAAACCAATTGCTTCAGTGAATACACATTAGTTAGTTAAATCCACCATTATTGAAAACACAGCTGTCAAATTTGAATGAAAGGGCTGCAATTTCATTATATATTAAGAACGTTTGGGAATTAATAGATGAAGATGTAGAAGCGAATTCCTCACTTTATTTATTATTGTCGAATGATTTCTTGATAAATATATATGGTACTCAGGAATTATAGAGGGGATATAGAGCTGGCTACACTGACTACTTGGCGTAGTAAAGAGATTTTATAAAAACAGTACGATAATTTCACTGCGATTGGTTGAAATTCAAATTTTTTACTCTCACGTCATTGGTAGATTTTATGATGATGTCATATAAATGAAACAGTCATGAAAATATCTTATTTCAGAGGCACAGGCTACAAGATATTAAAAAGAATTGATTTATAATCCCTTCTTTATCGCATTTTAATTAAGTTTTGCTTAATTCTGATATATTATATATTTTATTTACATTTTCATTTACTAACATCATATACTTCGTGACTTTAAACATGAACTTAAACCTCCGAAACACTGGTTACTTCCTACACTGTGTTTACTGCACAGTACACTTAAACGAAACTGTTTTATCCTTCTAATCCGTGTAGTGGGAAGTTCAAGGTAACCTCTGCTTCGTTTACACCTTCAGACTATCGTAGTACCTGCTTTTATAAGTGATTTTTCGTTGGTCCCCCCATAGAAGTACCAGTATTATTCAAGTTCTTGTAGCTTGTACAACTTTATTTTCCTGCAAGCGCAAGAATGTTGGTAACTTCAAATACTAAAGCAAGTTTAACATTTTTAAAAATAATTTAGGGAATCAGTTCATCTAAATTTGTGAAATATTAGCGAAAGCGACAATAATGATGAGAATAGGCGTGTGTATAAATAAAAAATAATTCAGTAGTTAATACAATGAAAATGTTAGGTTAAGAACAATTGAAGCACAACTTGGTCACTTTGGATACACATTCAGATTCATCAGTCATAGAACCTTCTCTAAGAATGGAGAGAACAGTGAATGAAACTAGTTCAAGCTATAGTGAAGGCGCCTTCCCTCCACTACTTGCAGGAAAACTGTGTAAATGGGCTGGAATGCCGCCAAGCAATACTCCATGCACAGGCCACTGTTGCGGGTTGTATATCGGTGTCCAAGATTTACTCTTGACTGACATTGACCTTTCCTCTTTCAAATGCATATTTCAGGCCAGCAATTTGATTTATTAATTTTTATTTTATTTATTTGTTATTTTATTATTTTTTATTTATTTTTTATTTTATTTTTTAAGGTTCTCGCTAAATGCCACGAAACATTTTCCTTTTCTTGCCTCATTTTCTTTTGTAATAATTATTTTAATCTCTTTTGAGACCATTTTCACAATTTTTGCTTTAATGAAAATGTTATTGCGAAAAATGTCAACACATATATATGAATATACATTTTCAAGTGGATTAATAAGATAAATTACCAAGCGGAATAAAAAAATAAGAATTCTTGTTCTATTCTCGACTGAAATCGATGTAGCGGCATAGGCGTGTACGGCTGTTATGTCAAAGTGGAATGTTACGCTTGAATGAACCCGATTCGATCTGCATAGTTGTAGAATTAATAATAGAATCTTAGGAGGTGAAATTAGTTAAAAATTAACGTTAATAACCTATTCTGAAATACATGCCAAGATTAAAATTTCTGAAATATCCTTAATAATTTTTACTGTTCAAACGAACTAAATAGGTTATCTCCATTGACAATGAAATGATAAATATAACATATACGGTATTAATTTTGGAGTTGTTTAGAATAATCTAGATTAATATTTATTTTGTTAATATTACTGTATATTTTGTATTTACAAAAATAGGGTATGAAACTCGTTTATAATGTTATATAATTATTAATTAATATCACAATATATTATTTTCTAACATCTCACTTCATTTTATAATTTTAGTACCATTATCGTTCGTAAAACATTTAAAAATGAATTTGAATGCTTAAGCGCATAGACACAAATAGTATAGTTACTAACGGAAAATGTTGCACCTGCTACTACCATTCTTTAGATTCCAGGAACGACAGATGAAAGACACTGCAGCTCCTTTGTGTAGTAGGGATATAAGTCCACTCAAGACAAGGGCGGTCGATTTAATGGTTATATCTATTTACAATTAAAATATTACATTTGTATATATTTCAGCTCCCCTGCACACATATAATCAGAAGAATATACCCTCTTAGGCCCTCCATACAGTTAACAAAATATTAGCTGGTTTGAGTTATAATTTTTGTCTGCTAACGCGGTGTTTTGCGTCTAGGCCACTTGCAACCTGCACTTCAACTCCGCTCTCTGAATCTTGAATGCAACATTACCTTCCAAAAGATCCAGGAATTGTCGTCCTCCTCGGTTAAACAAACATTGTGTAGGGAGTACATTATGATTGACATGATTCAAATCTGCCACCCTAGTACAACCCCCCCCCCCTTCCTTTGGCCTTTAAAAGACGAGTTAATTGGGGGTTTGTTAATGATGTGAAGAGTAAAAAAGAAGCCCTGGTTCACACAAAGGAAGTTGTTTCCTCCAGATATATGCATCGATTCCTATAGGAGGTGTATAAGGAAATCCTTGTATTTGAACAAACCAATCGCACCAAAATGCACTTTTATGCATTTATTTATCTCCTAATTCAATGCTGATATTGTAGCACATTATAGTTTAAGTTATTTAATATGTTTGTTATCTTAACATGGGAGGGGGGTCTCCTCCGTCAAGTAAAAAACGTCCGTGACGTACACATTTCTAGAAAAAAAAAATCTTACGCTTTAACATGATTTGTTTTGGAGTTCCACTACCCATGTAACAAAGTGAGCGTGGGGAATGAGTTAAGTTAATTCAATTCGAGACGGACTCTCAAGCAGGTCGAACCTTTGGTGTCGCATCTTCTCCTGCTCGGAGGAACCAGTTTAAGAATATGTGAAAGTAAAATGTGTACTATAACTTTCTTTAGAAACCTATGATAATTTAATAACTTTATAAAGTGATTTACTTAATTACAGGTGCCTAATTGAACAAATGTTCTCTTACTATCCAAGCAAATTTAATGATAACCATGTAGCTAATTTTTCAGTAAGTTAATCCCCGTAGAGTTACCTTATCCTTGGATGTAACAGAGCGTGATAATATTCCTTTCTATAAAACGCTGCAGTTGACCAGTAGAGGTCTCTGAAGACGAGTGCCATTTCGTAGCATGCGATACAAGCATTTGCACTATAATCGGCTGTCATAACAAAAGACGAGCAAATGGTAAGCAAACGGAGATTTCTAGTGACAACTCCGACGTTTTACAGAAAAACGAATATTCCCATTGAATTCAGAGGTAAGTAAACGGTCTGTACATGAATTTTGGTGCAATTTTTGTTTTAAAAATCGAGGGTGTTCTTTATTAAGTAGAAAATTTGTCTCTTTTAATTTTACAGTATTTTTCAGCCCTTTATACAAGATTTTAAAATGGAACCTTTCAAACCCATTACATAGCATTTCACTTATGAAGTTTCATAATCGGAGTGGTGCTCCATTAAAATGGATTAATTCTACAAGGTCTCTTTTCAAGAAGAACGGCTCAGTCTCCCGGAATTTCACGCATCATCATTTAGAAAACACACCTGGTCAGTCGTACCGTTTTTCTCAGTGCTGTATAGGAAATAAAATAATCGCGTAGCAAGAACAGCCTTCTATTCAGCGATCGATATTCAATTATTGCAAGAGTAATTTCTAAGAAAATCACTTTAAAGTTGTTGTTCTATGCTTTTCAATAGAGTACTTATATTCTTTATGAAAATATTTAAAATAACATAAGATCCTATGTTGTGTTATGCCCAAAACTTCCACATGTCACTACGCAGCATTAAAGACTCAATATTCTAAAGACGCGACTCAAGAATTATCGAGCTTTATAAGAATTGCCGTTCTGTTGTTAGTTCTTTTACATCCTATTCTTCAAGCATATGCCTGAGACCAATTTACGAGTTCAAGTTAGTGAATGAAGTCAAAAAGCAGCATACAGGTACGTAGTTATTAAGCCTTTAAAATGTCGGCCTTACAAACATACCTCTGATCAAGGCAGAGCAGTTATCCAGAGAAAAAAATGGATGCGTAGATATTATGTCTACATCACTCACTCTTTGGGCTCTTGTAGAGATGACCGCATGCCATTCTCGCTCCAGTAACGAGAGGCGGAATATAGTTAAGCTACCAACATATGCTATTATCAGAGCCCGGAATTTCAGGCATTTATTTTGGTTAAAATAGGCACGTAAAAAGGCACTTAATACTGAAAACACATAATAATAATAATATCAATAATAATAATGATAATAATAATAATAATAATAATAATAATAATAATAATAAAATAAGCATTTATTTAAAGGGAAAACATAGAATACTATCCCTTATATCAACGAAAATAGATGTTTTAGATAATAATATCTTTATCACACAATTACAGTACTTAAGCCTACTTTTATTGTTTACAGGTAATAATAAGAGTTGTTTTGAAAGTATCAACTGCCATAGTCAGCCGCTTGTCTGAGAGAATATTTTTCATCATGAAAAAACATTATACTTCCACTGAAGTGATAGAAGCACATTTAAAACAAGCTATTTCGGAAGGACTCATGCCAGTTACAACAGAATGTTCATCTTTCAGGACATTAGGAAATGTTGATTAAGAAAAATTAAAGTAGTTTTGAATAGTCCTGGCGAATGAGCAAAAAATGCGAAGTAGTTTCTGATAGAATTCATTTTCTGTTCATACGTTTTTACGGAATCAGGATAGTATCTCTCTTACTTCCATACTGAATACATTGTAAGGGTGGCTTATTACACAGCTGTACCGCTCTAATATTTCTCTCTTGCGATTGTTGTACATTTATGCAACAGAGAAATTACCCTCACCACAAATTTCCTAGAGTTTGGCCATATTGATATAAGATCATTTGTCAGTACTATTAAAAACTACAGTACTTCCCTCATCCTTTCTATTTCGTGGTATTCGTGTACCCAAGGCAACCGTGCGTTCCTTTCACTAACAAATGTTCTTCTATTTAAAGAGCTTAAGTGAATGGGTTGAGGAGAACATTTTGACTGCTTGAAAAGAAATAAATGTATAACAAAATTCTCGATAGGTATTTTTGTGAGGTGAACATGGTGTTTAATTTTTATATTGAAATTCTTTATGAGCTTTTTAAAATGCGTAAATAATCGCAGAAAAATCCATAACCATCCAAAACAGGCAAAAAATAAAAGTATTTAAACCTTCAAGAAGGCAACAGGTCCAAGACAGACCCCAAACGTTCAGAAAAATGTTCATTTCTATCTGTCTTTTAAATGTATCCACTCAGACAGTAAAGGTATTTTGCCTAGCTTCCGGGCTCTGGTAATTATGTTTGCAGAAGCTACCGAGTTTCACCTACTCTTCCTGTCCTTTATATTTGCCCCATAGCTCATCTACTTAAAGTGTTGTACTGTCTCAAAAATGTGTCTTTATTTATCCTTTTCTAAACAGGTTTATAGAATTGCGTATACAGAAGGGATATGATTGTTGAATAGATGCGGAGATGTATAACCTCATATCTCCAAGGATCATTTCATTTCAGAAATAAGATTCAGTTTATTCCAAGACGTAGAAAATAAAGCAACTTCTAATAGCAGCTAGAGATTTTATAAAGAGAAAAAGGGAAGGTTATGCGGTTGCGTTGAATGCAGAAATCGCTCTGTACTTTCTTTCATTCTCTGAAGGAACTCATCTATTGAGCAAGATAGGAGAAAGAAAATCTCACAGTTAGTTTGATTCCTTCTGGGAAGCATGCGATTCCCCATTGCCATTAGCGTGATAAGTCTGACTTCTGTTTCCATCAACGTGTTATTCTCGCTATTCTCCCTTCACTTGTTTTGACTGATTCGAATCTCCTAAGATACCCATTCTTTCCTCTCGCGCTCTTCTTGCTTTTTCCATTTCCCTGTTCATTATTTTTACCCTAGACTCTTTTTTCGTTCTCCGCAGTTTCCAGATGCGTCTAACGGGAGGTTTTGAAAGTCCATAGGAAACTCCTATTATGTGGGGGGAACTTGGCGAACCTACTTGGATTGCTTGCCTTCCCTGACGCTTGAACTTTTCCCCAATTTTAAGGCATGGTTTTATAACTGAGGTTCTTTTAGTAGGAACGAATCACATATAGTGGCAGTAATAATAATAATAACAATAATAATAATAATATAATTAAATGCATTAAGATATTTTACGAATATTTCTAGATTTTGATAAATCATAATTAGTAATATAATATAGGGCAAACTCGGCTAATTTCTTATTGTAAAAGTTCTTTGCCCTTAAAACCTATAAAACTAGTTATTCGTATTGCTTTTATCAATATATTTTTATGAAAATACGATCTACAATTTAATGCTTTATTACCTTCATGAAAAGACTTGCAGTGTTTTGAAAAATAGCTTTTAAGGTTTAACAGTATTTGTTTAACTCGGATAGTATCCACTTAAGTATAGATATTTTCCACAATGCAGTCAAAAATAAATTTTCATTTCTAGGAAGTCAGTCCTTAGCACTTTTCATGAAACCACTGTTCACATTTAGAACATTATATTCAGTTATCGCCTTAAGACCGTTCTATGGCTGTCATTAAGAAAGTTTTGAGACACGTCAAATAGGGAATTGCATGTTTTCAAAGTGCTCTCCATCACCCGCTATGCACTATTTCATCATCAAAAACTATTTATCGAAGTACCTCTGCCACTCATTTTCCTCAAGGGTGACCTTTTCATTTTTATAATAACCACAGTCTCTTCAGGACGGAAAAATAACTTTCCTTGCATGCAATTTTTTTACCACTGGGAATAGAAAATAATCGCATTGAGTCATGACTAAATGTAGGGAGAATTAGTCACGAGTCTGAACTCTATAAACTCCAGGAGCTTGATGGTGATGTTAGCCATGTGAGCGAAGGCGTTATCTTGTGAAGCCGGATTCCCCTCAGTCATGTCCTTGGACGGCGTTCTCGAAACTTGTCGAAAGGTTTCGGTAGGTAAACTGTGGTGTACTAACCGTCGTTTGCTCTTCTAGGGACTTGCGGCCATATGATCGTCATCTGGGTAGATGAGGTTTGGTCTCCGGATCAAATTGGTAAATCCATATTTCATCACCCGTGATGACTTCAGAAACACGCCTTGAGCTCCCTCCGTCGAATCTCTGCAGTGTTTCTTCACACCATTCGACGACAATGCGCATTTGTGCTTCTGTCAAATTGGAGCATTCAACGGGAGAATATCTTCCTGATACGAAAATGTTGTGCAGGATTTTTGACACTGCTGGCGACCCATTCCGAAAGGCTGCCTCAATGCCCTTAATTGTTACGCAATTGTTTTCGCTCACTATGTTTTTCTTCTGCGACAAAGTTTTCCCCAGACACTGCTGTTGCCGGACGCTCACTTCTCTCCTCATCTTTCAGTGAAGTTTGGTCAATTTTAAATTCCGCAAAACAACGATAAACTGTTGTTCCAGATAGAGTAAGGTTCCCAAAATCTGTTACAAGGGTTCAAGGCTTTGGCACTTGTTTAAACCACTCTTGAAATCATAAAGAATCATAGAGCGAAAATGCTCCCTCTGCAGCTCCATCGTAACGACTGGCTGCCTGTGCATAGGAGGGATTATTTACGCTCACACTATGGAATGCGGGAGTAGGGAAGGTAGGTACCTGTTATCGTTTAGTTTTAAGGGCTACCACATACCACATTCCACATTCCTTTTAAGTCGGTCAACATTCCCTTTCCTCATCTCAAAACTCTCGCATGCACCAATCCCAACCTAAGTGCTTCATATTTAATGATGCACTTTGTTAGGCCTTCTGTCTCATATCTGTGGCAGCCAGACCAAAAATACTTGCTCTTTTATCAAGTAACTCACAAGTTCATTCACTTTCCTGTTGAACCGTGAGGCAGAAGGAGTTTTTTTAGCTGATAGTATGACTTTCAATGATAATGCTTTACATATAAGTCCACTCATAATTTAGAACTTTATCTTTCCTCCAAGTATCTGCAACAACCCAAATAGACATCTAATAGTAAAGCCTCAACATCATATGCAACCCACTTCCTATCAAAAGTTTCTATTTCTGCCGAAAAAGCTCTCTGTTAAACCGTAAAGACTGAGAAAGTAAATGGGAAATATATGGAGTGTTACATTTAAACAAGTGCTAAGAAAATTGCCAAATTAATAACTTTTCTAACACTTAATGGATAATAAAAATATAAGATATTAAATTTGGACACACTTGGTGTGCCTGAAACATTCTTAGCTTTAATAACATGGGGGTAATTTCATAAATAATGCACACAATTTTTTCCTTAACAAGTCCCAACGTTTAGGAAGCTGCTCTATTTTATTCAAAGCACCACTTTTGTTCATCTGCAGAATGGGTTAAGACGCCAGAAAGCTCTTCCAGAGAATGAGAACGACGTCCATACATACTTTTTGGGGGGGGGGGTAATTTAACATCTACTGAACTCATGTCTGGACTGTAGGGTGGATGAGGTAACACTTCCCGACCATATTTACGCAGTTTATTGGCCAAAAGCACAGTGTGGGGGTTAGCATTATCATGGAGGATGAATGGCACAGCCTTGAACAACTAAGATTGGTTTTTCTGTGCATCTTTGTGACACTTGATCCACACAATAGACTGAATTTGTCATAATAATTTCTTGCTGATCAAAAGCAAAGAAGCAAAGAAGATGAACTTCGGCTCAAAGATTCATACTCGTGCTTCATTAATGGTGACAGTTCCACACAAGAATGCTTGGCATTCAACATTGAACTTTTTTACAGCAAGTTTGCAATGTCCTTCCTTTTCTGTTTCTGTTCTGGAGGACCCATCGAGTACATTCTTTTCTCTTCTATAAATAATTTGTCAAACACAATACTGGAATTGGTGAATATCCGTGGCTTCCAAAAGTTCCTCAAATACGCTGATGCTCTTGAAGATAACCCGCAAACAAGTTTCACACTTTGTTCATCTGTTGATGTCTTTGGTCTTCGTGGTCTGTGCTGTCACGACCAACAGGAATACGATTATCCCAATGAGAAACTCTCCTACGGTCCGCTGTAAACTCACCATAAACATTACTCAAAGCACTGTGACTTTCTGTGGGGTTTTCACCACTTAAGTTTTGATCTTAATGTAAGACCTTCAACAGTCACAGTATGCGACATACCTGAAGTTCTGTGCTTCTTTCTCAAGCACGTACTTTTCACTAGTATTATGTAAACAATCCGCAGTACTGCCAACTATGCAGTATTTATGAAATGATCCTCGTAATTAGAAACAGTAAAATGGCTTTGGAGCTACAAACCCAAAAGAAGATGTTTCAAATTCATAATAGCTTCACCGAAAGGGTTCACTCATGTCGCTTAGAGTGAAATATCTGAAAATAATACATGTCCAGCCGTTTAGATGAAAGTAGAAAAACCGCCTCTTTCTGCAGATACAAGAGGAACAAAGAAATGATATGAAATTTGCCTTGTCACAAAATTACCTGCGTTTGCCCTATTTATTCTTTTTATGGATCCATTTTAGATTTAAGATGACGCCCTTTATAAGTAATACTTCTTATTTATTTTATATTTTTTTAAAAAATAGATGATATTACAATCAGTATCCAGTTGAACGTAATAAAATAATGACATGACACAGTCAATTGTTAGAATTCGGTACTACAGAGTTTCTTTTAGCCTATGTCCGTAGGTAAACGCAAGCAACGCTGGGCTAGGTACGCGCCAGTTGCCGGTCCCGTCGATGCTCAAGTTCCCCTTTCTTTTATACTCGCACAACTTTCATCAACAACAGAATGCAAACAATTTTAGTTTTATTTCATAGTCAGTACTAACTTCTATTATAGGACTTATATTATTATGTAACGTATTTGCTATCCCTAAATATGTTATTGGTTGCTATAAGAACCATGGGACCATGATGTGAATGAACAGAGCAATAAACGAAAAGAAAATGGCAGGGACACACTTGACACTATGGGCAATGTTCGAATCATATTTAGCCGAAATCAAAAGTGTATGGATGCTATTGGTGAACATTTTGAGCACCTTTTGATTGCAGTTCTCAAATATGACTATTTATGCTTGGACGTTTATCAGCTTTTTTAAGATAAAAGAAATTGCAATGGCAGCTTTGATACAAGTCGTGGTGGGTTTAACAGACGGACAAAACGACTGCTGTAACAACGAAGTTAGAAAGGCAATCCGAAGAGAAATCCCGTTACGTACCTGTCGAGCTTGGTGGCCAGAATCGATAACTCTGAACGGAATGAGATTTTTACGAGACCTTTTTCAATCCCTGCGGACCAGTACTGAGGTTAACCTGCCATACAATTTCAACCCTCAAGAGATAATAAAGCAAATGCCCTAAAAGGAAACCCTTGAAGTGAATCACCTTACATTAAACGGAGTATTATATTCGACCTTCAGTTTCCCAAGGCATTTCCACCGACCACATCATCTAGGAACGATGAAGTGAAAAATCATTTCTCATTCTTTTTTGACGTGAAATCGGTCAAGATTAGACTAAGTTACGCATATGGGTCAATCCATATAAAACCAGACCCAAAGAATAGCAAATGAATAGGCAGACGTCAAGAAATCTTACAAATTTGTATTGCCTTATAAAATTAATATAAAGAAGCGTACACATTTGTTTACCTGAAGGTTATTATTCTTTAAATCCATTAATTTTCCTGTTTTTATATGATAGATGTATCGTTTGTATGCAAAATCAACGATTATAATTAAGACCTGGCATTATAGCTGATAGTACACACTATATAAATGTATATGTAATATTAACAATTAAAGTTCAACAAATTAATTACGCAATTCATATTTGACTAATGCCCCCAAGTAAAACTGTAAAAACGAAAATATCGGCTAATTTTTTCTCCTCTCTCATTAAAAAAAAGTCAAAATCATTTTGTTGTTTTATCAAGTAAACTTGTATAAATTATAACTGGAACACACGGTTGTGTATTTGTGTGCATATGGTCGTGCGGGTGAGTGAGAAACGAACTAGCTGCATTATTTTGATTTGATTATGATGACGTGTGATAAGTTGTTTGAAAAGATGATGATTCTATAGTTGTGCAAGACTCTGTTTCTAGGTATGAAATACTTGAAATACTTTTTTCTATACTTTGTTTCCTTGGAGTATACATCAGGTGACTTTATTTATTTGTCTTACTAATGTGCCTATTTTTATTTAGAAGTAGTTCAAATATATATAAAACTCATTCTCCTTCTAATCTTTTATAAATTAACATGATTTACAAATATTTATAATACGAGGGTGTTCAATAAAGAATGATCAAACTTTTTTGATAGCATATATTTACTCATCTTCACAATTTTGATGAACTTTCTTAAAGTAGTCTCCGTTGGATGCATTACACCTGTCCCAGCGTTCCTACCAGTCTTCAAAGACTTGCTGAAAGCCAATTTTGATAGGTCCTTCAGAAACGCCTCCACAGTCTTCCTCATTTCTTCTGACCGCCTGTGGTGTCTCAGTAGTAAAAACGGGCGCTAAACACTATTAAAAAAACTGCTTCTGATGATGGAAAATCCTCCCATGAAGCTGCTTCTTCAATTTGGGGAAAAAGAAAAAGTCACGCGGGGCTAAATCTGGACTATAGAGAGGATGAGGGACACACTTCACATTTACTTTTATGAACTATTCAGCAAATTGTTGCAGGGAAACGTGGCCTTCTGCATGTGATATTGCCTTGCAGAGTTTTCAAGACATCTCTGTAGTTTTGTCCAGTTACAGTTGTGCGTGCAGGTATGACTTGCTAGTAAACCATTCCTTGGATATCGAAAAATGAGATGACGCATAAATTTCCCAGGTGAAATGACCAAGTGTTGCGGAGATTTCCACACGGAGCTATGCTGTTTGCACTCAGGATCCAGGTTCCATAACCTTTGAAAGAAACTATGCATCTTCCTGTAATATCATTTTGCATGCAAACCTTCACACAAATCCTTTCGTTCAGGAATCAGCAGTCTTCGAGGCCACCATTCACAAACACGTCTCATATGCAAGTTTTCAGTTACCAATCTGTGAATGGCACTCAAAAATGTGAATTTCAAAAGTGTTCTTAATGTTTTACAACGATTCTCTCTCATAATGACAGCAGCGGAGTTAATGTTTTCTTCTGTTAGAACAGAAACTGCAGCACAGGGTTCGCCTTCTTTTAAAATTGGTTACTTGCCCTCTTTAACCATTTTAAACCAATTTCGAACTGTGCTATAGGGAAGAACAAACTCTCCATAGGCTTCACAGATGACATTTGTTGTGATGAAAATAGAAATTGAGAGCAGTATTGTGTAGTTAAATTTTAGCGCGAGAAATTATGTCTTTAAAAAAATGATGAAGAATTTTCACTGAACAATCTTCGTATTTAAAAAAGAAGAAAAGAAAAAATTTCATAATATACAGTATTTTTGTTTACGATCTACTTTAATCTTTTATTAAGTTATAAATTCTTTGTAAGAATGTAATATTTACATATTTTCTCATTAGGTTTCATAACGTTTACACCATAGGCTTCAAATATTCATTAGTTTCAACAAACTTATATGTTACCAGAGCAGGTTATAATTGGATACATAATTTAATGATTCTTCTTTGCTAATGTGCAAATTAAATTTCCATTTCCAACATTTAATTAAGCCGTTTTTGCACCTGAATATTAAATCATTATAATCATAAGTATTCTGTGTCAATTAGCTGTTATGACAATATAACTATGCTTGCACCCATAAGTCACACTTGCAATGACAATAAGATATATAAAATATATTTATAATTACCTGGATGGCGAATAAAACATTAAAAAAAAACAAAAAAAAAACCATTGGTTTTTTTTTTTTTTTGGAGGGGGGAATGGTGGGTTTGTAAATAGGCAACTTAGGTATGCGTTTTATTGTTTCGTTGTTTCTAAGGTTCATACCAAAAATCTTATTTGTATTTTATTTGTAGCACAATATGAATTGTTGGTGTGAAGTGTGTTGTCTTGATAGAGCATTGTCAGAACAACAGAACAAAAACGCAAATGCAAAACGCAATGCAGATTAACTAAGTGAATACACCATACAGTAGGGCAATATGAACTGCTCATATCTCAACACCAGATAAATACTCCTAATAACTTCTCCACTAACTGGTTGTAATTAACATGCAAGAGTTACTGCATTGGACATAATTAGATTCCCGGTAGATATGCAGGCATATTGTTCCCTTATATAAAATGTGTGGAGCGCGCATGCGTGATAGCACTTTGACGCAAATCCCACAATCGGAGGATAATGAACAGGTAGAACGTACAATGATGGGACATCGGCGCCGGTTCCCCAGAGGCACGGCTGTTGATGAAAACGCGCATTTAGCTGTTGCTAAACTCGCTCCCTTGGCGCAATTCATTCTTTGTAAATTCCACAGCCTTTTCAGGAGGAACATGGAAAGCAAACTGTATAATGTAAACACGATTTCAATAGGAGGACTTTCAAAACTAGGAGAATTTCAAGGAAGGCGTTTCTCTCTTAGCACCACTATGTACAGCATCGAAAATATTTTCAAATATTACAAGGATCAGTCGTACAAAATACATGGAACCACTCCTTGAAGTTCAATGGGGATTTCATAAAGAGAGGACCAAATCTGATGCAATTTATACTATAAATGAGAAAAGAGTTTTTTTTGTTTTTTTGTTTTTTGTTTTTGTTTTTGTTTTTTGGTTCGCTTTATTTAAGGATGCTCTTTAACATCTCAGGTCATCAGCGTCCCATTCAATTCCGGACGTGAAACGGTCGACAAATTTTGCTCAGAGGCCTCTTCTTTCAGGCTTGAGGTTCTTTTTCGTGCCGTAAAAGTATGACACGGGACCCACGGCTTTATCCCTTCTGAGGGAAGCCATACTTAGGATTTTTACGCCCGAAAAAATCCATCGATTCTGATCGGTTTTGAACCCGCGACCTTGGATTTAGGTTTTGAGACAAGTAGAGAAAAGTGTGGACTTTTATTTACCTAATGTATACTGTGTATAGATTATGGTAGATTTAACAGAAACAATTTGATCGAAATGTTATAAACCAGATAATTTGATAAAGTCATAATAAACACAATTAAATTTTGTTTATATTAATTAAAGCAAATAAGCTACGGATTGTTTTTTGTATTTTCTTTTATATATTTTTATTATTATCAGCAATAATTTTACTTTAAGAAACGCGAATTTTAATGGTTCTTCGTTTATCTCTATTTCTCTTGTTCTTTTCATTCCTTCTCATTAATTACTCCCCCGTTCGCATTGCAGTTTTAGGTTTCTGATAATTCTGCTACTCTTTCCTATTGTTTATTTACTTTTCAACATTTTTTTTTTGTACTTTATACTTTATTTAGTAGTTTTTAACGCCCATTTTTACTGCTGAGGCACCACAGGCGGTAGACAGTGGTGTTAAATGTAAAGGTTTTTTTTTTTTTTTTGCTATTTAATATTCAAATTATTTTATTATTGTGAATTATTAGGCTATGATATAGTACTGGTGTATAATAAAATAAATGAATCAGGAAAGTACTTTTTTAAGGAAGGAATCGTTCCAGACCTAAGTTTAGGTATCTTCTTGGCAGTTGTCATTTATGAGGACTGAGGAAAACCTTAAAAAAGAAAAACAATCAGTCAGGGAGAATGGTTCTGACAGGAATGGAACCCCAGACCTCTCGCTCATGAGTCTATACCTTAACGACCTCGGTAACCTGTGGCGGTAAACTTTGTGTTTGTTTGTTTGCAATGGATCATGGACTAGTTCCTTCGCACTAGGGTGATGTGGACCGCACAGGAGAAAGTTGGTACTCCTACATTATTGACCTTCCTTCCTTCCTTCGAACCCGGTTTTAGCAGGTAATTCGCCCACTGTTGGACTTGCCTTGGTGGTTAAGTGAACATGATAACTATACTTTTGGCGCACAGTCAGTGCTGCCACCTGAATTCGCTTCCGTAGTGAAAACTCATCTATACAATAACTGCGGAGCGACTTCTCAATGACCCCTTTACTTAGTATACTCTTTCTATACAGTGTACATTTTACTCATATTTCGTACTTTTTATAACCCAAATGGCTTCTTTCTTACGCAGTTAGATATGGAATGTAAATACGATACGAGGATTGCTTCCAATATTCCTCCATCCATGACTTATTTCTAGTTCATCTAAGTTCTTTATTTTTACCTCATTTTTTAAACACACTCTACTTGAAGGCTGATGTGCCTCTTTCAGAGATGCTTTAACATTTCTACATGTTCCTGGAAGAGATATATCTAACTTCTACAAACTAATATAGATTTCGTGACGTGATGAAATTTTCCTCCCTAGGGAACAGCGTAAAGTTACTGGGAGCCAAATTTGAAGCGTAAGCAGGATGACCTGACAGTTACATCTTATTTTATCAATGGTTTATTATAAAAACAGGCGTGACTTGAAGCAGAAATATACTGGAGGGGGCAAAAAGAGAAAGAGAAAGAGAGAGAAAACACCAGAGTTCAAACATTTATTTTCATGTAATGGCGGTTCGCAAGAAGGAAAATTGCACTATTCTTCAGTACTCTCTAAGAAGCCTTTTTTGGCTGTTGGTGAAACTCGTGGTGGTTTGGAAATAGCCATACTTGCCGTAGACCCAAGATCGCGGGTTCAATCTCAGCCAGGGTCCATGGATTTTTCGGGCGTAAAAATTCTAAATATGGCTTCCATCGGAAGGGAAATAAAGGTGTCGTAGATTTTCAGCCTCAAGCCAGAAAGAAGAGGCCTTTGAGCAAAATTTATCGGCTGTTTCACGTCCTGAATTGAATGGGACGCTGATGACCTGAGATTTTAAGACCGTCCGTAAATAAAACAAATCAACAACTGTTAGTAAAAGAAGGTAATTTCGTTATTTTTAGGCATTTGCAATTGCTACTTTTTCATGTAAAATTTTCCCAAATACTTTTCCTTATGTCGTTTTATATATATATATATATATATATATATATATATATATATACACATACATACATATATACATATATAAAAGAAAAATAAAATATAATTTTGTCATTTACGATTTATGGTGTTATTTTCAGTTTAGGGAGGAGCACATGGTCACCCAGCAAGGCAGGAAATAATTTACCTCCATATTTTAATGCCCAGAAACAAAATCGAGAGTGAATGCATCTACTTACTTGTTTAGGTTGTAGTTTAGAAGTGGTCGGCTACACGAAAATAAATTGAAAAATGTTTGAAATACTGCTGTGCATCATAATTACGGCTTTAATGGTTTCTTTATAAACCACCGAATGTAAGAGTAATAATACACGTGACTATACAGTACATCTCACCTCGGTGCTTATATGTTAGTGATTTTGGTACTTTTGCGATTGGGGGGGGGGGGCTGAAATATAAAAATGAACTCTGATTTGATTTTGATGGTTTTACTCATGCAAACTCACACCCCACCCGCGCGTCTCTAGCGTCACGTCTGCTAAACACAAACAAACGAATAAAGGGATTCGTTTTCAAACTATGCCCACCGTTGATATTACAGTATGAGTAGGGATTGAAATTCGAACCCCAACGTATGAATCGCATGTCATACACATCGTGTTATCTATTACGGCATCCAGAAAGTATGTCCCAATCGCGCCCAGAGATGGCACCGCTAGTCGGATAGGAATGCGCATGCGCAGGAATAGAGAGGAAGTATGTGGTAATAATGCAGTAAAATTTCAGCCTTGTGACGGCCGTGGTTACCGAGCTGTGCTAGGAGAAATTGGGTGCTCTGATATTGTCTCCCGCCAACTGCGAAGTTCGTGCAGTCATCCGAGGTTTGCACGCTCAAAAGCAAAGTCCAGCAGAGATCCATCGCCAATTGTGTCAAGCTTCCGGGAGACAATTTTGTGCACAAGGGAGCGAAACATTTGGCGAATTGACAAGAGAGTTCTGAAATTGTGAAGCGCCGGTTCTGCTCAATTGCTTGCCGCACACTTTCCAACACTTCTGCCGTCACCAGGGACGATCGGCCACTACGGTCGTCATCGTGAATATTGATTGGTTCGTCCTTCAGTGAACTGCCTGCACCAACGTCTTACCATAATGTCGTGTCCATACACTTGACACAATTGGCGATGGATCTCTGCTGGACTTTGCTTTTGAGCGAGCAAACCTCGGATGACTGCACGAACCTCGCAGTTGGCGGGAGACAATATCAGAGCAGCCATTTTCTCCTAGCACAGCTCGGTAACCACGGCCATCACAAGGCTGAAACTTTACTGCATTATTCCCACATACTTCCTCTCTACTCCTGCGCATGCGCATTCCTATCCGACAAGTGGTTCCATCTCCAGGCGTGATTTGGACTTACTTTCTGGATGGCCCTCGTACATCAAGTTAGGGCTCCCTTCACGTAACGTCTTTCAATTTTATGAGTCTTCAGGTAGTGGTAAACAACTGAGGCATTCTACACCCAGCGTCCTTTAAACCATCCAGGCAATATTTTGGTGTCCAGGATACAGCGCATTTGCTCTAAGTTGCTGACAAATCTTGATGAATTTCAGAAGCAGACATCGGATTCATTTGTGGGTACTGTGCTAAATACGCTCTATGTTCTAGTTAATATTCAATTCAATAGTCGCCGTGACGTAATGAAGAATGTATAAATTTGAAACTGAGCACGTGGATTCTTTTGCCGTGAAATAAACTTTTATATAAACTAGAAATACCTAGTGTAGCCATAAGTTCTGGTACAAACTTTTGGTAGGTATTGTACCATATGTTCGACAATCAGATAACTCTCTTGCCAAACACTACCTTTTACATTATTGACTTCAACTGACCAAGTGAACACGCTCTTTAAAGGTTTAGACATGGATTGGGCAGAACCCAAAACCCTGTTGCTGTGGTAGCCCTACATGGGGTCGGAAAATCGTCACTTGAGATTTTTCAAACTCTTAGAAACCTGAAAATCAGCAGAACATTTGTGTAACGCACCATTGAGCGCGTTAATGAAACGGTACAATTGGTGATCAATCAAGATCGGGATTTCCGCGCTCTTTGAGGATCAGGAAAGCGTTGAAAGCAGCGGCGGCTTGTATTAGGAGAAATTCAGTGCGAAAAAAATAGTGATCGCTCATGAGATGAACGTTTCCTGAAGCTCCCAAACTAATGAAGAAGCTCCTGAGGTAGTCTCAAAGATCCAGAGAGGCCACCATCTTGCCTCAGTGATGGTTTGGGGGGGGGGAGAGTTACGATGGTGTCACAAAGCTGCATTTCTGCCAAAAGTGGTTAAATACAACGGCCAAAATTTATGAAATAGTCCTACTTGAGCCTTTGCTGAAGAACCTGAAATCCCTTTGTGTTGTCACTTAGAATACGATGTAACGTTAATGGAAAATGCAGTAACCAGAGGAAGGTCACTGAATCCCTTGCGCTTTGAACATTGTTTGAAGCCACAGTCATTGCGTCAGCCCACTGAATGAACTATGCAGAGAATTAGCTGCGGTCTCTTGCAGTTCCAAGTTCGAATTCCTGGAAGTGCGGACTGCTGTTTGGTTGATAGGGCGCAGTGCTGCCAACATACTCGGCGTGATTGTTCCTGTCTCACTGTTATGTGGCTCTTCAAATGAAAAGATAGTGCCACAGTTCTACGCAGCGTAACAAGCAAAGTTTCTGCTCTCCAAAGCGCAACTTTCTCTCGCTAATATGTTTTCCCTGAGAAAACTTTTAAGTTAACAAGAATGTTGTTCCTACAACAGAGGCACGAAACAAGATTCTGTCTGCGCTAGTATTTATTTAGTTATTTGTAAAGTTGTCCATAATTGACTGAAAAGAGTGATTGTATTATGTACACGTTGTAGCAAAATAGTATTCAGAAAAAAGCAAGGTAGGGTACAAGCATCTACTGGAAAAAATGCTCAAAGCTTTTGTTCACATTATGTTTTGGAAATATTGTGAATGTTTGTCGGCCTATTACGGTAAATTTGCCTTATATGTATGTTCTAAGATATGCCTGAAACAACAATTTTGCCCCACAATATATATAATATAAAATAAAAATAAAGCAATATTATTAACAATGTAACAAATTAACAGTAATAATAAAAGTAGAAAAGGATAAAACACTTAGATAAAGTCACACTTAAAATTGCTATATTTCAAGTGTGACATTATAAGTGTTTTATCCTTTTCTACTCATATATGTCTGTGTGTGTGTGTGTGTGTGTGTGTGTGTGTGTCTGTGTCTGTGTCTGTAACGCTCTAGTGAGCGTAATTTTTGTTTTTTTTCCTCAACGAAATTCGCGTATAATCATCAATTAACAAACGATTCGTTGAGTTCTTTAACCAGCAAAATTGTACCATTGGGAGTGGGAGTTAACCTAAAGCTAAACTTTTTTAAAAAAATTAAAATATCGCTCTAGCAGCCACAATTTTTGCTTAATCTCAAGCAAACCCGGTAGATTTCTTTAAAATAAATGGATAAACAAATCCGAAATTCAGGGCAATCCGGACAATCAAGCCATTAGGAGTGGGAATATATGCAAAAAAAAAAAAAAAAAAAAAAAAAGTGGGGTTAAAGCGAAATTTAAAATAGCTCTAGAGGCGTAATGTTAGATTTTTTAATGGATACTCGATATATGCCATTGAAATAAAATAAGAACAATAGTTTCTGAAAACAAGTAAAATGGCAATATTAGGAGGGGGGTTACCTGAATCTCGAAATTTAAAAATTGCTCTAACGGCACCAATATTTGTTTTTTCACAACAAAATTCGGCATATATACCATTTAAATCAAATAAGAAATATATTTTCCAAAAATTTTGGAAATTGGTCCACTAGGAACAGGGAGGGATATATTTGAAAACCGAATTTAAAAAACGCTCTTACGTTTAATTTTCCCTATATCATTAAAAAAAAACGAAAAAGTAATTCAGCATAAAAACTGTATTTATAACGATGCATATGCTTTATATTTAACAAAAGCATCGCCTTGAAGATAGAATGTGTGAAACATTGATCTAATATGTGTATGAAAATTATATTTGTTTATAAGAGCGCTCTCTAATAACTTAATAAATAAAATTTAAATTAAATTTCAAAGCCAATGAAAATCGATGAAACTTTTGATTGTTCATCTATTGGTTGCATATATTTACTTGGTACATTGTAATTGTTTTTAAATAGTAGATAGCATGTTTTTGTTTTATTGAAACTTATTAACATCTTAAATGCAGAATGTAACTCGAAACTTTCTGTTATTTCTCTCTATTTTAGTAAATGTAAAGTTGATTCCAAGGGCTCAGTTCATAAACATCGTTATCGTCACGAGTGGCCGAGGCCGTTAAGGCGCGGACTCGTGTGCGGCAGGTGTGGGTACGAATCCCGCCAGAACCGCCCTTTCTGACTGAGGTTTTTCTCAGTCCTCATAAATGGCAAATGCCGGGGAGTTATCCCAAACTTAGGCCTGGAACGTTTCCTTCCTTAAAATAATCCTTTCTCAATATATCATTTTATCTGATGTATCATTAGTGTCCACCTTCCGTAAGCCTCAGTAGTAAAAATGGGCGTTACACACCATTCATTTATTCATTCATTCATAAACATCGTTACGTTTAAAAATGTTTAAAAACACCCGCAAAGTATAGCTTTGTCTATCAGTTGTCATACATTTAATTTAATTAATAATATAACATTCAGTTTTGTGGTTCTATAATAATAATAATAATAATAATAATAATAATAATAATAATATGGTTTCTCTTTTGTTTTTGTAATACTTACAGGTTGCAGAAATTCTAAATTTTCCCCCTTAATACCACACAGTAATGCAATAACTTATTTAATTTCATTAATTAATAAGGCCTAGTTTGGATTTTATACTAATTTTTATTCAAAGTTATTCAGCTCGGTGAGGAATCTGCTTATTTACGCAGTATCTGTATGATGGACTTTTTATACACCACATCGCATGTTGAAACAAATTTTGGTTTTTCATTTTTTCAAATTTTAGACTGTTAAGGTGTCATTCTACACCAATTTATATTAGTATTGTTAAATAAACTGAAATAATGTATACTCTAGAAATCTAATGAAGCATTTTATTCAGATTCCTATTATCAGAAAGATGTTAATGTTTCCCAGACAGAAAAAAATACAAATATATAAACGTATTTCATTAAAGAACGATTATCTTATACAGCCAAATCAAATAAAATCAATAGCTATATCTTAAATTCAAGAAACTGTAATACAAAATTTGATTATGCTAGAAACTAATGCATATAAATAACATTATGTTCAATGTAGGATTAAGTTGTAGGGGAAAACTGTATTTAAGTTAGCAAAGTAAACAAGTTAAAGATTTAACTGCGATAGCTAAAAGTCTTATGATAACAAAGACAGGCCAAGTACTCATTTCACCTTTGCTGCGAAAAGATGTATATTGTGTTTATGTAACAGTCTGTTTTCATATCATTTAGATGACATCTGCCAATATTAAAATATAATAACATGTGTAGTTTTTATGAAATGAGCCCGGAAATTAAACTGAAATTCAGAGTGGCTTTTCATTTCGCCCTAGGCAAATGTAAAATAGGAATATTTAAATGAATATGGAAGTACTTGTTTATAAAATAGTGATGGTGACTGATGGCTTTGGTCCGAAACTTCAGCACTGAATAGTTAAGAGAATGATGACAAAAATGACCTTACCGGTTACTATTTTAATGTGCAAGAATGTGATGATGGTTTTTGTCAACTGTTTTAAACTCACAAAATAATTTTCCGCAACAAGGAACACACAAATAATTAAAATACGAGGGAACCTACTAAGTGAATTTTTATTTTGGCAGATTATAACTTACGAAACAGTAAATGCCTATTAAATTAGTAAATATTTATTTGCATACATAATTAATTCGGCACAATCAGAACAGCATACCATATAAGTTTTTTTTGTATAAGTAGTTACCCCTTATACAGATAATACATTTAATCACTCAAAAATTGGTCTTTACCTAATGTATTTCCTTTGATGGCTGCCCTAACACTTAAAAAAATCCTCATTTAAAACTCAGCTAGTAAAATTTTACTTATTAGCAGCAAACCAGTTCAGTTCACAGTCCTTAATTTACGTGCATTTATGGGAAATAATGAATTTTGGTGATACTGTAAGAACAGTTTAAAAGTCCCGTTGAACAGTTATCAGTCCGCGATTAGACCCCTGTTACCGCCGGTGTTTTCTTGCATAGACTCGCGGCGTTCAACCATTTCACCATTGTAAAACTTGGAGACATGATACTAAATAACAGAATTTGGTACTCATCCTACTTGCAGTTTTTCGAAATGTTGCCCATTTTCCCTGACACATAACCCACATCTTCTTAGGAAATTAATACTGACGTGCATTATCTCCCCATCACTAATCGACTTAACTTCGTTTCAAATGTTTGTTTTAAGTTCCTGCAGTGTGTGAGGGTTAATTGAATATGCTCTACTTTTCTGTGTTCCCAAAGGTAAAATCACAAACTGTAAGATTTGGGGAACGAAGAGGCCATAAACCAATACAAGCACACATTGGTAATAAATACGATATATTTGAATTCTTTCTAAGACTCTCAGTATGTACACCCTTTGACGAAAAAACGAGTCATCTTTTGAACGCAAAATTATTCCTAAGTCCTATTCGTTACAGCGAGCGGTTCACAAGGTAAGGCTGTATAGCTACTGCAGCAGTTGTGTTTTATGGCACGTACTAAAGACCCTTCCAAGTGTGTGCTGTTAGCTCTGTGGCAGAGTGTGCAGTGATGTCGTGGTTAAGAGCGCAGGTTCGCCTCCCGGCATGAAGTACTTTTTTTAATAACCTTTGTAATATATTATGACAAATTAGTTTCGTAATATTATTTCCCAAACACAACAAGCTTTTATGTCAACATATTATATACAACATATGAATATTATAATATTTCTTTCGGTATTTGTTGTGTTTAAATGCAATGCTGCACACGTATTCCCTGCAAGAAGGACAAAAGATGGCTTATGGGCACAAATTCAAAAAGCCTGGGATGATGTAGCCTCTCGTCCACACTATTGTAGAAAATTGACATCATCTATGCCCGTAAGATTGAGGGCAGTTATACAAGCTGAGGGTTCATACACCCCTATATTGTTTTTTTTTCTATGTGTTTTCACTTTAGTAGATAAAAGATTTCTGTTCATGTATTTATTTAGTTATTTGTAAAGAATGCCTTAATTTGTGATTACATTTTTGTGTGTGCATAGGTAATGTCATAAAACCTAAATGATACGTTAAAATATAATTTAATATCAAGGCAACATAATGATACACACATACACTTATAAAACCAATAATATTTTTAAAAAATGCGTGGGATTTGAGCCCAGGAGCTTACGCAGAAGCGCAATGCCTTTTAAATCGCTCGGTCACTGCTGCTCTACCCTAAAGTATTCTTTCCAGACTTTTTCCAGATGCTTATGATTGTGTTTATATGCAGAGCGCCCATTGCAGTATGCACTCGCTGCATGCACTTGAGAACATCCCGTTTACGAGCGTCCTCGAAGTTCTCCGATCGATGCATAGAATCTGAAAAAGTCTAAATTTTTTTCAAAGGATTTATATATACAGGAATTATACTTAGTGTATAAGAAAAGAAAAATGTTGCCTGGAAAATAAAAGAGGCAGTGCTTCCTGAAACACTGACTGAAAGAGGGAGGTATATGCAACATATCTCAAATTTATACGTTTTATAAATTTTGATAAACAAATAATTGTTTTTGGGCTGCGTTCGCAGCTGAATGCAAGCCGCAAGCTGCCGAGTCGTCGGTTCCGTTCATGAACAAGTTCCGCCAGCACTACTATTTGCACAGCTTAGATCAATAATAGTATGCACACAATATTAGTTTTATTTTATTATAAGTACTAATCTAGTTACATGAGTCGTTCGAGTAGGGGTTCTTCTGCAGTAGCACATTTCTGAAGTTTTTAATGACATTGGCATTCACTGAACACTCCGCTTTTGCAATTCTTCCAATTTTTGCGCATATATTTTCTTTAAGTTCCTGTACAATATATCAGTTATTTCTGTATACATAATTTTATTGTTCTAATGGCAACGTTTAAATGTACTTCACTAACACTCTATAATTAATAAACTGGCGTACCAATAGTCTGTAATTACGCAAACACTTAATTATATTGATCTGTTAAGCGCATCTTCAGATATCAAAACACAAATAAGAAATAATGCGTTCCCATGCACATATACCTATAGCGCGGGGACTTATTAGGATATGCGACAGGCGTGACCTCAGATCAGCGAGCGCTGCGATCAGCTGCCGACGCAAAATTATTCTCCATCTAATTATATATACACAGAGTGATATTCTAAATTCACTGGTCTTAGAAACGTCTTATCAAATAATTTGATTTAGGAAAACAATTGTTTTTGCATTAGTATTTCCCTCTCTCTTTCTCCCTCTCTTATTTATGGGAACTAGTACCAGATTTTGACTTAATTTTTAAATTTATTAATTTATTTATCAACCCCGCTTTTAGAATTTAGCTGCATTGCAATTTAAATACTGCAATATACTTTGCATTGATTTAAGAAGCAATGATAATGGCTCAGAAAACAAAGCGAACTTAACGTGTTGGTTATAGAACAGGTTGCAACGACTCTAAAAGAGCTGCTTCAAATTGCAATCTCCAACATCACACAAATGATAATGGTGCACAAGAGATTTTTATACCATTGTGCCTCAGTGGCGCGTTTTGGAACAATGTCATGACAACGCTCTTCATTCAAGATAAAGGGTTTAACAGTTAATAATGTGGAGAGGCTCCCAAAAAGAAATGCCAGAGGACTGGGGTCTGGAGAATAAGAGGCCAAGCTATTCTCCCCACAGCTAGATGTGGAGGAGTTCCATTGTACTGGGAACACATTTGAATACCTTCAAGTATCCAAATAACAATAAAAAAACGAAATCAAAACAAATTATGTTGTATAAATTGCATCTTTAGTATCAAAACTAGGGATGCTATTTAAATTTTTGAAGTAGGGGCGACTGAGAATGAGATTGGTATTAACCTATCCTCCAATAATAAAATTGATTTGCTTTTGTTTAAATTAATTTTATTTTAAATAAGTGATCATTCAGGCTAAAAAATACAAAATGAAAGCCCTGTACATATACAAATACAAAGGCAAAATCATTATAAATAAATATTTCTACACACTAACCCCAGATCGCGGGTTCAAACCCGGCCAAGATCGATTTTTTTTTCGGGTGTAAAAATCCTAAGTATGACTTCCTTCGAAGGAAAGTAAAGCCGTGGTTCCCGTGTGGTAGACTTACGGCACGATAAAGAATCTCAAGCCTGAAAGAAGAGGCCTCTGAGCAAAATTTGTCGGCCGTTTCACACCCTGAATTAAATGGGACGTTGATGACCTGAGATGCTAAAGAGCGTCCATAAATCAACCAAATCAATCAATCAATCAATCAATCAATCAATCAATAAATTCTACACACTATTTAAAAAACTTTGATTTTCCCATGTCTTCACCTTCGTAATGACCATTCTTAGAAGCTATTTTACATTTATTTTACATTAACCTATTTCTTAAATACATTAGATTACATTCCTTAGAAATTAGTGTATGTTTCGTTTATGTCAGTGGTATGGAATCTGACCTGAGCCGAGTGCTGGCTTGTCACTTGTAGGCGGGAAAAACCAATATCGTGGGAATCGATAAGGCGAATGTAGGAGCTCAACTTCTAGCTTGGCAGTTTGGTTGTGTTTGACACAAACATCCCCTGGGCTTATATACATCAAATACGGGCTTAGGTCTTGAAGCTGTTTTATTGAACCATGCAACTTCTAAATGAAGTTTAGACAAGAAAGGAAGAGGCGTGGATTTCATTATTCTACGAGTATGTGACACGTTTTTCTCTAGTCGTTGGTGGTGTGGGGGAGCAGACCGCCTTCTATGAATTTGAATTGCGTTATATAAGCTAACGCTTAACTTAGGGCAGTTGTTGTATTTGTAGACATGCAACTTGATTATCGGTTGCATAGTCGTTTTAATTATACGTTACGCATAGAAGATGAATGTACTGTAGTGGTATTAATTGTTGACACTTTAGAGACTTTTTTAATTATCATATCGAGCTTTTGGTTTTATTTGAAATGTATGCTTTTATTGAAGTAAACTTTTAGGGAAACTACACAAAATATGTTTTAATGTACATTGTTCAATGTTTCAAAATGAGCAAGCTAAATTACAATGACTACTTATCAAAACAACAGCTGTAAATGGTACATTTTGGACACATTCATATGGATTATTGTAACTGCTTTGTGTTAATATTTTGTTGGATATTCTTTTGATTTGATTACTGCCTCAGTTCTTCGTACATTGAGTCCACCAAACATTGGAGATCTTCTGGTGTTCCATCTTGTAACTGAGACTCCGATGTGACACCAAATTTTCAGCTTTGACCACAAGTTTAAATTGGGTTTAAGTCAGGACTGTTCTCTGGCCAAGGGAGAACAGTAACACGAAGGTCCTTGAACAATTTCTGATTGATTCGAGCAGTATGACACTTTGCGCCATTCTCTGGAAAATGCACCGCTGACTGTCATCCCCAAACATATCAGAATAGTAGGCAACGGTTTTAAGTCTAAGACCTCTTCTTGGCATTTTTGGCATAATATTGCCCTCTAACACTGATAGGCGCCTCACACAATGCCTTGCTATGCTTCCCCATACCATGATGCTGACAGGATGCTTCAAAGTGGCGGTAATGCACTCAGGCAACGTGTCCTCACCAGTTCCGTGACGCACAAACGTGATGTCATCACCTCCAAAGATGTTGCTCTTCGTTTCATTGCTCCAAATAACTTTATCTCAGCTTTCCTGCGTCCAATCCAGGTGCGCTAAAGCCCACTCCACACGCTTTTGCCTCTTCTTTTGATTGAAATAAGGGTTCCTTCTTAGAGTCCTCGCTCGTAGACCATATTCGCAAAGTTTTTGTATGATTGTTCGGTCAGAGACTTGTAACCCAGATATAATCAAAATGGCATTCATATCTTTGCTGTACGGTCGGTGATCTTGTAGAGAAAGGCGGCAGATTCTGCTGCAGTCTTCAGTAGTTAGTTTTGTTTACTGCCACTTCTTGGAGACGTTCTTATGTTCCCAATTATTTCCTACCGCTTGCAAACTTTCCTAATGTCTGATGTTTTAGCGCAACACCCAACCTGTTCGATATTTTTCATAGTATAACCTTCTTCATGAAGTATTACTGTCTCACTGCTTTTACTTGATCACCAATCAGCACTTTTTCTTAGAAACCATTATTTCAAGCTAGAGAATCACTTTTCAACTCACTCTGAAAGATGTTTACTTCAGCTATTTGCCAACTGCTTGGGAGCCATTATTTCAAACTGCACGATCACTTCTCAACTCACTCTGAAAGATGTTTACTTCACAAAAGTTAGTTGCCAACTGCTGTGCAACAATGATGATCGCACTTTACTTGAGTACTGAGAGAATACACAATCAATACCACTTGTCAGTTGATTGAAAATACAACAATTATATTGCTACTGCACTAAGATCGAATTACTGAAGTTATAGAATGATATTAATTGGAGCGGTTTTAATAATGGAGTGGAGATTTTGGGTGATTATTGATAGATTAAATGATTATTGATTGTTTCTCTTATAGCCCCACGTTGGTTGCGTCATATGAGGCAGTTTTGGGGGTGGAGAATGTTTAATACGATGATGGCGTTGTATGGAGGGTTTTCGCAGGGGTGTGTATGAGGGGTGCGGTTCTGTTGTTGACTGCTGGTAGTTGTCTCGTTGTTCCACCGGCTGTTCCAGTTCTATTATGATGAATCTCAGGATTCACTAGGGTGTTTTGTGGATCAATTTTGATCATGGGAACAGGAAATGTATCACACAAAAATATACACGAGATTGATTCCTTCGCAAACAGTTTATTCAATTTTTAAGACGCCAGATATTAATACATTACTGCTCACCGCTGCCTAATAAATCCCCATTACTTTGTTGAACTAGTATTATGTTTTCTACTTTAACCTCCTACACTGGCGTGAACTGATTCTACACTCTGACCGACCCACACAAACTCTTCACAACTCTGTCCGCTCCTGAACGCTGCTCACTAATCTTTTAGTCCTTTCACTAATGCCTTCGTCCCTCTGACACCCCGTTTTCGCCATGTCTCGCTCTAAATTAAATTCCCTTATTTATTATTTTATTCCCGATTTATAAAGTCATCATTGACTGTCTTAAATATTTATTATTATAGTTAAGTTTCCTCATTCCCTTATTTTTATGCGATGGCCATTGGCTAAAATTACTTTCCTACTTCTGACATCCACTATTTCCCCAAGCCTGAATTTCCTAGAAACAGCCTGTCATAAATGTCGGCATTTTCCTTGTATGCTGGACTTCTAAAGTAATGTATCTTTCCTCCCTTAGTCATTTTAGATCGTCAAATGTTATCATAGATAACGCACGCATATTTCCCATTTACTTTCGCACTCGTTCTCAAGAATAGGCGGCATGACCCTTTTGACTCCAGTTTCTCCCTCCTGCCTGTAATAAAACACTTCGTCTCCGTTCTGGCATTTCAATTCTCTTTTAAAATCATTTCTATATCTTAGTAGTTTGATCTAATGTCCCGTTCCGGCCATTTCCTCATTTAACCGTCTTTGCCGACAATACACCACACCCTTCTAGACGCGTGACCATCAACAAAGACCTCTCGCCTTTTGTCTCTTTTAGCCATGGTTTAGGAAGGGCCAGCGGGCGAGTAGTCATTTGGGTACACATATACATACAGGTTTACAGGTGGCTACAGTCGACATAGAATGAATACAATGCCTCTGGCAAAATTATACATATACGTACATGTCTCAAATCATAGCAATCTATAGTAAACGTATCTCTAATTATATACATACATAGTACATATCCATATCAACTTTCAATACTTTTATAAATATAACTCAGCATCCTCAATTCTTAGATCTATATAATTATCGCTACAATCAATTTATTAATCTAATAAAGGTAGCCTATAATTACGGCTGCATAATTAAACTTGCTTCTAATATCTATAACACAATTTAGCATGTTTCACCTTCCTGTAGTAAAAATAATAAATATGGTATAGAAATACCATAGACAAAATAAAAACGTCATCTGTTGATTTAGCACAACGCAATCTTTGTATATTTTGTAAGATTTAAAAAGAATAAAAATTTACGAAATGTGTCCAGAATTAATGACAGTACTATAGCACCTATTTCTGGTTGGAAATTGTTGTAGACTATGTTTAATTTTATCAAAAGGTGCCAGAAATGCTTGGATATTAACATTCAGTGAATGTGAGGCCTTTGTTTGGCTTCTTTCTTGTGCCTACACTTTTCTCCTACTTTAGATTGGTTTGTTATCTATATATCTGATTCTTAGAAATTTGCTAATTACTGTATTTATTATGGAAAGATTTAAAGTTGTATTTATAGCTCGCATGGTTTAGAAAAATACAATACCTTTTGAAGGCTTTTGTGCCGTTAGAACGCGGCCTGCCTAGCAGTTGGAAGCATTCCGACTACTGGCGGAGTTGGGTGTATGTAACTCTCAATTCAAGCACTTTCTTTTAACTTAATCAAACAATACCGCATTTATATTTAAAGTAATTGCGCGTCTTTGTTGGATCTTTCTCCTTCAATGTTTGCGAGTTGTTCATATCTCTCAAGTTCTCTCATAGATAAAATTGCATATGGCAAATTATCTTCAAAATTGTCCCATGAATTGGTCATTCAGTTGTATGCGCTGCAGCAGAGTTTTGTTGAAATACTCTAGATTTACATTCAATGTCAGATAATAGTTCCAAAATGATGTACATTTATACATTATCGTAAAATGTGGAGTTATGACATTTATTTATAGCGCAACATATCCAAATGTCTTTGGCATACAATATTTCTTGTTCACTAATTTGTCAATATATTATCATTTTAATGGAACCAGCTTCGTCGGTGAAGATAATTAAACAATTGTGTCTTTATAATATTTATTTAACTAGTTCTATACGACTTATATTATCAAGTGGTAAGTTTTTCCTAGTATGGTTTTATTTTTAAAAACTTTGTAACTTTCCAAATTGAGTTTTGTGAAATATATGTTTCTTAAACAAGTCATTGCAGATATTAAGGCATATAAATACACTTCTTTGCAGTCTTTCCCCATGTTGTAGCATTATAAACATATACCTATCAGATTATCTACCTTTTTCACCTTAGAATTCCCAGCGAATCTAAACCCCATGCCAACAAAAATTCACATTGAGTTTCGCTGAAGAATCAAAACACAACGATAAAAATATCGCAGTAGAGGCGCCTTGTCCTGTCAGCACCATAATCTTATATTTCTGCATGCTTGCATATATGTGCCGTTTTTGCGCGCATCCATTGTTCATAATCGACATTAAAACCTTGTTTCTTCCCCTTACCCCTTCCTATCTATCTTTATCAGTTGTTACGTAGTTATTACATGCTTTTGGGGAGTGTTCATCTATTGACTGAAAACATTGCTTAATAGAAGAATTAGGGTGCACCGCTATGTTGTGGAGTTAGTTCCTCTGACATATTCCTTCTTATCTTCGATTCAGAAACAGCCAAACAAGCTTCAATGAGTTGGGAATCGTTCGGCTTTTAATTACAAATTTGTATGCAGCTTCTTCACTATGTGTATCCGGAGACCCAGTTATTTTAAACGAACGAAGACTATTTTAACTGTAAGAGTATTTTTAAATACTTAAGTTTGTAATCATTTGTAATCATTAAACTCTGACAACTGCGCTACAAAGTCAGTCAAAGATACATTTATGTGTTTTTAGTTAGATGTAAAGTTAGTTGTGTAATTGAGTGCTTTATTCACTCATATAATCATGCAAACCAAGAATAACTTACTTATAAACTCACGATTATGTTTGATACATTTCAAAATGTATTTGAATAACAAAAAAAAAAAAAAAAAAACCATGACTCTCTAGGTTAAAACTATTAAGCTTCATTGGACATATTTCATTTAACATTAATTTGTTTTATTTATTTATTTATTTATTTTAGTTCGCAAACATTTAATCCACAGCCACCTTAATTTGAAAAAAAAACTTTAAATACTAATGTATGACATGATACTGCCATAACCTAAAAGGTGTAAGTCGAGGTACATAATAATAAAAATGCTTCTACTGTTTACAAGAAGGATAGGGTTATGTATTGACGTTTCAGCAATACTAAGTACCTTTACACAGACACTGAAGCAAGGCAACAGTCAACATTGGGAGGGAAAATTCATTTAATTAGGTCTAGAACATTTACCACAGTACCCAGGTAAATGTGCTCACTTGTTAGTAATTGTGAACAATTTATAGTTTTGTTGATGATTTGGTTTATTTACGGACGGTCTTGAACAACTCAGGTATCAGCGTCCCATTCAATTCAGGGCGTAAAAGTGCCGACAAATTTTTTTCAGATGCCTCTTCTTTAAGGCTTGAGGTTCTTTCACATGCCGAAATCTACAACATGGGACCCACGGCTTTACTTCCCTTCTCAGGGAAGAACAATTTATAGCAAAATTGGGTTGGGAAAATATACAATCGAATCTTCTGTTCCCTACATTTACCAAGCAATAAAGTAAACTTTTACTTTACCCAGTAATTTACCACTGTGAATAACATATAATGTATATTCCTTTTAAAGAGAGTCTTGCGTATAGAATAGGGACAAAAGACACTTTCAGCGCCGCGGCCAGGTTGATATAACTCTAGTACCTAAACCATAAGTTGAGGGATACACTTAGCAATCAGATATCGAGGTGGTGAACGCATTCGTCAGATGTTAAGCCGCAGACACCGTCAGATCTGCGAGAACCATAACGATGTGGCCAGGGTAGCACTCGAGGAGACTCAAGGAGGCCCTCAGGTAGAAACAGCCAGATGCTAAGACAGGATCTTTCTGCAAAGTGCAAATCCATACAGCATCAACAGCCTCGTTCGACGTTTTTGACCATATAACCAACACTGTGGAATGCGGAAAATTCGCGGAATAAAATGTCTACCCACCATTTGCCTAAGGGACTAGGGAAAGTTATAAAAATCACAAGTTCTGAATAGCCGACTGGGGTAAATTTGGTGTGTACGTAATTATTCACTTAATAATTAGTCATGCATGTAGTAGCGTGCGGATTTGCTTACGGAACTGATCACACTGTATAACTAAACCCGGTGCCAACTTAATTCTAACTTCAGCAAACTGTACCCCTGTGTCTCCAAAACTTATTTGTCGACTTATTCATATGTGACTTCTTTATACTAGGTCATTTCACTTTGTTCAGGTACATTGATTCACCGGGAGAGATTCAGTTGTCCAGTTTTTTTTGTATTAACCTAGAGCTATAAACCAATAAAATTGGGATGAAGTAAGGACTATGACGCAACCGCAGTAACCGAAAATAACCGAAAGAAAATTTAAAAGAACTTTAAAAGTTAATGCAATTTGTAGCTTTCATATGAACAGCCTCACCAATATGTTTATGCTTGCGTGTGTGGATATGGTTTTTTTAAATCATTGTTTACTCAGTTCATTCTCACGAAATGTGTTCATTTCGTTATATACAATGGAACATAAATGTAAAAGAAAAATGTGGAAAAATATACAGAACTAACTTTCACATTCTAGAGGAATTAAATGTTTTGCAACTTGGCATTTCAAACTGATCACTCTGTATAAAGACTGAAATACAACGACTGTTTTAATGGATAAATGAAACGGAACGCGACTTTTCTCGTGGCTCTGATTGCGTATTTTTAATTTACTGTAGTGCTCCCTCATCTGTTTCGTTGTAGCTTGCGCGCTACCTCTGTATTTTTTTTTGCCATTATGCCGAAGGCCTCATTTTTTGGCGTACTCATGTTACTCAATTTGAAATTTAATTATACTGTATTACTAAGCTGTTTATTTATTTGCGTTTAAAATGTGCGCTATATTGCGTTTATAAGAATTAGGTTTTAAAGAAGCTGAAACAAGAGATAGTGGTGGAGAGGGTGAGACAAAGAGAGAGAGAGAGAGAGAGAGAGAGAATAAATAAAAGAAATAATAATCAAAGGAATAAATAAAATTAATTTTTTAAAAAGATGCTACTTATCAAATAAAGTACTGGTCACTAGGGAGCAAAGATAAAAATGTAGAAAAGGAAGAAAGCGAAAAAAAACCAAAGAAACAAAAACAAAAAAGTGAGAGAAGTAAACAGAAATAAAGACACAAGGAAAATAATAGTCTATGGAAAAGTGGAAAAAAGCTGAAGAAAAGAAATTAAGAAACAAATTAATTTAAATAAAGAATAAGCAACATTAATAAAAATAGAAAGAAATTTATATAAAGAACAATTAGTAGAAACGAAAAAGGAGGAAAGGTCCACAATTAAGAGTGTTGTGCTCAGTATTTGGATGCACAATGTTAGTGATATATGTTTAGAGGACTTTATCCAAAACTAAAATCAGAATATTAACTTATAATATATAAATGTAAGATGTAAGATTTAACATTTAAAAACATAGATATTTAACAATATAAAGAGTTAATGTTCTTTGTAAATAAAATTAAAAGTATAAGTAATTGAGGTATTGCGAATATAAGATTAGTGTACAGAATGTTCCAAAAGTCCTATACCAAAGGACAAATTGCAGGTATGTTATATGTGTAAAACTCTACAGCATCTGGAGGAGAAATAGTTTAAAACAAGGGTGGCAACAATAGGTGGCACAGCATTCGTCCTTGATCCTCTGCCAAGTACGTTTCTAATCTTGACGCTGTAAACTCGAAATTTAACGGTATCCTCAGGAAAGATGATGAACAAGATTAAATTTCGGCGAGGTTGAAACCCATTCGATGACGCTGCTGCAACTAGTCCTAGGGAGAAAACTAACTGTACGGGTATAATATAGCGTCTTTTTGACGAACCACGCAAACATTGACTATAAGTAGGAGCAATATGAAGCAGGGATTTCCCCTACCCCCTAAGATAAAGTAATCCGAAGTGATAACATATAAATTCATACAGACATCAAATATTATTCTCACAAGAGCGTAGCATTCACAGTTTCCTGAATATTACAGAGAAAGTTGCGTTGCACAAAATTGTTAAGAAGGGTAAGAATATGACGGTTTATGGTTTGCGCTGACCCAAGACAATAAAACTCAAGGGGAGAAAAACAGAATTCTTTTCACAATCGTTAGGCTAGAGCTTCCTCCTCAAGGACGTTGCACCAGCCCCTATGGTATCCCTTGCGTAGTTAGGGCAGAGAACCGACGCAACAAGTGACAAAGGCATATTAGACGCGAAATTTAAAGCACCAATGAGCAGGAAAAAACAGGAATCGAAACGTTTGAATTTCAGCGAACTTTAAATAATAACGGCGTCGGAAGACCGGCGACTCAACCTGAATAAAAATCATCGGAACGCCGCGAGTTGGCGGTCAGTGGATAGTAAGAGTTAGTGGATAGTTATTGGACAGTGAGTGGGGCAGCTAGTGGTCAGTCAGGTCAGTCAAATAGTGCAGTCAGTCAGTGGGGTCATATTCGTTAGATCCGTCATAGTGTTCAGAGTTATAAGAAGCGTGGTTACAGCACGGACGTAAGCAATATTCAGTTCAGTTACATCGTAGTCATTCACCGCTCAGTTTCTTGTGCTACTTTGAGCAAACGTCATTCTCGTAGAGTAAGATTAAGATTTGAATCCACCAAAGTAGTTGGTTTCCCAATCATAAAACGTGGTTCAATAAAGGAACATATACATGGTCGTGATTGTAACTGATCCATTATTCTCATTTGAACTCACCCCTTACAATTCTTCCTCCCGTGGTGCGCTGAGGCGTCTCCCAAAAAACACTAGCTTTTATAATTTAGGCCGAGGCAGCGAGGAGATTCTCCATCCTCATAACTAATTGGAGCAGTGAACGAAGCGTGAAGATGAGGAACGAGAAGAGGACGATGGGATCTGCAAAGGAGATTACGAGGCTGTTCAATCCCGTAGTCTAGAATCCAGTGTCTGCATCCCCTATACCACCCTGAGATTAACCTTTTAATTGTATCTGCGTCCTCTCCTCTAATACCAAAATTCCTTACCATATTGACGAACCATCATTAATCACCTTATTAAGTCATCCCCACCTTTAATCTGTCTTCACGCTCAAAAATCCTGTTTCAAATATCCACGTCAGCCCAAGTCAAATTTTCGTTGAAAATGTATGGGCCGACGATACAGTCTATGCCGTGTCATACTATATCACAGTGCGTAAGGTTTCCTTGTTTCTGGCATTGAGCCAGTGTGAACAATCATTTGACCATACTCTGTTTGCTCATTTTACCAGCAAGTAAAACTTAGCTTTATTTGAGAAAAATAATGTATAATAAGAACCTAACTTCCTCGTTATTTTTTATCCAGGAACCAATTGTACCCTGTAACCAGAGTTATTTTCTGTGCAGTATTTATGATTTGTACAAGTAGAGTTTCTCATTTTCCAGGATGGCTTGAATGACACACCGAAGAATATCGATCTTTTATACTGGTTCATACGAGTGACTTCTTCGGCCTGACAATGAACTGCGTGACTGTTCTAGGCCTAAACCAGGCAACTCCACAATTTCGTCCTACTCATCAAACAATATTGTAACACTTCCAAAGGATCATTACAACACCAAGAGAACGAAGCATTTTCACATAGACTTTATGGCTTACCGAAGCTTTACAAGCAGGGTGTTTCTTTACGTTATTTCAGTGTTATTGGTCCCCCACTCAGAAGCTTACCAGTTACCTTGCCAACATGCCAAAATTCCACATGAGTAATGCCAATCCACATATAAAATATTGAAAATGTTGACTTTTTTTCTTCAGCCTGGAGTTCTACTAGTGAGTTTTGATATCGTGTCTCTTTTTACTATGGTTCCGATTAATTAGATCATTACTCAACTGAAAGAAATATTTCAGGCCGAAATTTTAGCTTTGTTTCACCATGTTTCACTACAATAACGAATTTTACCAACAGATTGATGCCGTGGCTATCGACTGTTTTCCTAAAGCTCTGTCAATACATATTTTTACATGGAGCGCTGCATATATGCCGACCTATTGGTAAAGGTTATGTGGACGACACTTTTTAGTATGGAGCCAAAGGGAACTTACTCTTCACTAGTTCCTTTAGCACTTTAATAACATCAACTCACGGATTCGTTTAATATGAACATACCCATGACTGCATCAGAACTTCTGGAATAAGCTGAAAAGGGCAGCAAAGGGAGCGAAGAGTACTGATGGAAAGAAATTACGGAAACAACAAATCCCCAAGAAAAAACAAAATCTGACGCCTGGTGTCTTCCTCACATTCATCCCTTCCTCCCAGACATAAATAGATAACAGCACTTCCAAGAAAAATAAAAGAAAGAAATGTACTTATGGGGACATGTAGGTAGAATGACCAAAAATCACATTTTCTAATAAAATTGTCCACAGTAATGTATATAGTTTTTAGAATCCCCCTCCCCATTTTACAGTCAGATTATTAACCTAAGTTTGTTTTAAATAGTAAAGAGCCTAAGGCTACGCAACAAGTACCACGCTCCCTTTTACAAAATACATAGTTTATCCTGACTTCATTTCTTTTGTTTTTGATGTAACTGCCACCATTTAAAAGGCTGTGTGCAGGTGTACCAACTTTATTATTTTCGTGGCTAAACCACTGTTGCATGCTTTATTTATGAGGAGAAACGTATGGTATAATAGAATTTGGTTTTCTGTGTCTATAATGAAAATTCCTTTTTTGTATGTTGCTAAACTCTTCATTACGTCTCGTTTTAGAAACAGGGTATTCAAAAAAGTGAAGCAAATATTGTCAAAACACTAAAAAGGGACCTGTGCATTTAGAGGTTAGGTATGAACTTCTACAACAGAAGAGGCCCTGAATAGTTCCGGAAGAAAAATTGGGTAGGGATTTGGTTTACCAGACTCTGGGGATGAATATTATACAGCATTTAGATTAAATAAAATCATTATTTCATGTGCAATAAGTAGTGCTTGTGTGTATGATTCAAAAGGACTGAAACTGTTAAGATAATGGAAATAGATATGGTATTGTGTGTACAGTGTGTATAAAATGTGACAGTTGTGAGTTTAAAACTTCAAGTATTAAAAACAATATTTATGAAGCAAATGCTAGGCTGACATATGGCATGAGATATATTGGTGTGGGAAGAGAGGGAGGAATAATGAATATGCCTAAACCACCGCTGCGATATACTGACACAAATAGGCAGTTTCTAAATTGTATCAAAAAGGTTTGTGATCAGTCCATGGCTTGTGAAGTTTATGAATCCATTACTGTAAATGACACAAATTCCACAGATTTGTGTGGATCTCAGTGGTGTATATCTCAATGATACGTGAGTTTTCTTCTCTCTATGGAGTGCCAACTGTTGTGAGCGTAGATGGAGGCAAAGTGTTAGATGCACAAGTGATGAGCAAATATGGCGCAGAATGCTCAACAAAACAAAACTAACAAGGAGTTAAGGCATAATAATGGCAACATTGGAAGAATTAAAGCTTTCAAACAACTTAATTTGAATCTGGAACATTTATAAAGAAGATACTTCAAGATCTTTGCAGGAAGCGAGTCGAAAATGCTGATCGTTCACCTCAAACCTTCTAAACGGGCAAGGCAATAGAGATCACGGAAGAAGAAAGAAGCTGAAGATCAACGGGAGAACCAGGAGTATGGTGCTGGGGAGTTCTAAAGGTACCTATCACAAAATAAGTATTGGCCTGCTTCACAAACTTTAGCAACTCACTTTTCTTTACAAATTTCTATATGTAAGGAACATTTTCATAAAAATATTATAGATAAAGAAATTAAAATTGGCATACTCCTTTCTTAATAATTAATGAAGATTTTTTTCTTAGCTGTTCACCTAAGATTTTCCCGTGGATACAGGAGTGATTTGTTTCACTCCTATCCATTATCTAATTTTTTTTAAGAAACAAGTATTAATTGTAACAAAACTTTCTCTACAGGATTTGTTAGATATAATGAAAAGAAAATGTGCACACAAAGTATCAAACCCATATCTTTAATAGTCAATGAGAAAATCTTTCTCATGTTCTGAACTGCCAGGTTAGGTTATGTTGGTTCGTTATTTAAATTTCCGAAAAGTCAGAATACTGTAGACTAGTTTTATTGCTATGTTTCTGTAGCCATTATGGACGAAAAGTAAACAAAGATTAAGGACGGGGGGTGGGGGGGGAAGAAGAAAGGAAAACAAAAAAGAGAAAAGTATCAAAAAGGGGTATGGAGAATTATCGAAGAATTAGAAGAAGAAGAGGAAGAAATTAAGGGGCATGGAAATAAAAGTATATTGTTAAAATTAAGAAGCAAGGCATACACTCCAGAAAACTGTGGAGTAGGATAAAATCTGGACCACTACAATGAGAAGGGATTTCATTTCCACTTTAGCAGCAGCTGGCGCCCTAATCAATTACGCCTCTGCATTAGTCAAGTAATCTCTTAGAGAAGCCACTAATGCCATTAGTGCTATAGAATAACTGCAAGAACCGCAGAAGGTAACATTTTCATCGCCACCTCTCGCAATGTACTAGCTATCAGTCAGCACGACCACTAAATTCCCCGAATCCCCTCCAAGATTTACTTCTTCGCTGGCTGCCTTGGACATAAGCGGATTCTAATGGTCTGGGACTTAAGGAGCAGTCTATCTTGACTCTCCCGGTAGGAAATCTTGTATAAATCTGCATTCCCTCGCGAGGGGATGGTGCTGCGAGAGTAATTGATTTCTCCAAGTCATAAGTCTTCCAGAGTGAAGGATAGCTCGGGCTAAGTTACATACCCAGCTTGAAGCAAATGGCAGACTTTATTTATCTTGTTTAAAGGGAACATAACTTAACCCTTTTCTGTAGATGTTTACTTGGACTGATCTCATTTCTTGTTTCTCTTTATCGCTATCCTTTATTTCTGTGTATATATTTTATTTCGTCATTTTTTATATTTTTAATTTTCTGCCCTGCCTGCCTCTTTCATTTTGCTTATTTATTCTTTTATTCTCATCCTTTTGTTATCAAACAACCTAAAATCTTCTGTTCATTAGTCTTTCTGAATTTTCCATCTTCATTTGACAGCCATTTTTCTTCCTTTAGTGCCGTTTTTCATTTCTTTGACTGTTATTTCTGTCTTTTGATGTTTATTTTTGCTTTGTTATTATCTTATTTTGTTCATTTACTAGTATCGTCTTCCTTTGGGTCGATCCTGGTAGTGTAGTGGTAACCATATTTGTCTTCCAAACCCAAGGTCGAGGGTTCAAACCCGGCCAGGATCGATGGCTTTTTTTCGGGCGTAAAAATCCTAAGTATGGCTTCCTTCGGAAAGGAAGTAAAGCCGTGGGTCCTGTGTCGTACATTTACGGTACGAAAGAGAACCTCAAACCTGAAAGAAGAGGCCTCTGAGCAAAATTTGTCGGCCATTTCACAGAATTGAATGGGACGCTGATGACCTGAGATGTTAAAGAGCGTCCTTAAATAAAACGAATCAAGTATTCCTTTGGTCACATTCTTTTTTTCTTTTCTGAAAGTTGGCTGTCTTCCCTTGAGTTTTTGCGGTAAATAGTAAATGATATATCTATATTTTAAATTCGTTTTTCCCTATTTTCTTTTTTTCCGTAACTTCTCTTATTTGCTCTTCAGACACACGTTCTTTGAATGCTTCTTTATATCTTCTTTTCTAGTTTTTTCTCTATTTTCCACACTATATTTGTTTTCTATTTTATCGTTTCTTGATTCCTGATTCATTTTGTTCCTCAATTTGAATTTATTTCGTATCTTTCCTTTTCTTTTTTAATTTTATAAGCCCTAGTTTCTTTTGATCCCTTCCCATTTTATTTGATAAGAAATGACACTGCAGGCTGGTTAGGTAAGAAGTCTTTCAGCTAGAAAACCAAGTTCGATCTTAGTGGAAGGATGTGTAATTTGAGTCTGATAAAATGGCATATGGGCGGATTCTCTCTGGGTGTTTTGTTTTCCCTTGCCATTTATCCCGCCAATTGCCTCATCGTCACTTTCATCTCCATCTTTATCATTATTCAGTGAAAGACTTGTGGTAAGTGGGCAAAATTTCTGCTCCCTGTTCATCAGAGTTCTAGCTCGACTTAAATGAGTGAGTTTAGTATACTATTGTATCCCAATCATTATCCCATTTTCTTTTAAAATGATTTATAAACCGTCATTAACAAACTATTGAAGAGGTTTTCTTTACAAACAAACGAATAAATAAAGGGATTACTGCACCAAAGTTATTTTCGTCCATAACTATCGAGAGTTGGTCCTGGTGATCTAGTGGTAACCATACTTGCTTCGTAGACCAAAGATCGCGGTCTCAATCCCGACCAGGGTTGGTTGATTTTTTCAGGCGTAAAATTCTTAAGTGTGGTTTCCTTCGGACTGTCGATTTACGGCATGCAAAAGAACCTCAAGCCTGAAGGAAGAAACCTCCGAGCAAAACTTATCGGCCGTTTCATTTTGACCCTTGAATTGAATGGAACGCTGATGACCAGAGATGTTAAAGAGCGTCCGTAAATAAAATAAATAAATAAAAAGTACTATCAAGTAAACACACCAAAATTGTCTAAGGAACACAGCTTTATTTTTTAATTTTCTACTAATTATGAATGAAATATCATTCATTTATAGCACCTACTTTGATAATACAACACAAATCTTTAACGAAAATAACCAATTTTCTAATTTTAAGACACTAACACACAATCACATATTAATATAAAATTGCCTTTCTCTCAAGTTTTCCGTAATGCATGTGCCACGACCTCTTGTGTTAAGTACTGTTAGACTCCTCTGCATTGAAGAAATGTGATGAAGGATTTCATCTGGTTCGATATTCTACCTCAACGACGAGTGTATAATTCTAGATATTTTCAGTATCGTCTAAAATCTTTTGTTGAAGAATATATTAAGGATGCTAGAATTTAGATGTGGAAAATGACACAGGTCACTCTAGTATAATATTGTGTTTTCCTGACCATCAGGACATACACCCTTCATGTAAAGGAATTCAAGGCCATACGCTTAAGCAATAGGAAAGACTATATTTGCAAAATATCTTGAATTTATCTGCATTTTGTTCCACGAATCAAAATGAAATCTGTTTTCTTCTTCTTCTTCTTTATTCCTCCTCAGTTCATGAAGGTATCTCCTTTGAATTTATGAACTTCTTATATATGCCTCCATCTTTCTGCCTTACCTAGTTATGTTCATATGCGTATTCTCCTGGAATGTGGATACATATTGAAGTGTGATTCATCTGTGAAGAGAACACGTTGCTTGTGCTCCCGGTACCGTGCCCAAATCGCTGGATGTTCACTCTATTTCTAACAGTTTGTGTTTAAACAGTTAAATTATCAACATTCTGCAGCCACTTCTAAACATAGCAGCAGTTGACCTCCTTTCTCTGAGGGTCCTTGGCACAGAAATCTATATTGTGCAGCAGTTTTAATCCTTGGTACCTGGATGTTGTTCTTCTAAACTGCACAATTCTTGATACTCCTCCACATTCTAGATATAACGTCTCTTCCGGTATTCAGAGACGCAATATTCCACAATTTAGCCATAATCATTTCATCTGGGCTTGAAGTACATTTTTGAGCATTTATTTAAGCATCTCTTGCTCGCTTCTTCCAATATTTTACTTACGGAACATCATTTGTTTAGAATTTTATTAAAATGTGTATTGTTCCTTAGATAATATTAATGTGTGCAGTTATAAAAACGTATAGGAGAATGAAAAATATGTCAGGAATCTTAAATATATTGATTTTTTGTATATATGTGCTTTAATTATATAATCTCAAATATACAAAATTATTGCTAAAAGCATTACAACTTAAATTGTTAAAACATCTTCGATCTTTGAATTCATAATTTAAATAATTAGCGGCTACGTAATGCCATACAAACTGTGGTATATTATATTCTAATTTGTAAATAATTGTTCCTCAATTGTTCATAACTTATATATTTTAAACTCTGCACTTTTCAACTTATGTTCAATTTCAGTTTAAGGCACTGGCCATAAAATTGGATGAAAGCGTGCATTTTATATCTTATGTGAATGTTTTAGAATGGAAATAATTTATATAATTATACCTAGTGAACCAGAGTACATATAAAACAGTTGTGCGGGCATTGTCACCGCTCGTCAAAAGTTCCACTAACAGGCGCTGTGTCCACTTCTTTTGTTTTTCTTTTTTCACATGTGCTTTTCAATGACCGGTCTGTGCGCTACTTCCTTTGTTCATGAAGGGCTGGCTGATGACATACCCTGCAAGTTTTATTGTTATCTCTCTTTTATTGTTTGTTATTTTGTGCTAGAATTTTTGCAGAAACTCGGAACCTGGATGCAAATAACGCACTGTTGAACAATTTCATTACTAGAGTACTTTTTAGTATGTTGACTGAAGCTTCCAACAACCTTCTTCTGGAGAAATGTGATTTCGAAAAGACAGATGGACATATCGTAGAACTTATCAGCTCTGCTCCACGCGCAGGAAAGCGGGGCCGTTTGGAATTCAAGTCACTGAGTAGCTTGGGAAGCATATACACGAAGAATTTTATTGGAACTCTCCCTCTTCGACAAGAATCAGAAGTATGTGCGCGTTTTAAAAGAAGGGGGTGTTGAAAACGCGCTTAGCAAGCCAGTCAGGTACGAGCCGTGGAAAATACGATAGTACATGTATAGCCTTACCTATTATGTATGGCGCATAAATATCACATATTTCCTTCAACTAATTTAAGGCTGTCATATATTCTGACATCTCTACAAACATTGGCTTCTAGTAAAAGGCTGTCAGATGTTCGCTATACCCATTTCTTAAAAGATACCTTATGGTATTTGAGACTTAACGTGATACAAAATGAAGAGGTTTTGAATTAAGTACAGAAAATATAAACAAAGTTACGTTCTTCAAATATACATTGACAGTAATGAGAAGTGTTTTCGTATATAAATATAAATTAGGTTGGCAATTCGTCCTGAGATCTGTTATCTACGTCTGCTAATGCTGCGCTCAATACAGAATTGGCACGATGGTGCTGCACCGCATTTTCCCAGCTCTCTGAATTTTTAGAGTTGATTTATCTTTCTGAATTGATAGTTGTAAATACGTTGAATTACCATTCTTTCAAATGTGTTATATGGCCTGTTACAAGCATAGAAAATATCCATATAAATGAAATATTTAGCGATACCGCAGCTTTCTAATATATATTTGGCCTTTTACTTACAACTGAATTCAGCGGCGTTATTTTTTTTTCTGTAAAACGCCGCAATTGATCATTAGTGGTCTCTGAAGATAAGTGTCACTTCGAAGCACACGATACAAAGCATCTGTACAAACTGGCGTAGCAGAAAGCAAACGAAGTAACTGAAAAGAGCCTTCTAGAGCAACTCCAGCGGTTTACAGAAAAAATGAATATAACTATTGAACTCAGAGGCAAATAAATTACTATACAGAGTCAGGGTATACAGAGTTTGGAAACAAGTTTTAGACCTATTACATAAAATACTCAGTATTTTATTGTTTTATTTTTCTCAAATTCAAACAACAGTAACACCAGACCAGGTTATCAGCCTATGATAAAAACAAAAGATGTGATAACGGTTGAATCCTCTTTAAAATATTGCAATAAAAGGCAGGGATACCATTTGACATTTCGAAGTTGGGTGGCTGGGATTGAAGGTGTGAAACCTAAAGTTTAACTAACATTGTCTTAAAATGTATTTATTTAAATTAAATTTATGTTAAATGGATAGCTATTGACTCGGAAAAGTTTTGAATATATATGATTTAATTTATTTATTTAAGTACGTACATAAAACATGTATGTACTTGTAATTAATAATATAGATACAAAATTTTAGGCAGTATAAATATGGCAGTTATATACAAAGTAGAATTCTGAATTGAAGTTTAATATAAGATAAAAAGACATAATATTAATTTGATATAAAGAAGTGCTTAAAACTAATATATATCTAAAACTTGTGGTTAAACCTTATATATTATTTTATTTATTGTCACTTTGACAACCCCGGTCTTCTCGCGACGTCTGTAATTATAAATGGAATGAATTAATGACGGCGCAAATGAGCTCGGAGTCCCTGGCGCTTTAAAGCTATCTGGCATTCACCTTCTCAGGGTAAGGAAAACCTCCGCAAAAAACCCTTACCCAGACAGCTTGACCTAACGCAGGACCTCGCAAACGCTATCACTAGACCATGGAGACGGCACTATTTATTTTAACGAGGAAGTTCTTACTAGCACTTAATCCCATTTGCAAAGAGGTAATGTCAACTTCCTTTTTGCATCATATAACTGCACTAAGTTTATTTACCTAACTTTCCTTTAGTCTGCTGTAATTTATATTAATTAAAGCTTTAGTTTAGAGTCTGCAAATATCTACATTTAATCTGCATTAGCAACGTTTTAATGGTGTCGTTTCTACACACTTTATTTTAATCTGTCGTTTGCTTACTGTATTTATTAGAAGAGAAATTAAATTAAATGGACATCCTAGAAAACATTTCTGTCTCTGTCTTACTTATAATGAAACTCTTCTTCCTTAATTACAGCAAGCATTAAGATTTTATGCAGGCCTTGAATAATGTGTACAGTAACTGAGAAAGGGCTGCACTATAGAATTTACCGCATTACACACAAACGATATTTAAATGAAATAACGGAATGTTAACTTAATTTCATCTGACATTTCTCTTTTAACGGCGTTATGTAACTAATTGCCGATGAAAGTTAAGTATAAGGTGACAAAATGGCACAAACCTAACCTACCTGCAGCCTGCAATTAAGTGAAATGTATTTATTTCTTCGTTAACTAAAGGAAATGATATAGGCTTACCTATATCAGTTGTAAGTAGAAATTAATTGTGGAAAAAACAGTGCGCAATGCGTCCCATTCACTCAACCTTCAGTGGTAGGCAGCACGATTAATTTACTTTTTAAAGTGTTGACGTCTGCAATACACATATAATGCATATACTGTTAAAATAACTCATTAAGAATATCTTGCAGAAGAGATGGATTACAATTGCGAAAAAGTTTGATTCTTGTGCGGTTTTCTTGATGTCTAATTGATGTTATAGTAGTCGCCAGTTCTATTTCAACGCAAATCCATGTATAATAACGAAGTGCTGTTAGGATTTGTATTTCAATCGAAAATGGAAGCCGCTGTTGTCTTGTCATATAGGTTAGAACGAACTAGCAGTGAGTATCAGTTTTATCGCACTTTGTCTGGGAAATCTATATGTATTCCTGAAAAATGTATCATTGCGCTTTATATTATAATTATATCCAATTATCCATTATGTTAATTAATATGTAAAATTTTATTGTTATACATAATGCTTAAGTATGATATACAATTAGAAAAAGGGGGAAACAAAAAATATAAAGCAAACATAATAAATAAATAATTAAAATTTGCGAAGAACGGTATTTACAGATATATGGCTGGAAAAAACTTACATATTATTTATAATTACACTAGTTATTGCCTTCTAACCAGTAAATAAATTGCTTCTAGCTTCGGGCACTTTGGCAAGGAAAAGGCCCTATATTCAACCAATTGTGTGGTTTGCAAACAGATCTCAGCATACCAATTGACTTCTAATTACCTTAAAAGTTTTCAGGAAACAGCGTTTTTCTCAGGTGTTCTCAGTGGGTACATTGTGCCAGAATATGTACTCTATCCTCATCTTCTCCACAAAATGCACAGATTCTCCTACCATAATTTCCGTTATTTATTCAACCTTCTAACTTCCCAGCCTAGCTCAGGTCATTCCTAGTCTTGTCTTTCTCCCTAAAACGAGCATATATACTTACCTCAGGTTAAAATTTCATTGTATAGGCTCAAGGAGAATTTTGTGTTACATTTTGCCTCGATTTCCTGCCTGCTGATAACTTCTAGTCTTGTTTAACCTTCTTTTATATATTTTTATTATTTTCATTGCCTCGTTACCATTTTGAACACATGCCAATTCCCCTGAGTCCTTTTTCCATTCTGTACACCAAAACATTGGTGTTATAGTTTGTATTTGGTGTCTATAACATTTAGCGCGAAGTGTGAACTGGTCTCCCTGCATTAGTCTAAGCCCGCATGTCCTTGTTTTTAATATAAACTGTATCTTCTTAGCAACCCACCTCCTCATGATCCCACAGTTTGGCGTTCCTTTGGAGAACTCGAGAACTCTTTTCCAAAAATCCACTTGAATTTTATTTACATGTTCAGCTCTCATCGCTAATTCTATAGTCACCCATAATGCAAAGATATTCCCTCTTTACTATGGCGTATCTCAAACTGTTCTACTGACCAGTTCTACCCGAAAAAGTACTCATTCTTGATACTTTTTGAGGTATGAGTTGACAGCCTGGAGTGATATCGGCATTTACTTCTCCTGCCCCATTCTTCCCAACAAACCGCCACGTATGGCCGAGGTCGTTCAGGCGCGGACTCGTGAGCGGGAGGTTTGGAGTTCGAATCTTGCCAGGATTGTCTTCCCTGACTGAGGTTTTTTCCAGGTTTTCCTCAGTCCTCAGAAATGGCAAGTGCCAAGGAGGTACCCTAAACTTAGGCCTGGAACGTTTCCTACCTTAAAAATCTTTTCCCAATTTTTCGTTTCATGTGTCATCAGTGTCACCGCCTGTAGTATCTTAGTAGTAAAAACGAGAGTTAAATACTATTCAAAAAAAAATCTTCCCAGCAAATAAATTATGTTTAGAAAAAAAAACTATGCTTTTAAAGACCAAAGGTAAGCACAAACACATGCCGCAATTCCACAAAATTACCAGTAGTAATTATTATGTACGAGATGCTAACCTGAACTTATTAGAAGAAATGCCAATATTTTAATGGCAATTTTTGTGCAGATAAAGAACGCGCTGATGAAGTCAAATGTTTTCTCCTAAAACTATCATGAAATTATCATTCCTTCTGAAATGAACATGTTTTTGTATGTTAGTGTTGAGAACAGAATGTCACTTGTTGCATCTAAAGGAGAAGTTAGTTAACGCTATACAACGAAAACGAGCATAAAGCGAATATTATTCCAGCCAGCAAAAAAGACATTTCAGCAAAATGAAGAAAAAAGGTCAGTATGATCATCCACGGCGTTCAAAATAATCTTCGAAGTTCTTATTCATTGAAGTAAGAGTTGCTTTTCCAGAATCAGACTAAGAGGATTAAATTTTCACTTCAAACATAGAATTAACTCCTAATGAAAGGATACCTTGAGGAAAATAACAAACTGTGGGACTGTATATATCATTTATCTAATGTGTCCTGTATACAAGATTCACCAAAGTAACCAAAAAGTAGTTCCTTTGGTATAATGGTAATTATACCTATCTCGTAGATCAAAAGTCACCGGTTCAGAATAGGCCAGGGCGTATGGCTTTCTTCGAAAGGAAAGTAAAATCATTTTTCCCATTACGTAGATTTAGGCACGTAAAATAACAAGGCTGAAAGAAGAGTTCTCTTGGCAAAATTTATGAACTTTTCACGCCATTAATTGAATGGGACATTAAAGAACAAGAATGTTAAAGAGTGTTATAAATCGAGAAAAATAATAATAAAATAAAATAAAAAACAAAAATTAACTATAGTGACAAAAGGACAAAAATTCATAAAATAATAATTTCAATACACTTTAGAGAAAACTTCTGTTGAAAAATGACACAAAGCTGAACGGATAGTAAATTAGCATACGCGATCCCTTCTTTGGATTTGTTAACGTTTGAGATGCATAGTTATGTAATTTTACATAAGTTCAGTGGAAAAATGGTTCCAATATTAAAAAATTATAACGACTATTATATAATAAAATGTTTACTGAACAAAAGTATTACAGAATTTACGCAAAAAAAAAAAAAAATTAAAGATCCTGTCAACGTCCATGGAAAAATATAAACTAAAGTGCCTAATGTCCAAAATTTTACCAACTACGGCATTTGAAAGGAATACATTCCGTGCTAACCAGGTTAGACGGATGAAACTTGGAAGAGCTTTAGGGTTGACTTTGCGAGATTTAATCTTTTATTGTAAAATATTTCGCAAAGTTAGGAATGTAATTGGTACTTCTCCTGGTTTCAATTTCAAAAGTCACAAACTCGACTATTATCTGAAAGTTGACGTTCTTTCCATAGAATCACCTTAGTCAAATTTGAGCATTTAGTTTTGTCCCCATTATTGGCATTTCTACTGTAGCCTGAATTTCAACCTGGGATAAAACACGACGGAATGTCAATCCAGCAATAACTGACGTAATATATGAATTAGCACAATGAATTAATTAGTTTAGGGATTTAACAGAATTAAAACTATTAGAACTATACATTTCATAGGTTACATTTTGTATGCAAGATGACTATTATTTTAATATCTTAAATCTATTACTATTCTACGATTACACATTTTAATCCACGAAGTATTATGTTCTTCAAAAATTCAGTTTCCACACATTTTCAGCTATTTAATTTATGTCCCAAAGAAATTAGAAATCAGTCACAAAACTGTTTGCTGCCAGGACCAGCACTGTAGTAACCAGTCATATTTTGCTCCCAGTGCGATCGTCGCGTAATAGTTTTGAAAGTCCGCCACAACAATAGGAATCTGCGGAAGTTTTTCTCTTCTATATCCTCGGTAAATAGTAATATAATAGTAGTAATAATTATAATAACAACAATAATAATAAATGTACTAAATCACAGATAAAACACTATAACATGCACTTGACAAAAATGAATGATCGCGTCTAAGCGATTTTAACTGTAAAGTGCTGTGTTAGTGTGTATAAGGTTGACGCAGTATATATGAGCTGCCACCCCCGCATTTAATTAGATTGATTGTAACCAATAATTTTATGTAACTTCGTTATAGCCATGTGTAATGTCATTTTCTGTACAAGTGTTGAATATTATGTCTACAAGGTTATTTTCTTGCCAAGGCGCACAAAGCTACCCTAGTCATAAAACCTGATCTGGAAATTTCCGTAGCCCTTTTGTAGCAATATTTGTAAAGAATTCTGGAGACAGGTGTTAACTGATATTTTGTTAGACCCTTTCTTAAGCGGGGTAGGTACCATAAAAATATTTGGTAACTATAGAGATGAAAAGAAAGGGAAGAAGCCATCCACTACCTGGAAAAGTCACGCAGACAACATTTTACTTATCTTGCAATTTTGAGGCCCGCAGTCTGGCAAGAGTATTCAGCGAGGCAAGTCAGTGGACGGACTTCCTCAGTTCCGATAAATTAGTGGAAATCGATAGTTAGTTTTGCAAGAATTAAGCGGACATTCTTCATTAGTTAAGTGCAATAGTTTATGTACAAGGGTTCAAGAACAAAAAATTGTGTTCCATCTTACATAACAAAAAAAAAAAAAAAAACATTAATCTGCATATACTACTTCCCCTATGGTCGCAGTGCCATAAAAGTATTCAGCATCAGAGTCTCAACAGCCGGGCATAACTGTAAGACAGCGGTAACCATCGTCGGAGAGGAAGAAAGTATTATTTACCCCTGAGATTATACACCCAAAAACCTAACAATTCGAATTCCTTTTTTTCAAAATTCTTCCCTCTATCTATTACACAATTTAATTAAAGATAAAAAGACATAATATTAATTTGATATAAAGAAGTGCTTAAAACTAATATATATCTAAAACTTGTGGTTAAACCTTATATATTATTTTATTTATTGTCACTTTGACAACCCCGGTCTTCTCGCGACGTCTGTAATTATAAATGGAATGAATTAATGACGGCGCAAATGAGCTCGGAGTCCCTGGCGCTTTAAAGCTATCTGGCATTCACCTTCTCAGGGTAAGGAAAACCTCCGCAAAAAACCCTTACCCAGACAGCTTGACCTAACGCAGGACCTCGCAAACGCTATCACTAGACCATGGAGACGGCACTATTTATTTTAACGAGGAAGTTCTTACTAGCACTTAATCCCATTTGCAAAGAGGTAATGTCAACTTCCTTTTTGCATCATATAACTGCACTAAGTTTATTTACCTAACTTTCCTTTAGTCTGCTGTAATTTATATTAATTAAAGCTTTAGTTTAGAGTCTGCAAATATCTACATTTAATCTGCATTAGCAACGTTTTAATGGTGTCGTTTCTACACACTTTATTTTAATCTGTCGTTTGCTTACTGTATTTATTAGAAGAGAAATTAAATTAAATGGACATCCTAGAAAACATTTCTGTCTCTGTCTTACTTATAATGAAACTCTTCTTCCTTAATTACAGCAAGCATTAAGATTTTATGCAGGCCTTGAATAATGTGTACAGTAACTGAGAAAGGGCTGCACTATAGAATTTACCGCATTACACACAAACGATATTTAAATGAAATAACGGAATGTTAACTTAATTTCATCTGACATTTCTCTTTTAACGGCGTTATGTAACTAATTGCCGATGAAAGTTAAGTATAAGGTGACAAAATGGCACAAACCTAACCTACCTGCAGCCTGCAATTAAGTGAAATGTATTTATTTCTTCGTTAACTAAAGGAAATGATATAGGCTTACCTATATCAGTTGTAAGTAGAAATTAATTGTGGAAAAAACAGTGCGCAATGCGTCCCATTCACTCAACCTTCAGTGGTAGGCAGCACGATTAATTTACTTTTTAAAGTGTTGACGTCTGCAATACACATATAATGCATATACTGTTAAAATAACTCATTAAGAATATCTTGCAGAAGAGATGGATTACAATTGCGAAAAAGTTTGATTCTTGTGCGGTTTTCTTGATGTCTAATTGATGTTATAGTAGTCGCCAGTTCTATTTCAACGCAAATCCATGTATAATAACGAAGTGCTGTTAGGATTTGTATTTCAATCGAAAATGGAAGCCGCTGTTGTCTTGTCATATAGGTTAGAACGAACTAGCAGTGAGTATCAGTTTTATCGCACTTTGTCTGGGAAATCTATATGTATTCCTGAAAAATGTATCATTGCGCTTTATATTATAATTATATCCAATTATCCATTATGTTAATTAATATGTAAAATTTTATTGTTATACATAATGCTTAAGTATGATATACAATTAGAAAAAGGGGGAAACAAAAAATATAAAGCAAACATAATAAATAAATAATTAAAATTTGCGAAGAACGGTATTTACAGATATATGGCTGGAAAAAACTTACATATTATTTATAATTACACTAGTTATTGCCTTCTAACCAGTAAATAAATTGCTTCTAGCTTCGGGCACTTTGGCAAGGAAAAGGCCCTATATTCAACCAATTGTGTGGTTTGCAAACAGATCTCAGCATACCAATTGACTTCTAATTACCTTAAAAGTTTTCAGGAAACAGCGTTTTTCTCAGGTGTTCTCAGTGGGTACATTGTGCCAGAATATGTACTCTATCCTCATCTTCTCCACAAAATGCACAGATTCTCCTACCATAATTTCCGTTATTTATTCAACCTTCTAACTTCCCAGCCTAGCTCAGGTCATTCCTAGTCTTGTCTTTCTCCCTAAAACGAGCATATATACTTACCTCAGGTTAAAATTTCATTGTATAGGCTCAAGGAGAATTTTGTGTTACATTTTGCCTCGATTTCCTGCCTGCTGATAACTTCTAGTCTTGTTTAACCTTCTTTTATATATTTTTATTATTTTCATTGCCTCGTTACCATTTTGAACACATGCCAATTCCCCTGAGTCCTTTTTCCATTCTGTACACCAAAACATTGGTGTTATAGTTTGTATTTGGTGTCTATAACATTTAGCGCGAAGTGTGAACTGGTCTCCCTGCATTAGTCTAAGCCCGCATGTCCTTGTTTTTAATATAAACTGTATCTTCTTAGCAACCCACCTCCTCATGATCCCACAGTTTGGCGTTCCTTTGGAGAACTCGAGAACTCTTTTCCAAAAATCCACTTGAATTTTATTTACATGTTCAGCTCTCATCGCTAATTCTATAGTCACCCATAATGCAAAGATATTCCCTCTTTACTATGGCGTATCTCAAACTGTTCTACTGACCAGTTCTACCCGAAAAAGTACTCATTCTTGATACTTTTTGAGGTATGAGTTGACAGCCTGGAGTGATATCGGCATTTACTTCTCCTGCCCCATTCTTCCCAACAAACCGCCACGTATGGCCGAGGTCGTTCAGGCGCGGACTCGTGAGCGGGAGGTTTGGAGTTCGAATCTTGCCAGGATTGTCTTCCCTGACTGAGGTTTTTTCCAGGTTTTCCTCAGTCCTCAGAAATGGCAAGTGCCAAGGAGGTACCCTAAACTTAGGCCTGGAACGTTTCCTACCTTAAAAATCTTTTCCCAATTTTTCGTTTCATGTGTCATCAGTGTCACCGCCTGTAGTATCTTAGTAGTAAAAACGAGAGTTAAATACTATTCAAAAAAAAATCTTCCCAGCAAATAAATTATGTTTAGAAAAAAAAACTATGCTTTTAAAGACCAAAGGTAAGCACAAACACATGCCGCAATTCCACAAAATTACCAGTAGTAATTATTATGTACGAGATGCTAACCTGAACTTATTAGAAGAAATGCCAATATTTTAATGGCAATTTTTGTGCAGATAAAGAACGCGCTGATGAAGTCAAATGTTTTCTCCTAAAACTATCATGAAATTATCATTCCTTCTGAAATGAACATGTTTTTGTATGTTAGTGTTGAGAACAGAATGTCACTTGTTGCATCTAAAGGAGAAGTTAGTTAACGCTATACAACGAAAACGAGCATAAAGCGAATATTATTCCAGCCAGCAAAAAAGACATTTCAGCAAAATGAAGAAAAAAGGTCAGTATGATCATCCACGGCGTTCAAAATAATCTTCGAAGTTCTTATTCATTGAAGTAAGAGTTGCTTTTCCAGAATCAGACTAAGAGGATTAAATTTTCACTTCAAACATAGAATTAACTCCTAATGAAAGGATACCTTGAGGAAAATAACAAACTGTGGGACTGTATATATCATTTATCTAATGTGTCCTGTATACAAGATTCACCAAAGTAACCAAAAAGTAGTTCCTTTGGTATAATGGTAATTATACCTATCTCGTAGATCAAAAGTCACCGGTTCAGAATAGGCCAGGGCGTATGGCTTTCTTCGAAAGGAAAGTAAAATCATTTTTCCCATTACGTAGATTTAGGCACGTAAAATAACAAGGCTGAAAGAAGAGTTCTCTTGGCAAAATTTATGAACTTTTCACGCCATTAATTGAATGGGACATTAAAGAACAAGAATGTTAAAGAGTGTTATAAATCGAGAAAAATAATAATAAAATAAAATAAAAAACAAAAATTAACTATAGTGACAAAAGGACAAAAATTCATAAAATAATAATTTCAATACACTTTAGAGAAAACTTCTGTTGAAAAATGACACAAAGCTGAACGGATAGTAAATTAGCATACGCGATCCCTTCTTTGGATTTGTTAACGTTTGAGATGCATAGTTATGTAATTTTACATAAGTTCAGTGGAAAAATGGTTCCAATATTAAAAAATTATAACGACTATTATATAATAAAATGTTTACTGAACAAAAGTATTACAGAATTTACGCAAAAAAAAAAAAAAAATTAAAGATCCTGTCAACGTCCATGGAAAAATATAAACTAAAGTGCCTAATGTCCAAAATTTTACCAACTACGGCATTTGAAAGGAATACATTCCGTGCTAACCAGGTTAGACGGATGAAACTTGGAAGAGCTTTAGGGTTGACTTTGCGAGATTTAATCTTTTATTGTAAAATATTTCGCAAAGTTAGGAATGTAATTGGTACTTCTCCTGGTTTCAATTTCAAAAGTCACAAACTCGACTATTATCTGAAAGTTGACGTTCTTTCCATAGAATCACCTTAGTCAAATTTGAGCATTTAGTTTTGTCCCCATTATTGGCATTTCTACTGTAGCCTGAATTTCAACCTGGGATAAAACACGACGGAATGTCAATCCAGCAATAACTGACGTAATATATGAATTAGCACAATGAATTAATTAGTTTAGGGATTTAACAGAATTAAAACTATTAGAACTATACATTTCATAGGTTACATTTTGTATGCAAGATGACTATTATTTTAATATCTTAAATCTATTACTATTCTACGATTACACATTTTAATCCACGAAGTATTATGTTCTTCAAAAATTCAGTTTCCACACATTTTCAGCTATTTAATTTATGTCCCAAAGAAATTAGAAATCAGTCACAAAACTGTTTGCTGCCAGGACCAGCACTGTAGTAACCAGTCATATTTTGCTCCCAGTGCGATCGTCGCGTAATAGTTTTGAAAGTCCGCCACAACAATAGGAATCTGCGGAAGTTTTTCTCTTCTATATCCTCGGTAAATAGTAATATAATAGTAGTAATAATTATAATAACAACAATAATAATAAATGTACTAAATCACAGATAAAACACTATAACATGCACTTGACAAAAATGAATGATCGCGTCTAAGCGATTTTAACTGTAAAGTGCTGTGTTAGTGTGTATAAGGTTGACGCAGTATATATGAGCTGCCACCCCCGCATTTAATTAGATTGATTGTAACCAATAATTTTATGTAACTTCGTTATAGCCATGTGTAATGTCATTTTCTGTACAAGTGTTGAATATTATGTCTACAAGGTTATTTTCTTGCCAAGGCGCACAAAGCTACCCTAGTCATAAAACCTGATCTGGAAATTTCCGTAGCCCTTTTGTAGCAATATTTGTAAAGAATTCTGGAGACAGGTGTTAACTGATATTTTGTTAGACCCTTTCTTAAGCGGGGTAGGTACCATAAAAATATTTGGTAACTATAGAGATGAAAAGAAAGGGAAGAAGCCATCCACTACCTGGAAAAGTCACGCAGACAACATTTTACTTATCTTGCAATTTTGAGGCCCGCAGTCTGGCAAGAGTATTCAGCGAGGCAAGTCAGTGGACGGACTTCCTCAGTTCCGATAAATTAGTGGAAATCGATAGTTAGTTTTGCAAGAATTAAGCGGACATTCTTCATTAGTTAAGTGCAATAGTTTATGTACAAGGGTTCAAGAACAAAAAATTGTGTTCCATCTTACATAACAAAAAAAAAAAAAAAAACATTAATCTGCATATACTACTTCCCCTATGGTCGCAGTGCCATAAAAGTATTCAGCATCAGAGTCTCAACAGCCGGGCATAACTGTAAGACAGCGGTAACCATCGTCGGAGAGGAAGAAAGTATTATTTACCCCTGAGATTATACACCCAAAAACCTAACAATTCGAATTCCTTTTTTTCAAAATTCTTCCCTCTATCTATTACACAATTTAATTAATCATCAACGCCCATCATATATTTTTAAAACCGCTACAAGGTGAATAAGGTCCTGAGGAATAAGCAATTCTCAAGGATAGAAATTTGGGCCGAATAGATGTAATTAAAAAAGAAGGCAAGGATTGGCATGGTCTAGAACAGGAGGAAAATATTTAAGTGGATTAAAAAATGGATACGCTAAGGGGAAATGTCCTATTTGTGAAGAAACAGATAGTAATTGGCATTGTATATTAGAATGTAAGCAAACCAAGTTTTGGAGGGAGCAGTTCCTATTACGAAAGCGGGAAAACCTACCAGATGAAGTAAGAGGTAGAAGAATTTTAAATTTAAAATAAGATGAAAACATTAAGGAACTAGGAAAATACATAGACAAGGTAAGACATGGGTGTAAAATACTTAGGAAATGTGCTTGAGAAAAAAAAAAATGTATGTCAAATAGTGAAAGGAGGATGAAATGAGTAGGGGAGGGTATGGGACCAGTTTAGTATTAGTTAAACAGGATCCTTATACGCCAATAACCAGGGCGTTAGTGTGTATAAGGTCCTAAGGATTAAACAACTCTGAAGGAAAGAAATTTGGCTGAATGGGTTTAATTAAAAAAAGAAAGAAGGTTTAGTATTGTAGGAAATATAACTTAATATTGTATTGAATGTGTAAATTATTTTTAATTTTGTGTTTGGTTTTTAGTTGGATCGGAACCCGGTACCCTGGATATTCCAGTAGATAGCTGCTGATGAACCGGGGACTGGGTGGCTGAGCCAATCAAATTGGGATAAATTTTGAGTGGAGTTAGTGCCTTCTGGAATTGCCGAAGGCATTGTTCCTAATTGTTTTATTTAAAAGTAATGCCTTTTTTATTTATGTTTATTTTATCAAAAATTCTGTAAGTTGATGCATGAGAAATAAATACTATTACTACATACTACTATAATGCTAAATTAATCTTTCCAGGATTCGTCCTTAATTATAAAACAAAGCCATTAAAACAATGGGCATATTAGAGCGGACAGAATGCGAAAGAGTGATGTAGCTACCAGGAGTAGGATTCAGGACACATCCAATGAGATGGTGTCAAATTTTGCGTCTTCACTTTATACTTCTAAAGTGAAGTCCCAAACTTTGATACATGTCCTAGTTTCCCTCAGTTCACTGATACTGTCATGTTAATTTTGTTATACAAATTGTTTATTTCGATTCGCTACGCAGCTAAAAGTTTCAGTAGATATAATTTGTAAAGCTCGCATTGATGTGACCTAATATATTAATCTTGATCACATTTTTCATTATTATGTCAGACGTGGTCCAGCAGGTACCAAGGAACTCGCTTAAGTCTATCAAATATCAGCGGAATATAAAAGAGAGTTTCACTTCGTACAGCATACGAAAGAAGCTTTCGTGCCCAGTATCGATTTTGCGTGCTTTTTCCCTGACAGCTGGACATGAAGCAAAACAGAACAGCAATTTGATGTATCGTTATTTTTGAGAAAAGCGTCTCTTTGTACAGCCTGATATTTTTCCACTAGGAAAACTACCAAAAATTTCATAAAAAATAGACGGGATGGTACAAGACAGAATAATTTTTAAAACTAACGAGTAATTCCAATTATCAGCAGTACTGTGCTCTGTTACACTTTTTGTTTCTAGCAAATCATTTTGTTCTTTTTAGAGTACGTAACATTGTACGTAAAGCCACGGCTGAGTAAAATGCTTTTTATCCAACATTTAGTTTTGCAAAGTTCAGTTGCAAGAGAACATACTTTTCAAAAAGCTAAAGAAAGTATTTTGTTTGAAATTTCAGCATCAGTAATAAAAATGACAAAGATATATTTTTTAAATTTTGTTTTTGAAGGGTAAACGACAAGAGTATAAGGTGTTCTTTTCTATGTCTTCTGTTGCCTTTATTTTTATCTATTTTCATGTATTCTTTTATACGAGGGCTTTAATAAAGAATGAACATGATTTTTACAGGCATACTTTTTGCGCTAAAATTTAACTTTGCAATATTTTGTTAGTTTAATTGTATAAAGTGCACATAGTACTAGTTTCATTGTGTTATTGTGGATCCCCCCTGTGAGAGGTGTGCAAGTTGAGACATGTTCATTTCTCACACACGACGAACAATATGCTACTTTAAAATTCTGCTTTTGTCTCAACAAATCTTAAACTGAGGCCGAAATCAATATCAAAGGAAGGTGCACTCGACGCTCTAACGAAAGAAAAATTAACACTGCTGCTGTCATTCTGAGAGAACACTTCAAGAAATTCCGAAAATTTCACTGGGTGCCAATCACACGTTAGTAACTTAAAATTTAGATTTGGGACATGTTTGTGCACCCTCGCAGGGGGCATTTTCTATTATAAGTGGTGAAAGCTGCGGGGGAATTCTGAAGGAGCTGTAAAAATGATTTTCAGCATGTTTTTGAATACCGGCAGAAAATCTGGAACAGGTGAATTATTTCCAAGGAACTACTTTGGGAAAAATCATCAAATTTATGAGGATAAGGAAAAAAAACAGTATGAACATTATTTATTCATATCTCTAAACACATTTCTTTTTGTTGCCTATCTTTCATTTACACATCCCAGTATTAAACATGAATAAAGCGCTGTGTTCTTTCAGGCCCTCTTAAGTTCAAGATTTATATAGCTATTTTCCGAGTTGTACTTGGATAAATAACTCCTAAGAGTGTACATTTCGTTAAATGTTCGTGACAATTTTTCTTTGTAGAACCTACCGTACTTTTTGGCGAAAATGCTCCGTTGATCTTATTGTGTCAGAGTGCTCAAATCCAAAACGTTAAAACAAAAATCCCAGTACCCTCAACTGGTTTTATTGCATTTGTTTTATCCGTTTATTGGGTGTTTTACCTGTTTTACATTTTCAAATGATTATATATATTTTTTATAATGTTCGCTGATTGTTTTTATCACCCTGCCTGTTCTCATGATATCAGAAGTACCAATAGTTCCCTTTTCAGTACCATTTGTTTCAATTGTATGGACTTTGAACCATAAAGGTTTTTGAAAAATTTAACTGGGAATTTTGGATCGAACGTAAATTTTTCCGAATAAAATTATAAAACTATCTCTTATCCACCATGCTTTGTTGTAACTTATTAATTGACATTCCTGGTTTTAATTTGTTATTTATTGTTGCGTTTTATAAATATATGGCTGACATTATTTCAGCAATAAACTATGTGATACAGTATCTTTGCTTACAAAAAAAAAAAAAAAATAACTTCTCACTAGGCATCGAAATTTCTAAGCACTAAAACGGGAACGAAGAGGACTGATGCTATGTTAATACTGAACTGTAGATAGCTCTCTGGTGGGAGGAGTAGAGTACATCAAAAGCTCTTAATCCTGTCACTAATCAGTTCTTGTTTATATGCCGGGCGGTTACTCATAGCTTGCTTTGTCTGTATTGACCCGGTTTGAGTGTAACTAACTTGATGTTATGTGCTTAAGGATTCTGATGCCTACTTTTCACTATGTACCAAGTGTTAAGGATGATTGAACGTTATGTGTCTTATCTGTAGTTATTCAATGCTAGTTATGTTTCGTTTTAATCTGTTGTGATATTTCATTAAATTTTATAAACGTTTGGTTCTAGATCAATTTTATCAATATTTAGACATTTCTTGATTAATTGGCATATCTACAGTAGCATTGCTTCAAGTTGTTATTTGAGCCTCTAGGTTTATTCTGAATATTTAAAATGTACATATGAAACAATTTTGAACCCCTTCTCTCTTAATAAAAGACTTAAATCAATAGAAACTACACTTTCAAACCTTAAACTGAGGAAGTATTCCAACTAATAATTTGCTCATAAACAATATATGTTAGTATTAAACTGGAATAAAAACACAATTTAATTAAACCATTCAAATTCACACATTTAAACTTAGGTGGCATTATCAACAACAAAGACCTCTTATAGAATGTAAATTTTCTTATATACAAATCAATAATGTATTAAATTAAAACAAAAGTTCTAAAAATATTCCGCAGATTCATTTTAGCAGAGGTCTATGCAAGCAATTATGATTATGCTTACTTCCGCTCAATAACGATTTTGGAATAATATTTGGTAGAATTCTACTGATAGGAAAACTATATCACACAGTAGAATACAATTAGTATACAAAATATGTGAGAAATCATATAGGCCATTCTTTCTCTCTCCAAAAGGTATTAACATTCTATTCATAACCTGACCTTGTATATTTTCATTAGTAAATGTTCTATGTACTACTTAAATATTAGTAATTAATTCCTTAGTACTGAAAATTGATTCTCTTATTTTCATGCTTCTTGATCAAACCCATAAAGCTTACAATAAGATCGACTTATATGATTAGACCCAAGGTCACGGGTTCAATCACGGGCAGGATCGATGAAATTTTTTTTTCGCGGTGAAAATCGTAAGTATGGCTTCCTTCGGTAGGGAAGTAAAGCCGTGGGTCCCATGTCGTAGATTTACGGCACGTAAAATTTGTTGGCCGTTTCAAGCCCTGAATTGAATGAGCCGCTGGTGACCTGAGATATTAAAGAGCTTCCGTAAATAAACCAAATCAACAATACTTATATGACGATGAGCTTTTTCAACAGTATTTTAAGGACATTGAAAGAAAAATAAAATATGCAAATACCAAAATATTTAGACCTAGTTTAACGGAAAACTTGCTATCTTAAGTTTTGTACTCTGTGGGTAAATTCTTCGCATTCCACAGGTTACACAGTGTTGCATTGAAACTCTCTGTGTAAATATATTTCAATATATTTGAATTAACTAAGAGCAAGTAAGTAGTCGAAGCGGCCTTGACGTTGGATTGAGCATCCATTCAGGGAGTTCTCAAGGTGTTTGTGATTTAAGTCATATTACCTCTACCTGAAATGTGACTCTATTAATATTTTGAATAAATATAAATAATATTCACAACATAAATTTTAATGATCTAAATTTATAACAAGTCCAATCAACATTTTTAAGATATCGAATTCAAGCATACAGTCGTTATTTAGGAAAGTGTATCGTATATGTTGGTTTACTATATAAATAATTTGTACTGTAGTATTTTTGTTTATCGCCTTTGATTTCTAATTCATTAATAAGAAAGTTTTCAACCCAGCTGTTATTTTTAAAGGACTTTGCGTTTTTTCGGCTTGTGTTTGGCTGCTGCGGGCAGGTATGTAAATGAACACGCACAGCTGCGACAATGTTAGCAATTTTCTAAATTGGCTCGTGTTATTTTCGTGCAGGTTTCTGAAGCTAATTTTCGACTATAATTTTCGTGTGGGCCATTATTACTCAGCGGATTTTAATATGTAATCAATTGTAATTATGTTGTTGATGCAAATTATAACTCTATCAGGGCACTGGTGTTAAATGCAAGTGTAGTATGGTTCTGTTTTTCTTTTAAACAGGCGCGGCTGTATAAGATCTGACCCTTGCATGCAGCGTTAATATGATAGTATTTGACAGTCAAAATTTTTATCTCCTACCCTCTGGCATCCTCTATCTTTTATTTGTTCTTCTCCAAACCAGGTTTCATTGCATTTCTCTTCTTTCTTTTACATATTCTTTTCTCTTTCAATACATTCTCTTTCCATTTCGGGTTAACTTAGCTCTTTCTCCTTCTTTTTGCACTTTTTCTTTGCTCCTCTAGCTCAGCATTTCTCTGTCCCTAATCAACATTAATTTTTTTTAACTCTGCATCTTCATGCACTTTCTATGGTTCCTTTACTAATTTTAATTATTCTTTGTTCTTGCACTTTAGCTTTTCTCTTCCCATGCTTCTTTCTCCGTTTCTCTTCCACTTCTTTGTTTTCTTCTGAACTTCATCTATTTCTTTTGATTTCTGCATAATATTCCCGGTATTTTTTATTCATTCCTTCTTCTTTTCCTGTTGCCCACCTTTCTGCTTCCTTTTTTAATCCAGTTTCACTTCACTGTCATTTGTTTGCTGTCTGTGAAACGAATGTATAATTATTTATGTTGCTTTTAAGAAAAATGTGATTGGAACATGTTCTATTATAGATTGATAATATATTATATATTAGGCAGAACACATAAATTATTTAATTAATATAGAAATAAATTTTGTGTAAATGTTCGCTTCAAGCACAAAACTGAAAAGCCTGCAAGGATTACTAAAATAATTTTTAGAAGTTGATTACCAAAGGACTTTAAACTTCAAAGTATTCCACATTTAGCTGCACAGGAAATTCATTTAATTTGCTATCCTGTCATCCCAGGAAAGACTTGAAATAGTCGGCATTGGTATTAAAAGCTCGGCAGTTTTCCGCTTCACGAGACACATGTCGTTAATTTGTCAGAAGTTTCAAGAGGTACTAGAAAATTAACATCAAACGTTCTATTTTACAGTTCTGACTGTCAACTGTGCTTGTGCCTAAAGCAAATTTGACTATAAATTTGCAAATAAGTAAATAAACAATCAGTATATGTGTGATGTTTGAAGTGGTTCGTTCAAAATTCAATAACGATTTAAACAACTACTACTTATTCTGGAAAAAAAAAAACTTTTACGGCTTATCACCCAATAAACCCCTTTACTGATTAAAACGGCCTAAAATAAATATTTTAAGCTGATTTGTTGTACAAAGTTATGATAAGCACTTAAGCAAAAGCCAAAAGAACCAGTATCAAATACATCCTTTATTTGTATAGCATTGGTAAAACGCTCTCTTCCATAAAGGAACAGTAATATAGGTTTATTTATAGAAATCAATTTATGATTTGTTTAACACATGGTTCATCTGTTAGTGAAGGCCATTTTTTAGACATATTTTCCTCTTGCCAGATGAATTAGTTTCAGCAAATTGCAGTCTAAATATTTTTTGCTTCAAAGTACCATTATGTGATATACAGTAAGTGTATAAAGCATACCGAGAAAGACGAAAATTCATTATAATAAAGAGCAGACTTCCAAAAATAACTGTGTAAATAAGTTTCATAATTTCCGGAATGTTTTATAGGTTCAAACTTTCACTTTAATAAATGAATAAATATTTTCAACAACAAGGTTTTTATTACTGACAAGGGAAGTATTGGCTAAAGGAAAGATGTCGGCCGATAGTTACCATGATGTGGCAAATGGGGGGTTTGTGGAGCTGTATTGTAGTATTAAGTTCATTAAGAAGTAGAAGTGACGGTTGGACAAATTACATAAAGAAAATTAGAGTCTACGCGTGCGCAACTTAGGAATTAGATAGCGTTCTTTAACAGATTTCGAGAGTCTAGTGTGATAGCTTGAGGAGAATGGATGTGCCGCCGACTGCTCCGGGTACCTATCTTGGTTCACGCCCATCATGTAAGTAACTGTTATTGGGGATAAATATGTTACATTTCATAACCTGAATATTTGTTTTTGTTTTCATTGTATATACAAGCCCGATATTTTACTAATTTGATCCCGTTTTAAGGCATGGATGTAAAGATTTCTTTAGATTACTGTGGCAGTTACGTCCCTAGTGCGGCCCCAGTTCGTTAACTAAGTTACATAAAGATATTTTAGTGAGTGGCTAGCAGTGGGTCATGAGGGTCATTACAAGGATGCAATCAAATACAAGTGAGTGGTTGTCACAATTGGATTATTAAATATTTTATCTATACTCACAAACACGTGCACCAAAATAATATTCCCTTCTCATGCCCTTTGTAATGTTGCTTCATAGGTACTTTCTGCATTTTTGACTCGGTACTTTACTCTCTTTCTCCTACTTTTATACCGTGCCAAAATAATTTTTCAGGGCATTTTGTCTTTTTAAGTTTGCTGTAAATTATTTATCATTGCAGAATACTCTTGGGTTGGATTGATAAGAGCGAATGGGGGTATATCAGTCCTTCAGTGTAGCTCAAAGGCAGGTCGATTGTGCCTACGCCCCTAATAAGAACATCTCCAGGAGGAAGGTGTCTCGAACATAGTTTCTACCAATGCCAGCGAAACCCCTTCAAGGTATTGGAGTTCCTCAAAATACAGAACTTTTATAAAGAGCAAGCCACCGTAACACCGCAAGCACTAGTTCATTTAGTCTGACACTTTCGATCTTGTAATAGAACCAACAACAGAACGAGATGCTATGAAATATGAAAATATGAAAGGGAAGTTCCATTCTAAGCGACCAGAGGAAACCATGAAAAAACCCAAAGTCTGGAAATGACCGTTCCCAAGGAATTGGCTGTCTCCAGAGTTACCACCTGAGCCACCCCGCTAGGTTAGAATATTCTTACGCATTGTTATTTTTAATTATGAATTATTAGCTTGTTTTAACCTTTTTCCCCCGTTTGCAGCGACAGAGTACATAAAACCATACCAACATGAAATTCCAAGGGAAAATAATTTATTTTTATAAAAAATAAATGGTTAGCAAGCTCTTATATTTAGAAAAATATTTAATTATTCTTTAAGTATTTACATACAATCAATTACGTCATACAAGATAAACTAAGCATGCCTTTTTTATTTTGAGCAATCAATAACATATATTTTTTAAAATTAAAAAGATATAATCTTTGATCATTGCACAATTTCATTCCCCTCATTTTGAAGCTATTTCAAGGTTTAATAACTCAGATAGCAGGTGTATCAAATTTGCCATAATTGAGTGTTTTTACAGTACACACAAACGTGTTAGCAAGTGATGCCCAGATATGTAACATAAATAAAACATGTTAACACTCTGACGTTCATCAATAATGATTTACAGTTCATTTATAAGCTACCGTCAATCAAAATAACTGCAGTTTTAATTTTTAAGTCCGTACATTCATTTAACACAACGTTTCCCAAATATAAATGCATACCTAAACACCGAATGAAAGGAAGTGCGATAAACATAACAATAAATTTTCATAATAAAAACAGACTCTTGATTGCCGGGCAGTAAAATAATAAATATGCAGTCTTCAGGTCAAACGAGCATCGAAAAGTATTGTTGTTAAACCAAATATCAAGCTTGGCATTTAGTTTTCATCCATAAAAAGGATTTTTCTTTATGAAAATATAGATTTATTCAGAATGTGGAGTATACTAAATATTACTAACATACCCAGCTTATATAGTATTTCATAATTAAATTAATTACCAAAATAATTAATTCACAGTATTAGGGTGATTCACATTGAATTGAAGTTAATTGAACCTTTTAACACCACCATTTTATTGTTGATTTTTTTTACAAATTACAAAAAAAAAAAAGAAAAGAAAAGAAAGAAAGAAAGGGGAAAAAAAAGAAAAAGAAAAAAAAAAGAAAGGCGGATTTTTTCACTGGCATGATATTCAATTAAATAGAAAATATGCTGTGCAGTGAGGTTATTTCAGTTATGTGCCAGCAGTGCGCAACTACGTACTGGGAAAAACTGGTCGTCAAGGCCATATAAAACATGTGTAGCTAGTAGCTTGTGGTTAGTTTGTGGTAGCCTTTGTCAGCGAGTGGTTGTGCTTTGACTGTGTGTTAATTGTTGCTAATTGTTATGTCACTACGTAAATATAAGTCTTGAACAACGGGTTTTTATGTATGATGAATATGTGCAAACACATTCCTGGAGATAAGTTGTAAGGAGAATCACAAGAAAATAGCCTGACATCTGTTTTCCAGGTAGAGAAACATGTTCATCAACTTGTTAAAAGTTACGAGAGGCCAGATCTTTCAGGGACAAAATGATTGCTCCGAATCTCCGGAAGTAAAGAAGAAACATAGACATTTCTTGCGCCGATGCCGGCAATGTAATGCCGCTAAGGGACATCATTTTCAACATCTCTTTTATAACATAAGTTAATACTTATTGTTATAAAATTTAAATATAGTGTAAATATATAAGCGCTAAAATAAAAATACTAACTCTATTATAGCTCCCTTTTTCGTAAGTGGGCCCTGTAAGTAGTAGCACTTAGGCGGCCCCTAACTCAAATAACCTCACTGTATATTTTGTTGTTTTAAGATCATATATATTTAATCCACATGTATAAATAATTCGAAATACTCATTATGCATTTTACAGTTGTGCCTCATAACTTTAGTTCAATTGTATAAAAAACATTCGTAAAACCCAGCGGCGACTTCGAATAATGAAATGACATATCCTGAAGAGTGGGCGGTTGGACATCTTCTGTCTTCTGACGACATTTCTTCCAACCCAGACGCACTTAAGCAGATTCGCATGGAACGAAGTTATACAACATTATAACGAAAAAAAAAAAAATTAGATAAAACTGCAGTGTGTACAGAGGAACAGCTTATGCAGAGGTGCAGAAAAATATGTACAAAGAGTTTACGAATAGGAAGGAAGCTTAACACTAAGTTTGAAAGTAGGAACGAATGGCCTTGGACGCTTTAATATGGAGTTACAGGCATGGATATGGATCAACGTCATAACTACGTTGCGATGTGAGGTATGTTCTTAGCCAGCGAAATGTGAATCAATGTAGGTGTCGAAGCAGAGTCACTCATAACAATATAACCATAATTCACACACTGTCACTCGTTTACAGGTCTTCGTGGCTTTTGGAAACGAGTGGCTGAGGTCTTTAAGGCGTGGACTTGTGAGCGGGGGAACTGGGGTTGGATTTCCACCAGGACCATCTTCCCTGACTAAAGCTTTTTCCAGGTTTTTCTCAGTCCTCGTAAATGGCAAATACCAGGGAGGTACCCTAAACATAGGCCTGGAACGCATTCTTCCTTTACAAAAATCCTTTCCCAGTGTCACGTCATCTTATTTATCATCAGTGTCCACCTAATGTGATGCCTCAGTAGTTACAACGGGTGTTAAACACCGTTAAAAAGAATAAATTATTTGTTTGAATTAAGTTGTTATATTAAGTTGTTATAATTAAGTTGTTATATTTATTATTTTCTTGAACATTTGTAACTTTGGAGTCAGAGCGTGCAGTAACTCAACAAAACGTCTGCAACCATTGGTTTTTATTCTGAATGCGCCCATTTTTCAACCCCTTTTAGTCTAAATTCTTGCTATAGAATTGGTACAGAATTTTTATCTTTAGCATGTTCATATTGACGAGGATTTATTCCTTTAGGTAGTTAATAGTAAACGAGATGGAAATATGCAGATATGTAGATAGTAGCTATTTATAAAAATCAACACCTTGGTTAATAATTATAAAAATTTGCTCTACAACGGTATTAAAACCCGAAGAATATTTAAAGGGCGTAAGAATGTCTTGAGCCCTTTTCGGTAAATCAGTTGACGAATTCGCTGTTTCTGTACGATACTTCGTGAAAATATTTTGAAAATTTAAAAAAAGTTATTACACTTAAATATTAATAGAAAACTATTATTATTTTATTATATTTTATAAACTGTAAATATATTAAGACGGTGGCCAAAGTTGTTACATTTTCTGAAGTTCATCACTTGTAGTGATAGAAGTGGCAGCCACAAACGTGCTTTTTTATTCAATCAACTTGATTGGAGGTGATGCTATAAGCACAAGTCTTAGATGAGCCCTCAATAAACGTGTAGCAATGTGTAACTTGTAGAGTGGGCGGGTAGACCTCTAGTTACTCTAGTGTTTAGAATCCTGGAGAGAAATCGTGTCCTTTCTTCCCACTTTGGTAGCTTGCAGAAGCTGCGGTCAGTGAAGTTTCCTCTTCAGTAGTTCGGGCGATTCTCCCAGAATGTGGCATTCTTTACCTACTTCCTTCCAATATTTCATTATCTGATTGAAACAATCGAGAACTTACATAACAAATTACTCCCTAAGTCCCTGCCTTCCTATTTATATTCGTATGGTGATATAGTCTCCAAATAATGCCAGTTCCTTTGCTTACTCTATGAAAGCTTTTGGCTTATTACGTACTCTTCATTGCCATATAATGTAAAGTAATTTTTATAGAACAGAAACCACACTTCGCTTCAAACCACTTTTAACATTAAACTCATTATCAACAGCTGGAAACAGAAATCTGACGACAAATAATAACATTCGAATGCAAAATACAAACAAACATCGTATTCCCTTGAAGAACTTATTGTCTTACTGAAGTTTTTCTTGCAATCCAATGACAGTTCAGGATCAAGTTTGGAGGGCGACAATTACAAGGCACTGAAGTAAGAAAAAGCTCTCGTAGGTAATTTCTCCTATACTATGTTTATACTATGAGGGGTGTGGGACCTGGGATAGTAAAACGTGTCTTACCTTTCTGCTTTTTAATGATCTAACACATACCTTTTACATCAACGTTCATATCGCTGTCAACCTCGACGTTAATTAGGTATCAAGTATGGTTTCATGCAAGAATGATGTTTACTGGGCTTTTCTTACTTGAGACACGGAATAAACCCTTATATCTGCTATTTTATACATACGTTTTATTGAAGACTTCCTTTTTTTAAAAAATTAATATTTTCTTGCGATCCGAAATAATGAACACGAGAATGAGGTTGAGGGTAATATGATTGTCTGAATCTCAGTCATTCTGGATGAGTATCTGCCCACTAAGACTTCACCGCTACATAGGATGTACTTTGTACCATGCGTCTGACGTTGAATTGATTCGACTTGAGGATAGTGGAGTGCTTTTGGGAGTTACTGTCCCTTGGAGGGAGTTACGCTCAGATTTTTTTTAATTCATGAACATTACATAGATGTTCACATAAACGGCATTTGGGATTTTCTTGGTAGAGTCCCATCGTCCATAGATGTTTCCAGGAAGGCCAATACACAGTAATAATTTCAATAGATTCCCTCTTAATGGGTCCTAAGACAGAGGGATATGGAATTTTACATAATTTCTTTAATCTTATCTGATGTTTTTTCTTGTGCTGTAAGCGCACACTCATCATAAAAATATAATTTATTCTCATGACCCACGCCTACGATCTATGAAACCACAGTTTGTAGAGACATACATTAGACCACAGTCAAATATGTAGCTCCCTCTAAAGTAAGGGTGGTTGCGCCGAATATACTATGCCCGCAAAGTACAGCAGCGAAGGATCGCAGTGCGTTATCGATCGATGGCGTTATGTTCGCCATCCCTGTTTATGAGTTAGACTATGATACATAACCCGATAAACCAATTGACCTATGTTTAGTACCGTACTGTCATATGATTAACTTGGCGTTTTATTTATGTTAAAATGTTGATGTTGAGCTTTGGAAATGGGTATTTTCTGACCCGTGAAGCAGGTTTATATATTTTAAGGTAACTTTTCATCAAATTTCTTTTTAAAAATGAAATTAACAGCATCAAGTTGCACATAATTACTTTATTTATCTTTGTGGATCATAGAAACTTTATCTTATATTGTTTTTCTAAGACATCTACAATCAGGCAATTAAATGATTACGGCAGTAGTTTAATTTATTGTAGATGAGAAGAATTTTGTATTACAATACATTGCAGAATAGCGCGTCTTTCTTGTACTTTGCTATTGCAAAGTTATTTTAATCGAGCGCTTCCTTAAACTCCTTACAATATAATTTTCATTCCTTCATAGTTAAAGGAATGAACATTTGCTGTGCGTTAAAAAACTCTCGTTTTGAGCAGTTTATTCGACGCTGCTGCTACGGAAAGTGTTCAAAACTGTTTCTTTTGCATTGGTGTGGAGACAAATGAAAGGTAGGTAGCGAGGTACAACGCTAGCGGCAAAATGGAATTTACGGCTGCGTGGGAGAGGATGAAGCAGCAATAGGTATTGCAACTGTTTTGGAAGTTATTGCATTGTGAAGCTACTGTGTTTGCAGCAACACATTTCGTGTCTGGAGGCATATAATCAGCTTCATGCCTAATGCCACGACTATGGGACTGAGAATAATCTGTGAGTGCACGACAAGCCATGCAAATCTACGTCACTATCGTGCACATTATTACCAAATAAATTGCACGCTAGCGACATTATCATTTTCCTCTATCTAGATACCGGATTTTGCACGTTCTTTGCCTAAAATATGATGACAGCAAACTCAGACTGCAGCGTGTTTATTTTAATGCGATAATGTTCTATTCACCGAGCTGAGACAATGTATGTAAACGCCGTTGCTTGAAACACGAGGCATTCCTTTTGATTCCATCACCAGTTCCTGTGCAGTCTTGAGAGAGTTTAAACACATTGTAGGGTGTGTCGTGATTTGCTTTGGTATAACGGAAAGGCTTTTCTTTGTGCGGTGTTGATTCATGGTTCAGAACAGAAGAACCTCGCAGGCAGATTGTACAGGACGTAAACATAATAAAGAACTAAAAGTAAAATAAAGCGTTAGGGCGCAATATACACATTAAGAAGTTATTACATTTTATTTACTCTCCTTGTGATCGAATTCATTCATCATTTTTCATTTCTTCTTACAATTAATGTCTGACTTATCCATTATTATACTATTAGTAGAAAACTATTTCACACTTTTAAGTGTTTTTGCACCATTTTAATATTTGCAATTTTCTGTTTATTTTGATATCATTTTCATTAATGCTCCTTGGTTATAAGTATTTTAATACTTTTTTTTATGTCACTTCAGAAGCCTCTCTCTCTCTTAATTTCGCGAGCACTTGTTCAGTTACAATTCTATATATCAGGAACTATTTGCTCTAGAAGGCTGTGGTTTGTCTTGAATGGCACAGAAAAAGTTATACTTCATAAACTTGCAGCATTTATTTTCATAACATCATCCTTTGTTGTTTTACAACGTTGGAGAGTTTTAGATAGTACTTCAAGTTAGTTTTTCTGTAAAAAAAAAAAAAAAAAAAAAAAATTGGCGACAACTATTGAAAAACTAAATATTTTTGCATTTGTTTCCCATTTTTCAAGGATCTTTATAAGCTATCCCTTTGAAACTTTTATCATTTATTCGTGATATTATCTTGATGATGTGGATCTATTATGGTACAGCTAGGGCAATATGTGGCAATGTAAAAAATTAAAATGTTGTAAAATAATAAAAAAGGTATGCTGTTTATAATTTGCTTCAGAGTCATGGTGTCGTAGTGAAAATATATCGCAAAATTTCAATTATGTACATCTGTATGCTGTAAAAGCTTCATTTCAATGACTTTAATAGCTCTTGAAAAAATGGGAACTGAAGTTGGTAATTTAACATTACAAGGATATATCTTTCATACTCCCCTTAAATTGAAACCAAATAACCAGTTCCTCTTCGTCACGAAAAATGATAAGTAATGATCTAAAGTATCACAAAGTTTGTGTATTAGCATCGTGGCGTGGGTAGTAATTGCTCTTATGCCTCTTATCATTGGTATTGAAAGTTTTCTAAGCGGAAATATTGTTTGAAATATTTATATATTTTGAAAAACAATAAACGTAATATTGCAATCTTGTGAAAATTAATTCTCAGCGTGTCACTTTGGAAAGAACATAATAAAAAACAACCAAAGAGTTAGCCGCAACTAAAGTTGATACTATTTGAACAGTAAATTTCGAAAACAATTCCATTAATACAGACAAGAAGAAGGCTAACTACTACGGCTAACTACTCGTAGGTTGGAAAGGAAGGCGAAAGGAAATGGTAATTTCGTCCGACCATTGAAATATGTAATGTTCGAGGCTTTAGCGTTCGGGGAGAAAGAGACTTCAAAAAAAAAAAAAAAAAAAAAAACTCTATTCTTGATTAATTAGAAAATATATTGCTACAACACCAGTGCATCATCATCATCATCATCATCATCATCATCATCATCATCAGCATCATCATCGTCGTCGTCGTCGTCGTAGTTGTCGTCGTCGTCATCGTCGTCGTCTTTTAATCAGAATAACTTGATGTACTTAATTAGTATAATTATGTAATGTAATTTTATATCTTATCAAAAATATAAAATTATAGACAGCTGTTTAATTTTGTTTTCTTTTTTTTTTCAGGTATGTGCCAAAGGTTTTACTAAAGGCTTGGACGTTTCGAAAGAAGGTTGGTGCTGAGTATAGGTTTTTATACGAGGGTAGGTCCATAAGTTTCCGGCCTAACCATTTTCTGGTGTGATAAAGACAAAAACTATATTTTACTTTTCAATATAGTGTCCTTTATTGCAATACGCTTCTCATATCTTTGAATTAACATTTCACCCCCCCCCCCAAATGGTCAGAAATCTTGTCTGCAAAATGGGCACAAACAGCATCTATCACTTCTTCGTCACACTTAAATTTCCTTCCTCGAAGGTCCTTCTTGAGTTGTGAGAAGAGGAAATAGTCACTGAGAACTAGATCTGGGCTGTAAGGTGGATGGTCGATCTCCTTGAAGCCACATTTCTTCACAGCTTCCCTTGCAACAAGAGCTGTGTATAGGCGCGTTGTCCTGAAGAAGGTGCACACCACCACTCAGCTTTCCTCACATTTTCTCTTTGATGGAAGCACGTACTCTGTGCAGTAGGATAGAATAGTACGCTCCATTTACTGTGGTGTTCCTCCCCTTGAAGTTAATGAAGAGTGTTCCATCACAGTCCCAACAGATTGTGCCATGATCTTCTTGGTTGAATGAGTGATTTTGACTTTAGTGGGGGTGTTTCGCCAGGTTTACGCCACTCCATTGATTTTCTTTTGGACAAGGGATCATAGTAGAGGACCATAGTTTCATCTCCTGTAACAATGGTTTGCAGAACTTCTCTCTCTCTCTCCTTGCCATGGCAGAGCTCTAAAAACGCCTGATCACAGATGACACGTTGCTGTTTTTGGACTGAGGAAAGAAGTCTAGGCACCCATCTTGCACTAACCTTATTCATGTTTAAATGTTCATGAATAATTCGAAGGATTGCTGCTTTAGAAAGGCCCAACCTTGCTGCTATTTCTGTATCTTTGAGCCGCTGGTCTTCCATAATTTTTCCTTCCACAAGAGCGATGTTTTCTGGAATGAGCACCTCCAAGGGCCAACCTCCATGCTCTTCGTCTTCAATGCTTTCTCGACCCATTCGAAAAAGTTTGGCCCATTATTTTACGGTAGAATATGAGGGGGATGCTTCCCCATATAATTCCAATTGCTGTTTAATTCCTTCTTCTTTTGTTAAAAACTTTATAACAGTTCGATACTCCATTTTGAACATGTCACAGTCTTCTTTATGCAACTATATCTGAACAACTGATCACAGAGGAGCGGAAATTACAGTTGCAATTATTTACTTAACAGATAAGTTATGACGAAGAGTTTTGTGAAGGCATTAATCCTTATCGGCGAGGCCGGAAACTTATGGACCTACCCTCACATGTTTATGTAAATATACACATTTGTTTCTGTAGGACTTAGGGAAAGCATTGACATTTAAAAAGTGTGCCATTTCAGTAAATACTCGTATATATTTGAAGGCATGTTAAAGCGGAATAAGATGGTAGTTAGAACCTGTTAATCAAGGGTCCGATTTTGCTCCTACATTTCTTAAAGTCACTGCTTTTCACTGTAATCTCAATCAAAATAAAGAACATCTTCGCGAAGAAACATCCTGTCGTTTCATACGAGTTTGCTATGCTACGCAATTGACGCATACACTTTTTTATTTTGTTTTTTAATGCTTTAATTATTGTCTCTTTGACTGTATTGGTCTGTAGGTTGTAGATTGAATACAATAGGTGTAAGTCTGTAGGGATGAAGGAAAGAAATGAATTAATTAATGGTGCCAATAAGCTCGGAGTACTTGGGGCCTTAAAGTTGTCTTGCATTCGGTTTCTCAGGGTAAGGAAAATCTATGAGCAAAATCTTACTCAAATAAGCCTGACATGAACTAGGATTCGAACCAGGATTTTCCGATTAGTAGTCGTAAACGCTGTCACTAGACCACAGAGACAGTCTGCACTTTTTTTTTCCTTCGATGAGTAGGAAATATAGATGTTCTAGGGTGAAATTGACTATCTTTGGAATAATTCATGACAGGTATATCACAGTTATGGTAAAATTGCTTCTTAGAAGTAGCTAACTCTCGAGATTCCTAACCTTCAACTATTCGAATTTTCAAAGTTACGTGATACTACAGCCATTTTTTTTATTTGTATTTAACGACCATTTTTATTACTGGGGCACCCTAGACGGACAACCAACTTTGTCACAATATTGCATTTCAACGGATGTTTATTTTAAATCTTTTTTTGAGGTTGTGGAAAAATTACGCAACTTCCTCAGGATTCCAAAGTTTACTTAATTTAGATGTTATATACTTGGTACAGTGTTATAAATTCTATGTGATTTACGCTTAATACAAATGTGGTAATGTGAGAATGTCACATGTCAAATATTTTCACTTTCAAAACGTTTCAACTTGCATCCATTCGCATTTCTTTGTTTAATGGCGCTGTATTACTGATAAAATCCAAATTTTACAGGAAACAAAATAAACGATTCTAATATTGACCATCATTCTTCGTGGGATTTAATTTCTCGCACGAAAGGTATCGGAAGACATCATATATGAGTAATGGCAGTTTGGAAGTTTGTGAAACGTAATTGCCTCTAGGGAGTGTTAACAATTAAAATTGCTTTTGCTTAACGGCCCCAAAGTAAAAAAGAAAATTTTCCTAAAAACAATTATTATATTCACCGTTTCTTAAATGACCATTTATTTCCTTTTAAATAAGAAGGCAACATAGTTTTTGCGTTAGTAGATAATAAAATAAATATGAATATCAGAATGCACGAGCCTGTATTGATTTTACCCACATATAAATTGCATTGCATTTTCAAGAATTAACAATTTCACTTCTTTATACTTTTTAAGTTTAGAGCACAAATAATCATATGAATAGAATAAGTGAAATGCCTACTGGAAGCTAATCTAATTTATTGAGGCATTTTTAAGTACTCCATTTTCATCATAAGCACTTGTTCTCTACTGTTTGCCTAATTTGAAATATTTTCATATCACTTCAAAAACAGATAAAGTGAGCAACAAGGAGAATATGGTGGAGTAGGAAAATTAGAAATATATCAATAATGCAAAACATAAAAAATAAATAAATACAATAATAACAAAGTAGAAACGGGAGCATTAAGATTTAAATTCGATGGTCTATGCGCTTTATGCAAAAATATAGCTGCTTCCTCTCTATCTCTGAGAGTATCATTTTATGCTTTCATAAAAAATATACGAGTGAAATAAACATTCGAACTTTACATGCTGATATCTCCCTTTATTTGATTGCGGCGTATGCAATAATCAATAAGCAGTTGCACATGTATAAATACCTCAGTGTATAAATGTATGACAGATTTAACTGAACTTTTCAAAAGGAAAATAAATAAATTAACAAAGAGAAAAATATCGGCACAAAATTTGTCAGTTTTATTTAGATATTCGATCAAGGAGAAAACTGCTGTGAAAAATAATTTCATTAAATGTCATTATATAGCGAAAAGTCAGCTATAATATGCTTGGAATTTCTTTGTATGTTATAGTACACTAACTGGATATCCTGCAGCACCTGGGATTATTATGGCTTACAATCTAAACAAATAGTAGGAGGGCTTCTAATAAAGCCCTTCTTACGTTGCATTATTCAGTTACTAGTGGACTGCAATAAGGTTTGCTAATTAGAACACGAAAAAAATTATTTACATTCCTCTTATTCAGTCCGAAAATCCCAAAATACAAAATTTCATAGGATAATGCAGTTCATTTGGCACTTGCACATGCTTGTCAAACTAGGTGCTAAAAGTTAAAAGTTTACTTGCGTAGTACTCATACCACTCTAAGGATCCGCTGTAGTGAAGCCCAGTTCTTAGCATCTGCGTCTTAGTCGGTGAATGTATAGTAGAAGCATGTGAGGGGGAAAGTACTTCATACCAATTTACAGGCATGCCTTAGCTCCGGGATAATAGTGATATACAGAAAGCTAAATTTTACACATTGTTCTAAAGACCAGTTAAATGACTTGGTTATATTGATGGGATAACCGAAGTGGAACTTTGACTTCTCTGGCTACCAATGTCATTCGGATTTGTCACAGGAATTAGAATTATGTAAGTATCATATAAAAAAACACACTCACTACAACCGATATGCCTATATGCTAAACACATTACAAGCTTATTCGTACATTGATTACTGTTTTGACTTGAGTGCTGTGATACTTCTACTGTTTACAAGACTATAAAGACTCTACTTCTTGCTATGAAATCCTTTTTCTTTTTTCCTATACTCATTTACCTTAAAGCACAACTCTATAACTATGAGTATTAGTTTTTAATTTTTATTTCCCATTGCCTTTGGTGGGACAATTGTTCAAATATGCATATAACACATTTTTTTAAAATCTTGCGAGTGAATGTGTTTCAAAAATCATGACTTGCAAGTAATGAGCTATTATTCAGATTTATGTTTACAGAGTCTCGAAATTTACCCCCCGTCTATATATATGCGTCTTTTATTTATTTCATTTATTTATTCGGGCAGAGTTAATGTCACTAGGCCTTCTCTTCTCTCTACCAATCTAATAATAACCACACTAACTTATAGCAACAATATTACAATCAAACATGGACAGTAACGAGAACAATACGGGTACACATATAAATCAATGTAAATCATGAAATAGATAAACAAATGTATGCTAATATATATTGAAAATGAATAAGAAAAATATTAACATAAGAAGAAGAAAAATAAAACCAACAATAATAATATATCAAGTTTTAACAATGACAATTTATGCACATATCGACCTATATAAATCATGAGATAAATAAATGAAAGAGCAAAATATAAAATATAAACAATATTATGAAAGAGATAGCAACATTTATGGTAGTAATAACAATAATGGAATGAATATTTCTAAAGTAGGATAAAACAAATACCTGTATTGTAACATACGAAATCTAAATCTAGGGTAATCCATTATTTCTAATAATATTATACACTTTTTTATGAAATGCTCCTAAAGTTTGACAGTCTCTGACATCCCGTGGCAATACATTCTACAGATGGGCAGTGGTTACGGTGAATGATGATGAGTAAAGTGAAGTTCGGTGCAATGATAATAGCAACAGTACGTATCGGGTTTGAAAGCGTGTGTTAAGTTTATGACAGGAAGATAGATGTTGAAAACGAAAAGATAGTTAAAATGTAGAAATGTATGCATACTTTTGAAACATTTATATGTAATACAGTAATATATAATATTCTTGTCATATTTCACAAAATGCTTGTTTTATTAATTGTAGCATAAAATATATTAAAATTTTAAAAATGCTATCAATTATTCTAATTTTCCGGCAGATCTTAACATTGAATCACCAGTCTGAGGTTCTATGCTTATTACAACTTACTGTCCATAACCAAGTGGAAGTTTACTTGAGTTTTCACGTTATGGTCAATTTATGTAAATACCAAATCGAGGGAGAAATGCCAGTAGTGACACAACTTTGAGTGTTTTATGGTGGTTTTGGTGCCTTGTCAGTTTTTTAAGCTTTATATTGTCATTAGATAAATGGGTTTTTGCAGTACAGTCGCAAAGTTCTTAACGTGACTGTTTAATTCACTGTTCTCTCTGTGAACTTAAACAAGAAAGCATTAAACAATCCACATCAACCGCCCCTCTCAAACTTTTAATATAACTAAATTTGGAACCAATAATAAAATTGTCAGTTCGTATTGCAAATTATTATTTGAAATTAAACGTTAAATTAAAAGAGTATTGAACAGTTACGTAACTTTTAAGTAATGTAATCTTTGCGGTAGATGAAATTTTGACTCTGGTATTCTGCATAATGTCCATTGTAGAGTTATCCATTGTTGACTCGGATGCAGAATATAGCATTTACTATCCTAAAACGAGGAATGGAAAGAAACTGCTTAGAAAGTTATATTAATCATGATATATATCTAAATACAATTGGCCTAGATTGCTAATGCAGTCATGATTTGATTCAAAACATATAGCAGAAAGCTGACCAGAGTTTTATTAATATGTAAACAGTAGTATGAACATGATTTATTACACAGCGGACCAGCGAACATTTTACCCATGTTTCATTCGTGCAAGTGGCAAATATGCCAACTGTCTCCTATACATTTCGTTCACTCTTGAAAGAGTAGCATGCGTAGAAATAAATATGCTAAATGAAATATTAATGTATAATAATTAATAAATAATAATTAATTAATAATAAACAATTTTCCTCTTTATTATCTAAATTTCATTGTATCAATTGAAAGTGATGTTCGTTTTCATTAAAATATTTCTGACAATCCGAAGAGAGCTGAATGATATTCGTTGCAATTTAGCTCCTTTCATTTCATTGATTATTCCCCTGGTTTCATTTTTCAGGATTGCTCCTGTAGACTTTTAATTTTCATACAAATAAAATGCTTACTAAGATCTGGGAAACAAGGGGAAAAAACAATAAAAACCAGAAAAGACTGAAATGTTAATGAACAACTATTCATAAGTCCATTGTGCATATTTTAATTATTATTAAATTATAAACATATCTATTTTTGCATTTCATTTATGCCATAACTTTACGTAAACCATTATATGCTAGTTCAATGGCTTGTGTTTTCGTTCAAACGTTTAATTCATTTTTTTAAAAGCTCTATGTAATTTTATAGAATTTGTCCTATCTTTGTATAGGTAATTTTTAAGACGTAAAGTCATCAAAATCCGGATTCTGCTTATTAGAGTTTTACGAGCTTTCCTGGAGAAACATCAGCTTAGGCCATTGTAACTTTAGGGAGGAGCAATGTAATATTTTATATCTGAGAAGCTAGTATATGGCAGTACAATAGCAATTACGGTGCTGCAATCCAGAATTAACACAATGAAACACTAGCCCGTACAGTTGCACTTTCAGACTATAGAGGCATGCCAAGATTAAGAATTGTTTCCGGAGCTACTTACTTCACACTATAACATCCATTGGCCTCCAAATGTTTTTCTTTGGAGCTGCCTCAAAGCGAGGGAATTTTCCACTCGCCGGCAAACAATTGAGGAAATTGCCGGCTGCCATCCGTGCTGAAATTGTGGCCATTCCGTGAAACATGTTGACATATGTAACGCTACTTCCAGAGCTACAGATTTGAGAAACGAAACCTGGCTTTTAAGAAATAAAATACATTGCACAATGCAACAATTGCACATTGTATAAATTGTTTGTAAAAGTTCATATGCAGCTTTTTGAATCTATTCCCATTTTTCAATATAGTCTCCTTTGACACTAATGCACTTTGTCCAGCGATGTTCCAAACCTTTTATCCCATCATGTAAGCCAGATTTCTCCAAGCCTGCAAAATACATCTCAACATATTTATAATCTTCATCGGAGGAACTTGTCTTTCCACCAAGAAAGTTTCTCAGTTTAGGGAACAGATGGAAGTCCGATGGAGTCAATTCAGGGGAATAATGCAGATGTGGCAGCAAATCGGACCCCATTTCATTGGTTTTCCTCGTTGCAACGACTCATATGTGAGGGCGGGCATTGTTTTGATGAAAGATGACTTTCTTCTTTAGTAAACCCAGTCTTTTCTCGTGTCGTGTCTTCAATAAGTCCAAAAGTTTCCAATGGGGAGACTATCAATTAGCAGTACACAACCATGACGCTTCCAAGTGTGTAGTAGGGCACCCATATTTCACCATTGTCGCAAATCGACGCTAAAACTTTTTGAAAATGTGCTAAACTTTACTGAGCGATTTGCACTCTGATCACTTTTTCTCAGTCAGCAGTTGCGGCTCCCTCGTGGCGATAATTTTTTTCAAGCGCAATTTTTCCATCAAAATATGAAACACGCCTTCCCTTGAAATGCTTCAGCAACTTTGGGTATCTTTAATTGGTGATCCTTTAGAACATGTTGTGTCCTTATAATTTCTGATGTCGTGACGGATTTTGATCGTCCGTAGCATCATCTTTCAAGCTTTCACGGCCGTGTTTAAACTCCATTATCCACTTCATAACGGTTGCAAAGTTCCTTAGAGTGTTTGACATGTCTGTATGAATTTCTGTGGCACTTAACATGTTCGATATTTGCCATTTTGTTCGTATACACACGTCTGACTGCAACAATGAGTTAATAGCTACTATGATTCCTTTGATAACAAAATGCTTGGGAACTGATGCTGCAATCTGTGGGTTATTCCGAGAAATTTTCGAGTTTCTTTCGTGTCTGGTAACATAGTAAATAGTTGTTGTTTTGTACTATACATTTTACTCCACCGCGTATATCTGCACAACTGTACAAAAATGTCTGTTGTAAAAATTAAACAATAAAATATAATATTAAATTATATACCTTACCACAAATTTTCCATTGAATTGAATGCACAATTATCAGAATTAATATATTATTATAAACATTATGGCTATAAAATAAAATTCCTTTATATGGTTTTCAAAAATAAATTATAGAAATAGCGAATGGCTGATCTGTTATAAACAGGCTCCCCCAACATTTTTTGGCACTTAAATTGATATTGACCAGTTTTTTAATAAGCCGTTCATCTCAGAGCATTTTCAATTTCTGGCCTTCTTGGGAGGCAGTGGTATATATATATATATATATATATATATAAGAAAAAAAAAAGCAACCTATCAACAATGTAACAAATTAACAGTAATTATGATAGCAGAAAAAGATAAAACACAAAGAAAAAGTCACACTTAAGATCGCTATATTTCGGACTCGTGGAGTCCTTCTATGGCAAGAAGACAAGTGACGGTGATATATATATATATATATATATATACACACACACACACACACCACTCCACCTATATATATATATATATATATATATATATATATATACACCACTCCACCTGAGTCGGCCGGTACATAAAAAAGAATGAACAAATGTTAATGTTTAGCTCTTAAGGTATAATATTGAAAACAAGCAGGCCCAGGCGTGTTCACTTTTTCCTCTCACCTGAGCAGGTATTTTCGGTGACGTTAATGGTTTCCTGTAGTTGGGGCTGAAGTAAGGTCCCGTTTTTGTTGTGAGGATAAAAGAACTTTCAATGGATACTCCTCCCTTCCCCCTACGCTTAGCCCTGGTCTTTTAAAATCTCTTAAAAGTACCCATTAAAAGAGACAGAGGTCAAAGGTATCCAATTGGGTGTGAGGGCACAGCACGTGGTCCTTTGATAAACATCACTTTCCGTCAGGGACAGACTGGCTGCCAGTCAACAGTTCGACCATTCTGCCTGACAAGCTGACCTATGATATTTGGTCGAAACGTATACGCCAACATTTGCAAGAAAAGGTTTGTAGGCTTTGAAGATAACTGATTCAATGAAGAACTGTTTTAGAATGTTAACTGAACATGGACGCGCGTGTGTTCACAGATATGAGCAAACATTTATTATGTAAACAAAGAAAGCCGAAGTTTTGCATGGTAATATACATATTTTATCGTTGTAATTTTTGTGGAATGTGTTATGGCACAGAACTAAATTTTTGATTAATTATAATTTTATACATTTAATACATTTTGGTGCATTTTCTTGGACATATTATATCAGCATTCTGTATACATGTTCTAGGTATTTGAGTATTAAAACTAATGGAACAGAATTTTGATATTCAATAAAAAGAGAAAATGTTTTTTTTTATAAATTTTATATTTTTAACGGTCATAAATATTTACATACTTTGACCCTACATATTTTTATTATATTTTATTTATTATATAAAGTATATAATAAAAATATGTTGCATAGGATTCTGCAGAAGGATGCTTTATGCAAACTATCAAATTTTATTACTTTACCTAAAATAGTTTCTGGAAAAATACACTTAATTATGTTGCGGAAAACTTGAGTCCATTCACTTCATTTCCATCGTTGTTGCTAATAATAAAACTTCAACAGGAAGACTACCAAGAAGGCAACTCTAGAGAAAGGAAATGTAAGCGGTGGACGGCGAGGACTATGGATATGGTTAGTATTAATAATACCTGCACCAATGAAATTGAATGTGAACTTTTAACTTACATTTTACGCAACTTAAATTTTTTCATTCTTGAGTTGGATCTTCTTAAAAAACTAGTTAATGTAAATCAACGAAATTTGGCAGTATTATATTAAACACCTTTCTGCACAATCCAACGGAATAGATTTTTCAATAGCTCTCTTAATTTAGCTGTAGAGACAAGGCATGTGAATGTTTTATGAACATTTTTAAGTATAAAATAATATTTTTCTTTAGCAGTTTATTATGTCAAAAATCTATTTCACCAGTTTTAAATCACCACTAGAAATATTTAGAATATGTATAAAATTTCAGTAAACATTTCCAGTGGTTTTCAGAAAAAGCATCTTGAAATGTTTTAACTCTATAAAATTATAAATAGAGAGTATAATAATGGTACACTTGTAGTTATGTAATTATTTTAAACATGGTTGGAATTATATTTCTACACGAAATTTTGGAATACAATCTTAAAAGTGTATACTACAGTTTGAGTTAAACAAAAGTAAAATAAAATTTTTACAAAAAATTACCTACATTTAACTTTAGGAGAGCAATGTTTGCCTATTCAATAATACGTGTTTATTCATTGAATAAGGGGGTATGGTGCTACGTTTTAATTAATAAGTGTTAATATTACTGAAATATTGTAAAATTTGCGATAAAAATTAGCTACTTCAACTAAGTGCAGAATTTTAAATGCACAGTTAGAGATGGGCACATATTCTGAATGCATCATGGTGACGGCAAGTGCAATCACGTCACAATCACATATGAAAAATTTTTCCTTCAGTGCTGCCGTGCTGAATCACAAAATAATTGTTAAATAATCATCAACATGATACAAATGTGGAAATTAACTATGTTCCTAACTCCTCACGAGTTTCCAGGCTGCTACAAAGTTGCATCCTATTTTAAAAATTCATATATTGCCGCTTATTTTTTTTTAATTCCGTTTAGTAAATGGGAGCATAATTGATTAAGTACTGCAAATAAGCCAAAAGAAAATGGAACGCAAGACATTAGTAACAATAATACTGCACAAAATCTCCAGACTGAATTGGAAATGGAGAGGACACATGGCGAGGAAGCAGGACGACAGAGGGACGTATAAAACCACCGTGTGGCACACACGCTTGGGCAGACACAGAGGCTGGTCAAGACGGAGAGGGGGAGGCTTCTACGCAGCACAGGCAGGTCGACAATGGTCCAGAATAGCAAGAACTAGGAATATATGGAAAATCTTCAAATGTCAACTTCGAAACGAGTGAAATCTGATAAACAAAAGTGTTAACAAAGCGTAGCATACAACCCTAATGCGAATTAGCTCATCTCATTAGCGAACAAGAGCTTGTAGGAGACCTTTGCCCTTTTTAGGGATATTATTATTATTATTATTATTATTATTATTATTATTATTATTATTAGTAGTAGTAGTAGTAGTAGTAGTATTAGTAGTAGTAGTAGTAGTAGTATTAGTATTGGTGGTGGTGGTGGTGACTGCGTTACATTCAGATATCGCGAAATGAAATGAAGATGGTTTTAAGATTATTATTAGTAATTTAGTTTTAGGAGTTTTTAGCAGAATCGGTTAGTCACTCCGGGAAAGAATATCTGTCCATCTTGTACATTTACGTCCCACATTTCTGTCCGGTACTAGGGTCCCAATTTGTTATTCTATGAGCCCTTAGTTGAAATATATCATACTACATGTTTTTCCCACTTCTTGCAGTAATCTTTACCTCTTGGATGCCTGTTCTTTTCCTTACTGATATTTTTATGTCGGATTTCTAAAAGGCAAATGTATATAAAATCATTTAGGTATTCCAATTTTTCCACATTTATTATTGTGTCCCCTACTAAATCATTCGTTGGTTCAGTTTTCTTCGCGTTTATCTGTAAATCTTAGTCCTTATATGTATATTTCATAATATATTTTACCGAAAATGTCTTTGCCTTAAGGGATATTCTAGGTTAACTTAAATATAAAATCTTAATAGGTGCATGACATCTCTAGTAATAAGTCATTCACGCTAATATACAGGATGCCCCAGTCATAATTAGGTCGCTGTATTATTTTTCGGTACCGACAGATTACAAGCGAGTATAAGTCATCATGCACGGCAATCTCTCTTCAACTGTTACACAAGATGTGCGTGTATTCAAAATGTAATATTTATTTTAAATGGGTTAATGTGGTTGAGTTTAAGTTTTCTTTAGAGCATCGCATATCCTTATACATGAACAGAGTCCGCCGTTCAAGTTCAAAGAAGGTTTTCGTAAAGATGAGAAGGGGGTTAGTCAAAAGGTACGCTACCGATTAGCTAATTTCCCCAAATCCATTAGCTATAGCGCTCAACATTTTCTTGCGCTTAGTTGTTGAAAATCAGATATTTAGTGTGAGCCGTTAGCTATAATAGAACGATTCTGAAAAAAAAGGTACACTTTATGATGATATTGAAAAAAGGCTTAATTCGCAATGCTTAAGTTGGAAGTTTAGACTTATCTTCTTTTTTACATGAAACAATTAACAATACGTGGACCTAATTTAATGAGCTGACCATTGTGAAACCACATTTTGCATTATTTCTATACCCGTCACTACTTTCCAACAAGAAATTAATTACTATGATCCTTTCGCCCCTCCTGTCTAACTCCCTATGATTTTTAACTTTGGTGTAGCGCACAAAACATATTAATACGATTAAGAAAACCTCACCATTACATACTTCAGAAATATAACCCAATTTCTGGCGTAGGTGATCCTAGTGGTATGGCAATCACATATTTGCCTCGTATACCCAAAGTCGCAAGTTCAATCCCTGCCAGGGTTGATGGAATGCTTTGTCTGTAAAAATCCTAAGTATGGTTTCTTTCGGAAGGGAAGTAAAGCCGTGAGTCCCATATTGTAAATTTACGGCATGTAAAATAACCTCAAGCCTGAAAGAAGATACCTCTGAGCAAACTTTATCGACCATATCATGCCCTGAAATGAATGAGACGCTAATGATCTGGGATGTTAAAGAGCGTCCTTAAATAAACTAGATAGATAAATACATTTATAGCGTGAACTGATAGAATGATGTCAAATTTTTAAACAATTTCCTAAAATGTATTAAAAAAAGTGAGAAGTTTCGGCATCTTCAAGCTTAAACTTTTACCAGCACGTTGCGTGACCGATAGATGCATTGCTTCTGCGCATATCAAAGTCGTCTATATCACTTAGTATAGAAATACGTTATATTATTATTTTCGAGTTCTCTAAAAATAACTTCCTGTTTTTCTAAAATGCTTCAGGCTGTTTTTAAACCCACTGTAGAATCACTAACAATGATTTTTCTTAGAGCTAGCTGGATGCCGATAGTTCAAATTCGAAGACATTAACAACTAATCATTTCGTGGACGTAACAAGAAGAGAGCTTTGTTCTTTGAACCTCGCATCCCTTCGCCTTTCTCTTTGCCGTCAAGTCTTTCTAGCACGTAAGCTGCAGTGCATTAGAGCAGTAATATAACCTCTTAAATCCACCTCTATGAAATTGAAATTTGGAACACGTGCTACTGACAATGTAACATCTATCTCTTGGTTTCGTATTTTGTATTGGGAAGAACAGTTTGCGTTTTTATGAATAATTCAGGGATATGAATTTTGCATCGACTTAAAAAAATCTGTTTCGAGCAATATGCAGTTAGCCGTGAAACAAAGCCTGTTATTGAGAGACGAAAACTTCACATGAAATGTCAACCGGAGCGGTTTGTTCAGCTTTGAGAAACATATGTTTTGCTATGTTTCGCTTCCTTCCAAAGACTTTCTTTTGTTGTGGACTCGTTTACAATTTATGAACTTTGGAAAACATAAACAGACACCTTGCTACCTCTCTAGCAAGACATTTCTTGTTTGGGTCAGCTTAAAATGGTAGATATATATTTTAACTTTTTTTTTTATTTCAGACTAACAGATGTTCTCGCAACTTGTAATTGAAGGGCTCAGAACGACAGTGGGCCAAGTGCATTTTTTTTTTTCAAAATGGAGTAAACAAGGGTTGAAGTTAATTGAATATCAAAATATAATGAAACATATGTAGTAAAAAAGAACATATGCATATTATAACTAATACATATTAATCATTGTAAAAATAATAACGAACCAATTTTTCCATGTGCAATTAAAATAATAATTCAGGAACCGAAGCTAGGAAAATCTTCTCTATTTGGGTGAATGGATTTAAGAGTCAGATAAAAATGTACACGTTTCCCTATATTTGATATCAATTTTTATTTCACCGTTTTTATTTATTTATTTTCTTAAATTGGTTTTTGTTGCACATTTTAAAGTTTAAAGTTTTTTTGTCTGTTTTGGATCGTTATGGATTTATTCTGGTTATTTAGCATTTTAAAAAGAACACAACAAATTTCAACAAATTTAAGTAAACACAATTATAAAAATTAAATGGCATATTCACTTAGCAAAAATAAAAATGAGAATTTTGTTATACATTTCTTTTCAAGGATTTCAAAAATTTCTCTTCAATCCATTCACTTAAGCTCTTTAAATGGCAGAACCTTCATTAATGAAGTGAAGTCACGGGGACCTCGGGCATACGAATACCAACAAATAGAGAGGATGAGGGAGTACTGTGATTCTTGAATAGTCCTGGCGAATGACCTTGTAACGATCTGCGCGAGACAATTTTAAGAAATTTATAGGGGGGGTAAATTTTCAGTTGCATTAATATAACAAACAATTGCACGCCAGAAAGAAGAGAATGGTACCGTTGTGGAATAAGCCGTCCCTACAATATGTTCAGTACGCAGCTACTAACTTGATTCCCCTATAAATGCGTAGGGGAAATTGAACCCGGCCAGAAACCATTGCGCCTTTTATCCTCATTCGCCAGACTACTCAAACCTACATTACTTTCTCTTGATCAACAATCCCACGATGTCCTGAAAGGTGAATGTTCTGTTGTAACGTATGAGTCCTTCCAAAATAGCTTGTTTTAAATGTGCTTCAATCACTTCAGTGGAAGTAGGGCGTTCTTTTTCCATGATGAAAAATGTGCTCTCTCTTGTTGTTGCTTGTAATCAAGTAAAGTAAGCCTAAGTATTTGAATTGTATGATAAAGGAATTATTAAGTATCTTAAAAACCTATTTACATTAATAATGAGTGGTATTACTCTCTGTTTTCATTTTTAATAAATAACCATTTTAATTATATTACTGCCTATTTTCAGTATTTTAAGTGCTTGCCCATTTTAACAAAAATAAACGCCTGATCTTCCGGGCTCTGATAAACTAAACATTTTACATGGATAGTGAACTTGGTTCATTTTGGCTCCGAATGGAATTACAAACTAACTGGGCCAACTTCAGTTTATTGCTTTTACTTTTTATCCCGACTAACTTAATTGAACTTTAGGCATTTGTAAAAATCGTCATTTATAGGAGGAATAAATGTAAACATTTAAATAGAACTTTTCTTTTGTATTAGCAATAGGATCATTTTATGCCTGCATTAAGACAAAAGGTGAAGGCACTGCAAATGATAGCTCGATGAATGATTGGGTCGCTGTAATTTCTCTTCCTCTAATGCTTTATTTTGAAAAGGATGAAAGATTTGCTTTTCCCTGCAATCCATACACCGAAAACTACTGTACTTTTCGCTTTGCTGTCTCAATGCTACTGAATCTGTGCAGAAATGAATGACTTGTTTTAAGAAATTTATGATTAAGGGATTTAAATTGAGAGTAGTTAACCAAATCGTCCATAATGGTGCAATATACTGATTACGATTTTGATCTCCACAGGTATTCGAGTTACGAAGTGGCTTGGATTTGTGCCTACAGTTCTAAGATAATGAAATAAATTTGACTCCTTATTCCTAACAGTTGTTGATTCCTAATTCATATAGCCAGACTTTCCTTTTTGTATAAGTAAACGTTACTTATAGTAAGGTGGTATGTGTTGCCTGTCATAAATTTATTGCGTGTACATATGTTTTCGTCTTTCGGCATTTGCATAGTCTTTCTTATTTCGCTTTGGGCATTTTCAGTTTTATTTTATGAAGTTCTCGCTCAACCATCAGTTTTGTTTTCCTTCTGTGATATTACTGGAAATAGTAGTTTTAATTCTGTAGCAGAAGAAAAAAGGGTCTGACTTAGACAGAAGTTAAAATGTGTGTTACATATTTCCCTATTACACCATTCTTTCTCTGAATCCTGTTTATCTTCATTACATAATAATAATAATAATAATAATAATAATAATAATAATAATAATAATAATAATTTACTATCCTATCTGACTAAGACTCAGGCATTCGCTGCTGGGACATCGGTCCTAGTGGTGTAGTGATAAACACCACTAGTCTTCAACACCCAAGATCGCGGGGTCGATCCCGGCCATGATAAATGGATTTTTAGGGAGTAAAATCCTAAGTATGCTAAAGCCGTGGGTCCCGTGCCGTACATTTACGGCACGATAAAGAACCTCAAGCCTGAAGAAAGAGGCCTCTGAACAAAATTTGTCAGCCGTTTCATGCCCTGATTTGAATGGTACCTGATGACCTGAGATATTAAAGAGCTTCCGTAAATAAACCAAATCAAAAAAAAACTAATCGCTACTGGGACATGTAGTGGGATATACGAGGGTAGGTCAATAAGTTTCTGGCCTAACCATTTTTAGTATGATAAAAATAAAAATTATATTTTACTTTTCAATTTAATTACCCTTTCTTCTAATATACTTCTCATATCTTCGAATTAACATTTCAACCCCCCCCCCCCCCAATAGTCACAAGTCTTGTCTGAAAAATGGGCATAAACAGCATCCATCACTTCTTCGTCACAGTTAAATTCCCTTCCTCGAAAGTCCTTCTTGAGTTTTGAGAAGAGAAAATACTCACTGGGAACTAGATCTGGGCTGTAGGCTGGATGGTCGATTTCCTTGAAGTCACATTTCTTCAGTTTCCTTTGCAACAAGAGCTGTGTGCACCGGGGTGTTGTCGTGTAGAAGGTGCACACCCCCACTCAGCTTTCCTCGCCTTTTATCTTTGATGGAATCACGTAGTCTGTACAGTAGGCTAGCTTAGCACTCCCAATTTAATGCGGTGTTCCTTTCCTTGAAGTCAACGAAGAGTATTCCTTCACAGTCCCAAAAGATTTGACCATGAGCTTCTTGGTTGACTTAGTGACCTTGGCCTTTAGAGACTGTGCTTCGCCAGGTTTACGCCACTCCATTGATTCTTTCTTGGACAAGAGATCATAGTAGAGGACCACAGTTTCATCTCCCGTAACAATGGTTTGCACAACTTCTTTCTCGTGGCCACGGCAGAGCTCCAAAAATGCCTGACAACAGATGACTCGCTGCTCCTTTTGGACTGGAGAAAAAGTCTAGGCATCCATCTTATTCATGTTTAAATGTTCATGAATAATTCGAAGGCTTGTTATTTTAGAAAGGCCCAACTTTGCTGCTACTTCTTTAACTTTGAGTCGCCGGTCTTCCATAAATTCTCCTTCCACAAAAGCGATGTTTTCAGGAGTGAGCACCTCTAAGGACCGATCAGCACGCTCTTCGTCTTTAATGCTTTCTCGACACATTCGAAAAAGTTAGGTTCACTCTTTTACGGTGGAATATGGGGGGGATGTTTCCCCATATACGCCGTCCAATCGCCTTTTAATTTCACTTGGAGTAAGTGCTTCTTTTTTGAAGAACTTAATAACGGCTTGACACTCCATTTTGAACATATTACAGTCTCCTACACACAATCTTCTCTATGCAACTACATCTAACAGCGGAGCGCAAGTTGCAGCCGCATTATTTACTTAACAGATAAGGTATGACACCAGATAAGGATTTTGTGAAGGCGATAATCCTTATCGGCGAAGCCGGAAATTTATGGACCTATCCTCGTAGACCAGTATAGATCTAATAGAATCGGTAATTCATTTTGTGTAATAATGTGAATTAAATTTTATCATAAGTGGAAAGTAAATGGAGATGTACTATTGTGTGGAAAGATACGCAGTTTACAACTCTACCACTCTGGTATTGCCTCTATTCACTTGGTTGGTGGAGATGACCCCATTATCATTCTTGTATATCAGAGTTAACATGTTACAGCCGTATTTTTTCCCCATGTTCATTTATTTTTGCAGCGTCTATATTATTTTGAATAAATATGCTGTCTTAAAAGGGCTTTATGTTAGGCACAGTTCTATGATCAACTTCTTTGGGGCAAACATCTTTCGAAACATTGGTAGTATTTTAGAATGTTTTCATCCCGGTTATTAAAACGACAGTCTTCACACATTGGTATTATTTAATTTTAGTCATTTTTCAGAAGAATTTTAACTTCATTCCTTCAATCATTAATTTTTCCTTCTCAAGCAGCATTTTTACCCCAACTCAGGGATCATATTCTTATAACTTTCCATTTTTTTCCAAAAGGGTAGAAGTAACTGATTTTTTACGATGAGACTGTCATATTGCTGTTCTCTAACTGGTACTTTTACATGCCATAAAATGTTTAACCAATCATCTACCGAGATGATTCTATAATATACAGAGTCTTTCACGGTCGAATTGTCCGCTCCACGGCGGCTGGCCGATCACAACTGTAACTCCCGGCAAATCGCATATAATATTCCGGCAATTGATTCAAGTTCTCACGATTGCAGTACAATTATTTAAATGAAAATAACTATGTACCTTATGGCAGGAAACGTGGGAAATGATCCATGCAGGGATATCTGGCATCGTTTAAGGAAATTTTTATTTATACGCATCAGTTCATCTGCTGAAACTGAGTCAAGTTTCTCCCTTGGTATTTACGTTTCCTTATAGATCAAACTCGCATACAGTTAGATCAGGGACCGCGGGGGCCAGAAACCCTTCTTAGAAAAGTTTCTGTATTAAATTTAATGATTCATCACTTTATACGCAGTGGCAGTGGCAGTCTTGGAAATACTCAGATTGATATTCAATAAATGTGGCGTCCTATATCTCTGATCATTGGCTGTAGTTTCAAAACATAGAGACGTAGTTATTTTTTGCACAACAAACTCATATTTTCTCGCCATGCAGGTAAGTTTCCCATACATAATCGGGTTTACTCGGCTCCAATACCCGTTGTTCTGCTTCGAAACACGACCATGTAAATGGAACCACGCTTCGTTAGAGAAGAAAATTAAACGTGGATCAGTTAGCGTTCTGCAAAATCCTATTACAAATTTAACCAAATCTTAGGATTACGTGGCAGCAATTCATGGATAAAACTGACCTTGTATTCTTTCAATGTTAAGGACTCGCTAGTGCGCCACACCGAGCTCGTCGAAATTTCCGTTTCCTATACAAGCCGGCAGAAAGATTTTTGAGGAGAATGACCTAATCCTTCTCCAGTTTCATGCAGGTTTTCAGCAAGCGCATGTCTTCTTACCCTTCGCTTATTGTCGAGAATAGATCCGGCTTCTCCACATTTGTTTACAAGTTTTCGTACTGTATCTCTAGTAGCGCAAGTACATATGAATATCTGAATATTCTGTTAATAACGCCTTCTAACTTCCCTGCAAGAATCCCACATAAAAATTCTATATTGTAACATGTCATTATCGAGGCAAATTCTACTACTGCTGCTGTGAGACTGGAGTGATTCGAAGATTGCAACGGACGCCAAACACGTGCGGCTAGAGTTATTGCTATGGCTAGCTGGTGAGTCAACTGTCTGAAGCGGGTGACTCGACCGTAAAACCCGTTACTTGTTTCGAAATCCCGATATCAATAAACACTTTGGAGGATATAGGATCTATTCCAAAGAGAGTTTATCCCCCTTTGACATAATTATTCAGTGCTACACGCTCATAGGTATTCGGTAGTTCTAATTCTTGTCATCAGTACTTCCCTGGTGATCATCTTTAGATTTAACCTTGACTCCGAGGGACAAAAACATGGTTTACAAGATACCAAAAGTAGCATTACACAAAATTATAAAGACACATATAAACAACAGTTATTTTTATTCAAATTAATGCAGATTTTAGTCCTTATACCGCGTCTTAAGACTCCTGCAATTCCACTGAAAAAATGAGATTTGTATTAGGGTGTCCACGATTATATACCAGGGTAGTAACCAGTAAAGCAGGAACATTTGTATATAGATATGTTCTCAGCACACTTAGAATAAACAACAGCGGCGCAAATATAACATTTATACATTTTTCAAGCATAAAAGGCCTAAAATATTATGAATTATTTAATAAACAAGAAAGAAATAGTTACAGATTAATACACTTTCAGAAACCAAAATGGTTAAATTATTATAAAGAACTAGCGACGAATAAGAAACCACGATAGAAGTTAATAATATACAGTGAATTTAATTTCAGTGGAACTATTAAAAGAATCAACAGCAAAGGCAAAAATAGAACGTTATAGGAACGGACAATATTAATATGGAGTTGATTAAATATGCATTAAATGAATTTATATATAGATATGATTTTATTAACATATTTTGATTAAACCGATATATACCATGTGCCTTAATACATCCCTTATATAAGAAAAATTATAAAACTCAATGTTTAAATTCAAGAAAATAAATGTATTAAATTCAATGTTAAATTATAAGCAAATATAGTTAATAAAATTTTAGATATGTTGTCGAAATTAATTATTAGAACCTCAACATGGATTTAGGAAAGTAGATTTTGCTCAGATTGTATTTTTCTTCTTACACAAATAACAGGAAAAAAGAGAGAGAGAGAGAGAATTTCGAGTTATTATGTACAGTACAGATTATGAAAAGACAAAATTAAAAATAACTATTATGAGAGATATTGAGAACTTAACGAACTCCAACATTGCAGCAATACAATCTTTATATAAGATAATTAAACAAAAACTTTAACTAATGAAAAACTTTCGGTCGATATTAATTTAGAAATAGACAGGGGTGTCCACGTTCACTCACGTTGTGTAATTTTTATATGGACGTATCATTAATACTAGTTAATGGTTTTAAATAATGTTTTACTTTTAAAAGCATAAATTTTACATTATTCTTTACTGATATCAGATCACTTTAGGAAGATCAGAACATGAAGTTCAAGAATTAATCCACAAATTAAACCAGGTTGCAGCGAAAATTGGTAGGATTACTTTAAAAAAAATGTTTTTTAAGAGTTACAATCAAAGACAGTTAAAATTTATAACATATGGGATATTTATTGAACAAATGAATTTAAAAAATAATAATTAAAGTCATTATAATCAAATGATATTGAGATAAAACTAAACAGATTTAAGTAGTTTTGTGGCATAATTTGAAGAACATTGAAGCACAATGCGTAACAAGAAACGTTACTAAAGTTTATAGTTTTATAACACAGAAAGGTTTAAGATATACTGCTGATCATTAAAACTGCAACATATTGTAAACATTCATGATAGTCATGCCGAAAAGATGTCTTTGTTCGGTTGACGGGCCTTTAGGATCCTTCACAAATGTGTGTTCGTCCTACCTCGATTCACTGGTGTCGTACTCGTTTCGTTGTGGACACCTTTCGTTCAACAGTACCAAATTTTTGGAATGACATTCCGCACTCTCAGTATGCCACAATTCTCCATTGATCTAATTTAGGCATCTGCTGGTATTTATGTCATATTTTCGACAAATCATACTCATTCCTTCTGAGAAAACGTGAGATCGGTTTAACGTGTCTCTTATGGGTGATGCAATTTAAATGGGCTTGGTATATCTGTCCCTATATGGAATCCGGAATATCACTCTATTATCTATTCCTCGAGACCCAACGCATTTCTACTCAATCACATTCAGTTCCCAGAATTTGTAACTCCGTTCTTTTTGAAGTCAGAGATTATTGGACAATAAAGCAATTTAAACTTTAATTAAATTGTCATATCTATTCCAGAAATCACAACAGCTGGTCTCTCGTTTCTTCTTCTTCTTCTTCTTCTTCTTCTTCTTCTTCTTCTTCTTCTTCCTCCTCCTCTTTTTCTTCTATCTTCCACCTCCTCCTTCCCCTACTTCCCCTCTCTTGTACTTTAGAAAAATTATTGAAGAACAAATGGAATTTTAACACTATCTTTATCAACATTAACTATGTATATTGTAATCGGTATTTTTGCCGGTTTTTTTCGCCTGGTGATATAAAAGAAGGTCCCATGGCCTTAGCTCTTGCCATGGTAAATAAATAAGTTTAATAATTTAAGAGCGTATTTTTTCATAAAAGTTTTCAAAGATAGACTAATGGATATTGCTTTTCTCGGAAGCTATGGTGTATACATTTATTTACTCATAATACTCAAGTTATAACTTTCTGATGGTAATAAAGAGAAGCTGTGCAGAGAAGGCAATTTTTCTCTTCAATTAGCACAAATGTTTACTAAGTTCCAGTTCCTTTTATGCAATTCAACTGAGACAAAGAGAATCACCATAAATGACATTTACGTTTTGTATCAGTATATAAACTATTAGATCATAAAAAATACTTATATTAGACAAAAATTAAACATAGACCCAATATAATCAATAACCCAAAGTACAAAACAAATTGGAGACACCACATACAATGGATGTCCGATTTTAGAATAGCAAAGGACCTCTTTACATATTCACTCTACAGGAAGAAAAATTAAAGGTCGATCCATGAAAAAACGGCATGAAAAGTTTTGAGATGGCATAGGCTAAAAGGTCTAATTCTTGATATTGATAACGACGATGCATATGTCAAGCAAGAAATTATTAATCAGATGTTATTTTTAAACAATTTATGAGCTATAATGCAAAACAAGCATATTAACGTTCTTGAACGTCATTCTATTTGTTATAATTTGTGTTAACAATGGCGTATTGGAGCAGGAGTAGGCACTTTATTGAAAACGCATTAAAACAGTTGACAATGGAGAGCTGAAGCCCTTCTCTGTCCTCTGTTAACAGCTCAGCAGAATCGCAAGCCAACACAACAAAAGCACGCTGATTGAATTACGTTCCTATACTTCCAAACTGGTCTTTTCTTCTCTACTAACATTCAATGGCGTACGGTGGCTTTGAAACATCTGTGTATGTGTGGGAGAGAGTGGGAGAGAGGGAGAGACCTCTTTCAGTTGACTCGTTCAAATACCAGTTCATGTCAATTTGAGATTTGTCCACTAAAGAAAGTAATTTTCACTGCGGAAAATCTGCCAAGACTTGAAGCGTTCCCAAGTCATGTTGACCCATAATTTAGTTCCTCTCCCATGCAGCTGCGTTTGAAGTGGTTCCATTGTTTGAGCTTTTATTACTTTTTAGTACTAAATAAATTAAAAGGTTTAATGAAAGTCGCGGAATTATCGTCCGTTGCGGGCTTCTGGAATTGAGACATTCATTTTAAAAGAGCCCTCCTCCTTCCATTGTTAACAAAGCGAACGGAGGTATGACAGATGGAATAGCTGTATAAGCAGACCAGCCTTTTCTCTCGTCCTTAGTATTTCGTGCTCCGAAACTGGTCTTTCCTAAACCTAAACGAACATAATGAAACCAAAGAACAGGAGGGAGGGAAAAAAAAAGCAAACGTGAGGCACAATCAGCACATGCTGTTAGTCACTCTGCTCGTTTTCTTCGGCTGTCTTTGCTCAAGAATGCTTGGATAGGTTAGCTGAGATATGAACCAAATGGAAGCTGGAACGTTTCGTTCTAAAAGACCTTTGGATCATTAAACTTGTGCTATTAAAAGAAATAGAGGGGTGCAGACAAAGAAGTTGATAACCAAGAAGAAGATAACAGCATTCATATTTAACTGCTCCAAGCAGCAAATGGGACTTAGTAAAGGCTTTATGCTAATGAAAGAGGAACATTTCATTCTGCAGATCTGCTTTTTATTACCACTAGGAAGTTATAATTTGACGATTGTGAGTGAATATATGTATACTACACAAGAGCTCAGGTGAAAATCAGCGCGAGGATTTTAATTTTTCAAGGACATTCATTAGTATATATTTCGGAAATCACAAGAAATATTTAATTTTAATTATGTTTATTAAACAGTTTATACTTTCCTGTACAATAAAAATGTAAAACTTTTAGGAATCACGTTTAACTGTTCTTTGTTTCTTTAAAATTAATTTACATGAGGACCAGACATTTAAAAACCAAACTTTTGGTGGAAAAATACAATAATCATGATTCAGCTGCACGTAGTTGTCCCACATACATAAATAAATAAGGTATATGTTGAGATACTTATCCCACTGTGAAACAAGACAACTGTCTCTGTGGAAGAAGCATCTCGGTTGTTGATGAATTGCACATCATCGCCAATTGTAATTCTTTGCCTTTGTTGGTAAAGGGGCCATAAGAACATGTCAGAGCTATAGGGGTGAAACAATAAATACAGCTCACTCCCACTGCAATATAAATACATATATATGTTGCAAACCTAATTATCTTAACATTTCATGTATTGTAATTAGTAATGTAGATATCATATACAAGAGTCGCGTGTGAAGCCCCCTTTTTCAAAAGACTGCTGTATTAGGGTTAATAAACTGAAGGACGTTTAAATCCGTTTGGGGCGTGACTCCGACAGGCCGTTGTACTGCTAGCCTTTAAACTAGCCAATATAAACAAAATGTTTTAAACTTTCAAAAAAGAGCAAATGACACATAGGGCAGGTGAGCTTAAAACAGCCAATGCAAAATGTATGTTTGAACTTTTAATGATAGGTGCAAAGGTTGCACGTGCCTGGGTGACCCTCTTTGGTGTCGTTAAGCCAACGATTACTTTTGATTTTAATTCAATATGTAAGGAAGCGTTTTCTCCGCTGGGGCACTCAGACGCAGTTATAAAGATATACACGCAGTGAGAGGCAGTGCTGATTCAGTTGGGCAGTCATTTAAGTTCGACCTAGCTGAGGCACGTAGTTTATAGAATGAGCTCAGGCGCAGTTAACAAGTTCCAATCCGAACGCCGGCACACAATTATGGTATACCAGTAGGCAGGTTTTAAGTTGATACTCAGCTGAGAAGCATTATCAGTTACGCAATTCTCATTTATCACGTGGCGAGAGGCACTCATTGTTATTCTGGTTATAAAGCAAACAATCATTGTAAGATATACATCTCGACACTCGTAGTACTGCTTCACTTCTAAGTCTATCGTACGCAAAACACCAGAGGACGCGAAAGATTTTGAACATAATACAGTACTAATATATATTATGTCGCATCGCATGCTCATATACACTATTGCACTCCTTTCCCAGTCCTGTTGAGTAGGAATCAATAAAATAGCATAATTCACCTTGAGAAATTGTCATCGAAGCGTGGGCAACAACACCGAAGCAATGAACCAAACCACTTCAAAATTGGCATCACTACGTGAGGCCACTCGAAGTAGACAACAAATCGCTTCAAAATTGGTACCCAAACCAGGGCACTTAGCCGGAGTCTACTAAACCGCTTCAGGGGTTGCGTTAACGCTTCCTACCTGAATTGTTGCAGTTTGAACTCTTTGACTTTATTCCCTGCTACAACTTCGTGAGTGTTTCGGCATAGCACACGGGATTCAGAATTATTCCTTTGCAGAAAAGATTTCAACACAGCCACTGTGGGTCACTTGAGTCACGACCTCACGTGTGAAACTCGACTATGTCTCATATACTATTGCCTTCTGCATAGGACGAAACCCGCCAGGATATCTGACATATCTGTTCAATTTTTAAATGACATGACATTCATATATCCAAATATTTCTTTTTCTACTTTCTCTCTATTCAAAATTTTAGTAATGTATCTCTCCTAATATGCTCACGAGAAGTTTTTATACAAGCTAATGGCATTTGGTACTAAAATTTACAGACAAATATGAATTAAGATAGGCTTTTAAATGCGTTTTAAAATTGTAATTCCAAGATTTGCAGATATTATAAGCGCAAAAATATTATTAAATGTACAGCGTGTATTTCATTCAGAAATTTCACAGCATGAAAGATAAACTCACCAAATTTCACCAAAGTTTAGTATCCAACACCATCTACAATTTTAGTTCGATGGCAATAATTCAGAACAACAACACGTCAAAACTTACTATAAAGCTAACACAAAGCGAAAGATATTTTGCATTCTCCAGTTCGCGCCACCTTTCACCTTTACGGTCAGGTTAATCTCCATAGTGTCCGCATATGGGGAACGAAAACCCTGGAGTCGAAGTCCAGTATGTTCGAGACTGGTAGAAAGTCGTGTTCTGCGCCATCCAACAAGAAGTTGTGTGGGTTCTTTTTCTTCATAGAGAAAGTGTTAACGGAATGTCATTATTGGACTGGTTAGGTTACAGTTCTAACTTATGCCACAACTAGTGACTAACAGCATGGACTTCATCCTATAGCCAGATGGCGCTCCACCACATTTCCATAAAGCAGTTTGTAAGTATCTGAACGAGGAATTGCCGCAGCATGGATTGGTCGAGCGTCGAATAATGATCATTCACATGCTGACCAGCGAGATCATGCGACTTGACCCCACGTGACTTCATCTTGTTGGATTATGTGAACGATAGGATCTACACATCACCCATGCCTCAAGATCTCCAGGATCTACGACATCTTATCACAGCTGCTATCCCCAGAGTATGCTGTGTCGAGTTTGGGACGAACACGACTATAAGTTGGATATGTACCTAGTGTCCAATCAAAGACATATTGAGCATTAGATGTCAAATGTTTGGTGAGTTTATCTTTCATGCTGTGAAATTTCAGCACATTTGAATTTCTTCTTTTTTTTTTTTTAATATAGCTTAATGAAATATTTCACGGACTTTGTATACACGCTGTATATAATGCTAGAAACTAAACATTGAACACTTGTATACAGTACCTAGAATCGAGAGTAATTAAAGACGTATTGATTGACAATAGAGATAGAAATGTTATATCACAAGGGATCTTTTCATCTCTTTGATAACGCGCTCTCCTCTCAGCCCAAGGTTACCCATCAATGTACATATTGACCGTAAAAATTTGGAGAGCAAACCCTGCGGGAGGGACTTTAAGCCATGATTTCCGTGTGTATATGTAGGACAAATTAAACTCCATGCTTACTGGACAAAATAGTCAGCCATTTCACGTCCAACCAATACATTAACATGCTACTCGGTGATATTCTGTAGACGTTGGTTGACCACCTATCCCTCTGACATAGTAAGTGTTAAGAACAGCTAAAATTTGAATACTTTCAGAGAAATGCAGAAAACCACGATGCTTGACGTCATAAGGAGAAGAAAAAAAAACGAAAATGTAAACATCATTATAATGTTCTAGACCATAAGAACAATGATGGGTAATATTTAAAAAAGCGTATACTAATAATACCATAAGCCTTCCTAGTTCAGTATTTCACAATTCTTTATTTCAAAGCACGCAGAAATATCAAATGCATTAACAAACCATCTTATAAAATAGAAACGTCTTTATACGAAAATCGTTGCTTGTTGCACCCTTGAAATGAAAAATATATAATGCAATTAAAATAACGAATGCAATTCTACAGATTTTCATTCAAGAAGTTCACATTTATATAATTCTCTAAAAATATAAACGTTTAAATTCTTTAGGTGATTTAATAGCATACCGTTTATTTACTTTGTTTAATATTATCTTTTTAAAAAGTATCAGAAATGTATATATATGAATCTTTTCTTGATTTTGTTATGCTTTTTAAATAAATTACACGTTTTCTCTATTGATAAAAAGTTTTATGGAGATATTAATGTATTGTTGCTGACAATATATATATATATATCTCGTAGTAAACATATTTTTCGGACAAATTGCTTTAAGAACTACATTACATAGAACATTTTTTTTTCATTAAAAAGTGTACAAATATTATGAGGTTACTTCTATTTATACACAGAATATATAAATTCTTCTTGATATCGTCGTTTGAAATAAATATAAGCAGAGCTGAAAACCGATACTTTGAATGTTTAACTATTTTAATATTTTGGTAATATAGATGACTATCTTTATTTTTAAGTAATTTAGGAATGATAAATAATATTACGAGTGAGTTTCATCTTGCCAATGAAATAACAAGAGTTTTTGCTGAGACTATTTGACGAATAATACATTTAGTAAAAACAATAATTAATAAAATAAAAGTTACGGTGCTTGTTTTAAGAGGTAAATAGAGAAATATTTGAATAACTTCCTTGTAGTATCTGATACAGGCGACCCACGAAAAGTCGGCTACTCTTTTCTTATACACGCTCAAGACTGGCTCGCCATGACCGGGCCATCTTTTTTATCACTTGCCTTATGTTGTTAGGAGATCTAATCTATGTATAAAGAAAATATACATTGTCTAGCTCTCATTGCGTTTGTTATTAAGCGGTTTGACAATGTTACCAACATTCAGCAAGCTTTTACAAGAGCCTCAATCCGCAACGTAATCGGAAGTTGATTTTGCAAAGGGAAGTTACTGCGTAACGACTTCGTAATCTTCTGAGAGAAATAGTTCGCGCAATCGGAGCTCATAGCGGCAATTTTGAATTTATATTAGTTAAAAGTAATTGATATTGTATTTGAATTATTTGCCTTCCACTGTAAGACGTACCTGAATTCCTATGAAAAATTTTGAGATACACTCTCCAATTCATCCTTCTGGATATTTCGTTTCAGAGCTTATTTCACAATACACAATATACATTTCGTTAGTACAAATTCTTAACACACACTTTCTACTAAAACAGGTCCTGCGTCAACGGAACTTTCTCATGTATTAGTGCCTCCATAGAAATTCAGTCGGTTACCACTACCACAAAATTCTCTATTCAAAAGCTAATTTAGAGAAACATCGCGCAGCATTGCTTTACTTTTAACGCATGCAACTCTCACAACGCTTAAAGTTATCTGACATTCACCTTTCCAGGATTAGAAATCTCTCTTTAAGATTACTCAATCTTAAGACTGGTAAAATAAAGTGTTTCAAGAGGTTCCTTTCAGCGTTGATCAAGAGGTCGGTTATGAAGTGGACTCAGATTGAAGAACTGCTACTCTGCATTGCTGATTCCTGACTACAGAATAGAGAATACTGCTGACAACATCTAATTCGCCACAAAGTGTACTTTAACTCGTATCATCATCACAAAAGGCTGAAACCAGATCCGCAATCATGGCTTCATAGAGTGGTCACAGCTAAATTACATGCATGTGAACAAAGCGCTTACTCAGTGATGTCCACTTACGTTGTTACCGTTTCTGTTTGTCGCTCTGTAAAATGCGAGTCTATCTATTCAGATTTTGAATTCGGCTTGTACCTAAAGCGCTGCGGTTTTATCTGTTTAGATTTCGATCGGGAAAACTCCCCATCATTTTCAATTCATGTTGGAATTGGTTTTCTGCCCTTTGCTGGACGCAACAGCGACAATGGTGATTGCTTTCCAATGGAAATGGCTGCGTTGCAAAAGGTTGCGTCGTAATGCTATTATCATCGAGTATGTTTATCTGCAGGAAATGGGATGGCAGGAATGTGACACGTATCATAATTTGAAGTGAAAATACAATACAAGCCATCGTTGAAATCAAAGTTAGTAATGTTCTGTAAAATGGCGTACATAACAAAGACATTTCCTGCATCTCGAGGAAATATGCCGGATAAACACATTTGATCTACAGATCGTATGTATCTAGAATTTATTTGTAAGTAAAATTACATTTAACTGTTTAATTTAAAACCGGTCAGTAAAATTAAAATTGGAATATTTTTGCTAATTCTTACTCTTTGTGTAAGCAATTTCAGCCTTTTCTAACTGCAAATTCTTGTTCTATACATCTCTTCCTGTGTTTCGTCTTCCTTGAAGTCTAATTTAAGGTGCATAGGGTATTTTGTTGTTTTTGTTCAATTTAGTTTAATTCGCTATTTTTATAACTTGCATTGCCTGTAGTTTAGCCTTGTTCATGTTTTTGGACCGTAAGCAATAGTGATCTTTTCGTCATTCTTGAATCTTTTTAACTTTGTTTCTTAACGCTTTTTTAGTTTCTGTTATTTCGTTAATTTTAATTATTTGTTAACTGCTATCTCGCAGCCTAGAAAGTTAAATTTTGAAACTCGCTATACGGTTTTATTTTCCAGAACAATTTTTGACCAAACTAGATGCCTCTAAAATCCATTAATTTTGATTCCTGAATTAAGATTTTCATATTGTACATTTCTGATAGTATATTTGGTTAATATGCTGTTTTTTTGCCAGTAAAACTTATTTGTACGCAAAAGCCAACGTTGGCACTTTACTTCTCTAATTTTTTCCGTTATTTGTTGTTTCCATGATCTTAATACATTGTCTATATATACGGTAAAAAGTGCGGTTAACTGTGGACAATCTTTTATTGTCCCTCTTGTGAGTTTTTGTTTGTTTTCTAAATTTTATGACAATTTCATTTTATACACTTTTTTATTTCTGTTCAAGTTTTTTTTAAATGTGCTTTATTTCTCTTATAATTTTTTTTTATTCAGATTTCCATACTTTGCTAATTAAAATATTCTGAAGCTGTCCGTAGCCTGAAAGGGTTTTGAAATGTATATGACCTTGAATTTTACACCTAATTTAAAGTATTCTTCCAGTGGATATGTCAATGCTACTTTGAACCGATACAGCAGCAATTGAGGGTGGTATTTCTCTCGAACACAAACCGGTTACTCTATCAGTGCCCTTGGCTGCCTCTGTGATATATAAAGAGCAAACAAGCCTCATATATTTTAGAGAAAAGAAACTATTATTTTTTTGTCTTAGTTTCTGACTTTTATCTTTTTTCATTTTACATGCCACGTTCTTGTTTTCTAAGCGGATAGAATGGGTGGAGCTACTACTACCCTGCTTTCATCTTTGTAAGGAAATAAAATCTGGAAAGAGAGAGCTACAAAAAAAAAAAAAAAAAAAACTAATTCTCTTTCTTATATAAAGTTTGTAGCATTCGATTTTAGGTGTATAGCTTTTCATGTCTTGATCGCATACGAAAATAAATTTGCATATAAGGGGTTAACTATACACACCGGTATCTTTTGACTTTGTTTTGCCACTTTTTGAAGAGAGTGGGTAGCATTTTCTTCCTAGAACCATTAAATTTTCCAACGCTAGAACAAGTAAACCAGCGCTGTAGGTAGGCTAAGTAAATAATGATATATCGATAATTTATCATTGCCTACATAATGTTATGAATATAATGTTGAATTATTCTGGACAAGTTACTATCGTCATTAATGACCGAATTTCATTCGTCGACACCGGCATTTAACTTGAACACTATATTATGAATATCATCCTAAATTCCTAAATGAATTTTCGATTTTCACTATAAATAGTGAAAGTAATTTCAGAAAGTTTTATATATACACATACATAGTTGCATAATGAAAGTTGCTTATGTAATATACAGTGATTAACAAACACACATAGGTAATAATATTTGTTTAGTAATATACAAAGAGTGTACAAAAATTATTGGACTTTTTTCTTTCTTTCACGTTAACTAATAATGGTGGTTTTTAAAATCAGAAATATGGCATATTTATTTGCACATTTAGTATTTTTTAATGTTTATACATTTGTAATTTAGCATTTTATAGCATTTTGAAGAAAAACCTAATTTCAGTTAATTTTGATAAACAAGTTTGTCTTGAAATAACATTAAATTAAAATGAAAATTGCCAGTAATTAATAATTTTAATATTTGAGCATTAATATGGTTTTGTATTATTTTATGCCTCTAAATTTAATTACGTTTTTTAGTTTTCATCTTATTTATGTTAATTTTTAATGTCTTTGATAAAATGTAAAGAAGTACTGCCGAAAAGCTGGATGGTCCACTTTATGAAGAGGGGTGTTAGTCCCCAAAAACATCTTCACTGTGTCTTGAACAAAAACACGTTTTCCAGATTTTGCACTTTTCACTTTATAATGCGTCATTTGGTTAATGGCTTGCAGCTTTGCTACCCGTTATTCCACTTGTGATTTATTGTTGAAATTCTTTTTTGCACTGATATGTCCCCGAATTTTGATATCCTTCTTTTGCCAATCCAGGCGTTGATTGCACAATTTCACATTAAAATTACACCATCAATGATGTAAATTTTTTCCTGTTTGTAAGTTTCTTTATCGATTATTTCGGCCTCACCATCTTAGCACTTTTTGACTTGACTTAACACGAAGTGCATGAAAGATACAAAACTTGGTAAAATGTGTGACGGGCGAACAATGAGGTTTTAGCAGGAGGGGTTACTTTACACTTTCCAGTAGGGCGGTGGTCAAGTGCATTATAAACATTCCAAGTATGTGCAAACTGCTCACTTGAAGCTTCCAGGGGAAAAAAAAAAGTTTCCTTTGAAGAAAATTGTCAATTTGGCATTTATATCGTATTTTAGTATAATCAATTTCGCATTTCATCGCGCTCTCTCGCATTCGCAGTTGCGCGTAGAAGGGACTTTCATGCGCATGCGTCATTTTTTTTGTTTCCTCACATCAACTTCGTTAGCGTCAGTAGCTGCCACAGAGTCACGTGGTGTAACACTTATTCATTCATTCTCATTTTCTTAATAAGACTGAATGCTTGTTATTATTGATTTGGTTTATTTCGGACGCTCTTTAACATCTCAGATCATCAGCATCCCATTAAATTCAGGGCGTGAAGCGACTGATAAATTTTACTCAGAAACCTCTTATTTCAGGCTTGAAGTTCTTCTACATATCGTAAATCTGCGAAATGGGACCCATGACTTTACTTCCCTTCCGAAAGGAGCCATACTTTCACACCCGAGAAAATGCATCGATCCTTGCCGGGAGTGAACTCGCGATCTATGACTACCCCTATCCCTACACCACTAGGACTGACACCGAACGCTTGGAGAATCAAGACTACATCAAATTCTGTCAGAAACCAAGGGATACCCCAGCAAAAGTCATCCTAAAGATTAAGTAGGCTTTCACAATTTAAGCAACCAAGCAGGGCAGGTTCGAAACAAAGAGAAGGCTGCATTTTTTGACTACTAGGACTTTGTGCATCATGAGTGTGCACCAAAAGGATAAGGAATACTATCGAGAAGTTCTTCGTCGTGAGCCGGAGCTGTGGGTGGCAAAGAGCTGGCAGCTGCATCATGACAAAACTCCAGCTCATTCAGCACATCTGACCCAGGATTTCTTAGCCAAGCACAGCATTATGCAAGTTCTCCAGACTCCCTACTCTCCTGACATGGCTGCTTGAGATTCCTGGTTGTTTCCGAGGATTAAGAAAACGCTAAAATGATCCGTTTTACAGCCGCGAGAATATAATGGAAAAAATCGGCGGCACAGCTGCTCATCATCCACAAGGAAGCTTTCTAGCATTGCTTCCAGCGATGAAAGAATCGTTGAACTAAGTCGCCTAGGCATATTTTGAAGGAGATTAGAAAAAAATTACATCAGATATATAATATTTTTATGCAGGCCCAAAGTCGGATACTTTTGGTTCACATCTCTTTAGTTATACATAATTTAGAAGCGCATTCCGCGCATGAAGTGCGTGCCTTAGGCCCTTATCAGGTCTGTTACACTGCTGTAGCAGCTTTTTGTTCGTCTATGTGACTTTTCTTTAATGCGTGCAAATATCTGGAACTCCAGTTCCGAGCTAGTCCTTAGAGGCAGCGGAGAAAGCCAATGGTAGTGTTATTTTCACTGATATATGCAGATACGCCTTTCAAAATCAGCCTGTTAGCTCAGATGGTTAGAGCGTTGAACTACAAATGTGAAGGTAGTGCGTTCAAATCTTAATGCCCTAAATTTTATTTTCCTGGTGGAGTTAAATTTATATTTACACTTTTTTTTAATGCAGTCAAAGGATATTTATCACCGTTACAATGATTTACCCGCCTACTTAGCTCACAATCTCATATCGATTTATATTTACGGAAAGGAGGCGAGCGTAGGCCATCAGGCCGTACCTTGCAGCAACAAACTACTGGGTCTGCCGGTTTTTAGGGTTTACCTGAGTTTAGCGTTAAGATTAGTGTGCGTATGGAAGTGTATAAATTAATTGCGAATTCCAGTAAGACAATGCGTGGTAAAAAGTGAAGAGCTCGTTTTGTAATAAAGAACAACATATTGCAACCAGAAAACGAAGGACAACGCATAGGTTATGTTACGTTTAACAAAAAAATAATACATGCAACATTTACGCTGTTATAAGCGAATGCCCTTTTCATTTTGGTTACGGCTCTGATCCCGCTCCTTCCAATGCCATTCGGTACTGAAGAGTTTGGCTCTTTATGCTGTCGCTTGGGACTGGAGCTCCTGATAGTTGCACGCTTTAAAGGTATGTGCCTAAGTGTTGCATATTCAGTTCGTTTTCCGTGTTACACTGTAGCCGTACGTAAATTTGTTATTATGCGTTAATACAGAATAATATACAACCACTTGATTGACATTGCCTTACTCAAAAGCTTGCGGTTTCAACAAGATGCAGCCCCACCGCACTTCAGCATTGATATGCGCAAACATTTAACCTCATAATTCGGCGAATACCGAATAGGAAGAACAGAACCTGTTACGTGGCCAGCGCGATCGCCCGATTTAATACCCTTGATTTTTTCTTTAGGGGCATGTTCAAAGTATCGTGATTTCAGCCCTATTGACAACAGAGGGAACTGATTGATAGAATAAAACCTCAATAGTAAATAATAATGCTTGAAGAAACTTTGCAGAAAACGCTTGGAAAATTGAATTTCATTTGCTGGATGCATATCTCCTTATTTACATAACCTTAATAAAAAACGATCTTCTTTTTGTGAAGCTATTCTTTCTAAAAGTTCGTCTTGAGGTCATGTTACATACTACAAATTATTTAAATATATTTCTTCTTCCACTCAAGATTAGGCTTTGATTTTTTTTCCAAAGCAGCAGAAGCTCCTCTTTCTTGGCCTTCTGTACATCGTCTTCACCGAGGTGTATATCGCAGGGTTATATCTAATAGGAGCTTGCTGGTCATTTACTTGTTTTTTTCTATTTTGATCGATTAAGTTTAATGTTTTATAATATGTTAGTTACTCCCCATTTTAAGCGACCACAACGAAACTGCATTTGAATGGTTGTTATGTTACCGTTCTTCTTTTATTTTTACTCAGTAATTAAACGTTTTATATTATAAACTAGAAATGTGAAGCAGCGTTCACCCCTCCCTCCCTCATCCTAATCGTTATTGCCATTGTTTTTATTATTATTGTAATTATTGCAATTAACATTACCGTTCTTATAACAATTATTACTTATATGAATATTATTTCACCACTATTGTTATTTGTATTATCTTCATTGGTGACGTACAAATTTATGTTTGTACAACTATCATGAACAGTGTAATAATTTTATACAATATATATATATATATATATATATATATATATCTTTTAGATAGACAAGATTTTGTAGCTTAGGAAGAGCCTGACGCTATTCGCCCATAGTAAATTTTGTCACAATAGCAAGGGAGTGGAAAGAGGGTTTTATTTGTAGAGGCGAGGTCGCTGTGCTATTGTTCGACCTTTTAAAGATACCTGTTTTTGATCTAGAAGCTACCGTTTTAAGAAAGTTGTGTTTGTGTAGGAGTTAAGAACCACGCTTAGAGGCGAAGCACCCAAACCGTCAGGGCGCCTCATATAAGCGATGACGTGTTCTTTAAGACTTGTTAAAGAACGAATGAGACCAGTCGTGTCAAATTTAAGAGTAACCTTTCAGAGAAATGGGTTCAAACTTAATTTTTTGAAAGCGACGTTTTTGTAAAGTGAGAAGGACATGAGCGTCCCAGCTTAACAGATTCAAATTTTCTATATATAGGCCATCTGAAGCCGCGAGTTTCACTTCAACATTGATTTCGGGAGCAGTAAGACGTGTTACATCACTTCAAGCTTGATTTTGACAGCGGTAGGACTTGTTACATTCACTTCAAGCTTAAATTCGGCAGCGATAGGACATGTTACACTCACTTCAAGCTTGATTTCAACAGCGGTAGGCCGTGTTACATTCACTTCAAGCTTAAATTCGGCAGCTATAGGACGTGTTACACCACTTCAAACTTGATTTTGACAGCGGTAGGACTTGTTACATTCACTTCAAGCTTAAATTCGGCAGCGATAGGACGTGTTACACTCTAAGGTTAAATTCGGCAGCGGTAGGACGTTACACTCACTTCAAGCTTGATTTCGACAGCGGTAGGCCGTGCTACATTCATATTAAGGTTTTACTCAGCTTGTTCATTTGGTTCAGTGCAACTAAGGAACTGGAGTAGTAAATGTACCTCAGCAGCTGAGGCATCAGCACGACGAGAACTTATGCATTAGAAGGTAACAGCAGCTTGCGGGAATATCAATACTGCTGGCCCAACTGACGACGGCCCGCACTTAAATCATCGTAAGTGTGAGACATAAATCAAATGACGTCGCATACTCAATACTGTCTTTCACCTTGATGTCTTCACCCCTAGTCGGGCGAGAATCGGTCCCAAATGTAACAACTAAAAAAATAAAGAGATAAATTTAATGTAAAGTACGTATATAAAACTAAATTATACAGTGATATTGAGTTACGAGCCGGCAGAGCGCAGCTGCGCTCTTGGAGAAGTTACTCATCAAGATCTATAATGCATGACCAGGTAGGAGCTTGGAGTATGGGCTATCTTTGTCAGCGAGTGGTTGTGAGTTAGTGTGTTACTCAGTGCTTTCATTGTGTGCTAATTGTTTTTCGTTAGTTATATAAATATAGCCTTGAAGAACGGGTTATGTAAGACGCAAACGGATTTTTGTAGAGATATGCTGTTGGAGGTAGAAGAACTGCTTGCTAACTATTTAAAAAGTTACGAGAGACAAGGCCTTAGTAATAAGAAACATGTTCCGAATAACCCATTCTGACGAAAGGAAGTTAGATAAAATACAGGAATTTTCTAAGCAGTTGCCTGCAATGCTTGCAATATGTAGTGGTAGCCATACTTGCCTCCTAAACCCAAGATCGCGGCTTCAATTCCGGGCAGGATCCATGAATTTTTTCGGGCGTAAAAATCCTAAGTCTGGCTTCCTTCGGAAGGGAAGTAATGTCGTACATTTACGGCACGATAAAGAACCTCAAGCCTGAGCAAAATTTGTCGGCCGTTTCACGCCTTGAATTGAATGGGGCGCTGATGACCTGAGATGTTAACAAGCGTCCTTAAATAAACAAAAAACTTCAATTAAAATATAAATGTTTAAATAAAAATACCTACTTTATGCATGGTGAATCTTATTTCACTTTTTACAGCCGCAGTTAAGCAGTAAGCAGTCGGACTTAGGCGACCCGTACTTCAAATAACCACTATATAGAGAAAATTATGGTTTAATTCTGCGATGCAGAAAAACTGTAATTGCCTTCGAATTAAACGTTTCGTTCTTATAAGCATGAAATATATAAATGAATAACTGTGTAAAGCAAAATTTCTTTTGTTAATAAAATTAGTAATTTTGAAATGTATTACATGCTAAATTAACAAAACTGAAATGTAATGATCATTTTTTCGAATACACCTTTCTTTGTGCTTATAATAGACTGACAATTTTTTATGTAACTTCTTGGTTTCAAGGGCTCTTATGAAATATTACATTTTAAGCCTGCTGAATTAATACTGTTAATATTTAATTTTTATATTGAAGATGGGCTACTACAGATAGCTAGAGTAATTTAAAAGCTTTTTTCAAATAAATATGTTTAATTACCATATATGTCGGAAATAAATATAAATCCTTGTAAGGCAAAATTATCATGTGAGAAATATAGGATGAACTTTTAAATTTATTTTACATATTTTCATTTGTACTATTGTAGATTTAATCGTTTTATGAGCAACAAAAAACAACTTACTTAATAGTTATTTACTGATAAAGATCATACATGTAATCGCTCACGCCCTTTTTCTTCTTATTTTGTGTTCTGCAATTGAAATACACGAGAAACTAATAATATAGGAAATACAAGAGTTATTTTGCGCTTTCTGCGCCACCAATACCTTTTAAATGTTTTTTTTTTTTCGCCGTGCTTAAAAAGTTGTCGAGATTTCGATGCATATAAAACACCACGTTGAAAGCCCTTGAGTTAAGCGTACCCCACTTATGTTAATTTAGTCCATAAATTTGCTAAGCAGCTCGCCAGCTGGCGATAAATCAGGCTATACATCTAATCTCCGAAGCATTAGATCAAAGACCTGTTGCTACTTAATGTTGCGACTTGTTGAATTACTCAAATTATTTGTATCTTTTACTCTTATTTAGATTCTAATAAAACAAAATTAAGTATACAATGTATTCTGGAATATACTGATGAGAATGATTTTTCTCTTTTAATTGTCTTTTTCTTCAAGATTTACTCAAATTTCTTTTTATTTTGTGCAAAACAATGAGTGCTTTTCTAAACACAGAAACTATTTTTCTTAATTTCCATTTTATTTCATTTTTGCGCTTTGCAGGAAAACATTCTTTTAGAGCATAAAATATCTGTTCTTACTTTAAATATTTTCTTCCATTTTTGCCAAAATTTTACTGTATTATTTGCCATTATTATGCACAATGATTCTTGAATTTCCTTTTTTCAATATTCTTATTGTAGTACTGGAAGCACTTTGAAAGTTTAACATTGTATCTGTATTATCAAATGCAACACCACAAACTAATATTTACAATTAGTTATATATAATTTTAGATAGTAATCTGAGAATTTTTAGCAGTTTCTAAGCTATAGTAAATACATTACTTTCAGTCCACAAACAAAAATGCTTGTTTCTGTTAGAAATCCTTCGTTGAAATAAGGACGCATTTTGTGAATACGCTCACAATTTGTTGTTTAAATAGTGCTCTCACTGAAATATCTGTTAATTAAATACTTAACAGTTTTGCTTTTAAAACCGTAATAGGCAGTCAAGTGTCACAGAAGTTATACACTATTCTTACTCTATTTCCGTTTAATCAAGATTTTGTGAGAGTAGATAAACGATAATGAACATACACTTGAGTATGCAAAGCCGGCAATATGTAATCTGCAATAACAGAGTACTTAAAGAATACTAAACACTCATAGAATTCGATCGTACTATATCTAGCAATCGTACAGATAGGTAAAGGGCGTACTATATTGCTTGTTCATAGTATGGCTATTCAAAATATTTTTTGTTATACTGAGGTTCGATATAGGCAGTGCAATGTGATACTGTGCCTGTACGGCTATAGATCGGTCAATTGTCTAATGTGTAGTGTGTGATTCAATTACCTTTAAGCAGTGCACAATTGTAAACAAAGCTACCAAAATATTAAAATAACACTAAAACGATCCATAATTTATTTCATCAAATTATAAACAATCTTATCCTCCACACGGCTGTATCTCTCCATAACTTTCCACTACACGTTTGAGTGCATTAACCTTACTCCCACTGCTCGAAGTGCAATTAACTTTACGAGAGTCGGCAGTGGTACCCAAGCTTTAATCTTAGGGCTGGTAGTCGCACAAAGCAACTTGCTGATACATGTAATAAGGCTGTATACACTAACGAGTAAGTTTATTGATTCTAATAGTGCCAAAGTGCGATTTATCAATTAAAGATAAACAAAAGAAATTTATTGTGTTCGATTATTAGGGAAAGAAAAGGCATTTCGGTCACTTCAGCCTTACTAAAGTCCAAGCCGTCTGTGTTTTTCCGGGGCACTTCCGAGAGGAAGGAGTGGTGGAGGGAGACACACGAGTGGCCAGAATCCAGGGTTGAGGAGGAGCGAACATAGACGGAGTCCCTTATGTTTCCTAAGTCGAGGCAGAAACCTTTCCAAAGCGCAAGTCACCGTGGCACTGCACCAACTCCCTTCGCCTGGCACGTTTGACCCTGTAATAGAACCAACGGAATGAAATGAGATGAAAATGGAAGAGTGGAAAATTCGTGGAAAGTAAATATACTTCCATCTTCGCCTAAGTGACCAGGGGAAACAAACAAACAAAAAAAAAAAAAAACATCATCAGTATAGCCAGTCTAAAGGGATTTTAGCTCTTCCCAATGTAAGTCTCAAGCGTTAACGTCTCAGTCATCCAGCTCGGTACAAGAAATGGAAGTTAGAGTTTTGGTTAAGATGCTAACAATATCCGGAATACAGTTTGAGTGGGATAAGAGCAATCAACCCTTTTTACTCCAGCTCGCGATTGGTGATTGTAGCATATAGAGAGAAAAACTCCTATATACTATTCTAATATATTCTAATATATTTTAGAAAACTGAGTTGGATTTCGTTATTAAAGTAGAGAACATAACTTTTTAGCAGAAAAAAATGCCAACGTTTAACATTTATTTTGATAATAAGAACACTTATATACATTGATAAACTTTAGTTTGCTATCCATCAATAGTTTTTTAACAGTAAACACGGAAATGTTGTTGAAATTTCTAAATATTATTTTTAATTTTAGTCGCTGTTACTTGCTTTAAAAGTAGGCGACATTTTTAACATTCTATAAATATTTATTTTAAATACACGATTTCTAACAGTAAAATCATCAAGAATGACAAGACAACCTCAGCTACAATGACTGACAATGACAGTCCCTAAAAGAGTAGCATTGTGTACATAAATAAATCATGGCACAGCAGCGAAGGATAGCAATATGTTACCGATCGATGCTGTTACATTGCTGACCATTTTCGATAGTGTCCGTCACTTAGAAGGGAAGAGTTAGGTTGTAAACCTCAGATAGGCTCGGCGTTGTCCACCCTGAGATAGAGCAATGCCCTTAGTAGCAATAAATACACACAAATTTCTAAGCTAGTCTTTATTTTAGAATCCCTATTTTCTAATTTTGTTTTGACCGATACCAACCTACCGGAAAATATTAAACAATTTTTAAAACATTCTATATAATCGCAATGTTTGTTCCTGTTAGTTTGTTTAAACTAACGTAGATGTTTATTTTATAACACTATACTTCATTTGCATTTTTATTGTTTTTGGAACCCTTTTATGAACAAGTATTTATTTTTAAAAATGAGGCTTATGAATTTTTTATTTTATTTTTCGTTTACTTGAGTATAGTATGTCAAAATTAGCATATACTTTATGAATGAAATTAATACAAGGTAATACAGTGTAAGTTGCTTAGAAATCGAAAGTTATTCCACTACTGAATGTCCTAAGTGATTTTTACAAAAACGTTTATCTTACTAACACACTTTTTTTTATAGAGGCTGCCCATTTAAATACAAAGTACTTGGTACTCGGTACGGATATTTATGTACACAATGCTATTCTTTTAGGGACTGTCATTGTCAGTCATTGTAGCTGAGGTTGTCTTGTCATTCTTGATGATTTTACTGTTAGAAATCGTGTATTTAAAATAAATATTTATAGAATGTTAAAAATGTCTAACATATTGCTATCCTTCGCTGCTGTGCTATGATTTGGCTCGGCGTGCCCACCCTTGCTCTATCTGGTTATGCGTCTTGGAATACTGGGTACTATTTGCGAACGTACCTGTCTGCTCTCTAATTCTCGGATATACTCTACCATGGTATATAAATAGTCAAAGGGCGTTGAATAGATAACTTTTATTTTTTTAAATGAAATGTCACCATAGTCAACATTATAAGGGATTCAAGTCTAGAAATCGGGAAGGCCTAACTATTGGAGTTCTTCTTTCAATCGATCACTCATTAATTGCCTAAAACATTCAGTGAAGAGACATGGGAAATAGAGTGGAGTCATATCATCCATGAACCGTATATGTTGCCTTTGTTAGAGGGACATTTCTTGCAGAATGACAGATATTCTGGGATGTATTAGTCTATTTGGTAGAACCAAGCTGATTGGTTCACAGTTGACAGAAAATGAACGCTGAAGCGTCATTTCTACGATTGCAAGTACAAATGGAACAATGATTAGAAACCGGGGAAGGTTTTCGATAATGAGATAAAGTTAGTGCATATCTAAGGGAGTATTTACTTTAGGACCTCAGCACACTATAAATTTATTTTTAATTTTAGTCGCTGTTACTTGCTTTAAAAGTAAGCGACATTTTTAACATTCTATAAATATTTATTTTAAATACACATTTCTAACAGTAAAATCATCAAGAATGACAAGACAACCTCAGCTACAATGACTGACAATGACATTCTCTAAAAGAGTAGCATTATGTACATAAATATCCGTACCGAGTACCAAGTACTTTGTACACAGCGCTTTAGGCCATTATCGTTCTCATGGTAACATGTTTGTACATGTTGATTTTTGCAAGTCAAGCAATTTTGATATAAAATGGCATATAATTTCATGATTACATTTCAGCCCTTAAGGCAAGTTATGCAACCAAAATTACTGGGCAATTGGCTGTTTGAAAAAAAAAAAAGAAGAAGAAGAGCTTATACGAAGCTAATTTAAAGTATCGTTAGGTGTGGTAGATTGCAGGCAATGTAAACATGTTTGTTAATATTTTCATAATAACGTTATCAACTACACTGTAGTTTTCATATTGAGAATCTGCTTCGGCTAAGAGTGAAATACAGATCCTTAGTGTGAAACTTAGATTATTTAATTAAAAATTACCTTGAATCTCAGGACACTGCTAATGGCCAATCAGGAAGACTTCGTAGTCAAGATGAGCATTCTATTCAATAGAGCAGTTTTAAAAATACACATATTTCACTCATTTAATACATATGTAATGTATGTAATAACACTATGAAATGCAATAACACTCTTATTTGTAGTTATTACAAAGATGCCTTTTTGTAATCTTCTGCTCTCTAGTGGACGATTTACAGAGATACCAACGTATTAACAAAGTATGTCTTCAGCGATTAGAGAGATGTGTTGTAAATATCCCAGAAGTTTTTAAAATATAAAATTTATTGCGCAAAGTAATTTTGCATTATTTCAAAAATGTTATTGCTTTCCATAATAAATGGGCAGCCTCTATAAAAACATTGTGTTAGTAAGATAAACGTTTTTGTAAAAATCACTTAGGACATTCAGTAGTGGAATAACTTTCGATTTCTAAGCAACTTACACTGTATTACCTTGTATTAATTTCATTCATAAAGTATATGCTAATTTTGACATACTATACTCAAGTAAACGAAGAATAAAATAAAAAAATCATAAGCCTCATTTTTAAAAATAAATACTTGATCCAAAAACAATAAAAATGCAAATGAAGTATAGTGTTATAAAATAAACATCTACGTTAGTTTAAACAAACTAACAGGAACAAACATTGCGATTATATAGAATGTTTTAAAAATTGTTTAATATTTTCCGGTAGGTTGGTATCGGTCAAAACAAAATTAGAAAATAGGGATTCTAAAATAAAGATTAGCTTAGAAATTGGTGTGTATTTATTGCTACTACGGCCATTGCTCTATCTCAGGGTGGACAACGTCGAGCCTATCTGAGGTTTACAACCTAACTCTTCACTTCTAAGTGACGGACAGCTATCGAAAATGGTCAGCAATGTAACAGCATCGATCGGTAACATATTGCTATCCTTCGCTGCTGTGCTATGATTTGGCTCGGCGTGCCCACCCTTGCTCTATCTGGTTCTGCGTCTTGGAATACTGGGTACTATTTGCGAACGTACCTGTCTGCGCTCTAATTCTCGGATATACTCTACTATGGCATATAAATAGTCAAAGAGCGTTGAATAGATAACTTTTTTTTTTAAATGAAATGTCGCCATAGTCAACATTATAAGGGATTCAAGTCTGGAAATCGGGAAGGCCTAACTATTGGAGTTCTTCTTACAATTCATCACTCATTAATTGCCATAAAACATTCAGTGAAGAGACATGGGAAATAGAGTGGAGCCATATCATCCATGAACCGTATATGTTGCCTTTGTTAGAAGGACATTTCTTGCAGAATGACAGATATTCTGGGATGTATTAGTCTATTTGGTAGAACCAAGCTGATTGGTTCACAGTTGACAGAAAATGAACGCTGAAGCCTCATTTCTACGATTGCAAGTACAAATGGAACAATGATTAGAAACCGGGGAAGGTTTTCGATAATGAGATAAAGTTAGTGCATATCTAAGGGAGTATTTACTTTAGGACCTCAGCACACTATAAATTTATTTTTAATTTTAGTCACTGTTACTTACTTTAAAAGTAAGCGACATTTTTAACATTCTATATATAAAAAATAACATTATTTATCAATTATGACATATTATATAAGGGTACAGTTTTCACACACGCTTTTTTATCGTTTGTATTAACAAAATTGTAAAGCAGTTAAAAGAAAAGATTAAGTGCCAGATTATATAGTAAGCATGGTGTATTTGTGTTTCTGTAAGTACTATATTATTTTAATAGGGAAAATGATTAATGGAAAGAATAGTGTTAATGAGCTAGTATCAGTAAAATAAGAGGTGATATCCACAATATTCGGGACTGGTGCTACCATCTCGACAGTAGTAGCAGTAGAGTTTTGTACCGCTAGGTGGCAAAACTAGCACATCGGATGAGTGAGTGTTTAAATTTTCATGCAGCTGGGTAGATGTTTTGAGATTCTATAGTGCTTTTCATGATACTATGTATGTAGTGTGTGGCGGTTTTATGATGGATCCAAGATTAGAACACAGAGGTGCATTAAATTCTGTGCAAATGCTAATGAGACTCTTGCAATGATTCAAAAGTATTTGGGCGACAAATCATGAGCCATACACGCGTGTTTGAGTGGCATGCTTGGTACAGAGCCGGCTGTACAGCTATTGAATACGATGCTCACACCGGTAGGCCCGTCAGCTGCACAATGCCTGACATTGTTGCCAAAGTTTAAATGACGTCGAACCATTGAAGACCTTGCTCATGAAGTGAGAATTGGTTATGGGACATGCCAACGATTTTTAACTAATGAATTGGGCACGCATCGTGTCGCCGCAAAATTTGTGCTCGTATAATATAAAGGAGTTAATATTGGAATTAGTTTTTCACTTTTAAACTGATTTAGACTGCTATGCATTTCCTTGTTGATCGACATGGGGAAGGCTAGGAGAAACGGCCACCCGACTTAACGCCTCTATTTTTTTCCATGTGAACATGTGCAGACTGTCGTATACATGACTCCTCTTAACAGAAAACATGATTGAGCGAAGTATTTGCTGCTTTTGATCAAATGCGACTAAGCTGTGAAATATTTCCCAGCATCCGACAGGCACTGCTACGACGATATACTAATTCTCGGCCTGATTCAGAGATGGTATGAAGATGGTCAAATTACTATGATTGTTGTTGAGTATCATCCTTTAGGTGTCACTCTGTAAAATTTCAGAAGTATAAGTTTAGTTACTTTTTGTGATGATCATGTAAACAAACTAGTGTTAACAATTTCTACAAAATGGATAAAACAGGAATACGAGATTTGATAAAGTACTTCGTTTTGAAGGGTTTAACCCTTACAGAAACACAAATGCGGTTAGATTCCACATTAAAGGATTCTTTCCCTTTGATTTTTGACGGTTAAAAAATGGGCTGCTGAATTTAAGCGTGGTCTTATATCTATTCACAATGAAGAGTTCTCAGCACGTCCCAAAACTGTTACGACCGACGAAATGGTGACAAAAATTCGCAATGTTACATTCAATGATCGCCGATTGTAGGTACACGATATTATAAAGATCACGATAGGCCTTGTCCACTATATTTTACACAAAGTTTTGGGCATGAGAAAGCTTTTCGTTCGATGGGTGCCACATTTATTAACAAAATACCAAAAAAAAAAAAAAAATCATTTGAAATAACATTTCGCAAGTGTGTTTAGACTGGTTTAAACGCAATTCCAATAAATTTCTCCGACGTTTAATAACAGTAGACGAAACATGGATTCATCACTACTCGCCAGAGACGAAGGAGCGCTCCAAACATTAGAGGCAGCAGGTGAAAGTGCACCAAAGAAGGCAAAAACGTTTCCGTCTGCAGGAAAAGTCTTACCTACGGTTTTCTGGTATTCTCATGGTATGGTGCCTGTATACTACTTCCAGAAGGACAGAACCATCACCGGGGAGTATTACGCTCCACTACTGGACCAAATAAAAAAATAAAAGATGTTATTCAGGCCACAAAAAGAAAATTCTCTTTCTTCACGATAATGCGCCTTCATACACGTTTGCGATTGTTGCTGCGAAATTGCACAACGTTCGCTTCCAAATGCTTCCATATTCACCGGATTTGACTCCCAGCGATTACTTTTGTTCCCAAAAGAAATGTCTGGGTGGACGAAGATTCAAATCAAATGACGAGGTTGAAGCTGAGACAGACCTTATTTTCACAGTTGGACAAATCTAATTTTATTGAAGGTATTAAAAAGCTAAATGTATTGATTTACAAGGTGACTATGTTGGGGGAAAAATTAAATTTTGAGTTTTCTTGGTTAGGCCGAAAATTATGAAACGCCCATCTCAAAGAATGTAATCAGGTTCAGGGCAGACACTTTGAATATTTCTTTAATCTGTCCCAAGAACACTTGAGAATAAATTAATAATATCATGTCAATTGTTAAACGTGCCTAACTTCTGTGTTTAATTCCATGATGTATGTTTCCTAAACGACGCGACAGAGAACATGGGTTGTTTAACAAAAAATGTCCTTCATTGTGAGATCTATTCTCCAAATATGTCGCAGATTTTGATTCTTGCTGTTAGATTTCGTTAAGGCGCGGACTCGTGAGCGGGGGATCTGGGGTTCGAATCCCACTAGGACCGTCCTCCTTGACTGAGGTTTTTTCCAGGTTTTCCTCAGTCCTCATAATTGGAAAATGATGGGGTTATACCCTAAACTTAGGCCTAGAAACGTTTCCTTCCTTAAAAAATCCTTTCCCAATATATCATTTCATCTCATGTATCATCAGTGTCCACCGCCTGTGGCGCTTCAATAGTAAAAACGGACGTTAAACACAATAAAATAAACGGTTATTTATATTTAAGAAATAAATAAAAACGTCCTTACGGGTGACACATTTTATTTTCTATACTTTACAAATGAACGTAGTATTTTCTAATCTAGAATATTAATGCATTAGCTACTTGCCAGTTCTTACAATAATTATATTAGTAGAGGAAAATGATTCTTCAACCCTTACTGAAAGAACATACTTCCAACAGAATATAAACAGCACGATGCTGGGGCTTATTATAAATAGCGTAGTTTGCGAAAAGAGAAGCTAACATCATTCTAGTCTAGAAGTAAAATGTGCATTGTCATCCAGCCCTGAAACTGATTTTTAGCGACATACGAGATACGCGCTCTATCTACCATCTCCTTATGCAAGGGTATATGCATTGTAGATCAGATAACAGGCTCTGTATTCTCGCGAGCACACCTTCACTAGATTTAGCACTCTCCTTACGATAGAGGAGCGGCAGGTTTATTGATTTCCTCTCAGAGAAAGATGTTGAGGGTGTCTTCATAATCGACAGTGAGATCAGTAGATAGAGAAGAGCAGGTTGCCCTACTCCAGTAAGTCACGACATACAGAGGACTTCGGAGAATGTGTAAAGAGACACATGAGTGCAAAGGCCTTATGTTATCGCGATCATAGAAGGATCTTTAACCTCCGATTTATGCGTATACAATGGAATAAGGCCTATCTAAAGTTCTGGACGAGGAAGCGTCATTAAACGTGTTCAAGTGCTTAGCTGTTCTAAGAGAACTTGTGAATATAATTTAAGAAAATATTTTTTGAATCCGGTTAACATACAGAAATTCGTCAGATGAAAATATTCCTATATTTATTACCTAAAATTATATGATCACTTACCTACAAAAAAAAACTTTTTTTTTTGCTTGCGTAATTTCTTTTACTACCTGGATATATGTAATACGAATGCTGAATTCAAATATATTTTCAGTTTTACTCTATCAGGCTAATTTATAAACAAAATCACATAAAATGTAATAATATACTTATATTTTTATGAAATATTAAGTTTTAATATATAAAGCTAAGACAAAACCATTTTTATATATTTCATTTTATCTTAAATATTAATGAATATATTAAAAAGGAGAGCTATGTGTCAATAATTATGATTTTCCAGACTTTTTTCACTATTAGGGAGTAGAATACTTATTTCTTTTAGAAGTGCTTCACTGCTATCCCTTTTCAAATACTAACGGTAAACATTCAGCACTGACGCATCCTAATGACCTTGATAGAGGGTTTCCATTGTTTGAATGTCATAAGAAACAGTTTACCTTGTTCTTTACTCGTTGCACCAAGATTCGCTGGGAAGTTATCAACATGACTGTTGAGAAAATGCACTTTAACACTCATTCCACACCCTAGATTTCTAAAAGTTTGTAACATTTCCTCCACAATTTCTTTATAGCTCTCAGATTTCTTTTTGCCAAGGAAGGCTTCTGCCATTTTTCTTGTATGCCATTCTGACTTCCGTGATTCATCCTGCATAAGCTCACGAATTTGGGGTCCATCAAAAATTAATACTTTTATATTCCTAGAATAATATTTATAATATGAGTATATATAATAATATACTTTATATTAATACTATCTTAGATTCAGTTTAATGTGAGAACTTTGTAACATGAAAGTTTAAACAACCATTATCCTTATTCAGAGCAGTAACAATTGCTTCATCAGGCCTAACTTAATATGGACTGGTAGAAGGAGAAACCAATGGTTCATACATCGCATTTTTTTTCTCCAGGAACAAAACTACTCCTTTTTGGCTACATTTTTCTAGTCCAATGCTCTGATTTAGCCCTGCTGTTCCACTCACTCAGTGAATAATTGATTATTTTGTTTAAATCACTCAGCATATGAACAAATAATAAAAAACTGTTATTTCTGAAAAACTGTAGCCCGATGAGACAAAACTAAGGCTGGTTTGAGAGATTCCACATATAAGGAATCAAAAAACATGAAGAGTTTTCATTCAGCAAAAATTGTGTACGCTAGGGTCTCTATTGAACTATTTTGATAAATATATGTATGTACAACATTTATCAGTTATAAAGATGAAAGCGCCATAACAAAATTTAATACAAAGAATTTTATGATTATCAACATTTTTAATACACATTTTGTTTGAAATAGTTCTTATTGATTTTGTAATAGGAGTGAAAACAATTTAAAAGTTAATTTTCTTACTTTTTTATGCATTATTGAAAAAGGAAACTTTTGCAGAGATTATCCAAGGTACTCATTCTCGAGAGAATCCGAAGTTGATTTGACTGGAAGTTATTGCGTAACGGCTTCGTCATCTGCTGCATTATTTTGTTTCTTTCATTATTTATTAATAAATAATAATAACAATAATAATAATAATACTGTACTCAACATCACAGTAAATGTGGGAAGTGCCTGTCATTCGCTGTAAGACATACCTGAACTCTTTTGAAAGAATCTCGAGACACTATCCGCAATTCATCCTCACGAATATTGTAAACTGCCTCACGGATATTTTGTTTCAGCACCTTCACGGTTTTTTTTTTTTTTTTTTTTGGTACAGCAGTAGATTTACACGGATGAAGCAGTTGAGTGACTTTATACGCACTGCCCACAGATAACAGTGTACCAACTTGTTCATCCTCTGTTAAAAACCCGGATTTTTGTACTCAACGTCTCGTCAATAAAAAGCATTGATTTTGAACTTTATTCAACATTGTGAAAATTGCATTGCCGATGGAAATGTTATTTTTGGAAATTTAGCGTGAAATTCTTTCTTACAGTACTAATAATATCTCTTTTGCACCATAAGTAAATATTCTTTGCTCTAGCTTATATCTTATTCTGGGTATACTCCACAATACACAAACACACAGTAGAGAGTCTAACATGCGCTTCCTATGAAATGCAACTGAAAAAGTTGGCGTGATACGTCTAAGCAAACTCAATTGCCTGCATCAGCGGAACTCATCAGGAAGATCAAACGGTTTCTACTAGTGTGCACAAAGTCTGATTGCGTAGCAGAATGAATACTAGGTAATTCTAATTAATAAAGTTTTAACATTTTCTTTCTAAAATATTAAAAATATATGTAAATTATATGAAAGCTGAAAAGATGTAGTGCAAAAATTGTTTTTGCAAATAAATCTCACTTAAAGTTTAGTGTACTGAAATTCCCACTATTTTGAATTTATGACTTTTTGTTGTGTTAGCTTCGAGACACAAAATTTTCTAAGATTTTATGTACAGGAGGTTCTGGGAGATTTTTAGAAAATGGTGATCTATTAGTATTAACTTACGAATAGCGAATTGTGAAACTGAAAGTAATTTTTCCAAAATACAGATACTGAAGCCGGAAATAAGGCTGCCTTTATTAATTTAATGACTAAAGGCTGCATAGTTATATTTATGAAGGCATTATATTTGATAAGGATAATTGTTATGTATATGTATAAGAAAATCATTTTGAGATAGGTATAACAGGAATCGAAATAATTTGTAACTTGTATGTCATTTGACTGGTGATGGTATCTTACAAAAGGGTTTTTGTATACATTTTGTGTAAAATATGTTAGAAAGAGACAGATGTATACCTGATGCCTCTCCACTCACTGACCGCTCCTTAGACAAGGCTGAAGAAAGGGTAAACTATCTTTTGTTAGGTCACGAACCTTCTACCAAGGAAATACTTAGGAGTTCACAATAAGAGAAACATGTGACCGTAACGGGACAGTATTTAACAAAGTTAGACGTAGCAATAATTTAAGAGAAAAGGAAAATGTCAGAACGGAGACGAAAATGTTTTATTATAGGCAAGCCGGGTATACAAGGTATGAATACAGTCCATCAACACGTGCGTTATTTCTGAGAACATTTGGAAATCTACAAACTAAGGAAGGGAAAAGATTATCAATAGAAATCAGAATGTAAGGAAAGGGCTGAAATTTATGACAGGTTGTTCTGAGAAAATCCAAGTTCGTGGGAAGACATTAGATCAGGGGGGAAAGAATAATTCTAGCCAATGGTCTTCGGATAAAAGTTAACGAATCAGGAGAACTTAGATACAAATAAATAATTTTAGGATAGTCAATGACGAACATGTAACACAGAAACAGATAAAATACGGGGGGATTTAATTTAGCGAAAGGCGTGGCGATGTAGTAGAAAAACTGGAGTACAGAAGTCAGAGAGTGACTCATAGATTCAGAGGGACATTCAGACATTCAGAGGCACATTCACGTTCGCAGAAATCAGACATCCAGACATTCACTCAGGCGAGACACGAGAGGATTCACTCCAGAGATATACGGAAGCCGGCAGCCTAAGTCACACTAAAGCAATCCGCCTAAGTCATACGAAAGCAATCAGTTTAAGTCTTTTCTAAAGCCAGTCTAAGTGAGTAGCGAAGTCAGCGGTGAACAGTCAGGAAGTACTTTATATGTGAATAAAGTATTTTAAACAAGTCAACCTTGTGTATCTATTGGACAACACATTTCTCGTTCCCGTGGATCTATACTGATCCGCGAAACACTCCAGTGGACCCTGAGATCAAATTCAACAGATTTGGAGCAAACGGCACCCTCTAGTGAGCAGCCCTGGCAGTCATCAAAACCACCCATCAGCCAGTCAACAACTACACCATCCCCCGAGCACCCATTATTTTCCTTCTCCAATACAGAAGGTGGCAAAAATATATACACACTTCAAGCTAAGAAAAAACGTGTTAACATAACAAAACTGAATTCATACAACCGAAAATAATGAGCACTAATCATCTTAGTCTTTTACAGTTACAACAGTTGCTCAAAATGCCCACCATCGGCGTCGATACACTTCTGAGTACGTTGAACTACTGATTGAGTAACGTTTGCGAAAGTGTCCTCAGCGATTGCAGCACATGTCGTTTCAATTTGTTCCCAAAGTGCTGTCAGTGTAGCTGGTTTTCTACGGTATACATCCTTAAGAGTTCCCCATAGGTAGAAGTGCAACGGAATTAGATCCAGAGAACGCGGTGGAAACTCAATCGGACCTTTGCTTTGTAGATTTCTGCGGTGAGTGCTCAAAACGTTCCAAAACCATGGCCGAGGACGCGGGGCTTGCTGTGCGAAGTCTCCCAGATCTGCCCTTGTGAACATCGCATACAGTACCATGAGTCTCAAATTTGTCTCCAATGCGTGTAATAGTTACTCGCGTTGGCGGTTCTGTTCTGAATATATCTCCATTGCCTTTCAACTTCAACAATATTCTCGGTTTTCCAATACCACTTCAAAATTGCTTTCCGCTGTTCAAGCTATAATCTTGACTCCATTTTGCTGTAGCAACGCTAGCATAACGTAATGTGATTAACATCTGTTTACGAAACATTATACTATACATTACGTTGTTTTTCGGTTCAATTTTGAAATATATTAAATAGATATCTACTATTTTTTTGATTGATTTATTTATGAACGCTCTTTAACATCTCAGGTCATCAGTGTCCCATTCAACGCAAGGCGTGAAACGGCCGACAACTTTTGCTCAGAGGCCTCGCTTTCAGGGTTGAGGTTCTTTTTCGTGCCGCCAATGTACGACAGGGGACCACGGCTTTACTTCCCTTCCAAAGGAAGCCATATTTACGATTTTTTACGCCCGAAAAACTCCTTCGATCCTGCCCGGGTTCGAACCCTCGATCTTGGGTTTAAGAGGCAACTATGCCAACCACTACACCACCAGGACCGACATATATATCTACTGTAAAAGCACCCTCGGTATATATATAAAATTTTTGCTTTCATTTGAATACATTCAATTATCCGATATTTTTCCTGTGGCAGATTTCAGAATTGCATCTTCATTGCAACTGAGCATCTTGTTCTTATAATTATATTTGTAATTATATACCGGTGTTTTTTAATTTTTCATTATTATTTTATATGTTCAGCAACAAAATATAAATATAAAACAACAGCTTCAAAGAGATACCATAAGTCAATAACAAAGAGGCTCTGAAAGCTACTGCATAAAACACGGGATATTTCGAATAAGTACATGTTCGCAGCTTTGCACATGTGCAAAGAAATAAAATAAAATAAAATAAAAATTGGCGAACACATGAATATAAGACATGAAAAGTACATTATAGAATGATATCTCTAAGTGATAAAGAAAAAATATACAATGAAAATAATAGACAAAGCCATAGGTATTTCGGATAACTATGTAGCTATTATTAGTTAGTTTACGAAGAATACACAGTTATCCGAATTATCGCGTGTTGTGTACAGTTTTTCTTATATCTTTATTATCTTTTTGTGTTTTTTAATTCCTTGCTGATGTTTGTTATCTCATTATGTAATAAACTTACTAGTGTTTTTCATATTTTATTATTGTTACCAATATTAACATTTAAAGCAGTGAATAGCTTAGAAATGCACATACCTGAGTACGAGAACCTTGGAGGGTATTGCAAAGAGGATTAAAGCCAAAAATAGTTTGGATTGGTAATACAAATGCTACGTGCTTGTAGTTCTAATGCTCAGTGGGAACTAGAATGCGATACATTTAAAATTTAAATATCATCAACACCGAGAACGTTCTCCTTATTTAACATGCAGCATTCCCCATACAAAGTTGATGGTGCCAGAGCAAAATGCTATGGATAATGCGTTTACATACGATATAATTTCCTCGGCTCTTGGAGTGTTTATTTTTTAAATTTCTTGTTTATGTTTGCGTTTGTTTAGTTAATAATCAATTATAGGGCAATCAACAAAATCATGTGCACATGTTTAATCAGAGAGCTTCAGCCATTTCCATTGCAGCGCATTATTCATGCACTCGTCTCTTTAAAATGCACCCTAGCCCTCCCACTTCATGAATAATTTATATCGAAAATTCAAGAGCAGTGAAATAAAATAAGCGCATCGCTCAAGTTTGCCCATAATTTTGTTTTCCCTTCGAACTGGCACTGTGTCAGCCATTAGAATTCTACTTCTAGATAAATGTAATGAGTAAAACAACCACTTGCAAAGAAAGTGCACGGAATTTAAGATATATGGATAAATAAACTATGGCACAAACGCAGCTGCTCGGCTTTTTAAAATACCTGTTCAAATTACTAACATAATACAAATGCATGGCATAACTGATAAACGGGAGATTAATGGGAAAGAGGAGAGGTAAGGTAGGCGGGTCCGTGGAAGAAGACTTTAACTGCTTCGCTGAGTGCGCGTCATGCTTTCTAAATATAACATTCCAAATAGTTTTCACGTCTATTTTATTCGTATGAGCAGCTAATATTTTGCACTTAAATACCTTCTATTAGTATCTGCCTAGGTGTAAAGTTTGAGGTAAGGTTTCTTGATGAGCTATCTTATAGTTGCCTTGTGATTTTTTTGCATTGCTTCTGAGATAAGGTTTATAGGAATTTTTAATCATATGATTTTATGCTAATCTGATGAACTGCTCTGTTGATTTTCTGCATTTCGGTTTATGCCCTAGTACTGGCTATGTGATAAATGTAAAAATATTCGTAACCAACAGGAATAGAGGAAATAAAGCTTTTATATGGACGTCTTTTGACGGGTCACGTACATGTAACTAAGCTGAAGCCAGAATATATACGGCGAAGCCCCCAAGACTAACATTAGTTTCAGTCTGGGGAAATATTGCATTGTCTTTGAGGCAAACTTTGAATCTTGACCAGCACTGAAAAGGGTATTGAAAAAGGCCACGAAGGTAAGCATATTCTGATCCTTTCCTCTTCGAGCACTTGATTCTTATCAATTTAATTCAAAATGGTTTGGTACTGTCTTCAAACACTGTTGCTTCTGTCATTCGACAATTCGGGTGTTATGGGGAATGAAGAACCAAACTCTTACATTGGGCCTGAACCAATAAAGTGTTAGTAAAACCATAGCTAGAACTGCAACAAGGGATCAACACAAGAAACATAAGAAACATGGTCCAATTATCCCAGTCAAACTCCTGGCAAAATCTTTGTCAATAGGCTTAACCCCACACTTAATAAAACACTTCTGAATTTTGGTAGAAGGAAATTAAGACGATTAGTGGGATTAATTACTGTACATGGATATTTCAGGAAACTTCTTCAGCAAACAGGGCTCTTCCAGGGAGAACCCATTTGCAGACTTTGTAACAACATTAAGAAAGTGTGAACACTACTCTTAGAATGTGAGATCCTGGAGAGGAGGAAATTCCAACTCTTCGATTCGCAACCGTATTATAATAATGTGGTTAATCCCTTCATGGGAGTAAGGGCTCTTGATCTTATTGAGCATACAGAATTCCAACTGCTATGAGTGGTTTGAGATAGCACAAAACGTTTCAGCTGAAGTGCGAAGGTTTATAAACTGTATACAAATCCCTTAGTAGTGCTACTGTTACTACTACTACTAACTACTACTACTACTAACTACTACTACTACTAACTACTACTACTACTAACTACTACTACTACTAACTACTACTACTACTACTAACTACTACTACTACTACTACTACTACTACTTACTACTACTACTACTACTACTACTACTACTACTACTACTACTACTACTACTACTGCTGCTGCTGCTGCTGCTGCTGCTGCTGCTGCTATTGGGCTTCTAACACTTTCAAATCAGTGAAAGAATTCATATTGAGATAGGGTTATAATAAAATAAGCCCCAGTCATTTGAAATATTTTATGGAGGTCTTAAACCAGGAAAATGAGAGAGCAATTATGTGATGTACCTATTCAAATTTCAAAGTTTATGCATTTATTATGGCATTGAACTTTGGGGTAGTGCCTTAAAGGCAAGATTTTAACAAATTTTCACTTACAAAAAAGTTTGTTGGTATCTGGTTATTTTAAAATACAATGGTATGTGTAAAACCGGTTTTAAAGAGTTCAAACGTTTGACATCCCTGACCTATATATCTATAAATATATTTTATACTTATTAAAATTTAACTTTCCATTTTTGAGTAGTGATTAACGCCCAAAGTTTATGTCTGCGTATTAAAATATCATGTAATAATTATCGGTATTGTTTTATTATGTTGTATCAAAGAACTGCTATTCCCGATTTTATTTTGACAGTTTCGCCACTTACTCAACTACAGTTTACATTCCTTTTCTTTAAGGGTCTTTGGGTTATGTGGCATGGAGCCCATAATCTTGTCAGGAGTCTTTACAGCCGAGGGGCGTACCAAGATGATAGAATATCTATATCTATTGTATTGCGCGTTTAAGTAAGTCAGAATAGGTTCTAAAGGCATTTCTCAAAGTGACACCTATAGTGCCATTGAAGGATTTGAATCTGCACACAGGAATGAAGTTATTCGCGACAATCGAATTTTATATACAATTTAGCGCTGAGAGAATTGCTCACAACCTCCTGGGATACAAGAAATGTGTGGTAAAGGGGGGGGGGTTCACATCCTCCAAATGCCTGAGAGACTCTCCTAGTCTCCACTACTTCCCTCAATTGTCACCTTGCAACTTCCATGAACTGAGTGGTCCGAAATTAACACCCAAAGTAATTTCCGATTACGTAGACAGGAAAATATTTAAATAGATAATATCCGGTGCTATTTTATTATATCCTAACATGGTTCAAGTGTCCTTATGTTGCTTGAAATAGTCTATACAATCTCGCTGTAAACTTTGTGACTACTTTTGGACAAAACCGGGATGGAATTGCATGTTTTGATTTCTCTGCTGTTATTGATCGGTTCTGATACTCTTGTCTTTTAAAAATCACATGAGTTTTCCGAGATATTGCTGGTCAGTTGAAACCATCTTGGTTTAATGTATTCTACAGTAAGGATCGTATTGCCAAATCGTTTGAACAATGCACAAAAGACAGCATCAGGGCGATGTGGTCGAGCATCACCCTCCATGAATATAGGTACTCCATTTCTTCCCCTTTTTTGCAGAAAAGGAATAAGGTCATAATTAAGTGATTCCAATAAATATTCATGGAGAAAAAGAAAATTCATTCCTCAAAGTTATAACAAAAATGTCATAAAATAAGCAGGACTATGGGAAGAAGTTTACACAAATTACTCTGGAAGGAATATAGCTGTCAAAAATTTGACACATGATGTAGGCAATTTAATATTATAATACATATAGTTTGAATGTAACTATACATATATTAAAACTAACTTTGATTCCACTGAAATTTGTACATAATGAAATAGCTTTGTTATGTCATTACCACCATTATTGAATGCACCAAAGTAAATCATAATTTTATATACCTAACATTATTGCTATTGTAAATGCAAAAGAAGCGCACATAAACTATTAGAGGTTATGATTACTTTGAAATCTGTGAGCAAATGAACACTGTTAAAACAAAGGACAAACAAGACCTATTTCTTCAGTTGATAGATGTAGAAAATGTGGCACATGTTTGGTTGTGACAAGGAGAAGAAAGTTTCAAGTATCATATGCTACTGGATACTCATGCATCCAGGTATATTTGAAGTAATTTCTCTCACTGTATGCTGTGGTGCAAAGAGTGTTAGTTGTCTTAGGAATTTAAACCTGAAGGGACAAAGCCCAATTGACAAAAAGTATTCTTTTTCCTTGCCAGTGGATACAAAAATCAAAGTTCATGAACATATAAGTTTTCATTTTTGTTGAAAACAACTCGCTATACTCTAAGAATAGATTTCAATCCAAGTGCAGACTTGATATTCAAAATTATGTATGACTTGCTTGTGCAATTGATCCCAGATATTAAAGTCAACTATACTAGTTTTTGTAAAAATTTCAAGGAAAATTTAAATCATAAATTTGATCAATTATAAATTGAGGTTGCAATTGTATAGAACTAAAAAAAATTTATTTAAGCACATATTAATGATGCTCTTAAACGCTATGCTATAGCAGATCTTGCTGTGGATGATACGAAAAGCAAAAAAAAAGTTCTATTCTGAATTCCGGGATATACTGTAAGGACTTAACAACAACAGCTTTCATTAACCTTTAATTATTAGAAGAACATTTTACTTTCGAAAGCTGCAGTTCAAGAGCTCCTTTATCTGAGGGAATTGACAGTAAAACTGTTCTGCATACATAATATAAAAAAATAAAGTTGTATTTTATTTATAATATGAGGAACAATCCCGGAAAGACCCAGATGATTTTGTGGGGTTATTTATGAAATTATGTGCCTGCTCATATAGAAGAATTCTGATTGTGGAGCGATAATTGTGCTGGACAGAATAAAAACTACCCCCTGTCCAGAGCCCTTCCATCATTAACTGACACAAAATGATTTAAAAGGATTCATTACTTTTATCCCTTTATATTTACTAACTTGTGATTGTGATTTCAACACAGTGATGAGGACTTTAAGGAAGATAGATCGTATTTATACTGTACAGCAGTTAACAAAGCTAATAATAAAAACTGACACAACAAAAAGGTTCACCGTGAAAGAAGCAGGCAGTTCTACTGAAATCTTAAAATTTAAATATGGCGGATCAGTTCTATTGGAAGGACGAGAGGATTCCTTTGGCATAAATTCACTACATTATTTTGTCCATGTTTATACACTTATGGCTATATATATTGTAGCATTGCCATTCATTAGTGGTCTAATCAAACATATCTTCAACGCAGGCCAAAAACCTAAAAATGTAAGCTATCCTAATGGTAAAAACCCTTGAAAAAGAAAACAATATAGGAACTTCGCAAAACTTTCACTGTGTGGTTGATAGCCATCGGGAATTTAACATGGGCGTTCTACAGCTCCTAAGGTGTGTCGCATAACGCTGGGTAATATTGGATACTATGACGTGTTATATTTTGAGCGTCTCACTCACTCTATCTGAAAAAGAACCAATAGTATTGTCAACATGCGACACTCAGGAAAAATGGCATAACATAATGTCACCCTCATTCGAGGACAACGGGGGAAAGTGTGGTATTGTATCAATTACAACAAGAACCAGTGCTACCGTTATAATTCTAGTTATTCATCTAGATTGCTGTATGAACAATTTCTTGATAGTGTTTCCAATAAATGTAAAGCCTTGCTGGACGAGGCTTACTTTTGATGCGATGCCAAAGACGTCGTCACAGGGATGACGGCCTTCAGGGTATCTCTCGGACTCAGACTCAAACCCCTTTTTGAGTCCTACTACTCTTATATAGAGAATCTTTGCCTAGAGGGTCTTGGCAATTCTATCATCTGATATCCAAATATGGTTAGACTACGCCCATACTTTAACCAATCAGGGTAGAGTATTCAAATTGTTCTAGAACTTTCTATGTGACGTACCATGACCAAAGTTCCGCATGGAGATGCGCAATTCTGCACGTAGCCCCGAGGAAGTTGATGTAACAGAGAAACCCCCGGGGTTTGTCACCGGAAGTGGCGATTCGCGATCTTCCCGGGGAACAGAACTACGATCCCTGAGTCAAGAAAGACTATGAAATAATGGATTGTATGCGATTTAGAATTTTATAAGTATTTTAAATATAATTCCGAAATGTCCAATCAGCCAAAAGTCCAGGCTAAGCATCCCTCAACCGTGTCCGTGACAATAATGAACCTATGTTCATTAGTTTCACTTCACCGTGTTTAAAAGTTTTAAAAATATAATCCTTAAAACATGACAAGTAATTTTTGAACCACAATTTATCTGAACTGCTGAGGAACCTTTAGGAGAAAAATATTACAAGCAAATGAATTAATTCGAGACACTGTATCATAATGTCATCTAAAGATGTTATATTAATTCTTAAAAAACACGAAAGTTACTACAATACAGCCGTTATGGCTTCTACATATTAACAAAAATTAAAACCACTAAACTTTGTAGCTTATTCATTCTATTTCTTATGAATAAATATTATATGGCTGCCACCTTAACCTCAAGTCTCCTTTTTTAAAACCTGTTTAGAGTATTTACAAATAATGGAGAAAGAATTCAAAGCGAATCATTACAACAGCAATAATCCCATTATGTATTATTTTCTACAAGCAATCTAATATTCTGAAAGAAAAGACCCAATTTTCAGATGTCATAACTTTTATTAATAAAAAGAGACATCTTACGAGAAAGCTCATCCCTCAAGCTTTTACTTATAGGTGTTCTTTTTAGTTCCCAATTGTCACTTTGCAGTTATACCATCTACAGATAATATGAAACAAACTCACGTCAGATAAATTGCATGCCTCTCTCGGCAACTGGAGATGAATAGCACTGGAGAGTTTAAACAATATTGCATTATTCTTAATTTTCAATACATTTCTCGGGTGAATGAAAACTAAGGAAATATTTCTGTTCGAAGCAAGTTTAAAATCTCCTTTTTATGCCTAATGCGTTAAAAAACAAACTCTATTTTAATGGTACTACGTTTATCGTATTTTTAAAGCTAGTTTTCTCATTAAGAACCTGCTGTATTGTAGGTTATGTTGAAATATATTAGTATTTACTTTGTCAGCCTTCTGTTATGTGATAAGTGTCTAAAACAGAACAACTGTGCCTTATGTTTGAGAACAGGTTGCCTTATTCCTTTTTTTTTTTTTTTTTTTTTTTTTATTTTATTACCCAGAAGGCGTGAGAGAAGCATGACGTGAAACTGCTGGAATCAAATCAGTTTATGTTCGTGTAAGGAGATATTCAAAAGAGAAGCGAAATGACTGTTCCCGGATGAAATATCCGGACAATAATAAATACAGCTGTAGGTAAGCTCTAAATGAACACAGCGATATTATCCACAATGTCGGGAAATTAACTAGTGCTTATGTGTTTGTGATTTTGGTGCTTGTGTAAGTTTTTGCAGCGGTAGCAGTGATTATGTGTCTTTACGCCATGGTACTTTCTTAGTATTGCTATGCATATAATGAAAATAACTTGTGTTTTGACTCTGGTGGTTCTCTATGTGCAAAATCCACATTTCCCTTAGTGGCAACTCTAGAGAGAAGAATGGGGGGAGGGGGTCTTTACCTATCAAGGAGATCAAACTGACCTATTTGCGTATATTATATTTAAACGTGTAATAGAATGAGGTAGGTGACAATAAACAAGCCTTTCATGCTGGATCACTGGTAAAATAAATTTTGGCAGACGCGTACGTTGATGCTCGGGCGAAATGGTGCCGAGTACAAAGAAAGTGTTAATTTAACTGAGTTCTTAATGCAGCTTAATGTTAAATTCGGCAGTTAACATGGTGACTGGCACTCGAGCGTCGTTCGAACCCTTGCACTTGGGCCACTCTTCTACTGATCTCCGCGCGACGGCAGCCACACGTATCTGGGCCTGGAAATTTCTAAGACTGCCCCCGTTTTGGGCAAAAATGTATCCCTTTTATGCACAATATCAAACGACGTCATCCGTGAGCGCGAAATACTCCCGCCAATTTTGTGTCAACGTGTCTTATAGGTGAGTGCTTTACCTCACTGAATTTTATTTCTATTCGCTGGAAAATTTTGTTCAAGCCAGACGCTTCGCTATTCGTCAATAAGATGAATTTAAACAATTTTATACGCTACTGTCAACGACTTTTTCTACTCGGACACGTGCAACTTTGCCGCGTGTTTGCCCTGAGGCAAGGGGCTTTTTCAATCCTAGCTACAAAAGGGATTGCCTTGCATTATCTCACTTTTGCCAAGTCTTTCTGCGTTCGGAGAAAGATGAGAGGTTTCCCTAACTTGATTACATTTTTACACCTTATTGCTTAAATATTACAAAAATTACCCTCTATGAATGCAATTAAATACCATACAACATTAATTCTACATATATCATTAAAGCTCCTCCACTGAAAGAAAATGCACAACATACTTGCACGAGTTGCCGATTCTAAAATTATAAATTTTGATTATTTCAATTACTCTATAATTGACGGGGAGCCGGGAACAGGTTCAAACGGTACAACTCAACATTATTTTCATATTAAACTTCTTATGTGGAGGTAGGGGCTGCATCAACCTTTTACGTCATGAGCCGCCACTGGCCATAATACGCACCCCCCCCCCCCCCCAGTTTGTGTATGCATATATTTGCTAATATGCGGTTTGGTCGTTTATTTCTGCTCCAACACACAAGAAGAAACCATAACAACGCTCAAATTATTCTAACGTCTTCCCTAGAAGGTGTTAAACCCAGATTGTTTGTGCCTGGCATCTTTCACTCCAAACGCATCTTTCAGTTGGTTTTTAAGGCAACGACCTCAGCCGTCTTCCCCTTCCTTACTCTTTTCTCACTCTCACGTCACTTTTTGTTGTCTTGTAAAAGGTTGGCGGCCCGGAAAAAAGAAATTTAGATGTCAAGAAAATAGAAGAAAGAAACAACAAAATAGTTGCCTTTGTAAACTACAAATCTTGTTCTCCTTTGGTTCCTCAAATGATTGCTTTTCTTCGAAGGCATTCTTTTCAGTTTGCTGTGCCTTGGGAATGGTTGTATGTTTGTTTCACATTTCCAGGAACAACACTTTGTATCAATGCTGCTACTGCAGAGCCTCAAGTGCATGGTACTTTGGCTTTTGTTTGCCTTTGAACTGATTGCTTTCCCGAAAGTGAAGTTCTGAAGCGTTTCTGTCATGCACTAGCAGAGAATGATAGTTCTAAAGAGATCTCTTACTCGCCAGCAATGTTACGGTAAATTATTTTCGTTAAAGACATATGCTTTGCTTTTGATGTGGTTGACGTGGTAACTTTCAGTTCCCAATTAAGGCATAGAGCACTATTTTCTGGCGTTTATTTGACTAATTCTCAAAATATATGGATATGAAAATCGTAGCAGTATATGATATAATTTGCCGCTAACAATTCTTCATTAGAAAAATAAAACCCACTGAAGTAGAAATAAATAAAAAATTATGTTAAAATCACTTTTAACATACCGGCCAATTTAGACGTTTAGCATTTCAAATAAATTATACAGAGTGTTAATGAGCTACAGCAAAATAACTTCAGAGAGTGTGGATGTGTCATAGACAAATTCTTTTAGGTATAAAACGTATAGCCTGTCTGTTCAAATTTCGAAGCTATGGCTTTAAGTTTCTGAAGCACTAGTACGCCACTGGCTAATGAAAATATCCCTCGAAAGCATAACGCACTAACAAAGGAGGGGTTTCTGAACATATCACCCTGAAGCAATGCTTATGACATTAGCTTTCGAGTCAGCGGTAGTCATTTGATTTCAATTTGGAAATTCGTCTATCACTCTTTTTTTTCTCTAACTAGAGCCTAATAATACAACTTTTAGCCAACGTTTTAAATTGATGTTTCAATTACTCTTAATTGATATGTTAAATATCAATTCATATAATTACAACCCTTGTAGTTGTTATTGTACTTGGCAATGAGAATCGTGTTCTGAGTATGTGTTAGGTAAATTAAGTTTTAGGCATCATGTTAGTAGTAAGCTTATTAGCCATTGTATTTTGGTAATATATTCATTATTGAGAAAGACATAAAACTTGATAGCATTAAGTAAAGTTCATTCATAATTCTTTAGTATGCGTATCGCAGTAACTTCATATTAAATAAAAAAAATGAACGGCATGCCAAGAATTGAACCCGCGGCTTGCGTAACATTAGCTTTCATGTTATGCACACAAAGGGCTCCTTCTAGAGTAGACTACATCAAGACCGATTACATCCGAATACATTTAAATGTAGTCGGTCTTAGCTACATAATGTAAGAAGGCAGTTAATAGATGTTCAGTGTCGCACTGTCAAATGAGATCGCGGGTTCGAACCCGGCCAGGACCGATAGATTTTTCCGGGCGTAAAAATCCTAAGTATGGCTTCCTTCGAAAGGGAAGTAAAGCCGTGTGTTCCGTGTCGTACATTTACGGCACGAATAAGAACCTCAAGCCTGAAAGAGAGGCCTCTGAGCAAAATTTGTTGGTCGTTTCACGCCGTGAGTTGAATGGGACGCTGATGACCTGAGCTGTTAAAGAGCGTCCATAAATAAATAAAAAAAAAAAAAAACTGTCAAATGATTAGTTCGAGATTTGAGGGATTTTAATAACACTAAATCTTGAAAACGCTGATAACGAGCTGCGGAAAATGGATATTTCTATGCTTGCAAGGCAGTTTTAAAGACATTCTAAACCCCTTTTCTCACCCTGTTTCTCGGCTATAACACCGACTTATCAGCATCTGAAGCCAAAATGTTTAACATCTTAAACTGCGTTAAGTTTATTTGTGGAGCATACATTGCCTATACCAAATTATTTTTATGTCACACCGTTACACTCTCTGAAATACTTTCGGTGTCGTTTATTGACATCATGTACATTGTAGTAGCTTGTTATTCTTCTGTTTTCCTTATCTAAATACAGCCAGTATCGTTTGTCAAATATTAGAAGTAGCCATGCGAACTTCTTACTTTTATTAGCATATAACGTCCCTATGTACCGAAAACGCTATTCTGACGGCAGAATTAGAGTGGTAGTGGAAAATAAAGAAATGGACAATTATGCTTCAACTATAGTACTAAGAAAACATAAGCATCCCAAGGTAACTAGTATTTATTTTGTTAGAGTAGCTGTAATTTTTCTAGGAGATGAAGTTTCTGCTGTCCCAATAGAATGCATCATAGACAACTCAAACAGCAAAACATGATCATTTAACTGAAATTATAGCCAAAGCTGATTTTTTAAAAAGCTAATTCAATAAGTTAGAATTTATTTGAAACTGCATATGACCTATCTAAGTGTAATAGATGAAAAATACTGGTGTTATAAATCAACTCATGTGTATTTAAATGCAGGCTTAGTACATTTAATCCCTTGTCGTAGATTACCCACACAAAGAATTTCAAGCTCAATAGAAAAGATATTCAAACAAAATTTATCGACCGTTTCAAGCCTTGAATATATGACAATTGCTTTCAGTTTTGATGATAATTGTTGACACATTGTCATTGTTCAATGAATGAAACGCTTGGCTTCTTCGGCGATTAGCTTCGCGACAACTCCAGGCAACTCTTTCTGTGCACAAGCATGATGCAGTCAGAGGTCTGCCCCTTCGATAACCGCAATATATTGAACGCAGCCCATCTGTACAACACCCAGCCCTGATCCACAACACAGAACTCTAGCGGCTCCTCATCTATGCTGGTCAGCGCGGCACCAAACGACTGTAATGCCAAGGATGGGCGTTGGTTAAGCTAGACCAGTGTCACACAGCGGGTGAAGGCCGTGGACTCTGTGTAGAGAAATCGTCTTTACAGCTTTTAATATGCTTTACTATTGTTTTCAAGGGATTAAAAATCGAGGAGTAAAAAAGTGGTAATTTTAAAATATTAGGCATGTAAATAAACTGAATTGTTATTAAATAATTATGGAATACAACACAAATAAAGTCTTCCTTAAGGTACAAGCAAAGTCGCTAAAAACAGACTCGTGAATGGGGGGTCTGTGATTCGATTCCCGCCAGACTCGTCCTGCCTAAGGCATTAGGCAAAATTTTCTCAGTTCTCATCATTAGCAAGATTAGGAAGATGTGATAAACTTAGTCCCCCAATTTTTTTTCATTTTCTGATTTGTCACTTCACTTCATGTATTAATAGAGTTCCCATCTTTGGCCCCTCAGTAGCGAAGGAGTTTTAAAAACAACTCGAAAAAATACATGGCTCTTCGTCTGTTCAAGGTCAACAAAAAGGGGGTCGTTGCTGTCAGAAGAGTGGAAGCAATTAGTTTAAAACAGCTCGCCTTGTACTCCTTTACACAGAGTGTTGAGGGAAACGCTTTCACATTCATTTGATATTATTTCTTTAATATTGTCAATAACATTTACGTTTGTTATTGAAGTAGTAATCAATGGTGAAACTAGATCAGAAAATTTGCATTAGTAATAATAAAAAATGCAACAGTGAAAATTTCCCCGCCATTTAGCTACTATATTTCACCTTTTTTCCCTTGGTGCATTTTAGTATATATATACATACATACATACATACATACATACATACATACATACATACATACATACATACATACATACATACACTAAAGTTGAAAAATAAATAAATTTTGAACAATGTAGCTAAAATAACAAGAACAAGAACTAGAGAAGTATAAATGGATAAAATATATAAATATTTCGAACCGCTTGTGTTTTACAAAGGCAAAATGAAGGTAGAAAAAATAAATGTTGAATCTCGAAGGTAACGTAATGCGTGGATACGTAAAACAAACAAGAATAAGAAAATAAGTATATATATTAATAATAACTGAAAAAGTGTCTGCCTTTGAAAAATAAAACAAGCTATTGGAATTATTGCGACATCTCTATTACTATTTAAGTGTTTTATCAATTTCTTCTTCTCTAGTTCTTATTGTTTTAGTTACGTTGTTCTAAGACTTTATTTGACATTTCATTGATATATACGATATTTTATAATATATTTAGTATAAAGTAACTCTTAGAGCAATGCGACTAAAATAACAAGAACTTAAGAAGCAGAAGTAGATAAAATACAAATTTCATCTTGCGTGTATATATATTCAATTTGTGTATATATACACAATCTGGCATTGATTTTGTCGACGGAAAGTTATTGCGTAACGGCCTCAGCACCTGTCCAGGGAAAATAATGTTGCGCAGTTGGTAAACAGAGCGCACTCACCCTCCCGCCCCGTTATTTAAAATGGTAACAAATATTGTACTTATATCATAGTAGATATTAGAGGTGCCTGCGCTCTTACGGGTGACATGTTCCTAAGATTCCCTTCATATTATTAAATTATTTACACTATTGGCTACAGACGTTCATAATACCTACTAATGCTTATTTCCAAGTTTTACAACTTGGTTTTTGAGTATTACAAACATTCCAAAATAACTTTATATTAAACTATTTCTGAAAACTATTCAGAAACATAATTAAAACCCAGTTATCCGTATCATTTGTAGCACTGGTCTTTTGATGTCATACATACCTGTCAACGGAACTAGACCGGAATCTCCCGAACATTCCGACCAGGTAACATCCGAAATCCCCCAAACTTCCCGCTCCACATGCAAAAGACCGCTCGAAGCAGGGGCCAATAGCAAATTTTGCCTTGGATTCCACGAAATGTTTCTTACCTCTCTGTACTCCTCGTCTACAATCCAAGCATTTCTCATCCGCTCATCTCATCCCTAGGAGCATTAAGAAAAGCGAAAGTCCGCGTAGGGAGCTGGTAGATTAATGGAAAAATTCGCTCTAACTAAGAATATAAAAGTGTTGCAGAAGCAAAGTGTGCAAACCAAATTTACAAGTACACATACTTATTAAAAATTCGCTCTAACTAAGAATATAAAAGTGTTGCAGAAGCAAAGTGTGCAAACCAAATTTACAAGTACACATACTTATTTGCTATCAGGCCCTAATATTTCACTTTCTTTCATGTTTGTGTTTTTGAGAGGGCACCGCCCTAGAGTCCATCCTAGCCAGCCGCCACTAAAATGGATCAATGTGTTTAGTACGTGAGTATAGTGCAGTGGAGCTAATATAGCTAAACATAACACGAACTACAGGTGCAAAATAAAGAAAGCACTGAAATAATCATCAATATACCCTTCATTTCGTACAGCTATGTATTTAGATAACTCAAAATAAAGTCATACATAAGAAACACGAAATTTATTTGCTATTATGAACTATATAAGCCTTTGACAGGAGTGTCTGTACCCTTAATCCTGCAGTGCCTCGAGATGACTTTGTTATAGAAACATTTAATTGATTAATCCTCATTTTAAACCTTCGAGATTGTGATAGCATTGCAATTCAGAAGTAAATATATCCAGCCTTTTCCAGTCTCTCTGTAACACTGGCTGATTTTTGCTACTTGCTCTTGGTCATATCAAGCGAAAAGTGATAATCAAGAAATCTAAAATTAAAGATATGGAACAATTCTTATTTAAATTTCTGCATTTTACAAGGATCATCTTATCCCTATAATGGAGTTAGAAAACATATCTAAATTTTCTTTGCCTATCTTTTTCATATACATATGCAAGGAATACAATGATTGAAGTATATTTTTATATGTTCACCTTGCAAACGTTTAGATACTATTTCCAAATATACACGTAACAAATTTTTAAATTAAAAAGGAACTGTATCCCTTAATTTTAGAAAATCAAACTATTAATAAAATTATTGCTACAGTCATATACATTATGCATTAGCTATTGAATATTTTTATGTTGGACTGAGGTCCTTTTGGAAAGAGAGGGATTTAAACGAAATTTATACTTCAGATCAACCACAACATTCCTGAAACCGAAGGGGAAAAATTATGATACAGAACTGCTTGGTAAGACTGTTGAGAAAAGATTTAGTAGATCGAAGCAAATATCTCCCAACAAACTGTTCAGAATTCAGCAGAGAGCTAACCTTAGGGCGATAACTTTCGATCCTTACTCGATTGAGTTCGACGTGATGCAACAGCAGCTTGACTGCAGAGTCATTTGCTGCAAGAAAAATAAGAGGAATGTGATTGGAATGGGGAAAAAAAAAAAATGGGAGCGAGAGGAAGCAGGTGACAGAAGAAGAGGAGTGTGGGAACAAACAAGTAAGCAGGAACTTGTTGGAGAAGAGAAAATTGAAGCGATGAAAAGGGGGAAAGGGCTTAAATGGGGAAGAAAAAAAAAACAACAACAGCAACAACAGTAATAACAAAACAAACGGGAAAATAAAATGAAACAATAGTTAGTTTTAGTGGAATTTTCTCCTATAAAGTAAAATAATTGTATTTGAATTTAATAAACCACTCTAAACATGAGCATAAAGGCTTGGAAACATCGTTTAACTTTTTGAAATAACGAGCTGATAGAATTTGTAGCATAAATCACAAGCAGCAATTAATAATGCGCGACGGTTTTAGTTGATAATTGAATTTAGACAGCAATAACGCAACGATTAAATAGCTGTAGATCACAAATTTCATTTTAATATGTAACTATGCACTTATCTGCATTCAGCAAATACATCCAACAGTTTTCAGATGCACATATCGCTAACACGTTCGCTAACCTCACACAATTATACCTATACTACATACAGAATTGGCAGAAACTCAGTGCCATATTTCATGGAGTTTTGATCGCCTCCATGGTTTAGTGGTAGCGTTTGCGACTACTGTACGGAGAGTCCTGCGTTGGAATCTCGGTTAGGTCAAGCTTTTACTGTTTTTTCCGGAGTTTTATGCCAGATAGCTTTAAGGTGCCCAGATTTCGATATAATTTGCGTCATCATTATTTCGGTCGGTTCTGGTGGTGTAGTGGTAACCATATTTGCCTCCTAAACCCAATATCGCGGGTTCGATCCCGGCGAGGACCGATAAATTTTTTCGGGCGTAAAAATCGTGATTAGGGCTTCCTTCGGACGGAAAGTAAGGCCGTGGGTCCCGTGTCGTACATTTACGGCATGATAAAGAACCTCAAGTCTGAAAAAAGAGGCCTCTGAGCAAAATTTGTCGGTCGTTTCACGCCTTGATTTAAATGGGACGCTGATGACCTGAGATGTCAAAGAGCGTCCGTAAATAAACCAAATCAAGTCAACACTATTTCGTTTAATTTTTCCTGTCTCAAAAGTTTTTCAAAAGGATTCAGGCATGTTTCTCCACGGAGGGTAGGGAATTCGAATACAAATTAATTACTATTTACTACTAAAAAATAAAGAAAGAAGAAAAATAAACACGCTAAGAATTGGCAGCGCGATAAGATTTTCCTCGGCAGGTGCAAGGTCGTTAACTTCCCATTCGGCAAAATTAATTACCGATTACGTAATGGAATGAGAACACTGATTGATTATAGATGTGTTAAGAAAATAATAAAAAAATCTTGAAATTATGTTCTTATAAATAAATTTTACTCAGTGTACTTAAGGCTGAGTTTTCATAAAAATAGTGTCTACGAATAATTAGTTCGGAGAAGCGTTGCCAATTTAGCGACATAAGGTAAAAGTATGTGTTCGAATGCTGTTTTAAATAGTTTCTAACTCCATAAGAGATAATAGCATGTATTCTTGTTCTTTTTTATTTTTCAAACTTTGAAAACAAAAGCCACATGCAACCAATAATTGTTTATATATTTATTTATATTTTTGTGGCTGTAATAACGGATTTTCTGAAAGGAAAGCATAGAAAAATAAGTTCCAAAGGAGTTGCTTTTCTCTTGATAATAGCTCTGATATGCATTATTTAATCACCGGGAATGTTTGAAGATGGTAATGTGAGAAGAGATTTGCTACATAGCTGTGAATGTAAAAAACAAAAGTTTCGGAAACTTACGGAAAAAGGAAAAAAGATTGAAGATCAAAATGAAAAATGAAAGGGCAAAAGAGATGCAAGACTCCTTTTCAGTAAGGAAAATATGAATTTATAGTGGATTAGAGAAACTTGTCTTGTTTGTCTTACTCGTATCCTCTGTCTCTCTGTATTATTGACATAATTAATTTCTGTGTTTTAAGGACATTTCTTTCATCGTTTCTATTTTACAAGAGATAATTAACGTATGTGTAATTAAGACCCCTGTACATACTGTCATACTAAATGAAAAAACAACTACTTCCAAAGATAATTCAGTAGTTATTAAGCTAAATACTAATTATAAACCTTTTACACATAATGTGTGACAATGTTGATGCAGGAAAATTGGGATAATTAAATTACTTTATTTTCTTTAAAATACTACAACAATACAAATGGAAAGACAACTACTTCCAAAGGAAAGGAAGTTATGAACGAAGAACATAGTTTGCTAAACTGTAAGTTAAATTTGCAACAGGTATAAAGTGACATATTATTATGTTTGACTGTTACTGACATTATTATTTTTAATAATTTATAATCAATGTAGTAATGAGAAATATATTCAAAGGACACTTGCAATTTTATTTTCAGTTAACATGTTTGGAAACATTTCATTAATGTTGTGTCTCTTTTTTCTCATAATATAATTGTTTATGTTTCCATAATCAATGAAAAGTGACTTTGTTGCTAATATTTTAAGTTTATTTTATAGTATAACGTTTTATTTTTTCACGACAGTTGTACAGTTGATAATGAAATCAGTAAACGAGGCATGTCCTTGTAAAGCACAATAGCATTTTCATGAAACCTGGTTGTGTTTTCGACCAGGTAGTGAGAGCATGTTTCTCTTTTCTTTCTCTATAGGCCTTCATTGTATTTATACTGCTTTCAAAATGTGTTTATAGTTTTGAGGCTGTCTCACCTTTGTTAAATTTATACTATAGTATTGATGTGACGCAGGCATTACTCACTTCGGTTGATGTAGTTAATTATCTGTCGGGGCTTTGATGAAATGAATGACTTTGCAATTTAGTATTTTAAGTTATTTTAAGTGAGATTTTGGTGGTTTTAGTGTTTTAGCGGGTTCGTGCATAATGTTTTAATTATCATACTAGCAGTTGTTTATATTATTTTGCATAACGTTTAGTTATATATGAGAGCTATCAATAAAAACTGAGAATGAAGTAAAAATTGAATACGAAAAACTATGCAAAATGTTATCACTTTCAACTCAAATTATCCTCTGCTATTAATTAGATCCTGACTTCATATAATAATATTGTTGCTAAATAAGAGTATAAAATTGGTGTACTAACTATACACTGCGGGGAATTTTTTATTAAACAGTTTCCTCTTTTTTCAGCTTCATTTTCAAAATGTTTCTTCACGAAGTATAGTGTCCCCGGAAGAACTACCACCAATAAAAAATATGAATATCTCCTCATTCAGTTAAGTTAGAAATATGATTTTCATCTTATCTTGTGTAGAAACTCTCCAAGTTTTGTAATATTAAAATTAGGAGCTAGAGGTATGATAAAAGCAGAGTTTTGTGAAATGGCATAATCATGTTAACTTTAGGGCTATCATGTTCGTATTCCATTATGACATGCGAGTTTTCTTGTCCCCATATTGTACAGTTATGCTGGCGTACTTCACCAGACGTATGAAAGGGGGCTTCAATTGAGAATGCGACATGATTGAGGAAACCATTGTCATCATCAATGTTATGGGTTACTTTTTGGCTGCAGCTTCCTTTACAATTTGGAATTTGTATGCTCCAAGTCGCAATCTTTTATGGACAATATCCTGAACAGTGAATTTTGGAATACTCAGATCTGAACTGGCCGCTCACATTAATTTCTAAGATTGATTCATAAAAATCATATTTCTAATTAACTTAGTGAGGATATATTCACATTTCATTTTGATAGTGATTCTACCGGACACACTATATTAAAAAAATATAATGCCCACTCGTTATTTTATATGTGTTGCATTTTGAAAAAGATATCCCATCGTTTTTTAAATATTTGATAATGTTATATCTAGTGTAAAATATAATACATCACGAGTGTCTTGTTCTCTTAAACTTAAACAGTGTAACACACTATTCCCTTCAGGAAACAATTTATGGCATTGGGTGTTAATTAACATTTACTGAGGTATCATGTTTATATTTTTAGTATTTTCTATGTTTTTGCGGCAGAGTAAATAACAGATTGTTTGATTCTACAGATCAGAGAAAATTTAATAATGAATAACTTGTTAAAAGCGTGCTAAGCACGATGATTTAAAGAAAAGTCGGATGGTATTTGGGGAAAAAATTCAAGACTCAGCACTAAAAGAAGGAAAGAATAATGTTTGTGTATAAAAATGAACGTGCATGGTAGAGAAATATTTGAAGCTAGTGCTGGAGAAATATTCTTTTATCCACTTTACTAAGTTTACCCTGCTGGCCATTAAAATTGCAACGCTCATAAGGAATGCGTTAAACAGTCCCCACATTTTCTCAGAGGACATGAGCATGACTTCTGCAGCATTACCAGCAGGCGTCTGATTGTGATCAAGGGAGAACTGTAGCATGCGGAAAGTGCGGAATATCATTTTGAGAAATTGGTGCTCGTTTTGGACGAAATGCGTCCACAGCGAAGCGAATATGAGATAAATGGATCGAGGTAGTACGAACGCACAGACGCGAAGGATTCCATCGGCCCCGTCAAACTACCGAACTAGAATACAGAGATATTTTCCGCGTGCTATTAAGAACACACATAATGTTTTGCAATGTTAATGACCTGAAATGTATTTGCCAGGGAGAACTAAACAATTGGCTTGGACAGAGAGATCTTTTTAAACAGGTTAAAAATTTAAGTCTTTCTCATTATACAAACCCAAAGTATAATCAATAAAAATGATAAATTAATCGCTGAAAACTAAATAGGAAACGCTAAGTCTATATGTCATAAACCTTTTTCTTTATATTACCACATACCTGTAACAATCAAGAGTAAATCATTTATCCTCTCTATCCTGTATTGTTTCCTTTGTCGTCCTCTGAAGAATGACATTCAAAACTCGGTACTGATTGCTCTTGCACTATATAAACATCTCATTTCTACTGTCTGTAATCATACTGCCGATGATTGGAATGAAATAATTAGGACAGACTCGAGCAGTAGAAATATAGACACCGTATGAAAAATCCAAGTAGCCCCAATCTGAACATATGGGTGATCTTACTGCTGGCAGATACAGTGCCAAAGAACTGCTCCTCATGACTTAAAATTGAAGAAATAGGATTTGGGCCATATGGGTGCTGCGGTAAATAATTTATGCCCGCTGATCGCAAATTTCGCCACGTCTGCTGCAGATCACCCCACACTCTTCTTCGATGTGACTCTTTCGAGGGTGTTTCGCTGGATTTTGGAGGCTATTTGCCCGCCGAGCCTGAGTGAACGCGACTTCGAAGGTGACGACAAATAACTCTTCGTTATTTACTTTGCTGATATAGTTTATTCTCCTAACATGTATATGCGGACAAACTCAGTCTCTCGTCGAACCATGGACAAGGAAATCTTGGCAAACGCGTAGGTTTATTGCGTTGACCAAATGGTGTCGAGTGCGAAGATATTGTTAATTCAACAGAATTCTTAATGCAGCTCAATGTTGTTGTATGGGCAATTAGCGAGGTGACTGACACTCAAGCTTCGTTGTCGCCGGAACTGGTACTTGGTACATAGGCCGTTCTTCCGCTGATATCCGGGCGACGGCACTGTCCGACTTTTGAGAAAAACCTATTCCTTGTATACACAACAAAATGACACTATATATGGGCAACGGAGCGAAATACTCCCGCCAATTTTGTGTTAACGTGTCTCATAGGTGAGTGCTTACCTCACTGAAATTCTATTCTATTCGCTGGGTAATTTTGTTCAAGCCAAATGCTTCGCCATTCGTCAGTAAGATGAATTTAAACAGATTTCATACGTTACTGTCAACGACTCTTTTACTCGGACACTTGCAACTTTGTCACCAAACAGGTAAACCGCTGGCGGTGGGGTCATTTTTAATCTTAGCTGCATACTACCTTGCATTATCTGCCTTTTACCAAGTCTTTCTGTTTTGGGAGAGAGACGAGAGTTTTTCCTTTATCTTGTTACATTTCTATATTTCTTAAATATTACCAAACATTAGATCTTATGAACGCATTTAAACACTATACAATATTGCTTCTACATATATGAGTTATGTCATTGAAGTTCCTCTACTGAAAGAAAATGCACAACATACTTGTACACAGATAATTACTGATTTGCTGGTTAGAACTACAAATACTAAAAAATTACTCTGTAAGTGACAAGGAAGCAGAGACAGCTTCAAAATTTAAGATCTCATTTGTTGAGCCAACCTACACAGAACATTTCCCTTTGACGCTAAATTTTATGATAGTTCTGTATAATCCCTTATGCTCTATCGGTTCTTTAAAGAGATCTCTTAGAGGGCAAAAGGAGTGCTCCCTAACTGGAAAGAATAACTCAATTTAAATTTTAATTCTGTGCAGGGCAGTTGTCACAATAAGAGAGGAGTCTATTAACACAATCGGAGTGATTAGTAGTAAGTAGTAATAAATAAAGGTGCAGACTTCGTTGGGTCTTTTTGAGTCACTACTTCACGATAAAAGTAATGACATTTTGAAAAAATACATAACCATCAATTACCGAAGGTAAATTGGTTGGGACTGGGATTCTTGATTGAGATTCTGTATGTAATCAAAAGTTAGAGCCAGAATTTCTTTATTTTATTTACAAAGCCTCCTAATTTCTTTGAGGACATTATACATTTTTTATTATTATTTTGTGTGTACCATCATGTCGCATTGTTTATAATTCTTGAGACCGAAAGGGTCCTATGTTCTGGACATCGGGCTCTTTTGCAATCAACAAGAATTTCCCAAATGTATATAAAGTTTGTTCAAACGAAACAGTTGAAACTAACACAGTGTGTGTTGGACAATATACACTATATCGCAATGACAGCACAAAGGTGGCAAAATGATGTCTACAGATAATCATCTCCACCATTCGGGTACCTGTCCCAGGACTGAAAAGTTTCTCATACACTACGCGAAGGACTCCGGTCACTGGTAAAATCATTTTACCACTGCATCATGAACCGCTAATCATTTGTAAAACCCTTCAGACCCTTGTCCAACAGATCAAACATGGATAGTCGCAAGGGGAGAGACCTGGACTAGTGAAGTGCGTTAACATGAAACGTAAGCAAACCTCGTGACAGTCGACTATTTTTGATGGCCCTTCGGAGGCCCTGTAAGATGCAGTGATAATGTTGAGCATTGGTATTGGTACTTTCTTTGCACAAAATTGAATCATACACTATTGCACTCGAGCTTCAACTGTCTCCTCTACTCAGCAGACACCACTTGCCCTTACACGCTGTATGGAAATTTGTGCGATAGTGCAACTCTGTCTGCTAGCGCAACTCCTGCAACTGTTGCTGCTCCCGAGCGACAGCGGAGAGACCGAACTCCTGAGTCCCGATTACAGGTTCCAAACGAGGGAAATGGGTTATGGAGTGGAGATGCACATTTTGCAGTTTTCTTTAGATGATTCATTTTATTTAAGGACGCTCTTTAACATCTCAGGTCATCAGCGTCCCATTCAATTCCGGGCGTGAAACGGCCGACAAATTTTGCTCAGAGGCCTCTTCTTTCAGGCTTGAGGTTCTTTTTAGTGCCGTAAATATACGACACGGGAACCACGGCTTTACTTCCCTTCCGAAGGAAGCCATACTTAGGATTTATACGCCCGAAAAAATCCATCGATCCTGGCCAAATTTGAACCCGCGACCTTGGGCAGTTTTCTTTAGGTCGTGCTGTGTGAATGAATGTAATAATGAATTGTCACACGTTGCATACTGGATTGAATGCCAGCATGCCTATCGAGGAAATGCATCACACACTGAAATATATGGAAAACGCCTGAAATGTCTGGATAAAGCAATATTTGCTGTAATGTTCTGTGTTAAAGACGAACTGTTCGACAGATTCATTGTGCTTACGAAAGGAAAGCTGACGAGTAAAATTAAAGACATTCATTATAGGCACAAATAAACCCTGAACATAAAGATGGACATCATTATTAGGGAAGATTGCAGCTGGAAGATCCCATCCTCATCGAAAGGGACCAGAAATATAATTTTGTGCAAGATAATGGTTTTATTGTAAATATAAATTAATCTGCGGTGATTGTAATACATGCATACAGAGATATTCTTGCACGCGTATTTGGAATATATGTAAACACATACACAGCATGTGCCAATTTCAGGTCCGCAATGAACATCCAATAGGATATGCTGAAGTAACTATGACCTTATAATAAACATTGAAGGTTTCTGTTTTCAATGAAAAGGAGGAAATACTAGCCCAAGTAAGGAAACAAGAAAGTCCCAACTGTTCTATGTCCCTATCAGAAAAAAACAAAACTTGTTTGTGAGGAGTTTGGTGCCATTAAAGGAGTTTCCACAACAAGAGAATGTGAAGTTGCGAATAAAGTCACGGCATCCTTAAAGGCAATATTAGTAGCAGTTCGCAACCTAAATGAACAAGTATTCATGCCCAGAACTAAAGAAATGGGGAACATTTCCACAGAAAAGACTCTATGATTAAATAAAAAAGAAATCTCATCGCATTTGCCTTGCAAAATTTGATACAACGGGTGGCAATAAGATCGCGCTTTCTTTGGTGCAAGAAGGAAAAACAATAAACATCGTATTCCCCTTGCAAAACTTGATACAACGGACACTAGCCCCCCACCTCAAATTAAGGAATATCTCCCTTATGCAGTTCGGAATGCATGCAAAACTTATACTGCTAAAAGAGCATGCCTTATTCCGTTTCCTTTAAATGCTACTTTGCTACTCTACAGATATCTCATTTCCTTTCGTGTGATTAACTACGAACATGCTTCTTACTGAGCTACGTGCAATGTGAAACAAAATCGACTCTCTCCGCTGTCGCTCGGGAGCAGCAAGAGTTGCAGATGTTGCGCTAGCAGACAGAGTTGCAGTATCGCACACATTTCCAGGCAGTGTGTAAGGGCAAGTGCAGACACCTGACTTAAACTAACCACATTCTGCACTTACCTATACAGCTAGAATCACCCTGATGCACCAGTCACGCCCCTTTTCACGAACGGTAGCAGAGGACAGCGGAGTAAACCGAGCCCAATTTCAGTCAACTAGTGTAGACAAATAACCTCATTATTCATGTCAGCCTAATGGGTCAGTCGGTTAGAGCGTCCAAGGTATGCCATGCTGCCATCTCTTGGCCGCCCTATAAATTATTAGCAGTATTACCAGCGTTATACATATACGTTTCTTTTAAACACCTCCCTATTATCATTATTTTCTTGAATATTGAAGTCCTCTCGCTGAATGATATTAGTTCGATCTCTAAGGAACAAGTGTGAATATCTCAAAATGTAAAATAGGCGAACTTAGCGCCTTTATAAAATAAACAGTTAATTTATTAGGGTGGAAATGAGTTACTTTGGATGTTGAGAATTAAGAGGCGGTAATTTACTTAAAAAAGAAATGCTCAAAATTCACTCTTATATTATAAGAAATATCATAGTTGAAATAAGCAGAAATGTATAAGAAAAGTTATGCAGTGTAAATATGGAAGAACTGGATGCAAACGATAAATATATTTGAATAAGTAAATATTAAATTCTTCATTGTATTGATCTGAAAGGAGGTTAAATGGTGTCAGTTGGCCGTGTGAATGAACGGTGTTTAAAGCCAGTTTTTGTTACAAAGGCACCACAGGCGGTGGATACTGATGATACATGTAATGAAATGATATATTGGGAAAGGATTTATTTTTAAGGAAGAAATCGTTCCAGGCCTAAGTTTAAGGTATCTCCCCGGCATTTGCCATTTATGAGGACTGAGGAAAACCTGCAAAAAACCTAAGTCAGGGAGGATGGTCCTGGTGGGATTCGAACCCCAGACATCCCGCTCATCAGTCCGCGTCTTAACGACCACGGTCACCTGTGGCGGTCAGTTGGCCGTACATTAAAACTGATCTTTTGCAATCGATTTCTTTAACGAATATACACTTGTCCCTTTGAGCAGTTTTAGTTTAGGTTAATTTATGCGTTAATTGTGCGTTTATTAAAAGGAAAGTCACCATAAATTTGCAGTTAGCATGTAGATTTAACCAAGTGGATATTTGTTCAAGGAACGAAAGAACTGTTTCCTTGCTTCCGTATCGATAAGCTTTCCCCATTTCAGTTCCTTAGCAAATACGTGCCTATTAGACTTGGGGAAACTTAGCGCAAACTTCGGCAAATTCAGAAATCTTTGTCATTCAATTCCAATCTGTGACGAAAGCGATCAGGAAGTTCCGGGACTTGCGAGGAGAGAAGTGGTGCTACTAAAGAGGTCTTTACTTTTGCGGCGGTGCCCCTCTAGGACTTTTCTCCTTTATGAAAGTAAAACGTTCTTGGGGGAGGCAACACAAGAATTAGATAAGAACCCAACACAAAATTCCTTTATACAATTCCAGTTGATATATTCTGTTGAGGAAGGTTGGCAGTAACTGTAAAGATTTTAAAATCAAATTTTCTGCTTAGGAGGATTAATTTTTTATTTCTTAACGTCACAAGTTGGTCGCGTTCTGATGAATGCCAACTTCTTTTGCTTTCGTTCCCTCCGCTGATTAGACTTTTTCTGTTCCCTTTTTTCTCTTACCCCCAGGCGCTCTTCTTCATTAAATGAAATATTCATTACCCCTCTACTGATAAGCAAAGGCACGAAACTGGTTTTAATGATCTATGCTGTAATTCAGGAAGCGTGGTTTAGGTGTAGATATCAGAGAATCCTGTAGGGACTCATTTGTTGGAGAAACAAATGCACATAGGGCTTGAAATATTTTCTTACTTCGTAGTTTTTTTTTATTTTAAGTACTGAAATAGTCAAAAAAAATTAAATGCTAATGAGATTAGTATTCATTTAGTAAACTAGTTTAGCGAAAATAAGTAGTCTTAATTTATAAATTATGTTTCAATACACAAGGATCTTAATGTATTTAATGTATTTTCTGCTCGGTATACAGAGGTGCCAACTTATTAGGCCATAACTCTGAAAAATTCATTTATTTAATTTATTTGTTTACACGAGCTCTGAACTTTATATATGAGAAGTAGAAACTTGAGATAATACTTTGGGCATATTCAATTTTGGGAAGTTAACATTTTGATTCTATTAGACATGCCCTCAACTAATGTTTTGCACTTTTAGCGAATTCCGAAGGAATGTAAGCTATTGCGGTTGTCCCTTGAGGCCTCTATAAAAAACACACACACACACTCACACTCACACTCACACTCACACTCACACACACTCACACTCACACTCACACTCACACACACTCACTCTCACACTCACACTCACATAGCAATGCATGTAGTATTACTAATTATTATAGTAATGGAGCATGCAGTAAATAAAGAAGATTAAAACACACACTTATATATATATATATATATATATATATATATATATATATATAACGCTCTGGTAGTCGCAATTTTTGTTTTTTCACGACACTCGCCATGTAGTCAACAATTAACAAACGGTTCGTCGAGTTCTTTAACCAGCAAAATTAGACCATTGGGAATGGGGGTTAACCTAAAGCGAAAAAATTTAAAAAGTAAATAAACGCTCTAGCGGCCACAAATTTTGTTTATTCTCAACGAAACTCGTTAAAGTTCTTTAAAATAAATTAATAAAAGTTGTTTCCGAAAATCAGGGCAATGGAATATTAGGAGTGAGGATATACCTGAAAAAAACTAAATTTAAAAAGCACCCTTGCTTGTGTAATTTAAAAAATAATTAAGGATAATCTGTATATGCCTAGGTGGGTTTACCTGAAACCAAAATTTTAAAAATAGCTCTGGTGGAATTAATATTTATTTTTCGTAACGAAATTACGTACAAACCACTTAAACAGAATAAGAAAAATAGTTTCTGAAAATCAGGGAAATCAGATTTTTAGAAGTGAGGGTTTTACCTGAAACCCAACATTTTAAAATTACTCTGGCGGCACCAATATTTGTTTTTTCGCAACGAACTCCGCATACAATTTAAATAAAATAAGAAAAATAGTTTCTGAAAATTGTGGAATTTGGGCCATTATGAGTGGGGGTTGACTTGAGAACCAAAATTTACAAATGGCCCAAGGTTTTTTTTCTTCACAATAAAATTCGGTATATACCATTTAAATAAAACAAGGAAAATTAGTTTCTGAAAATTAGGTAATTGGACCATTAGGAGAAGAGGTTTACTTGGAAACCGAAATTTAAAAAGTGCTCTGCCCTTTAATGTTATCTATATTAAAATAAAAGAATAAATTAATTCACCATATTCTCTGTATTTATAACGATTTATTTGTTTTTATATTCAACAAAAGCATCGTTGTGAAGATAGCAAATTTGAAATATTGATCTAATGTATATTTGAGAATTATATTTGTATGTAAGAGCTCGCTGTAATAAACTTCAGAAAACGTTTGCATTACATTTTTTCCTATAATAACTTTAAATTAAATTTCAAAGTCAATGAAAATCGATTAAAATTTTGATTATTTATTGTTGATTGTGTATATTTGCTTAGTATTTTGTAATTACTTTTAATAGTAACTGTTGTTTCATTAACACGTATGAATATCTTCTTAAATACACAATGTAACTCTAAGCTTTCTGTTGTTTCTATATTTTAGTTAAAGTGAAGATGCTATCAAGGGCTCTGTTCATAAACATGGCTACATTTAAAATTTTTAAAAAATATCCACACAGTACATCTAATTAATAGTATGCCATTAATAATGACAACAATAATAATGATAATAATAATAATAATAATAATAATATATCTAAAATATGGTTTCCCTTTCGTGATATTTAATAGATTGCAAGAATTCTAATTTTTCCCCTAATACCACACGGTAATGCTATAACTTATTTATTTTCATTAATTAATAATGTCATAATTTGGATTATGTAGCTCCCTTCTATTCCACTAAGTAAATATAGTGAAATATAATATAAAAATCTCTACTAACAAAATAAAACCAAAGTTACTGAAGCTTTTTAAAATCCCAAATATGCACAGAGAAAAAATGGATTCTTACCTAAAATATTTTCATAAAGCTACTCTTCCAATGATAAAAGGTGAAGAAGTGAAATACGAAATAAGGAGGCATAAATAACCTAAGATATGATATTCTGGGTAAGTATTTATATCATATTGTAAGTAAAGAAGTTACAGAAAAGAAAGATATCACCATTCAAAACTACAGTACTGTAGGGAACCTTTAGTACATGCCTATTATACACTAACATTATAATAAACAATTAAATATTTAAGAAGCACTATTCTTTCCTTGTATGTTGACAACAATTATTTGTGAAATGTAAAAAAAAATTATAATACATATTATCTAAGTTATTTAAAGTTCCGTAGTATTAAAATAATTAAAATACATAATAAATCAGATGTTAATTCCGGAGTATTAAAATAATTAAAATACATAATAAACAGATGTTAAATTTTGTATTATACTCAGAAATAGATAAATAATGTTAATATATATTTTTGTCAACCATAAAGAAAATATAGAGCTATCAGAAACTATGGTGCTTTCACATACAGTGGATATCTCATATTCTTATCCCATGGGCAGCTTACGTTTATCAATTGCAGGAAAGACGAGATGTTGGTACACCCCCTTAGAAGATAAAAAAAAAAGTTCCTTTAGCTGCAGAGCGGAAAGGAGAATATTTATTTTTTTTCCCCATATCTGTCACTTATTTTTTTCTTTCTTGTCATCTTTCTTTAATTTTATTTTAGTATTGTGACGGGCTGTGTGTCTCTACTCTTTACTAATCACATTTGCACGAGTTTCTATCGTTCTCTTCTCTTTATCAGGTTTGTGAGATGCAGGTCTGCCGAACGGTGGAGTAACCTATGGGTTTGATTTAAGTTTCACAATAACAAATATTTTCATAGGTTAAGTTAGGTTTGCATAGAATGGATTAGATTAGATTAATTGCTCGCTTAAGTTTGGAAAAAAAAAATGCCTTAAATCCGCTAAAATTCCGCAGGTGTCCTTTTTATGTTGTTCATCCTGCTTTTTCGACTAGTTATAAAAGTTGCGGCGGCGGTGGTGGTGGTGAGTGTATTTATTTTAACAATGACTTGCGAATACATAAATTAAATACTTATCCAGCGCACTGGTCTAGCTAGACCGTTCGTACTCCTATTTACAAACAAGAGCTGTTGAAAAAAAGAAAACGCAGATATACACAAATTACATATATACAAACACTAAGTCGTCTACTAAAATGTACAGAAAATACCCTCCCCTTCCTCGATTATGAGAGAAAAAAATACAGCCATTAACAAGTATTTTAAATTTGTCATTACAGGATACTAAACAAGAGAAATACATAATTCAATATATACATATATATGTATCCATAATAAAAAAAAACCAATGGAAGTACAATTAAAATATATAAGTACATTATATGCTATGTCCTTTCTAGCTAGACATGGGCTCAATCCCGGCCAGAACCGATGGATTTTTTCGGGCGTAAAAATCCTAAGTATGGCTTCTTTCGGAGGGGAAATAAAGTCGTGATTCCCGTGTCATAGATTTATGGCACGTGAAAGAACCTTAAGCCTGAAAGAAGAAGCCTCTGAGCAAAATTTATCGGCCGTTTCACGCATGGAATTAAATGGGACACTGATGATCAGACGAGAGATGTTAAAGAACATCCGTAAATAAATCAAATCCAAAAACTCTCTACCCAGAGGACTTGAAACATTAAAAACGCATTTTAATAACCAGCCTCACCCACTCTGGCTTGAATAACAATGCTCATGCGCCTTGGCGTGCTTTCGATCAGGTTAGCTATGACTTCTTGAGGAGAAATATGCTCACATTCTTCAAGAACTGTTCGCCTCAACTCCTGTAAAGTTTCTGGCACGGCAGTCTTGTTTTAACACACTGTTCCAGCGTGTCCTACACGTGTTCAAGCGGATTCCTGTCGGGATTCCTTGCTGGCTATGGTAAAACATGAATTCTCACTTCTTGGAGATTATCTCTGACCACGTGGGATATTCGGGCGTGCATTGACGTGCAATAAAAGAAAATTATCGCCTGTAAATGGGCCAAACTGTACAACAAGCTTAACCAAACATTCATTTATGTGCTTATCAGCTGTTAGACGTCCATTTTCTACTAAAATTAAATCAGTACCAGCATACACAGACACTCCTGTCAAAAACCATCACTCCATCACCTCCAAATGGTAACTTTTCGGAAATGCAGCAAGGTGCAAATCGTTCTCCCCTCCTCCAAACTCTTTCATGTCCATCAGATGAGCGCAGATTGAAACGAGACTTGTCTGTGAACAGAACACAGCTCTGCTATTCAAATCGTTCAACTCGCATTCTGAGCAAACTGGGACCAGTTGCAAGTATATTTGATATCAGTTCATTTGCTTTTAACCTTCTTCTATCCTTTTGTGCCAAAATTGGACGTTGATGCATGTTAACAAATTGCGCTCCCTAAGAATTTTCAACACTATTTCCTGTTTTCATTTTGATTTGTAGCTGTTGGACAACCCAAACCTGCTCTTCTGGTATATTCTAGGGTCTCTCTAAACCTTTTTAACGCACTCATTATATTTGCAATGTGACGTACACTGCGTTCATTCGTTTGGGACTACAGCTGGAGTCACATCTTCAGGTCGCATTTTTTAAAGGTGAAATGTGACAACCCTCATTTACTCGTACAATATATAAAAATAAAAAAATAATGATAATGAACGACAAAATGGTTAAGACAAATTTTCTGCTTCTGAGACTTTATACACATAATTGGAATATTCGGCTACAATAGCTTGTTTATAAAACAAGAACATTTAACATAGCCTACATATGTCCACGACAACAAAAGATACCTATTATAATATTTTATGACAAGCAAGTATAAAAGTGTCTGGTTATTTTTTTTATCCCTGAGTGGACTTTTATCCAATACAAAATTTAGACACGCTGTCCTACTCCTCGACCTAACAAAGTTTTCGGAGAGACTTTGTACCCAATTTTCCTTTTACCACACATAGAACACAAGCATTTGCAATGCGACTGGAAGGGAATTATATTTCCTAAAATCTTACGCTATAAATCGCGCTCCAGGAATATGTTAATATCTATGAATTGCCGTCTTATTTTCTATCTTGCACCTATTAACTTTATTACAAATAATAAGGGAGATCTTCTTGCAGCAGATTCAATTATCGAATGCTCTACATGTCAACTGATTAGGAATTATGGCGCCATTAAAAACAAGTACCTGTCAGAGATCTTAACTGAAAGAAGATGGTCATAAATCTCTTGGGCAGTTATAGAATCTACTCCGAGAGAGAGAATATATTGGCTGGTGTTTCCATCTTCACAAAGCTAAAGGCTTGGCATTATTTTCTGATGTTGGGTTATTAATAAGAGAAAGGTATACATTGCTCTGAATGGAGGGACATAAATTTACGGCAATGGTCGCACCAGCACCCTTCCTGGATGCTCTTCTGGTACAACAATGTCGCCATTGCGGCTGAGTATGAAACCCTATCCCACGTGCTGAGGAACTGTCAGCAAGAGAAATTCCTGCAAATCAAGCGACATATTGTCCGAACATTGCTAGCGGAAGCTTCTAGAGGACGATTTTGAAATCCATGAAAAGGTCCATTGCCTTTCTGATGAAGAGGGTACAAGACAGATTGATATTATTGCCATGAGCAGAGAACATCCTGAAGATGTTAATTCAGAAAAGTTAATACAATACATTTTTAAATGTTTATTAACTAAGTGTTATACCAATAATAGGCATTTTGTTTAGCTCAAAAGGAACAGTTTCCATATTTTTTGTAAAAGCTTTGCAACATGAAATAATATAATATTTCCTCTTCTTTAAAAATGTTACTATGCTAATATTTATATCACTCATTGTTCTTTTATTTAATGTTACCATAATATTATTCTCTCTTTTTTTTTAAAAAAAAATGTATAGTATTTTTTTTCTATTTTATGTTTGCAAGCAAGCTCACACACGAGTCAAATTTCCAAATAAAATTGTATACTCTTTAGCAACTTTTATTTCTCTGTTTATGTGGCCATCATTTCTTTCGGATTTACGCTTTCCTGAGCTGTACTATTATTCAGTTGTTGGCTTAGCATCGCAATAATATTTCCACGTATTATTAGATTCTGCGTCTTTTGCTGATCTTAGTCAGACGACTGTTTCGTGCCCGATTACGTTCATTTGTAGTAGAAAGGATCGACGTAAAAATTTCTAGTATAATAATAGTAATAATTACGATAATAATAATATTAAGCGTGTACAAATAACAATATAACAATATGGCCTGGTTCAACCCAAAATCTACACCAGGCCAATATTGATACACATGCCAATACAATAATTTTAACAAACACACCGGTAAATAATTACAATATTTCCAAACATACAAATGCCCTGCGCAAACCATAACCAAATCAAAATTCCTATCTTGCCCCAGATTCCTAAATTGACGTTTTACACCAACCAATTAACTTATTTAACTTAAACATTTCCCCATTTATCAGTTGTTGTCTCCATTCCCTTGTTCCTGAGCATTCAACAAGCTATGTTCTACATTTTCACATCCCCACACATGGAACAAAATCCATGTTCACCACTGGTCCTAAAATCCCCTATCACCAAATTCCCAATCTCTCTCTCTCTCTCCCCCCTCTCTCTCTTTCTCTTTCTCCTGCTTATTGCACTTGCTAATATATATTTCTCTTTTGGTATCCCTTTTATCTACTGATAAAACACTAACGAACTTTTTTCCCGCATTATAGATTGTAACATCTGCCCATCTATGTCATCAAACCTTGGTTTAATCTGTTTCCAGAAACCTTTCTCCAAATCGCCTCTTCTTAGCCTTAGATCCCCCATTCAATTCTTCCTTAACTCTTCCCCAATTTTGTGCACCCAACAACAATTATCTATCACAGACTCTTGGAATATTAAACATTCTTCCAATATAGAGGTCTGCAACATCTGTTGTGCCCTTAATACTCTTTCCATCACACTTATGTAGGACATGGCTGGGTTTTAATGAAAGTTATGACCCCTCTTCTTTGCTTATAGTAAAAAGGCATTTTTCTTTTACCGTTTTTTTAACAGTATAACTTTATTCATCTTTATAATTTAAATGATCTTTCTCAAAAAGTCCCCGTCGGATGGAATGTCCCTGCATTTCTGCTAGTCTTCAAAAACATGCTGGGAATCATTTCAGAATTGCCTCCGCAGCTTCACCATTGCTAAGGCGTTTCTTTAATTTGTGAAAAAGGAAAAAATCACCCTTCACATTGGTTTTTGTGAGATATTCAGCAACAACATTTGCAATTATCGTGGTGCAGCATTCATTTTTGTTATGGAATTGCGGCCTTTGGCATGTGATATGGTCTTGCAGATTTTACAGGACATCTCTGTAACATTACACAGTTACGGTGTGTGTGTGTATGTGTGTGTGTGTTTGCGCGCGCGCGCAGATAAACTATTCTTTGAATATCGAAAAATGAGAAACTATAACTTCTTCGGAAGAAGTAACAATTGTTACTTTTTTTAGTCTGCACACTAAAGTCCTTTTGCAGTCTTGGAACCCACCGTGCACAAACACCTCTCATATGCAACCTTCAGTTACTAACGTGTGGATGGCAATGAAAGTGTTCTTAATGGTATACGACGACCCTCTCTCACAATGACAATAACGGAATTATTGTTTTCTTTCCCTAGAGCACGAATTGGAACCCTGGTCCACCTTCCTTTGTAACTGAATGTATACTCTCTCTTTAAACAATTTAAACCATCATCTGTGCTATAGGAAAGAACAAAATTTCCAAAGGCCTCCTATGACATTGCTTAGGCTTGAGCTGAAGCTTTGTTGAGACGAAAGCAGACTTTCAGAGTAGCATGTGTCACTACATTTTGCAGTAGGCGAAATTGAACATCCCTCAACTTGCACATCTCTCTGAGGCGGAACCGGAAGCGACAGCAATTAAATTAGTATTGCGTATACATTACACATTAAGCTAACAAAAAATTATAAGGTTATTTTTTGCGTGAGAAATTATGCCTGCTAAAAAAAAGTATGATATCTCTTTATTGAACAGCCCTGGTAGCATCTGAACTTGGCTGGAATGTTGGCGGATGTTCCATGACCGACACTGTTTGCTATATTTACGAGATGATACGGCCATTGTGGGCCATTATCGGCCGTCGGAGGATTATGGAGTTGAGCCGTTTCGGATTTACGGTGTAGCCGGTAGGAAATCCTCTGAGCACCTTATCGGTTTCTGAACACTATCCTAGATATTCATTACTGAGAGGTAACAGAATGGAGTGGCATTGCTTTCGTTTTCACGCGAAACCTTCATTAAGATTAAATCACTGAGGTAGATTAGTTAAATCTGAAGCCAAAATTTCTGGTGCCTTTGCCGAAGCTTAATTATAAGAAAGGCACATGATATGGTTACCTCTTTATGTAACCATCATTATCTCTGAAAGTAATAGGACAGTAGGAAATGTTAAACTTAAAATTGAACGTTCAGGTATATTCTTATGTTAAAGCAAGCTAAAATTGTTGTAGTGTTTGATTCTATGATCTGATGACGTGCATTGTCTAATATAAACTGATTTGGAGGATTTAGCTTTGAATTCCTACACTCCAGAGGAAGTTTTTGAAAAGGGGTGATTCCATAACGGGATCAATCCAATCTCATGGGAAACCTGCATGATCCGAGAAGTAAATCTCGTAAATCAAGAATGTTTGAAGCTTTGTTACACCCTTATTCAACTCCTTATTACTAGTAGTTTGGTTCTTCGGAGCTGTTGTGTTCAGAAGTGTTACTGAATTAAGACCAGAGCTTGCCAAGGGATAAGAACAAATCCTTTGTACATTTTCTATACTTTTGTTCCTATGGCTTTTCACAAAACTTGTCAATATTTTCTTAAGGAAGAATAAAAAAATTAGCGAGAATTGAAATGTATAGGTAACGCGTCCAAATTCATTATTATTAAGATGTTTTAAAGATTGAAAGATTGAAATCCCATTACAAGCTAACAAAATGTATTAAAACATTTTAAAGACAATAAATGAAAAGAGCATGGAATAGATTGAGAATGACATTAGCTACTTTAATTTTTCAAGATAAAAAATGCCGACATGGTAACGGTTCGAATCCCGCCAGGATCGTCCTTTTTCTTCAGTCTTCATATATGACAAATTCCGTGGAGATATTCTAAACTTTTACCTAACGCTTCTTTCGCAAAATTTCTTTCCCAATTTATAATTTTATTTCATGTAATATCAGTAAAGAACGAAAAGAAATATTTAAAAATATTATCTTTTATTAACAAACATTAAAGTATTCAAACTGAAAGAATAACGTTAAGCTTCATATATGTTTATATATGACATATTAATTAAAACCATACAATGCACTATTTTAAGAGTAATTTATATATCCCCTTTTTTCCACAAATTTTTGTGCCTGTCTTCTGTCAGTGAATGAAATAGAATTGTGGGTGGCGGATGGGAATTGAGCTGTGTGGTAGCTGTGGAAAACAGTTTATGCATGCTGATGGCAGGTTTCGCCAAGGCTGCTCCAGACTACCCCTACTCTTCTTGGATGAGACTCTCTCGAGGGTGTTTCGCTGGATTTTAGCGGCTGTGAGCTAGCCGCCGGATCTGAGTGAAACGGGACTCCGAAGGTGACGACAAATAACGCTTCGTTATTTACTTTGCTGATATTGTTTATTCTCCTAACATGTATATTTGGCGAACTCACGTCTCTCGTCGAACCACGGGCAAGGTAATCTTGGTAAATGCTGCTTAAGTTTATTGCGTTGATCAAATGGTGCCGAGTGTGACGACATTGTTAATTTAACTGAATTCTTAATGCATCTCAATGATGTATCGGCTGTTAACGTGGCGACTGGCACTCCGTTGTCGCCGGAACTGGTACTTGGTACCTAGGTCGCTCTTCCGCTGTCTCCGGGCGACGGCAGCCACTTATCTGGGCCCGTAAAATTCTGAGATTGCCCTCTTTTTGGGCAAATCTATTCCTTTTATACACAAAAAATGACGCTATCCACGAGCAACTGCGCGAAATACTCCCGCCAATTTTATGTTAACGTGTCTCATAGGCGAGTGCTTACCTCACTGAATTTCATTTCTATTCGCTGGAAAGTTTTTGTCAAGTCAAGTGTCAGTAGGAAGAATTTTAACAGATTTCATATATTACTGTCAACGAATTTTTACTCGGACACCTGCAACTTTGTCACTAAACAGATCGGTTTCTGCCCTGAGGCGGGGCCATTTTCAATCCTAGCCGCATACCAGAATGGACTACTTTGCGTTGTCTGACTTTTACCAAGTCTTTCTGCGTTCGGAGAAAGACGAGAGTTTCCCTTACCTTGTTATTTTTTTACATCTTATTTCTTAAATCTCGTATTATAAAAAGTACACTTTATGAATGCAATTAAACACTATACAATACTAATTCTACATATGTCATTAACGTTCCTCCACTGAACGAAAACGCACAACATACTTGCACATAATTATAGAGTTGCTGATTCCAAAATTACAAATATTTATTATTTTAATTACTCTGTAATTGAAGTTTATATAGTGCTACATTCCGGAATAGCCCTTTGTCTCATCTTCTAATATTGGAGATTCAATATTCCTCAAGTAACGAACTTCAAATGTCCGATTTCATTATTACATGAGGTGATTTCACCGTAACATATGATAAGAAGCGAAAGAAACAATTTTTATTATTTGGAAAATTTCACAAATTATCTAGGTCATAAAAAGTGATTCTGTTAAAAATAGTCCTGTATTGCTAAACATATTCCTAATAAGGAACCAATATTTCATCATGATATGAAACCGCCACGGGTGGCCGAGGTCGTTAAGGCACGGACTCGTGAGCGGGAGGTCTGCGGTTCGAATCCCGCCAGGACCGTCCTCCCTGACTGGGGTTTTTTCCAGGTTTTCCTCAGTCTTCATAACTGGCAAATGCCGGGGAGGTACCTAAACTTAGGCCTGGGACGCTTCCTTCCTTAAAAAAAAAATCCTTTCCCAATTTATCATTTCATTTCATGTATCATCAGTGTCCACCGCCTGTGGTGCCTCAGTAGTAAAAACGGGCGTTAAACACTATTAAAAAAAAAAAAAATCATGATATGAAGTAAAGTTTAGGTTAATATTTTATGGTGAAATTTAATAAGAATCTACTTTTATTGAAGTTTATATATGAGGGGTTTCTAATATTTTCTATGAGATGGTTTTTTGGAGATTTGTATTATTTTCAAATGGATTTCTGATTTTTTTCCTTTGTATTCCTTTATGTAATGTTTGATTTGTTTCCTGTTTGGTTAGGAATAAATCATATTGTTAATGGGATAATAAGAATTCCTAAAATAGTTCTTTAATTGCCGTTATTTTCTCAATTTTCGAAAAAAAAAACAATTCCTATTAATAGTCTCATAAATAAAATTCTCGAATATTCTCTCAAAAAATTAAAGCAAAACCCCCTCCTCCATAAATTTATATATTTTTTGGACTAAATTAGGAAAGAGCCAAAAGACGTTCTTTCTATTACAATTGGTATGAAGCTGTTTAATTAAAATGTATTATATTGTATTATTATATCTTTAATTTCAAAAAATGAATGCATAAAATAAAGTCCTTATTAATATCATTTTGACGCAAACATATTAAACTAACAAAAATGCCTCCTACTAAACTAATTATTAATCATAACACAATCAATAGAATGATAGGATGAACTTATTATTTTATAGTGTTTTTAATATTTATTTCTTTTTTTAATTATGACTTTTGTAGATTAAATTTTATTTCATTTTTAAGGTAGTTTAATTTCTAAATATTTTTGATTTTAAAATTATTAAAATTATATCTTGAAATCATAATAAACGGGGTATGACCCTTAAAAAGTAGAGTTGTGTTAAGAAGAGGAATTAATAAAGGGTTGAAAGGTTTAATTCCAGAATGATTTGTTGTTGACATTAATTTTAAGAAGGGTGTTTCATAGTTTTATTATTATGAATTTTATACGTTTCTTTATGTGTAATATTAAATATAATTTTAATTAAACCTTTCAACCCTTTATTAATTCCTCTTCTTGTTATGGATGAACTAACTTTTATCACCGGAACTAGATATTACTTTTACTATTTTTGGTTTAAGAGAAAGAAAGAAAAGCAATAAAGATTAAAATAATTGCAGGTAGAATTGTTCAAAAAAGTTCTAAATAATAATTCCAGGTATTATTTTTATAATTATAGGCAAAAAAACCATATAAGGATTAAAAAAATTAATAAATTCGAGGGTTATCATGATAGGATAAAAACGACTGTTCCAATTATTAAAGTAAAATAACAAATAAATGCTTGTACTTTTTAATATGGATATATTTTGCATTAGAAATTCTTTTTTTGATGTACATATAATAAATAGTTAAGTATGCTCACTCCTTATTACAGTATTTCTGTTACACACATCCATTAGTTGTGTAGCATTGAAACTTGAGCAGCACAATCTTACATAGCCATCTTGATGATGACTAACATTGTTAAGCAAAATAATGCAGGAAGCAGATTGTATTGTAGCATTGCTGTATGATTCCTTGCGATAAGGGCATGACCATTACAATAATGGAATTTGATTAGTTAAATTTCTTTGTAGTGGAACTAAAAATTTCCCTTTGTGAATGCATTTTTTATATTTTTCGTTGTTTTTTTTATAATGCAGAAATTTCGTTTCCGAAAATCAAACTCAGAATACAATTACACATTTTTTGGTCCTGTAATGAAATTTTGAAAACATACAAGCTCAAAACAACTGTCTCCGAAACTCATCGCCAGGTCGCAAACAATGCAGCAACGAATGGGAAGAATACAATACATGAGTCGGAACTAAAATACTTATATCACAATTGATGCTGGCTGAATGAAGAATGTATAAAATATAATTTCGAAAAAAAGATATATATAACTTAACGCCGTACAGGGATATTTAGAATAAATTTTAAAAAATAAATTTGACAGTTTTGAAAAAATATTAAGATTTTTTTTAAAAAAAAATATGAACAATTTACGAAATTGTATGAAATATGAAAACTTAAATTGCTCTCATTGGATTGTACACAAGCTTAAACCAATTAATGATATAAAATATGACATTTTACATTTTCCCGATCTCTAATCATCACTATTCACCGCCCGTTATGTTACGGTAGTAAAAAAGGCGATAAACAATATTAAAAAAAAAGCGAAAAAAAAAAAAACAGAAATGTCATATACGAGGTCTATTCAATAAAAAATGATCACAATTTTACAGACATAATTTCTCGCGCTAAAATTTAACTTCAAAATATTTTGTTAGCTAAATGCGTAATATACAATTGGTATTTGTTTCATTGTTGTCACTAGTGGTTACCGCTTGCGAGAGGTGATCTTCAGTTCCGCATACAGTAAAATGCAGGTGACGCGCAACGAACAATTCTGCTTTTGTCTCAACAAGTCTGTATCTCTGGCCGATGCAATGTTACAGGAGAACTATGGAGAGTTTGTTCTTTCCTAGAGTACAACTCGAAGATGGTTTAAAATGCTTAAAAAGGGGAGGCAACCATTAAGAAAGTGGACTTGGACTCCAGTTTAAGCTCTAAGGATGGGAAACATTTACTGCGCTGCTGTCATTGCGATATAGGATCGTCGAATAACATTAAGAACACGTTCATTTCTCTGTGTACTACCCAGTCTTGGTAGAGAGCAAACAGCAAAGCTCTCTGTGGAAATCTCTTATATCCGGGGCGGGGGAGTAAAAATGGTTGCTGGATGCTAAACCACGATAATGGACGGGCGCAAATCATAAATTTGTTGTTGAATATCTCACAAAAAAAAAAAAAAAAATCAGTTTGAAGTGTGTCTCTCAGCTTCCTATAGTTCAGTTTTAGCACCGTTTGACTTTTTTCCCCGTACTGAACAACCACCTCGTGGGAGGCATTTTCCAGTAGTGAACGCTGTGGAGGCGGTTCTGAAAGATCTGGGGGGGGGGGGGGGGGGGAGTTAGCATGTCTTTGAAGACTGGCAGAAACGCTGGGAACTAGTACGCATTAAATCCAACGGGAACTGGTTTGAGACAGACCATCAAAATTGTAAAGGATGAGTAAAGGTGTACGTTGTTAAAAAGTATGACCATTTTTGTTTTATTTTATGACTGCACTCCTTTAAGTACTTATTGGTCTTTTTTTTTTTAAATATTAGTCATTATTATATCTGTATATGTGCTGTTACGTTTCTGATTTTGAGACGAACGGGACTATTAATGCGTTTCACGTGAGATATATGGCAAGTTATTGGAACCTCGAAGAGTGAAAGGAACTGTTTTGCCATTGAAACCGAGCTATAGAGTCAGCAAATGTTTTGGGCAAGACAAAGGCTGCAAACATCAAAGCGCAACTCATTGGAATAGGTGGAGGAAAACCGCTCGCAGGGTTTGTTCATTTAAGTACAAAGTAGGGATAATCAAATTGACTTCACTACGGTTTCAAATCTAGAATATGATGTGTAGGTCAGTAACTTTTTTTTCAGGGGGGATATTTCGAACCACGTGAACTACTACACGATTCAAATCTCTTGACGTTTTGCGAGAGTCAATTACGTGCCAGTGCGTCGTTGCCGAACTTACTTTCGTTTTAATAGCAAACTATAATGTTTATGACAACTAGATCAACCCTGCTGAGTGAAATATCTAATTCGTTATAACATATTTTGTTAAAAAACAATGCATTCGTTTTGAACCCTATTTTGTAACACACTTAAAGCTCAGAGCTTACAATGAATGCAATCACAAAACAGTTTGACGTCCTTGTTTAAGCAGCACTCTATGTTTGTTATAAAAGAGTTCTCTGTTAAATCTTGCTGATTAGGAGGTTTTAGCTATACCAGATGTTCATAAAACATTTCGAATAAAAAGTTTAACTATTGCGGAAAAGATACTAAATTCACCTTTTAATTTCGAAATAAGGATACACTGAAATTATCGTGTCAGCATCAATTTTCAATACTCTGGCATCCGCGGTGCTATATGCGTTCGATTGAAAGATGGAATTCATTCGGATCAATATCAGGAAAATAATATGATATGGTAGAAACTTTCCCATTTGCATTTCGTAAGCAAGTTCTGGGTTCTTTCAGATGAATATGGGCAAGCGTCATCATACAGTAGTAAACTGTACTCTACTATACTATGTCAGGACCTCATAGTATCTTTCAGCACATTCATTGTGGTTCCTTGAGGCAAGTAACACACCAAAAAACCTCTTAGCAATACCATAACATTATCATTGCAATCGGTCTTTCACTTCTGTTCATCTTGCACTTTTGCACATCTTTCTTGGCCAATGTCGAGCCATCTGAATGCTCATATACAGAGGTAAACTCGCTGTAGATATTCAATTTTTTTGTGCAGTAAATAAACACACTTTATTCTTGCTTTTCTAATCTTAATGAAAGTGTTTTTTTTACAGTGAAGTCTGGTCAAAAAAAAAAAAAAAATACGTGTTGCTCAAAGATCGATATGATCTTTTTTTTATTTGTGATAATAGTAATTGATCTACCAGACTTAATATCATATAAAACTGACTGTATATTATATTTGTAGATGATACTACCTTCCTTGTTAGAGAAAATTGTAATGAAAACTTATATAAGAATATTGTTATTACTATTGGCACCACAACAACCTAGTTCGATTACAATGGTTTTTATTAATAATGATAAATTGATAATGTAATTTTAAAATATGGTGACTGAATTACTACAGGCGATATGTATTGCATCAACTAAAAGTGTGGTGTCTGAAATATTTTAAATGATACCATACTATTATTTTATTGTCATTAAATATGTGAGATAAGGATAAGGGGCAACTGCAGAAGCAAAACTGAAATACTTACGTTACAAAAAAGAAATTATGGAGTAATAAGTGGTTTTGATCAAAAAGTACATTGTAAAACAGTTTTCAAACAATTTAAAGTTATGACAATTTACATGAGTTCTTGTCTTTAATATGTAGAAGAACATTTAGAAAATTATTGATAGAATAATAACATAAGCAGAATACAAAGATTTATAAAGATATGAATATTCCTATAACCAAATTGGATAAAAAAATTAACATACGAAATTAATATTTTCAATCCTTTGTTAATTGATACTAGAAATTTGAGTTTGGAATTGCATAATAAAGCCTAATTTTTAAAATAACAGTACCTATAACTTTGATTATTTTTGTGATTATTGAGTGCAAAATAAGGTATTTTTTTTACTATATCCACTACCATATGACTAATTGGAGAAATAAATTGAAATAAATAACCTTTCTTATAAAAAACAACGCCATGGATACTGTTTGTTTTTCAGGGTAAAACAACAGAGAAGCTTACTTATTCAATGAGCCTCATGGAAGAAATATATATTAAAAACACACACACACATATAATTCGAACACTAGAAGAGAGAAGAAGAAGAAGAAAAAGAAGAAGAAGAGAGTATACTTTTGTTTGGACAAATTCAGAAAAATGTCGCACTTTATCCTAATTACTTTATGAGGTGATATTTCATTTTTATTTATTCGCTAGTGTCTATGGGTGGAAAATTTCAACAGATTATGAAAGAACAGAGCCTTGTGATACTTTACCTAATTTCTTGATCGTAGGCACAACACGAAGTTCCGGCTAGATTCATTTTTGATTCGGCATTTTAGACCAATAAGGCATATAAGTAGAATAAACTAATACATTTGTCTCTACTTTCATTGCTACTCATTAAAACAAATAAATTATAAATGTGATTTGGACTACTTTGCACCTACTGCCAAGTCCTTAGCCTGCAAGTAGTTGTTATTGGGCATTATGAAATAAATATGTTGCTACTTCTCCCTGCTCCCGATGTACCTATGTAGAGCGGATCAAAACAACCGCTCTGCATCTCACTCTAATGGTGCAAGCTTACATCAGCTGGCAATGGTGTTTAAGTCATAAGTGTAACACATGCCTGCTTAGACTAACTTATGCGTTAAATCAACCTCCCAAGGAAACGTATAATGAACATAGCAACGCGACATAAACAATTTTAGTTTCCGTATAGGCTTTTAATGTCAAATTCAGTAAATGACATCTTTCTTGAAGCACCATTCTACCCCTCCTCCCTTTTCAATACGGAACACCTTTGGTAAATTCCTCTGTCGATCAAACAAATTGAAGGAGCTAACTGTAATAGGTTAATTATTCAAAAGGCGCGCTCTACACATAGTCCCCTTTGCAAGCACTCGACGCCTTACTCGACCATCAATTATTTCTTATGAAAACAGGGTGTTTGCAAGCGCTAAGCATATATTGACAATCTGTGGCAGCGTACGCATCTGAGCTGCCGAGTGCAATAAATACATGATGGGCCTCCATGCTGGACATTTTCACATTTCTACCGCGCCGTGTTTCAATGAAACGGGCAAATCTGATGCCATCCACATAGATTCGACCCCACTAACGGCTGCGACTGCATATTCTTTTCATAAAGGATGTGTTTGATCTTGTTATCTCTGCACTCCACGACCGAATTTGTGAGGCTTTGAATCATGCATAGGAAATAGTTTGTCCGCTATAGAGGTGTAGCCTACTGAAGCTGTTAACATCTTTTAAAGTCAGTGTTCTTATGGATTTTGTCATAACAATGCACGTGGAAAATAAACAGTAATATGAATACATAACTAAAGAAGGTATAGAAAATTGCAAGCCAAATTATATTTTTCAGAAAGTTTAACATGAATAGTTTCGCTGTACCCGTGATAAACGATTTAAGAACCACTTAGAAACTGAGTCCTTTGGAGGGATTAAATTTAATTAAATCTAACCTACTCGTAGTTTTACTCTCATATACAAGTATTTTAATTTACCAGTTAATTACTGATGGTCGTTTCGATCAGTCTGCTGACGCTCCTCTAGTGGCAACACTGTAAAATTTTCTAAGAGGGGAATTTCATTGTTACTGTTTGCCATTCTGGCAATGCTCACCAAAAGGCAGAAAATATATTCCTTTAGCTTTAATGCCATGAGAAACGAAAACTGTTTAATGGAGTAACAATAGTGTGAGGATGATAAGTAAATACAAACATAAGCCTCCATCTTAATGTAGGTTATATATATAAGTACGTAATATTAAAAAGGAGAGTTGAACAACGCCCGTTTTTACTACTGAGGCGTCACAGGCGGTGGACATTGATGATACATGAGATGAAATGATCAATTGCGAAAGGATTTTTTTTTTAAAGGAAGGAAACGTTCCAATCTTAAGTTTAGGGTACCTCCCAGGCATTTGTCAGTTATGAGCACTGAGGAAAATCTGGAAAAAAACCTCAGTCAGGGAGAACGGTCCTGGCGGATTCGGAATCCAGACCTCCCGCTCACGAGTCCACGCCTTAATGACCTCGGCTTTTCGTGGCGGTTAGGGAAGTTAACATGAAAATAGCGCAACGCCTAATGAAAATAGTACAAACATTAGAACTAACCATTAAATTATATTACTGAAGTAATATAATTTAATGGTAGTAAAACAAACGTTAAACACTAATCAAATAAAAAATTATATTATTTAATAAACACTTAAAATATTTTAAAATGTATTTTACTAGATGGGAATGCTATTATATGGAATGAAAAATACTAACAACCAATATATATTAGTTATTATATATAACTAATAATTATATAGCACAATTAGTTATACATATATATATATATATATATATAATAACATTCCTATACCACTGTTGTACTATACGTTTATCTCCCCGAATCGGCAATCATTCTCTACTTCGGAATCAGACCACCCAGTTCTAGAAGTAGTCAAAATAAAATATCAACCCAGGTTTTGATTGATATTGAATAAACATAAATTTTAAAAGTAAAAATAAAAGTGGGTCTCGATGATCTATAAATTTCAGGTTTGCGGCTTAAAACACAATGGGGTAGATAGATTTTTCTGGAAGTAAAAAACTTACGTTAAAGAACACCATATCTGAAAGAGAAAAAAGAGATCCATGGACAAAGCATCGGCCTTTTCAGTTCATATAATTAATGTGTTAGTGCCCTAATCAGATGACGCTAGAGGCGATGAATTTACCACTTGTCCCTATACCTCTGTCGGCAAATTGGTGTAACTAAAATTGTGCTCGACCGAAACTCTAGTTCGGAGATATGTCCATATTTCGAACACTAAGAAAAAGTCGCAGATTAGTAATGCGATCCTTTTATCCTTTTTCATCCTTTTCTGCTTTTCTAATTATTAGTATTTTAGTTACATTGTTAATAGTGTACATTATTTTTATTTGTATTATTTTCATCATATATAATACAATTAATCTATACTATGTATAAACCATATATATTATATATAATATAACATAAAATAAAAATAAAGTAACACCGTAAACAATGTAACAAATTAACAGTAATAATAAAAGTAGAAAAGGATAAAACACTTAGATAAAGTTAAACTTGAAATAGCCATATTTCGAACTCGTTGAGTTCTTCAATGGCAAGAAGCTAGACTTGAATTTCAAGTGTGACTTTATCTAAGTGTTTTATCCTCTTCTGCTTTTATTATTACTGTTAATGTATATATATGATTATTATTATTATTATGCGTTGCTTCAGTTCGAAATATGGACATATCTCCGAACTAGAGTTTCGGTCGAGCACAATTTTAGTTACACTAATTTGCCGACAGAGGGTATAGGGACAAGTGGTAAATTCATCGCCTCTAGCGTCATCTGATTAGGGCACTAACACATTAATTATATGAACTGAAAAGGCCGATGCTTTGTCCATGGATCTCTTTTTTCTCTTTCAGATATGGTGTTCTTTAACGTAAGTTTTTTACTTCCAGAAAAATCTATCTACCCCATTGTGTTTTAAGCCGCAAACCTGAAATTTATAGATCATCGAGACCCACTTTTATTTTTACTTTTAAAATTTATGTTTATTCAATATCAATCAAAACCTGGGTTGATATTTTATTTTGACTACTTCTAGAACTGGGTGGTCTGATTCCGAAGTAGAGAATGATTGCCGATTCGGGGAGATAAACGTATAGTACAACAGTGGTATAGGAATGTAACTTTAATATAACTGCTAAGTAAATTCACAAGAATAAATGAATATAAACAAGTAAATAAGTACAAAGAACTCTCGGAGCTTTTTATTTGTAGGCGATACACTGCCGATACTAAAAGCGAAATAAAATACCGGGATAAAATGCAATTATTAATCAGATGATCGCAAAATATATCTGCTAGCCATCTATCATTTCACCTATCGTGCTGTAAATATAAACATAAATTAATTTGATACAATTTACTCATAATTATTTTAGAGCAAACTAAATACTATAAAATATAAGTTTATAATTATAGTAATTAAGTCTGTTTATTTTCTTCCTCTCTGCTTACTTTCCTTAAGGGATAATATTTTAAAAAATTGCATATTATATGTACAGTGATCCTAAACTCTCATCGTTTCAGAAACTTTGAATATTTTCAAAGTCTTTGGTTCATCTAATCACAACAAGTAATATAAAGCATATGTAAATCGTTTTAAATATCTTACATCATTAGGTTATTTACATAACAGATCCAAATTAAAACTATATATTTTACCTAACCTATCCTTAAAATTATATAGCTTTTTAATGCACGCCTGGGCATTTTTAAGATATAATTTTCATCTGTGTAGAAGGAAAAACATTTTTTAAGCTTTGCTTGCCAATTCTTTCTCTTACAAGTTACAACTAACCACTAATTTGCACTTCACTACTTTTCAATACCAACTTTGCATTTTGGTATCGAAATTAACTGCCAACTCACCTTTTTTCTCTTGATTCTTTGGAACTCTGTTTTACATATCGACTGGCTGATTAAAACTTTCACTCTTCAATTTCCTGGAACGAAAGAACAAGCTTTCGTAGCCTTTTTAAATATTAGGAACTGTAATGTTTTTAAAAAGTTTTTCCTTTGAAGGCAAGAGAAGAGAAAAATAGCCATACCAATTATTTATTAGATGACACACTTTACATTTCGAGATTAAAAATCGACTGTTTGACTATGACTACAACATAAGAGAAAGAGTAAAGTGTAAAAATCATGATGAAAAAATGAAACGTTCATTTTTTTGTAATTAAACGTGAATTATAAAATGGTATAAATAAAGTTGGTACCATGTCACCTGGCAAATACATGCACCACAAAGTCCTGTCCATAATACTGTAATCTTCATAGAACTGACTGCCATTGCTACAAGGTTAAGGGTTATACATTCATGATGTTTCCATTTCTGTCCCAGAATAAATTTAACACTTCTACACTGTTTATAGTGGTAATTAATTCTTTGTTGGCTTAACAAAAACCAGGTTTAAAGAATACATTTTAAAAAATACAATTTTTATGGCGTAAAATTAAAAATGAGCAAGTTAAAAATTGTCGAAACTTAGAACGGCATGCTTGTAAGTTACAATTCTTAAGGCTATGTAATGATATAGCATCCTATACTTTTATAACTTTGATTAATTTCTTTCTATGGAATGTTAAGTATCTATACCGTCTTAGAATGATATATGTACATTTGCCTAGAGCAGCAGCCAATCACAGTTATGGGAGCAAGTGATCTCAAGATGTGTGTTTTATAATGAGGTAAAATGTGGAAGGTAGAAGAAAAAACAATTGTATATATTTCTCATAAATATTGTGACAAATACCCGCAGTTGCTTTTAAATATTCTAAGTAGAAAAAAGTTAAACCGACACACTTTGGGAACTTGCACGATACACCAAATGTATTTGTAATACTATGCTTTCTTAATATTGCATTTTGTTTACACCTTGACCCTAGTGCAGGATTTGTTTACTTACATGGAGTGATTCAGTTTGAGTGAACTAACGGATATTATAGCTTGTACGTACATAAATCAACAGTTTCCAAGATAGTGAATCGACAGAGGGGGAACCCCACCTGATCTGATAATTTGTCTCCTCTAGACTTTTGTATATAGGGATGAAGTATATCCCAGTTGAAACAGAAGAAATGCTGGTGATCATGATAATTACTGCAGCAGAGAGCATTAAAAGACAATCCGGCGGTCTTTGAATCTTTTGGGTAGTCTATGTCACCTTTGTGTAGAGGTCAACGGAGGAAAATTTGAATATTTTTTTGTAAAATGAAGTGATTAATGAACAAGAAAGTTATTCTTAATATTATTCTGCTTTTCACTAAAATTATACACCTAAGATAGCTTATTGTGTCCCTTAAAGGACAAAGGCCTCCTAATATGTAGGGGGAGCTAATACCACGCTAGTGTTCGTATGCTGTTTAGTAGTAGTAATTAACGTTTTATTGTACGTTTTAGAATGCATTCAAATAAATACAACTGTCACATGGGCCTTACGGCCGTACATTATAATGCCATCCTTATAATAACCAAAAGGATCATATACATACATCAATACATATATACATGGATACACACATACCTATCTACATGCATACAAATATACAAATACTTCGATATATTTAAGTGTTCTATTAATAATTTTATATAAAATACATAAACATGAATGGAACGCTTACTCTTGAGCCCCCCTTCCATTTACTCACACCGCCTCTCCTACTGCCCCCTCTTCACTATAGCCATTAACGTTTTTGGTCGGGTCTTCTCTAAGTGAGCAAATTGTGTGAGTATCTCGCATGTAGCAACACTTGCCGGCAAATGTTCCAAAATTGCGGTGGTAAATGTTAGCTTCTTAAAGTCTCTGTTTCCCTACATTCTGGCAAAATATGCCTCCAGGTATCGCTTTCTGCGCACAATGGACTATTTCTGTCCTCAAGAGTATTAAGTGTTTTGTTTCCTTTCCAAGCCTCTAGTCAGAGCCATGCAAGACCACTTCTTTCTTCCCTGCTACAGACATCTAAATAATCCCTCCTCCCCCACACCGGATGTATTTGAGCCTGAGGTTAAGCGATACTTTTTATGCGCATTGAGATGAAATATTTTGCCTATCAATTATCTCACAAACGTCTGTTAGCTATTTTCCAACCATTTCGTATAATGTCCTTTCCCCTTATGCTGTTTAAGATACTCTGTCTGATTTGTTCTTTGGCTACGCTATTTATCACTGCACAAATTGCTTCTCAAGATATTTCCATTTTCTCTTCCCCTTGTTACCATTATGGATCAATATTCGTTGAAGAGATCTGTTTATATTTTTCTGGAGTTTCTTCCGGGGTCCCATTTGGAGAAATCCCCATATTGTACTGCATTCTTGTGACGTGGCTGCTCCATTGCCATTTGATTCTGTTGGCTAGTTGTGCGATGTCTGTTGTCTGAGATAGCTGGTTTATTACTACTGTATTTGGTCCTTCAATGTTATTTCTAGAATATTGGCGATGCATTTCTCTTTGGCATTTTTTTTTTTTTTAATTTTGTTCTTCTGTTAGTGACAAAGTCTGGCACCCATAGAGTAATACAGAATGCACGAGTACAAGGGATAGTTTATAGTAAAATATTAGTTTTGGAAATTAATGTTAAATATTTTGTTAATCTATCAAGGCAAATAATTTACATTAATTAAGAAGTGTTGTCCGCAGAAAGCAACGCATCATGGGAAGAAAAAAAAAAAAAACTCGTGTCACGTTCAAACTCTGCAAGCTCTCAAAGTTTGTCTGTATAATAAAAATAATTTCCGAGAAATCTGTTGTTTCAGTTACAGTCTTTTCAACAGGCCATATCGATGTCACGTACTGGGTATAAGTTTACCATGTGCAGCGGTGGGGCTGCATGGCTGGTGCAGTTTGTGTTCACGGCCATGCGGCAACACGAGTCCGCGCTTTACCACTTACAACTTCAATATCGTAGACAGTGGCTAATAATACTACAGAAAAATATCGCTTAAAAATATGTACTCACCCTTGTCACCCAAATAGGTGCTGGAAATACTTTCCTTCACTTTCCAAACATTTATAACACCGTCTAACAAATTTACCCATTACTCTTCTTAATTCCCTTGGGGATGCTCTAAAGTGTGCGAATTTGTTCTGTGCTCCGTATCTTTTATTGAACTCCAAAGATAATAGTCATAGAGGTTAGATCGGATGAGTAGGGGGGCCAAATATTCTTACTAGTAATTCCATCGTCAACACTTTCCTCAAATGCTCACGTCCTGGCCGAACATCCGACGAAAACACCATGAATGACTTCCATCTGTTTGGCATCTTTGCCATGACTAAGCATACCCTACGTTTGCGACGTTGTTGCTCAATATTTGCCTCCCTCCCCCCCCCCCAAAAAAAAACATATAGAACGTGTGCATCCCCCTCCACACAGCCCCTAGCTCCGTTTCCTGTACCTTCGTCTCAAAAACAGGTTGCTGGGCCAAGGTTTTGGTTCATTATGATTGTCGTGAGAGTTTACAGCACGTCTTCCAGGACTGGCCGACATGCTGGGAACTACTTCGAAAAGGACCGTCTATCTAGTGCACTCCGTAAGTTAAAAGAAAGTAATTCTCAGTGTTGGTTGACTAGGCCTCGTAAGTGGAGATGGAACAATTCCTGTGGAAACAAGATATCAGCACAAGCCAAGTTAGAGATATTTCATTATTTTATTTGATATTATTTTTAATCATATTTATAGATCGATTCCTGGAAAGTATACATAGACATTTATTTATGTAATTATTAATATAGAAGCAATATACAGATATCTGTCGCATCATAGCTTGCATTGCTCCGAAATATTGTGTTCGTCATTGTTGCCAAATAACTGTTAATAAAAAAAAACTGTTTCGCATCCTTTGGGATATACCCATGTAATGGAAGTGTAGAAACATAAGCATTTATCGGTCCTAGGTGAAAATCCTGCGATTCCTTCCAATAGAAATATCTGTGATAGTATGTGAATATCTTTCCACGAGATACTTCCTATGTAGGTGAAAATGAAGAAAGTCTCAAACAAAAGAAGACCAAAACAGCAAAAAACTTGGGAGGGGGTAGGGAGATCAAAGTTGCCTAAGAATGAATGAATGAATGAATGAATCGTGTTTAACGCCCGTTTTTGCTACAGAAGCACCACAGGCGATGGACACTGATGATATATGAGATGAAATGTTATATTGGGAAAGGATTTTTTTTAAGGAAGGAATCGTTCCAGGCCTATGTTTAAAGTACCTCCCAGGGATTTGCCATTTATGAGAACTGAGGAAAACCTGGAAAAAACCTCGGTCATGGAGGACGGTCCTGACGGTATTCGAACCCAGACCTCCCGCTCACGAGTCCGTGCCTTAACGACATCGGCCACTCTTGGCGGTACTGCCTAAGAGAAGAAAGGAGTTAATTTCCAGAGGGGAATCAAAGGAGGAAAATAGTTTACCTTTTTAAATGAGGGTGAGATCGAGGATAATAAATTGAAGAGGAAGAAGATAAATGTTAGTTCTGTCAGCTAAGTACTCTGATCCTAAATCAATTGATAAGGGGGACTGAAAGATCAATGATGAATGGTACTATGCAATTTGCATAGGAGCAAAGGGGGAAAAGAAGTCTATATGCGGAAAATACCCCTAAAATGCAGAAATTTTCCATTTTATTAAAGATTATTAAATATTGATTCAAAATAAAATAAAACTATTTTATTATTGCATTTGTCAACCCAATACCCCTAACAGTCAATCCGAACCACTGGCAGGCGAATTACTTTCCGCCAGGACATAAACAAATAACGCTAGCTGATCTGAATCTGTCATCTGTATTATTAAGTACAAATCTTGTTGTTCAAAGGAACAGGAGCTCAGTCCATACTTCACGCTAAATGCCAAAGACACCAGATACAAAGTGTACTCCATTGTTATGGGCTGCAGAGGTGGTAAGAGGACTCAGAGGAATTGCCCTGGGTACAATATGGCAACGAGGCGATGCAAATAAAAACGAATGGAAGAAGGTTAGAACAAGGCTAGAGGCTATCAGCAGGCAGGAAATCGAGGCAGAATGCAACACGAAAGTCTCCTTGAGTCTGTCCAACAAAATTAAATTAATCTGGGGTAAAGAGGTATATATGCTCGTTCTAGGGAGAAAAACAAGATCAGGAATGGCCTGGTTTAGACTGGGAAGTTAGAAGGCTCAAAAAATAACGGATAGTTCTGGTAACAGAATCTGTCCATTTTGTGGAGGGGATGAAGAATGGGTACATATTCTGGCAGAATGTACCCACTGGGAACACCTGAAAAAAACTGTGTTTCTTGAATTTTTAAGGCAATTAGAGGACGACTGGCATGCTGGGACCTGTTTGCGAACCAAACTAATTGGTTAAATTGGACATATTCTAGTTAGAACACAATAATTGTGTAACTATGAATAATATGTAATTTGTTCCTATTCACATATCTGCGAATTTCATTCTTCCTATATAAATGCTTATTCATTTATTATTATTATTATTATTAATAATGTTGTTTTATTTATATTATCATTTGTTCCTCTTTCTCATTGTGTATGATACTTAAGCATGTACGGTCTACGACCCATGCACAAAATAAAAATATTTGTAATGGATATATAGAATGTTATAACAATATATATCACATTACATGATTTTCATTCGCCCTCCTTTATGCAGAATGTAATTATAAACGATGGCTTCAATTTGAAGGAACACCTGTCAAACCAAAGTGATCTATGTTCTAATTTTCAAGATATGTTGTCTCATCCGAAGTATGAATACCCTTAAAAGAAGGCACTGCAAACGTAATTGTTTAACGACTATTAAACAATAATCGAAATTTTATATATTTTAATATAAAACGCAAAACATTTCTTGTATTTCACTCCATAATAATGGCTTTCGGTGCGGTAGAAGTAATTTGCCTTATAGCTAGGTCGTAGGCAGCACAAAGAAGAGGACCATACCTCCCTTGTCTTTCCCCTCACTTTCATTGCCGCTAAGGTCCCTCTCTGCCTGGAGTGTATGCTTTATTGCGCCACTGAAACCCTCCTTTTCCTGTAATTTCCTTCTGCAACATTCCTGCTCTGTAATAAAGCAATTTCCTTCTCCCCGAGCTGGATGAGAAGTGTTAAAGCGCCTCGCGTTTCCGTTTCGGCCAGGGCCAGGAAGTTGCAGCTTTCCCTATCCCATCCTGGGTTACAGAGGTCAGGCACTCAGGTGCAACCCCCCTTTTGCTTTCATGTTTCGTCTCAAATTACATTTGTATTTGAAAAAGAGTAGTTCAGCTCAGTTCACATGGGGACATTTTTTCTGCGAATTAGAACATGCAAATCAAAGACAGTCTTTGTGTGCGTGTTTGTGTGTGTGTAAACAAGAGTTTGTTATACAGATGACACTAAATAACTTACAGAAAAGCTATTGCCTACTCAAGGTAGAATAAATTCATTAATATGGGAACATTAGACAATTTAAAAAAAAGTTCTAAAAATAGTTTTAAAACTAATTATATCGAGTTGTACAGGGTATTTAAAATATGTACAAAGAATTTACGTAGAAAAGAATCGATCTCAAGAATAGGAACAATTAATGATCTAGGACTCTTCATTATGCAAGCAATAATCCAAAGCTACAAACATTTTTATAAATGGTCGAGAGGACTGAAAAGATAATGGCTTACATTAAAAAAGGAATGTGTTCCATCAAAGAATGCTTCAGTGCATCACGGTAATTCAAGTTAAAGTGCAGTGAGGCACATTTAAAACTGTCTATATGCAAGTCGGCCCCTTACGGTGGTACCTCTCCCCAGCCGCCAAAGCCGGTATTTGTCGCCACAAACTTATGGCGTCAAAACACTTCACCTGGTAGAAGAACTGACTTAATTTTAATTAAGGTTATTAGTGCAGAAGAACTAACGAATGTAAATGATAGTTTCTTAAGAAAAACTGGATTCCGTTCAAAACGGGCGACACTTCCAGCTTTACTGCCTGTAAGAAGAGTAAGTATTTTATTTGTAGCAGGCCATTTTAAAAAGGCGAAGTGTTGGCTTGAGTTCGCAACGCCGGAAGGGAAGTTAGCTGGTCGCGCCAGTAAGCGGTCAATTTGCGAAAGGATGGTTTTAAATGTGCCTCACTGTGTATACATTAGTTTTTCATGAAACTTACCTATTGCAGTTTACGAAACACTTTTCCAATCCCACGAAGATCTGTTCACTGAATGACAGTGCGTGACATAGTTTGATTTGAGATACAGCCTGCTTATGACTGAGCATCCAGCAGTGAGATTCGATTACATTTGACTAACTATAAACACATGTCATCTCGCATTGTAGCTATTACCTTGATGTATATCGATGCCTGTAGCTCAATTGTGGAGCATCTGAGACCATTCTTTCCCACTCTCAAAATAATAATTAGTCCCTTTTCTAATCGTAACTTCTTTGTATATACTTTTACCTCTCTGTGGGCTTTTGAATAGGAACGATTCTTCACCGCCCATAACTGTTGTGCAGTGTGACAAATTATACGTTGTCTTTCTAATTTTCATGGCAAATTTTTCACAAAACACACAGGAATGTCATCACAACAGGACAGTGGGAGTTGAGGTTGTCATCATCGTCACTATTTTCATGATCGGAACACTAGTATTAGTGTTGAGAAAAATGTATAACAAACGCCTCTTCTTTAGTTGCGGAGAAACATTGGGTGTGCCAGGTATAATTTCTTCACTATCATCATACCTGAAACTCTCACTATCGGATATGAAATCATCAGCACTAACATAGCACTCTTCAAGATAACGCAACTATCTTACCATTATGTACGCCTGACTTAAAAACATCACGGAAACAATTTGCCATTTTCAATTATCAGAACACCATATGAGACAAGAACACACATTGCCACCCTTATGAAAGCCGGAAATCCCCCAGAATTATCGCTAATGATGGTTAAATTGACTCTTTTCAAACGCTTGCATTCCTTCACCATAGGCTGTCACAAAAAAGTATACCATAGCATTTTAAACCGGCCGACGAAAAACGGTGGTAATTGTGCATTAGAAAATAAAGAAACCGACAAGATCGGCTCTGACGAGGTATAATGTATCTTTCATTATACTAAACCTCACAATGGCAACATCATGGTAGATCCATAAGCTTCCGGCCTAGCCATTTTATAGGTACGATAAAGACAAAAACACTTTTTAATATAGTTAACCTTTATTGCAATACACTTCTCACATATTTGAATATATCATTTCAAACCCCCCCCCCCCAAAGATTGACTGGAAAATTGGTATAGAAAGCATCCATCATTTCTTCGTCATGCTTAAATTTCCTTCCTCAATGATCCTTCTTGAGTTTTGAGAAGAGGAAATAGTCACTGGGAGCTAGATCTGGGTTGTAGAGTGGATGGTCGATTTCCTTGAAGTCACAGTTCTTCACAGCTTCCTTTGCAACAAGAGCTGTGTACACATGCGCGTTGTCATGAAGAAGGCGCACACCGCCACTCAGCTTTCCTCGCCTTTTCTCTTTGATGGAAACACATAGTTTGTGCAGTAGGTCAGCATAGTGCTCCCCGTTTACTTTACTGTCCCTCTCCTTGAAGTCAATGAAAAGTATTCCTTCATAGTACCGAAAGATTGTGGCCATCATCTTCTTGGTTGACTGACTGACCTTGGCCTTTAGAGGTGGTTCTTCGCTAGATGTACAGCACTCCATTGCTTCTCTTTTGGACAAGGGGTCATAGTAGAGGACCATCGTTTCATCTTCTGCAATAATATGGTTTGCAGAACTTATCTCTCGTTGGCACGGCAGAGCTCCAAAAATGCTTGATAACAGTGGCTCCATTGCTGCTTTTGGACTGAGGAAAGAAGCATAGGCACCCATCTTGCACTAACCTTATTCATGTTTAAATGTTCATGAGTAATTCGAGAAGGACTGTTCTTTTAGAAAGGCTTTGCTGCTATTTCTATAACTTTCAGTCGCCGGTCTTCCAAAGTTTCTCCTTCCACAAGTTCCTCCTTCCACTGTTTTCAGGACTTTACGCTCTTCGTCTTCAATGCTTTCTCGACCCATTCGAAAAAGTTCGGCCCATTCTTTTACGGTAGAATATGAAGGGAATGCTTCCCCATATACGCCATCCAATCGCTGTTTAATTTCATTTGGAGTAAGCCCTTCTTTAGTGAAGAACTTAACAACAGCTCAATACTCCATTTTGAACACGTCACAATCTTCTACACATAGCCTTCTTTATGCAAATATATTGAACAACTGAACACAGTGTAGCGGAAGTTACAGCTGCAATTATTTACTTAACAGATAAGGCATGGCACCAGGTAAGGATTTTGTGAAGACGATAATCCTTATCGACGAAGTCGGAAACTTTTGGACCTACTCTTGTATATTAAAGAAAACAAATAATCCATTTTACAAAAGTTATGCTGCAATGATACCCGTACTCAGAACGGCTATTATGAGTATATACATAGTAAAGTGTCCAGCTCCTTAACGGAGATTTCCGGACACGAAAATGTATCATATTAATAATCCCAATCTTTCCTGAAAGTTTGTAACAAAGGTACAATTACTCTGTATAATTGTGATTTTAAATTAAAAAAAAAAGAAAAGAAGGTTTCACCAGCGAATGTGCAGTTTGTAGACATTCGGTAAGTAAGTTCCGTTATATAATATAATATATGGGCTATACACGCTTTTCTTATAGAGATGGCAGTTTCTTAAAGTTCAGTTAGCAAACTCACAGCAGTCCTGATCAGATACATGATTTATGTACTTGCTTATAACAATTACATAATATGACCGCCGTTAGAAGAGAAAAATCGTGTGTATACTTGCCAGAGAATCGATTCGAATATTGCGAAAACCTTTCTGAAGTATGCTGATGGTTTTTAAACTACTTAATGCTTGTTCATTTGGTAAGATAATAACTGTAAAACAATTGAAAAATGTGGATTATTCCGGATAAAAATATTGAAATTAATAGCATGTTTCAATGGCTATTGAATTATGCTGCAATACAATATAGAAGCCAATAAGGGAAAACTAAAGGCATAGAAACAAATGCGAAATCTGTAAAAATATTTTAATAGTGACGGAAGTTAATTAGTAACAATATAATCGAGGTTACTGCATGAAAACTGAATTAAAAAGACGAAGAAAACAGCTGTTATTTTAACCTATAAATACACAATTTTTGTCGATTTACAGAATATAATGTATACTCTTAGTACGAGATTTATTTTTCTCTTCCAAGAAATTCGATTTTATTAATTGAAAACATTCACGAAATATACGTACAAAATTATTGCATGATCTCGTTTTCAGCAGCTTAGCGTGAGTCCGCTCTTACACTCCTCTTGAAATCTAATTTCTCGCTCGTACTCACATCCTCACTAGTATGTTTCCTGTTCTTCTTCTATACATCATCACCATAGCAGCAACAACAGAAATGCACCGTATTCGTGACATGACTAAATGTAATATGTAGAAAGTTCAGCCCAATCTTCGGCCTCGCAGTGCAGTGAAGACGGTATCCAGAGTAAACGAAACTTAGGCGGATGTAGCACATTTTCACTAGGAGAGTTCTCGCTTCGCTATACAGAGAATAAAATCACTGTAATGAAAAAGGATAGCTACGGGGAACACATCTATCTTGCTTTTGCTCTGCACGATACAAACATTACATACAGATTATATATTGCATATAGATATATAGTGAATGTAGTGAACAATAACTGAGGCAAAAGCCACCAAATGCACAATTAACAGCAATAGCGTTGCTCATTAAATTCTTGAAACATGCCCCCTTTAATTCCATATGAATTACAGTTTAAATGTATTCTGTCTTTAACTGTTTGGAAATGACTTACCCTTACAATTAGCACCGAGCCTCTTACCAGTCATGCCTCCTTTCATGAACGACAGGAGAGGAAAACCTAACGCCTCCTTAGTGAACGGCAGTGGAATGTTATATCTCTTTGGTGTTAGTTTGCAGAAATATCTCAAAAGGTGAATTTTTTCCACAGAGAAATACAGCGGAAGCAAACCTCATCTCGCCTTCTTTGCTATAAGAAGCAATTCCACATCTCAACGCATTCTCATTGAAAAACCCTGATACAACGGTCATTAGCCCCACCTCAAATTATCTCGCATATACACTCTGGAATACATGCAAAACTTATGCTGTTAAAAGCGCATACCTTTTCCCGTATAATTACCGTTTCCTTTATGTGTTACATTGCTACATTACAGTTTCCCATTTGCTTTCGTATAATTAACTACTAACATGAGTGATTTCGTATGATCAACTACTAACGTGCTTCCTACAAAGTTACTTTTGACGTACAAAGTCACACTTCAACCTGTCCGCATTGATGCAGAAGTTGCGTTCGGTTTCCTCCGCTGCCCTCCGTTGCCGTTCGTGAAAGGAGGCTAACTGATGCGAGGATCAGTACTAAGTGTAAAGGTTAGTTGTAGCAAACTAACAATGGGAGAAAGAGTTTTTTTTTTTGATTGATTTATTTATGGACGCTCTTTAACAGCTCAGGTCATCAGCGTCCCATTCAACTCAGGGCGTGAAACAGCCGACAAATTTTGCTCAGAGGCCTCTCTTTCAGGCTTGAGGTTCTTTTTCGTGCCGTAAATGTACGATACGGGACCCACGGCTTTACTTCCCTTCCGAAGGAAGTCATACCTAGGATTTTTACACCCGAAAAAATCCATCGCTCCAGGCCGGGTTCGAACCCGCGATCTTGGGTTTAGGAGGCAAGTATGGTAACCACTACACAACCAGGACCGACAGGGGAGAAAGAGTGTATTGTTATGAAAACGTGTTACTAAGAAGGCTATATATCAGTCATCTGTAAGGAAATCATAAATAATTTACTTTTTGTTACACCAACACATAAAGCGATTAGCAATCATCGGCAGCGTTTATTCGCTGTCTGAAGTATGACAGTTACTGTGAGGTTACTTGAGTTACGGGCCGTATGAGCGGTTGCTTATTGGAAAAAGGAAGATATGAATTCCCGGACGTAAGATCAATATATTAATTTTAGTTTTTATGTTTTTACTGGAAGCACAAAATGACACAAAATTATTTAAAACGAATAATAAGCACTAACCTGTATTATAAGATATCTTGAAAATGATATCCCTCCGCGGCAATACATTACCGGCATTTGCGTAGGAAGGTTCTGTATTTCATCCTTAAGATTACGGATTACTTTTCTTGTCATTGAGAGATCCGGTCTTTCATAACCTTTTAACAAGTTGGCGAACAGTTTCTTTGCCTGAAACATGATTGCCAGGATATTTTCTTGCGAATCATCTTATTACTTTTCTGCAAGAATCCGTTTTCACAATGTGCCATATGTTAAACCCCTTCTTCAAGACTATACTTATGTAGTGACATAGCTAACGAAGAACTATTAGGTACTCGTGATGAAAGCACCGAGTGATACATAAACACACACCACTCGCTGACTAACTAAAGGCTTTTCCTGAACACGGCATTGACCACTGACCTCTCCCAGTATATAGCGGCGTTCTGCCGGCCCATAACTTAAATAGCCTCATTATATAACACACCAGAAAAATAAAAAGGAATGTTATTACTGGAACCTGCTGCTCAACGTCTTTTGTAAGCCTGCACTTCAACGGTTTCCAAAAGAAGGTTACATAACCAACTTTAAGATTAAGTCTATGCCACGAAACCAAATACTGAATAAACTAAAAGATGGTATACCAAAAACTTTTCTTAATGCTCTTGAGGGCCTTTTGTTATCATTCAAAGCAGAGGAGAGAGTTTTTTATTTTTAATTATGACTTCTTTTCGACTCTTACCTAACAGGTTTTATGTAGAAAATGCCAAGTATTAGGTTCACAGAAATTACCTTCATGTTTTCAAAATGTGTGGACTGGGGTGAGGTAAACATTGGTATAGTAACCCCAAGATCCAACTATACGTGAAATCAAAATGTTCCTGTTTGATTCGTGTTTCAAACTTTGCCTTGAAAGAACATCATCTATATCTGCCTAAATCTACATGCTCTTGTTATTCATATAATGGATATTGAGCTCGCTCTACCTTGAATATTTATGTCATAAGTGGAAGTAGATTTAATTTCGAATGTGTGAGACTTTCGATAATATCGCTCACAAATATTGCGCCGGTCCAAAAAATCGAAACTCTGTAGTTTAAAAGTATATTAGTGTTTTAGCATATTCAATTTGTTTAACCTTTAGTACAATGTGATTAATTTAATATCCTTCGATCACTTTCTGTCAATTCCAGGATTTTCTTCCATAAAGAAAACAAACAAGTACATTTTTGGAAGTTCGTACGTCGCTTTTACACAAATAACTGCAGAATTAGCAGTATTGGACGATGAAAATACAATGCTTTGAATATCGCGCTTGTTTTTATGTTTCGCTTGTCTGCACCATAGAAGTGGGATGGCAGGTCCCACTGGAGAGACTGCCGGAAGCCGCCTCTCGCCTCTCCAATTCTACATTTGTATACGAATCGCTTGTTCTCTTGTCAAAGGACATCCTTGCCACTTAACGTTTGATGTAACATGGATGTTAGGGTTCTTTGTGTGAGTCCATTTAAGACCATTGCGTCAAAAACATTCACAATTGGACCTGAAAGATCGAAAGTGAACTAACTTTCATTGGTGGTTGTATATTTAGAATATTTGTAGAGCGTGCGAAGGACTTCTGTTACTCGAGGATTGAGGTCTATGCATTCGGCTGTAACTAAAACGGGATGACATCAAAGATGCGAGTAACAAGGGAAGGAGAAGTGTTGACGATTGCACGGTTCTGTACAGAAGAAGTGATAGACTAAATACGTTACATTGTGCCCTGGTTTGTGTGTAGTTTTGCACTGTGGGTAACTTGCTGACAAAGGAAGTAAGTGTTTTGACAGGACAACCGATTTCAATGAAACCTTGTAGTATTATCAATTAGGATATTCTCAATTTAATGTACACAATAATCTTTCTGTAATGGTAAATTAATAAATAATTATTAAAATATGATAGATGCCTCAGGACGATAGGCACAGCAGTTAATGCTTACCATTTATGGTCTTGCTTGTGCTAGTGCGAGATTAAGTACGCAATTATACGAAAAGATGGGGGAATGTACAGTATTAAAATTAAATACTGTATTCGTTTAAAAAATATGATGAATACTATTAATTAATTTAATTAAAATTAAATTAATTAAATTAAATTAATAATTAAGTACTCGTATTAGAGAGTGCCATGTGCTGTTGACCAAGAGTTTGTAACCATTCTAGAAAATATAATGGAAAAAATATAATGTATTGCCTAAAAAAGTAGATGATATAACATTTCACTCTTAATGTCAATGTAGCCAAAAGTGAAGAGGACAGAAATAAAATGTACGGGAGTTCCAGCTCAAGCGTCATATCTACAGAAAAACCCTAAAAGAATGGATTTATTACAGGGCTATATGTGGAATCTTACAAATATAGGACTTCAGAGGAACAATGAACCGAAATTATGTACACAACATCCTTAAAAAATAGAATTATAATAATACTTTAGATTACTTAATGTGGCATCCAAACCATCTATGAATGCGTAGTAATAAATTATTTTTCATAACTAAATAAGAAAATATATGAATCCTGTTCTGGCTATGTTCTGTCATATTCTGACGCAGCTGATGTTATAGTCTCAGTTTGCGCAGTTCTAGTGGCCATCCCGCTGTGATTGTGCAAATCGACCGCAATCATATTACACTTTTTAGTATGTATATATCATTTCGCATAAAATTATTATTGAAGTTAAATTCAGATTAGTTCAATTTATAATTTTATGAAGTTTAATTTAAATCGATTTGGTACAACCGAAATATTTCCTTTATCAGTGGCAGAGTGCAAAATTTTTAACGTACCCAAAAGTAATATAAAGCCATTGTGGCAGTTACAATGTATTTTTTAAAAATAGTTTTCCAGTAACTTATATTTAAGATAGTTCTATGAAAATGAGATCATTCGTTAAACAAAACTACTTTAACAAATACGTGTACATTTTTGTGTAAACGAAATATAATTAAAATTTTAGAAATATTCTAATTGTATAACATTTCTCATAAATTAATTACCCCACTTGATTATTGAATTACTTTATGAATTTTTTGGATTCAATGCTGTCTTACAAAATATAAAATATTGATTTCAAAATTTATTCAAATGAAAAATGTTTTATTTCATCACTTTACAATATACTACAATAATTTCCCCCTAACCATGTAAAAGCATAAGTTAAAATATGTATAAATAATAGAAAAATTTTAAAAAATAATAAAATGAAATAAAATAAATAATGAAAGAAAGAAACCCCCCAAAAAACCCTGAAAAGTTAATTTTTTCAGTTCCTTATCTTATCCCCTCCTATCGATTGTTCTGTTTTTCATTGTCTTCATTTAACAGTTTATAAATATATTTGCCCTAAAGTAGTTTGCTATCAATTTCTTTAAGTGTGGAGGTTTAATGTGTGGGGCCATGCATTATTCGGAAGGAAACAAGCGTGACATTGTCTTTTGTTTTTATTTTCAATACCTCTTCAAACTCCGCTCTTTATCTTGAAGTGTATCGTTGCGTTAATAACGTTGCCAAGATGTAAGAATTCTACCAAGAAAATCCTTCCCTGTGCCAGAAAATAGTACGCGTGAGCTTTTGATTGCAGTCAGTGTTTTGAGAGGTTTCCTGTGGGGTAGTGCGAGTGACATCATAGCAAAGACTGCTGTTTGGCTTAACAATGTGATGAACTCAGTTTTAATCTTCATTCACAATGGAGTCCAAAAATTTATATGCTTCTTCTGAGTAGAGACTGAGAAACAAGTCAGCACCTATCTGTTGTTTCTTGTTCTCGTTCATTTAGGTCCTATATGCTCAGAGCACTGCAGCGTTATTAAATAAGCGGTAAGGAAATAATTAATATGTAATGGATGGAGGTAAGATTTGGAAAAAGGACGTTTGATTTGATATTTTATATGAAATCTCAGGGGTAAATGATAATTTCTTCCTCTCCGACGATTGGTTTCTGCTGACTTATATTTTGCCACGCAGTTGAGAATCTGATGGTGGATACTTTTATGGTCCTATGACCATAGGGGAAGGAGTATATGGAGATTGATAAGAATTTCTCGTTATGGAAGACGAAATACAATTTAATGTTTGTAAACTATTCCACATAAAATGTACTGCCGTTATTTTCTAGAGAATATGTGCCACTTTTGCAGTAACTATAACGATCACTCTGACGTTTCTTAATTTGATAAAGACTGATCATAAAATCAACTAATCCTCGGACGCAACTGAACTCAACTAATAAAGCTTTTCCACTTAACACTCTTCCACTGAACTGAACTGACCGTGCCTATCTTCCACACCGATAATGCCCCACATTGAATACTCTTTCAGAACTGGCTACAGCTTTCCACTAATTTAAATGAACTTAGAAAGCCCTTGCTCTGATAATGCCCCGCTGAATACTCTTGCAAAACTGACTGTGGGCCGCAAAATTACAAGACTAAATAAACATGGGCTATGTGACTTTTTACATGTAGATATGAACTCAAGCTGCTAGGTTCTTCCCCTGAAGAGGTTATCAGCCTATCTTTTCATCTCTATAGTTTCATTATGCCTACCATGCTTTACAATTCTCTAACAGAATACAAATAAATATCTTACTCAAGGATTCTCCTTTGGAAATTTCTCCAGAAACACCGGTTTGCTTGGGTCACCTTTACAAATATTGTTACAATAACAACAGAAGTTCCCAGGTCAGATTTTATGGTTGGAGTAGCTTTCTGCACACTTGCGAGAAAATAACATTTTACACACAATAATTCAACACTTGTACAGGAAATAAAATTACATCTACTCATGATTATAATAAGGAAGTTACATAAAATTACATGCTCCAATTACTCTAATTAAAATGGGGGTGGCAGTTCATAAATATTGCCTCAGCACTCGCCATTTCCTGAAATTCAAGGATATTTTTCAAGATTTTATGAATCGTTGTCATTAACATCTTTGGAATATCTTCAGGTAATTGTCTATCTGCGAGAATTCGTGCTTCAATTTTGTCCACAAGGCCATTAGAATCTTTATTGGTCGTTAATATTAGCTCTGTCCACCGAAAATTTATGGTATCATATTATCATAATTTCCTTGTTCATAATGCTACTATAAATAACCGTAGTTTATCTGTGACTTTTTGCTGGGCGCTCATCCTTACCATGTAGAAAATATATCACAAAATAACTCTCACAAGCGAATTCAAGTCAAGTAATGAATGTTAAGGCAGTGCAGAGAATGCCAGTATAAAACTTTTCATTACGATGTATGTTTACTTTTGGAACACGCTTCGTAGAAAGCTACTTTTTCTTTTTTCTCCCTCTCAGTTTTTGTTATTAGTGTATTCTTTTGTTCAAGGCAGTGCTTGAATAAATTACCCCCAAATACAAAGTGCCTATTAGATTTATGAGTTTAGCTGAGAATGCACATATAAAATTATATGATTCAGTAAGCTAGAGATTTTTAAAACTGCGCAATCCATCATTAAAATTTTAAGTATAAATTGTATTGCATTTTCAAAAAATTTATTTGACTGCATAGCATCCTACACTTTAACCCATAGTTATAAAAGAAGAAATTCCTGAATTCCTTCGAAAATTACAGGTAATCATTTAAAGAGGAATCAAGTTATTCTCGTTGCATTAAATAGTAAAATAAATGCATACTAGATTGAGGTATTGGAAAATTGCAGCCTCGGCAAACGGAAAAAGCTAGTATTTTTATTTTTACTGAAAGCATTGAATCCTGATGTATTTCAAATTGATAATAATATAGTAATATCCTATTTTATAAGAGATGTCCCTCAACAGCAATACATTGCCGGCATTCGCGTAGGAAATTCCCGTGTTTCATCTAACTTTTTTCCCTGAAGAACACGGTAGCTCGAATAATGAGAGATTCTGTCTCTCGTAACTTTTTAACAAACTGACGAACAATTTCCCTACCTGCAAAATAATTGCTAGGATATTTTCTTGCGCATCTCCTTATCACTTCTCTGCAAGAATCCGTTTTACATATGTATTGTACATAAAAATCGTTCTTCAACATTATATTTATGTAGTGGCATAGAGAAGAACTATTAGCACACAATTTACACATAATGGAAGCACGTATCATCCTTCAAACTAACAATAAGCTGCTACCTGCAAATATTTTATACAGCCATGACCAGTTGGTTTTTTGAGCCAACACTGTTTTCTTTTCACGTTTTGGACATCTGTTCAAATTCATGTTTGTTTGCAAACCCTTTAGCAAGTGTATATACTAACGTATAAGAATTAATGAACTACGAAAGATTAAACTATTAATAATTTATTAGGGATCGGCTCTGTAAAACTGTAGTCAATCATCGACTTGACAACAAATGAATTACTGGGTAGAGCAGCTGAACAGTATCCAATAACTTACATTCTTTAAATCATGTTGACAGTTCAGTTTTGTGTGTGTGTGTGTGTGTGTGTGTGTGTGTGTGTAAGTGGCTGAAAGCTCTGATTGTATGCTAATTTTGAATTTTTCTTTTGTTTCAGGTAAGGATATACTTCTAGTTGACTAACACCTGTAATAGTAAGCTACTGTCTATTAGTTATCTTTAGGAAAAACAGTAATAGGCTACGAGTACAACATTAATGCCTGGAGTAAATTTCAAAATATCTACAGGTTTGAGCGAATATCTCTTAATTAGGCTATCATTAAGACTTTGTTGCCAGGTTCGATTAGGTGAACAGCAGTCAGTGGGAAAAGAGAAAACTGTATAATGGAAAACTCAATTTTTTCGATGTAAACCGCAGTTTTAGTGTCTTTTATTTTAAGAAAATGAACTGATTTGACAAACCAAAAAAGGTATGTGTTCTTTTGGAACGAGAGAAGAAACCACACTTTCTAAAACAACGCTCTTGCATTTATTTAAAATGTTTTAAGACATTATCAATTTAATAAACGCACTCCTCTAATAAATTAATGTGAATGGAAACATAACATCTTAATAAAATTTAATTTCCTTACATTAAATCAAAATCAACGTTAAAACTGAATAATCAATCATCCTACAGCACTAAACAAATTATAACGAATGCTTAATTTTTTTTAAAAAAAAAGTCTTCCAAAGGAATTCCTTAAGTTATCCAGTTTAATAAATAATCTCATAATTACCAAATTAACAAATATCACGCTAACTGGCGATACTAGCAAAGGAATTGACTGTTGGGCCTCTCTCATTATTTTTCATTTTAGATTAAGATACCAGGAAGGAGCTATTCTCATGCGGTATATTAATGTTAGTACAAAGTATGGGACAGTGACTCGCCCGGTTACTTAGACAGAAGCCGAAAGATGCTTACGCCAAGACAGCTCACGACCAACTCTTCGATGTAAGCGAAACGAACCGGTAAAAGCACTTAGGTCAGGAGGATGACGCCACCTATTGCAGCAAGTAGGTATATAATATACATACCTACTTGGTATATAATAAACAGCGCTACATGCTCTAATCAATTAGTTACTGTTTATAAAAAAAAGACCAGAAAGGCGGATGTTATAACTAGAAAAATAAAGAAAGAGGTGTCATTTCCTAAGGTTTAAAATCTCGGAGATGGGGGGGGGGGGTTAGATACTAACAACTTCTAAGGTTGTTATTTTTAATTAGAAATGTATCTACAAATAGTAAAGAGGAATATCATTAACGCCGTATTTTAAATATATAATGAATATTTTATCAGAAATGTTCTAAATATTTTTTAAAATCAACAAACTCCAAGTAGCTCTATGCTTGTAGTAATGGTAGGGAATCTCAGGCTGACAGATCTGGCTGTTGGAAGATTTTGCCAAGAATCTCTGCACAACACTAAAAGAAAGAAAAGGCTCAGTCACACAACAAACACTCGCTCAAGATTTCACTGTAGGCTATGTATAATATTTCTACTCAGAATAAGGGATCAAGATCACGAAAGCATCCCCTCCATGCATTCCTTCCCTTCTGCCATCGCTGACCATTTAGGCACATTTCCCTCTCACGCTGTCATGTGACTGCTGTTTACAGGGAGCACTAATAAGATGGGATATTTATGACTGGCAAACAACGGAACAGATGACCTTGACCCACCTATTTTAAATGAAAATGATAATTACTACTCACGCATGCACATAACTAATTGCCAAAATACTTAGACCATACGATCAGCTCTAGACATGTTGAAAACTGAATAATTTTCGGACATTGCATATGTGGTAATTTATTATTTTGTTATATTGCTATACAGAAGCTTTTAACACAGGATAGAAACTCCGAGTTAAACTGTTATATTTTGTAACTACATTATTTACTTCCATTGCTAGAGAGTTTAAATAGTATTACCTCAAATATCTGTTGTCTGCCATCCCCCACTACGTGACACATTTTATTTGGATTAACTTTCAAACAAATTTCAAGATCAGCAACTGAAGTGTGGAAAATGTTTCATATAGAATTAATCATTAAAAATTGCCAAAGAATAATGCATTGCAAAATTCAATTCAAGAACATTTTAGTTGACCATAACTTACGACATTTTTATCTTATACGCATTATTCTTACAAAAGCATTTGTAAGTTAGCGTTTGTTTATCATATAACTTTAGAATGAATTTTTTTTGAATGGTTTATTTATGGACGCTCTTTGCAGCTCAGGTCATCAGCGTCCCATTCAACTCAGGGCGTGAAAAGGCCGACAAATTTTGCTCAGAGGCCTTTCTTTCAGGCTTGAGGTTCTTTTTCGTGCCGTAAATGTACGACACGGGACCCACGGCTTTACTTCCCTTCCGAAGGAAGCCATACTTAGGATTTTAACGCCCCGAAAAAATCCATCGGTCCTGGCCGGGTTCGAACCCGCGATCTTGGGTTTAGGAGGCAAGTATGGTAATCACTACACCACCAGGACCAATATATAACTCTAGAATAGGTGTAAGTTATTCGATTTTATGTTCTGATATTCGATTTATTACATTTAATAAAATGACGCAGTAAGTTTACAATACGAGTAGTTCGACAGTTCAATCCGTTCTAGATTAAATAGGGAAGGGGAACAAGTGGAAAGTGTTGATATTCATATACACCTTTTTGGTATACGAATACATAGAAGTGGTACACTCTGTATATGCGCCTGTTCAACGGGTAACCAGTAAGGGTAGTGGTGATGTATTACACTAGCGCCCCCTTCATATTCATGACACTAATTTAATATTGTGTCATTTTAAAAACATTTCTGAAAATTAATTAATATCACCATATACCGTTTTTTGTACACGTAGGTCTAACTGTCTTAGGTCAAGAACAATGTCTTTGTTCTTAAACATTTTGTTACGGTAAGCAACACCAACCCACTTCATCTTTGACCCGACAAGAGAACAAACATTTTTTTTTGAATAGTGTTTAACGCCCGTTTTTACTACTGAGGCACTACAGGCGGTGGACACTGGTGATACATGAGACGAAATGATATATTGGGAAAGGATTTATTTTTAAGGAAGGAAACATTCCAGGCCTAAGTTTAGGGTAATTCCCCGGAATTTGCCATTTATGAGGACTGAGGAAAACCTGGAAAAACTTTAGTCAGGGAGAACGATCCTGGCGGGATATGAACATCAGGCCTCCCGCTCACGAATCCGCGCCTTAGCGACCTCGGCCACCCGTGGTGGTTAACAAACAAAATGAAATTATATCTAATGTAAGAGCAAGAATTTAGAGAAAAGGAATACACATTTTAAGTGATCAGGAGAAACCAGAAAACATTCAAGACCTCAGGGATTTGAATCCGGTACATCCCGAATACGAATTGCAAGCGTTACCTTCCGCGCCGACCCTCTCGTTATTCAAGAGACACTGTTATTGCGCTGTACGATGGAGCAATAGTTCAATAACTTGCTAACATGTTTCATAACCCTGTGGTGCCTTTATTTCACAGGTCAGTTTGAAATTGACGTAGGGATTCCTTAGGGTAGCTGTGATGTTACACGAGTAACGTTTTTAACAGCCCCTGGCTGACTGGCACTAGTTAATCATTCCATTATTTTGTGCCTCCGCGCTGCAATTTCTAGCCGGGGGTATTTTGTCAACAACAGAGAGATTTCCACTTGTAGTGTGAGTGACGGAGGGTGTATGTGCGGACACGTTTTGACTTGTTAGCGTTATCAGTCTGTGTATACCTGCCGGCTGTAGACGACGCCTATTGCTCGTGATATTATGGATGCTGAAGGGGAGGGGCGGAGTTTCTGTTCAAGAGACAGGCACGCAGTAAACGTCATAGCGTGAATGGACGAGACAGTTTACACGTAACACTGTCAGTGAGCGGAGCGCGAAGTTTAATTTCCTCTTAGGCGTAGACATACCAACTTTTTTTATTTCTCTTTTGAACATTTTGACGGCCGTGCATGCTGAATACAAAAGATATTTGGACGCGGCTAGATGATTAATAAGAACAGGAGTTAGATCCTCTAATTCCAAGTCATTTGAATACAATACACCTTTAAGTGACGACAGGAGGTCTATAGTATTCTTGTACAGGGCTAATGGTTTTGACACTGGAATAGACATGCCAAAAATTACGCAAAGAAAGGGCTTTTCATTAGCAATTAAATAATCATTATTTCTGTTTTGCCCGTGTCTATGAAATTAAATAGCAGGTATTGTAGTTCTCAATTCATTTAAAATGTTTCAACAGTACAGGAATTTATATACAATCCGTCTTTTATCTTTTACACTCAACACATCTCGATGAGAAGGCTGGCGGTGTACAGGATTAAACGCCTAAACTGAAGAAAGAAGTATTGTACAATCAGAGACATATTTTTCAAATTAAATTTTAGTGAATTATTTTATATTAATAAGATTACTACCAATATTTTCGCCACTTTCATTATATACCAGCAACGTTGATTTTAATATTTTCTGTTCTTAAAAATAGTGTGCAAAATGGAACTTCCCATTTTAGTGAATTCCGAAGGAAGTAAGCAATTGCGGTTAGATATTTTTGAATAGTTTCTTCAAATCTCCATCGATCTAGGCACCGAAGACAAATATATATATATGTGACTTATCTGGATGGGGAATTGTTAAAGTGAAGGCATATATATCTGTGTGTGTGTGTGTGTGTTCGTTAATGTTCTACTATCGGTCCTGGTGGTGTAGTGGTAACCATACTTGCCTTCTAAATCCAAGGTCGCGAGTTCAAACCCGGCCAGGATCGATGGATTTTTTCGGGCGTAAAAATCCTAAGTATGGCTTCCTTCGAAAGGGAAGTAAAGCCGTGGGTCCCATGCCGTATATTTACGGCACTAAAAATAACCTCAAGCCTGAAAGAAGAGACATCTGAGCAAAATTTGTAGGCCGTTTAACGCCCGGAATTGAATGGGACGCTGATGACCTGAGATGTTAAAGAGCGCCCTTAATATAAGGAATAAAAAAAATAAAAACTCTACTCTACTCTACTCTACTCAAGTTTACTTTTTTCTCAACGAAACTCGATATATAGGCATTAATTTACAAATTATTCGTCCAGTTCGTTAATAAGCGAAATTGGACAATTGGGGGTAGGGATTAATCTAAAGCGAACATTGTTTTTAAAAATAAAAAAAAATCTCTAGAGGCTGCAATTTTGCTTTTCTCAATGAAACTTGTACATTTCCATAATATAAGTCAATAAAAGTTGCAAAAATCAGGGCAATCGGGCTATTAAGAGTGCGGGGTATATCTGAAAAAACGAGTGGTGGTTAAAACGAAATATAAAAAACACTCTAGTGGGCACAATCAATTTTTAAAATGAAAGTCCGCATATTTCATTAAAATAAAATAAGAAAAATAATTTCTGAAATATCAATAAAATCGAACTATTAGAAGCTAGGTGGCTTTACCTGACACCCAAAATTTAAAGATCACTCTAGCGGCATTAACATTTGTTTTTCGTAAAGAAACAGACATTTAAATAAAATAAGAAAAATAGTTTCTGAGCATCAGGGAAATCGGGCTATAAGAAGTGATTTACCTGAAACTAAAATTAAAAAATCGCTCTAACAGCACCAATATTTGTTTTTCCACAACAAAACTATACATATATAATTTAAATGAAATAAGTGGAATAGTTGCTGAAAATCAGTGAAATTACATTGTTAGGAGCGCGGGCTTATCTGAAGCCAAATTTAAAAGTTACTCTAACGGCATCCATATTTGCTTTTTTGCAAGGAAACTCGGTGTATATCATTTAAATGAAACAAGAAAAATAGTTCCTGAAAATTATGAAAATCATAATACAAGGAGTGGGGGTTTACTTGAAAACCAAAATTTAAAAATTCCTCTAGCGACCCCAAAATTTATTTCTTCAAAGACAACAAAATTCGGTATGTATCTTTTAAATAAAATAAGAAAAATAGTCTTGAAAATTTGGGGAAATTGGAAAGGGTATACTTAAAAACCGAAATTTAAAAAAACATTGTTGCGTTTAATTTTCTCTATAATGTTTTATGATAAAAGAACAAATTAATTTAGCATAATAACTGTATTTATAAAATTACATATGTGTTATATTTAACAAAAGCACCATCGTGGCGATAGTAAATGTGAAATATTGACCTAATATGTGTGTGAGAACTTATGTTTTTATGTAAGAGCGCTCTGTAATAACATTTGCGTTATTTGTTTTTGCTACAATAAAATTTAAATTAAATTTCAAAGCAAATGAAAATCGAGGAAGCTTTCGATTGTTTATTGTTGACTGTGTATATTTGCTAACTATATTGTAATTGTTTTATTGACAGTTATGAACTTCTTTTCCTTAAATACAAAAGATAAGTCGAAACTTTGTGTTATTTCTCTAGTTTAATAAATGTAAAGATGATATCAAAGGCTCAGTTCATTAACATAGTTACGTTTAAAAAAGTTCAAAACACACAGGATAGCTTTGTTTGTCAGTGGTCATTTATTTAATTTAATTAATAGTATATAATTAATTTTTATGGTTTAATTTCAATAATAATAATTCTAAAAAACGTGGAACGTGGTTTCTCTTTTGTAATACTTATGGATTGCAAGAATTGTAATTTTATCCCCCCAATACCACACAGTAATGCCATAACTTATTTCATTTCTTTAATTAATTAGGACACAATTTAGATTTTATATTCATTTTTAAATTTACTTTACTAGGTGAGGAATTCGCTAAGTTTACGCAGTTCCTGCGAGACGGACTTCTTGTTATTTATTTTCTGGGTTCCACTTTACCAACATATTGAATAAACCTTAATATGTTCGAATAAAGCAATTACCGTAGTTTGCTACACCTGTAATACGTATAACAATTGAAGCTGTAAAACTATAAGTTAAAATGCTTACCAACTGTAACACATATGCTAACATAACATTCTCCTTAACTTGTTTTCCATGAACAGAAATGCTTATATTCTTTTTCATATATTTCTTTTATTACATTTGCAATGGTAATTGGTTTCCTAGATCTATCTAATATTTCTTTTGCAAACTTACAATAATTACTTAAATTTCCTTTCACATTTCTTCTTCTTCTTCTTGAATGGTGTTTAACGCCCGTTTTTACTACTAAGGCACCACAGGCGGTTAATACTGATCATACATGAGATGAAATAATATATTGGGAAAGGATTTTTTTAAGGAAGGAAACGTTCCAGGCCTAATTTTAGGGTACCTCCCCGGCATTTACCAGTTATGAGGACTGAGAAAAACCTGGAAAAAATCTCAGTCAGGGAGGACGGTCGTGGCGGGATTCGAACCCCAGACCTTCCGCTCACGAGTCCGCACCTTAACGCCAGTCGTGACGTAGCAGATACTCAATTACTGGTTTTTCTTATTGTGCATGCAGCTGATTTCTAACACATGTTTGCGGTTGTGTTATTGTGATTAATTGAAATTGTTACTTTGTAATAGTTAGAAAATGTTCCAAAGACGTCATTTGCACAGTGATTCATGGAGTGTTACCTAATCCTTTTCTTCGAGGTGTTGCACGGAAGCTTAATATACATTTACTATTCCCTATTCACCCTTACAATGATTCCGATCAAAACAATGTCACTTGACGCGACGCCGCTAGCATGACTGTGTGCAGTCAAGTACAACACAGTGGCAATGCAAAGAAAATAGTTCCATGTTAGCAATCCAAATTTAGAATGGGTTCAATAATAAATAACATCTACTGCACAAAAAACAATACTTGCGACTTTAATTTAATTACTGCTGACTTAATGAAGTTGAATTTCGAAGTTGCAAATTGATGCGCTACAACTCCCAAGATGCAGCTCGCCTGATTCAGCGGCTGTTTATACTAGGCAAGGCGTAAGCAGTTTGCGCTTGTTATCATGGCTGACGCTAACGAATGCTGCTGTTTCTACGGAGACTTATTATGTAAAGCATATACCGAGCAAACCTTTAACTAGCATCGAGAAAACTTTCTACGAAAAGTACATTTTATTGTGGGCACTTCCAATAAAGGAAGTAGTAGACTTAACCTCAGAAAATGCCGGTGCTCTCGTTCCATTACATCGCTTATACCTTGCCACGTGTTTCTGACAATCGGGAATATACTTGGCGCGAATTGCGGAAGTATACATTGTTTGTTTGTTGACGTTAGGATCACTCTAAGAGGGAATAGATAATAGCGAAATTGAAAACTCGACAACACTAACCGTTGTGCAGTGAAGTGGAAGTTGCAATGTCGCAACCGCAGCATAGCCAACATTAAATGAACTGACGCTACCAAATATAAAATTTCGGAGGTCCAGGTACAGTTTTTTTTTTTTGGTTACATTTTCAAGAATGGTTACAAACTGTTGTTTAACAACGTTGCTTGCAAATTTATATCTAATTCATGTTTATAATGTATTTAAAATATCTATTACATTAATCATTTTATCACATTTTTGAAAATGGATACTATAGTACTTTTTTGAATAGTGTTTAAACCCGATTTTTCTATTCAGGTACCACAGGCGGTGGACACTGATGATAAATGAGAAGAAATTATATATTGCGAAAGGATTTTTTTAAGGAAGGAAACGTTCCAGGCCTAAGTTTAGAGTACCTACCCGACATTTGCCATTTATGAGGATTGAGGAAAACCTGGAAAAAACCTCAGTAGAAAGGACTGTCCTGGTGGAATTCACCTCAGAACTCCCGCTCACGAGTCCGCGCCTTAAGGATCTCGGCCACCTGTGGCGATTGTAGTATTTTTTGGCACTACACGTTCAGTTACGAGTATATATTCGTACTCACTGGCACTAGCGCAAGCAAGGCCATAAAACGTCAGCACTAGCCTCCTTGGCCCATTTTCACATATTTCAATTGATTTTACACCAAAATGACCATTGGGCTAAGCAAATTGAGCATACTACAAAGTTTCATTGAAATTGCTCTAAAGAACGTAAACAATTCAGCAGAGAAAAATATGATAAAATCTGTGAGTTATCGTTATTCATTTTGTTATTATATCAACATTCGCCACAGTTGAATGACTGTATTCATTCAGGTCAAGTGGTCATTACTTCGAGTCTTGTACCTTTTTGCTCTATGTAAAAGTACAGCAGGTTTAGTGCAATAGGGTGGCTAATGGGCCTGTCTGGAGCATACACGAAAACCCTCTTACTGCCAGACAGCCATGTGCATTACCTCGGTTTCTCATCAGCACGCGATGGGTTAAGTACACAACTTGGTTTCCATTTTTAGCCTCAACATAGCAATGGTCGATGACTGTAAATAGAAATGCACTGAATTTACTTTTTATATAATGAAAATTTACATTTCTTGTTAACATCTATTGTGTTTTTCTGTTCCTACAATTCTCGAAAAATAAGGAATGTTAAGTATAAGCGAAAAGAAAACCAGGCAAGCAGAACAGTTCTTTGATCCAACATTTAAATGCATTAGAAGCACCAACAGTAATAAATATTATCATTAAAATGATAGAGCACTTGGAAAATGGTAAAGGAGGCAAAATACTCTTTAGAGGATCCACTAAACCATTTCATTGCAGGTTAGAATATTTTTGCAGCTCTTGAGATGGTAGAAGCAAGCAGAGAATTTAATTCATTTATCCAGGAATGGGCAAAAGGGTCATCAATTCGATAGGGCAACGTCGCTCTCGGAAGGCGCACCAGCAGTTCCCGTGGACATACTTATCAGGCAGACCAATTCCTTAAAAAAAAGCGTTGAAGATAATGTTATTCCAAATAAGGGTCTACTTTCTAAAACATTAAATACACATTTTTTAAAGTATTTTGGTACTTATTGATGGAATTAAGCAACAATTTTAATATCCCCTCACGTGCTGAAAACTCCTTTTCAGTTACTAGGATAAATTATCTTTTAGATTTTCTCAAAGAAAGAAACCCAATCAAGGGATCGGCTAAGCGGCACAATGGAGATAGCTTACCTCTAAAGTGTACCAGTCTAATTAATTGATATAATAATGTATTATTAAGATCCTAAGTCGCCAGGAAAAATGTTTTTAATATTTATATTGACACAAATTAAATGTAGATAGTTAATTGAAATGTCGCGTCAAGTTTGTGCCAAATTTAGTTTTTTATTATACCTAAACGCCTTGTTATTGTTAATCAATTATATTGTTGTAAGGGGTATAGATGTCTTTCTTTGAATGTTCAAAACGTTGAATTCTATATTTAAAGTATAAACTAAGAAAACAGAACAGGGCTTACAGTTTCACATATTGCAAAGCACCTTAGTGGATGGGCAAGTAGCAACAGAAACTGAGGTACATTCAACCCAAAACTTTTGCACAGGAAATCGCTGTCAGATCAATCTATTGTAATTGGATTCATAGCTCTTTTTTTGTGAATATCTCCATAAATTTGAAATCTAATTTTCTTTTGGTAGATTCATCTTTTATGAAATTCTTATTAGTTACTTATATGCCTGTGTATATTCAAGCAAATGGAAAATTACCCATCAAGTATAAAATAGAACAAAGAGGCAGAATACAATGCACAATAGCTGATGCAGCTGCTCATGTAAAAACACAAGCTACTTTGTAATAAAGCAGAAGTTGCAGCATGATAGCAGCACTGAATTAGAAATCTATATTGCAGTAAGTCCCTATCTAGAAACTTAAAAAATAGTACGGAACGAGATACATGTTTGGGATGTTATTGGTGATGAGTCAGAAATCGGTCCATCTTGCACATCAGTTTAGTTTATTAATAGCATGTCCGGACAAGAGGTACACTCGCTTTTCAGGCAACTCATTATTATTACTTTTTTTGAGCGAGATAGCGTAAAACCGGCAGAAATTTTACAAAGATTAAATAGAACATTTGAAAATAATTCGCTCTCTGTGATACAAATGTGTAAGTGACACAATATTTCACAGAGAAACTGTGAAAAATGAAAGTCACCAACGTGGACTAGGGACGAGCGTAACGGAAACAAGCATTTGGACCGTTCGAGACTTATCCAGCGGTTTCTGAAATTCTTCTGAGTGATGGAAGTGTTCAGCCCAACTTTTCAGATGTCTTGGATTATCGAAAAGTCTCGGCAAAGTGGATTTCTCAAATTCTCTCTGAGGGCCAAATACATGAGAGTGTGTCAGAGCCTTCTGCCTTAATACCGGGATGAAGGATCGATTAAATATGGGTACACCATTACATTCCTAAGTCAAAGCAAGTAAACATTGAAAGAAGGGGGATCGCTCCTGCCTAAGCAAAAACTTGCTTGCCACTGATAAAATTCTCTTAAAAGCTTACTAGAACTCCTAAGGCGTTTTTATTCTCCGATTTTCTTCATGAACGATGAACAGTCAATGGAGCTTATTATTGCTATATTCTGGTTGAGGTACAATATGCGCATCGGCCAAAAAGAAGTGAAAACCCGATTCGAGACGTTCTTCTGCTCCAAGACAACGCTTGTACGCATACAACTGCTTTGACAAGAAAAAAAACTGCAGGAAATCTACTGGAAAATATTGTTCGCCCTATAGTGCAAACTTATCGGTCACCGCATGGTTGGAATGTTAAAGAAAACATTGGAAAGTCGGTGCTTCTACAGCGAGGAGGAGTCGGTCATGGTGGTGTAGTGGTAACCATACTTGCCTCCTAACTCCAAAATTTCAAACCCGACCAGGATCGGTGGATTTTTGGGGCGTAAAAATCCTAAGTATGGCTTCATTTGGAAGGAAAGTAAAGCCGTGAGACCCATGTTGTAGATTTACGGCACGAAAAAGAACCTCAAGCCTGAAAGAAGAGGCCTCTGAGCAAAATTTGTCGGCCGTTTCACTCCCTGAATTGAATGGGACGCTGGTGACCTGAGATGTTAAAGAGCGTCCATAATTAAACAAACAAAAAATCAACAGCCAGGAAGGTGTGAAAGCACTCGTATATCACTGGTTGGAAAGCCAATCCCTTTCTGCTGGGAAAAATTTGTTTGTAAATTGAAAAACTATGTAGAAAAATGAGATCATCCCATTTTTATTTAATTGGGTTGCAATAAAATACAAAAAAATTGCAATTTATATTGTATTCATCCCCAATACATGTGGAGACCAAAAGTCCAGAGCTTTTCTTATTATCAACATATTGATTCACGAGAAAGGTGGCAATACTATAGATAAGTGCCCTATATTTGGCAGATGTTATTACTGGTAACGGATTGTGAGGCGTGTTGTGGCAACACGCACCTGGTGATAGAAGGAAAATGCAACTATCCAAAAAATACAGTGGGATAGCTGGCACGAATTAAAAAAAATTAAAAAAGCACGAGCTTCTAACGCATAGGAATTTTTAAGGCTTCTTGAAAGGTGGCGATACAGTGTTGTGATATTTATCGGTGACATGTGAATGTAGGCCTTTTGTGAAGACAATAAACCTTTCTACTACAAAACTCGTTGTTCTTTATTTGACGATGGTCACCGAAGGGATTCACCTTGATTAGCTTCTGAGTAGGAAGTACTTAAACTGAATAAGTTTAAGAACATTCTTGAGTAGCATAAAATTGCTGCTCATTTGATGCCTTAATGACTTTTGAGATGCAAGCATGACATCGAACTTGAACTGCCCCCAGTTGACAGGCGAAAGGTTGTTTTCAAATTTTCACTACAGTTTAAATGCCGGTGCCCTGTTAGAAGTTGGAAAGATAATTGCAAGGGGATGGGGAGAGTATGAAAATATTGGTTTAGAATACAAGAGATTCCTTGTAGTCATATTTTGAAATAATGTTTAAACTTTCAGGAATCCACTTTTGGAGAAGCTAGTTGGGTATGGAAAGTAGGACATGAACTGACACGGAATGGGATGGAGGAGGATTGATTAGAAAAGGATAGTTTGCCAGGTGAATTATGGAAAATAATTAGAATCTGATTTGAGGATATAGACAAATTTTATATGCGGGTATGACATAAAAGTTCCTTGTTGCTATTTCGAAAATTAAAGGAGAACTGTATGAATGAGGATTATATTGATAAATGGAATAAGAAAGAGAAGGAGGGATAGTCATGGATTACATTAGAAATATGAAGACTAAAGGGAATTAGAAGAAATCTAAAGCAGAGTGTTATGTCCAATGTGTAGGAGTAATGAAAAGGCCATTCACATTCTATTTGAATGTCCAGAAACAAGGAGTGGAGGAGTGAGCTGATAAAAGTAAAATGGTTTCTTTAAGATATGAGATAGCAATAAAGAAAAAATTTGAGGACAAATCGCAATTAAAGAATTTAGGGAAATTGTATATACTTAAAATATATAGGCATGGATTATTAATAAGTAAATAAGTATAGTAAATGTGATTTGTGTAATAATCAGGAGCATTGTATTGTATTGCACTATTTTAAGGTGTTAAATATTGTTATCATGTCATATTTTCACTGTCTGGGAAAGAGCCAGAGCTGAAAGTAAGCCATGAAGATTGTAATACTGTAATTACTTAGTACTTGAATAATAATAATAATAATAATAATAATAACCACTCCTCTGTTTAGCGAAAGACTCCCAGAGCAGGATTCACCACGCTGTATCACATCAAATATTACATAGGAAAGGAACTCCAGTTTCATAACAATACAAGGAATTATGGCATATGCCTCCTTTGCTAATGGAGGTGAGATATACTGAAACATCCCCTATAACTTAGTCATTCACTATTGCAAGAAAAATATTAATGTGGCAGACATGATAATCCATTAGTAAAGATATCCGTGCAGTGCATTCCAAGAGAGTGACAAATTTGATACACATATTATTTCTAATAAATAATTACCCATTTGCAATCTGTAAACATGTTGCCACTATATTTACCCAGAATTTGAATTTTCCATATATAGTCTTTCTTATCAAATACGACAATTACTATGCAGCAGAGAGGAGAGTTTACCCATGGAACTGCAGTCATGCCTGCTATATTTATTGTTACAATTGACGTAGATAATAAAGCAATAAAAGATACGAGTTTGCAAGAGAGGAAAGTATTTTAGATATTTAAATTGCTGGTTCATAAAGGAATGTAATTTTAATTTGCATGTACCATAAATTCCTCGCTCAGAAGGAAAGTTAAACCTGAAACAATGTGGAGGAAAAAGAAAGAGAAAGCAAGAGAGAGAGAGACAGAGTAAAATAAGAGGGGAAAAAAAGAGACACAATAAAAATAGAACTGACTGGGGACTATAAATTTTGTTAAGCCCTTCAGAAACATAAAGAAGTTTTGCATTATAAAGTTATTACACCAAAGAAGTATTACTTTAGAAATGCTTGCAGTGCTTTGGTGTCTCGGTATATTGTTTTATGCTTAAACTCGTTTTGTCGTGCGTTGCTGTGAATATTTTTCTAGCTTTACATTAATTGCTGTGCATGGCTGGTCAACACTATAATGTCATTTATATTTATTTACATACTGTGATAACAAAAATATAATCAAATTAATTTCTTCAGAATGGCGAAGAAAAAAATTTACAACCTAAGAAAGAGTCATCGTCGCAAAGAAGGGTGGAAATGTTTAGAGTGGTGGAAAACTTGTGCAAGCATGCAGCTAAGCGGCATGATAACTGATGTTGGTGTATGGAAGAACTACCTACATTCAGATATGGAATAATTTGTCATTGCCCCCACAACACGTGTAGCAGTACTAACCCATCCACGAAGTAGCCTGCTCATCTCAAGAGCAGCAGTGGGTACCTTCAGGACAAATTGAACGAGCAGTTGACAATTATACCTCCAACAGACCTTCTTTTTTAATCTAAATAGACATATGAAAGCATCCTAAGGGTTAAGTATTCTAAAACTTGCATGATTCCTAAATAAACACGTTGTTTACTATTTGTGGATTTTTAAATATTTCCATTTGCTTTCATATGTCTATTTAGATGCCCTCTTTAATATAAAGACTGTAGCTTATTTTATGAGACAGCTAAACAAATAGTAACAGATTAGTTGGATAAAGTGCTGCACGAGGTAATTTCGCCATACACACCAGGTTTCATCCTTTTAACATATCAGTCAAGATACCCAATATATGTGGATTAAAATTTGAGAAATAAAACTGACACATTCTTACTTACTGCCTTTATCTACCTATGCTAAGTGCAACATCATGTTTATTACTTGTCCTATATACCTGAAGTAGAGGATCAATTCCAACATATCTCTTCGAGGAACGCCTCTCTTTGTACACTGTGGTTAATTTGTTAAAAATTAAATTCAGTTACCTGAAAATGTAAGGTTCACGGGCCTGATGACAGCTGAAGTGAATGAAATTTTTCAGGACTCCAGAGCGCAAGTCCTGCGGAAGGGATAGTAAGCCATTACACGTTAAAAACTCCATACTTGAAAAAAGAGACCCTTTGACAAAATTATTCGCCGTTTCAGGTTCTCGTAGCAGCTTCGTTCCCTACTAGATGGTGATGTGCAGACCAAATATCACTTTGTCCTTTGTAGGAAAATAAACATAACTAAATGATAATTACATATGTTGCGGCCCACCGAAGAGCCACCCACATAATCGTTCATAATCCCTAGGCAGAACCAGATGCGTAGCCGCGTCAATTATCTATAAGAATCCTACCCACCCTTACTAAAAATGAGATTAAATTAAAGGAATATTGCACCGAGGTAACCATTCGAACTTAGACACTTACAAACGTTAGATATCTCTTTTATTTAATATAATTAAAGATGTGCTAACTTCTCGACTTGACCATCGTAGAGCCGATAATAAACAGTCCGTCTCTTCAATCTCTAGCCCTCGACTCTCTGGAATACCGTTGAGAACGCTATACCTCCTATCCCATCTGCACATCCGCAGAAGCTAAATTTTCCTCTCGTATCAATCATCAACCATCACTTCTAAATACTAACCGTCCCAATGCTACAATATACACACTAGATCCCCACATTGTTACCCCCCCCCCCTTTTGCCACAATAGTAAGCTCTCTCTTAGACAACACAAATTGTAAACCTGAACTTTTAAAGGTTGTGATGCAATATAGTGTATCTTACCCCAAAAATAACAATAAATTTAGAATTACATCTCACTCAAAGTCCAAAGTCTTTTTGGTAGCCTCGTTTCCAATTGTTCCATTTAATATAATTTTATAGCTCGAAGAAATCTCATTTCTGCAACTTATTTTTTTTGTTCTTCTTCTTGTTTTGTTGTCAGTATCCTACACTATATATCAATACTAGAATAATACTCATTATTTGGGAAAACATTCCACATCTCCCTTATTATTAAATACTTCAATAATTGATTGTAGAGCATTATTGCAGTTGAAGGGATAATATTTTTCGCAATATATGCACTGAAATGGCTCCTTTAGCAATGTTTAACTACTGTTTCTATCTTCACTGGATACTTGTTTCAAGGTGCAGTTGTTTTATATATTTTTTTTTATTCTGTAATATAGTTCGCAGAATTATTGGAGATAGAAATATTTGTTTCATTATTGATTATGCAGGGAGAACCAGTCAAAAATTTATAGTAAGGCCTGGAAACTCTACTTACTCTCTTTTGTGTGCGTGGGGGGGGGGATGTTTGCCTGAATTCCTAGCTCATATACCTTCTGTTAGAACTCCCAGAAATATTCCCCCCGCCTTTATTACTTTTTGTTTTAGAAGAAAGTTACATGTTTGTTTTTTTACTTCTTAAGAGACAGTTGTCAATTATAATACTCTTTGTTTAGTGGTATATTTTAAACATGATTATAACAACAGCTGCCAATAATAACGTTTCTATTTAGGCATAAGCTCGCATATAGGTATGCTAAAAGGAAAACTCGGGATGTGCACGGACTAAAGTAGCTTTCGAATACGGAGAAGATCACTACACATTTATTTATTTAACAATAATTAAATTTTGACTAGCGTGTGGAAAATTAGCTTAACTTTGGCTCACACAAAATATTATACTCAATTGTATAACTTAGAAATTGAATTTTTAACTCATATAATAAATTATAATAATACATTTTAAAACAAATTAATTTTTGGACTAATACACTTTACAAAATCTCAATTTAAGGAATTTGAAAAAAACAATGGAATTACCTTGAATAACCAGCAACTTCAAAATGGTACAGTACATAAGTCCCTATTACTGGAACAAAACAAAGAACTTAGAAGCAACGCTAAAACATTTTCAGTACAATGAATAAACCTAAAAAAACCTCTATAATGTCAAAATCACCGGTTCGGGATAATGGAGAGAGTTTCGGAATAAAGGCCTAAACGTTGTGTTGCTCCTGGTACCGAAGCAAACTCAGCTAGCGGTCAACAGTAGGAGAACCAACTACGCTAGAAAAGACTACCTCTCTATCTGTCCCAAACAATAGGAACGTCATACAGGTAACAAAGCGTTCCAGTGGGGAGATGTGAATGGGATGAGGGGTGGGTATAGGTTAGACAGGAACACGTGCAAGAGGGCACAATATATCCTTTAGCTCCACATTAAAGCACTTGAGACCATTTGTTCTCCCTCTCAAAATACTTATTTCAATCCCTCTTTCTACTCATGGATTCACTGTACATATTTTTCCGCAATATGTAACCTATAAATTCTAGTAAGTTTAAATTAGAACTTAGTTGAACATGAATAATAAACTGTATGATAACAGAGAAACACGAAAACTGCAGATGACATTTTATATAGGATTTTTTGGAATTGGTTCTTGCCTAAACATTATTTCAATATTAACGCATTTCAAGCACTTGCACAAATAGGAAGAAGTATAAGGAAGTTTAGGCATGTGCTAAAATACATTTTAATCCTTTTTGAGGAAACAGATCTTAAACTGCATAAATAGAACAACACTTTCTTCTAATCGTCGCTAAAAAGAGTGGCGGAGACACGCTCACTACGCTGGAAGAAAAAAAAAAAAATAATGACTTTATGAAGCAAATTACTTAATTTTCGGTAATGAAATAAATGACTACGTCAAGTTGTCAGCACATCACTATTCTAAATGCTTCCCACAAACACCACATTCTGCACATTAGGGGTTTTGTATAAGCCAGTTCTGGTTTCAGGAGTAATGCAGCTTGAAAGCAGACCTCAGTCAGATTTATCTGCTGCTCTGCGTGTTTCGCAAGGGATTTTCCTCTGACGGCTACAATCTGCCAGCTTTTCCTCTTAATTAATTTCCTGCCGCACCGTACCTGTTCAACTGCGGATTTGTAACCCTCGATTTTCGCGGCTTGCAGAAGTAATGAATTGGACCTTCAATGTTTCACCTTTGCTCTTTCCCACAAGATGAATCTTTGGGAACTAAGATGAATGAGTAAGGCTCTATTTGTTAGGACAAACATCTACCAACTAGTTGGTGCAGGTATTGAATCTGCAGTGCCTTTGTATTTTTGTTCCGGCCCCACCTCTATCTGGGATACTTCTTATGCTAATATTACATTCTTAAGATGCGCATTCTCGTTTTCTCTGAAGCCTTTATTACAATATAGCGGTTCAAATCTTTGAAGTCTGCTTCAACGGAAAAAAATATCTAGGTTAATTTCCTCGGCGAGAACACTTGAAGGGTAGAGTCTGTTACTCCTAGTATGAGAATGAGTGTAGTGACGAAACCAAGAAGCCCATAACTTAGAGTATACTGCTTGTAGACGGACGAAGATCAAACTGTCGAGTACCGATGTAAATTGGATCATCTTAAAGCTATATTTTATATGAGTGAATAGCATGTGTGAATTAAAATTGAGGTGATGTGACAGGTATGCAAACGAATATGAAACAAGTCTCAGAGAAGTCGGTGACAATTAAACCTATTCATATCGGACGGTAGCCCATTGGGTATCATACTTTCGATAAGGACATGATACTGAGTAGGATCTAGGTGCATCAGCAATAGACAAAGTTGGCGCAGAGCTAACCACTACGCATTTGGATGCTGCTTCTTAGGTAACAAATCGACTTACTGTGGATGCCCAGCCTCTTCCACGCATTGCGGCGGGTGATAAATGTGAAGGAGACTACATTGAAGGAATGTGAAAGTTTACATGTTGTAGAATATATAACTAACTCCTTATGTATATTTTTCTATTATTTCTTTCCAGCTCTGTATGAACTGGAGCAAATGTAGACAAAAGTTTTAATCGCAGGGTGACTAACGAAGCATTAGTGCTTAAATGTCAATGTCATGACTAAAGTTTTATATTGATATACTTAAATGAAATAAAAATAATATAATTATTAATGAATAATTGCTTTTTAGTTGCATTATAAGTCTACAATAATATTTGTGCAGTCCATCCTCCATGGTGCTTGAGCGTATCTTTCTGCTAATTTGGTTTCCTACAATTTTCAGAAAACTTTACGGACGCAGTGAATCTATAAGAGTTCATCCAACCATGCAAAGACAGTTAGAAATCTATTTGGTACGAGAAGCAGAAACGGTCAAATAGGCCTAGGTAAAAAATTAGTTATTCGTTTACCACACTGTGGCTGAACTTGATTTGGCAACACTGTGCACTTAGGGCCATTTCAAAGTAGACAGTACATTCGGCTTCCTGTTTATTTCTTTATTAACCCAATATATTTTTGTAGCTATTCGCTGAATAGTTATTGATTCATATTTTATTACTCATTTTAGCTGAAGAAAAAATAGTTATGTAGTAAATAACGCAACATTTGAAGATTTGTTGGTTTATTAACTAAATATAATTTGCATGAGTGCAATATTTTACTAAGGCAGTCGAATTAATTGACATTTTGTGGTGTTCACTAGAAAATGTTCTTTCTTTTCTGGAACATTATACTGACATGATTTAAATCATTAGAATACTCTTATTTGTGCACAAACTTTTTTTTTCTGGTAAATGCGATTAGTATACTGAACCATAAGACAGTTGAAAGTAGGTATAGTATACAAAGTATTTAAATATAAGTGGTACATATTTTTGCAGCAGGTAGAGTTGGTCAAAACTATGAACTTACGTTCGGAAATAAACCCATTTTGACCCATGGGCCATCTTTATTGTGGTATATTATCCTCAACTGTCCGTTGAGTAGCCACTATAGGGATGAAAATCCATTTCATAGAATCAGGTACTCATGCAACCATACCTGGCTGCTCTCGGATTATATCCAATAAGCAGAAACTCCAGCAATGTTCTAAGTTATCGACGGGCTTGCCATGCACTAAGGTCTTTAGTGCTCCCTAATCAAGTTGATTGGGGAGCCTATGTTAGTGAATATGCTTGATCAAATCTAAATGTCTGGATAAGGAGTTGTACTATATGTAGAAAATGGGTATGTGCTCCATTATGCGTGATCCACATGACTTGCTATTTGCTGATACCTTGGTCGGCTCTGATGGTCAAGTAAGAATTAATAGAAACTACACCTCACATGGATGCACTAAGATGAAGAAATGTTAAGTGTTGCAGTACTTGTGAGTATCAGAGCACCGTTCCTTTTAGAGAATTATTAGTTAGTTGATTGGTATCTCGTCGCATTTGAAATTTCTTTTCTCCATATTCTGACATTCATGACCTGGATTGACTTTTTAAATCGCCTCTATTGTGGGCTCAGATGGTCAATAAGCGAGAGCCTGGCCAAGAGAGAACTAGGATAGCTCTAATCTAGCACTGTACTCGAGTTTGGGAAGACCCTCGAAAAGATTCAGCATAATTGAAGAACCTAATAAATTTACTTCGAAGAAGTCTGAATGACGTATAGGACAAAATTGTGCCTGGACCTTCTATTGAAGATCTTAAATTTTGAAAATATTATTTCTGCTGTAATAATTTTAGTACAAGTAAAATGGTATAGGATGCAATATATTAAAAAGGGGTTTTAATTATAACTGCTCCTTTATTGTATTTCTAAATTAAAATGTTACACAATATATTTCGTGTCTTTAAACATGAAATCAAATCTCTGAAACATTGATTACTTCCTACTGGAATAACCGTTCTTCACTGTGCTTACTGCACGAGCACATAACACCTAAACACAAAACTGTTTTATCCTCCTATTATCCAATTAGTGGAGTGGGAATTCAATTCAACCTCTATTTTATTACATCTCCCGAGTTTATAAAAGGTCACACTACAAACCTTCCTCTTCCATTATGCCTGTGACGCATCAGTTCTTGTTTACCTGCCAGGCTGTGGCTCATAGCTTGTGTTCCTGCTTCGTTAGCATCGATCTGATTGTTTGTGTGTACCTAACGTGACGTTAAGTGCTAAAGAATTCGAATGCCTAATCACAAACATGAGATGGATTAGTTAATTGTGCACTTTTGATGTTTTGGATTTTGCTTTTACACAATTAAACATGACTAAAATATTCCACAAAGAAGCTTTGAATTCCATAGGACGTCCGAAAAGTCTAGAAGCAAATTTATCGATTTACGCATCTTACATCCAGAATTTATTGTGAAAAATTGAAATCGGTTGCTTGAGGTGCCCATTCTTCTCTTCCCAATCCATCCGTGTCTTTAGGCAAATAACGCATTCCAAAAGTGCAATACAGAGTCAACAGAAATGTGCTGTTGGCAGATTGTCATGAAGCCCTTCACCGTTCCTCCATCTACTACATACTTATAGGATTCTTATAACATTATGCGTCATTTCTCGCTGGATACTTTCTTGAAGATTTATGTCTCTAAATTTTCCTTCAGAGTATTACCATTCTTGTTGCCCATAATGCAAAAGTTTGCAGTTCTTTACTACTGGTTTACTTCACCCATTATTGTAAACAAATTCTAGATTAAAAGTCTTATAGATGGTAAAATATTTCCATCTCATTGTCTCTAGAATTTTTGAACGCACTGTATCTTTGCTAAAATAATAAATTCAGCTCATTCTTTCCTCGGAATCAATTTCACTGCGTACATCTAGTCTACTAAGGTGCGTTTAGTAGGTGCTCTTTTTTATTCTTATTCATAGTATAAAGTAAAATAATCAAATATTAAATTATGCAACATTGCAGTTTGTACCAAAAATTAAAACACACTTGTTTTTAATTGACTTTTAAGACTTTCATCCATTAGTTTATGCTTGTGTACTAAGTGCTGTGACATTTGGAGCGATAAATGCCATATTTGTGGAGAAATTTATCAGCGGATATATTAGTGCATTTCAACTCGCTAGTACGTCATTTGCATAGAAATTAATATGTAATGGCTTCCTTTATTTTAAACATGTAGGGGAGTGTGACGCTACTGGAAAACAATACATCATTGACAGAGAGGACTGCACGCTTGTGATTTTTAGTCCATAATTCGTGAGCGAATGAAGCTAATTTCAAACAGGATGATGCTACGAGTGGTGTTATCATCTGCCGCTAAAACGCTGCACAGAATTCAGTTGTAGATGCAACAAACCATGGCCTGCAACGTACTAAGTTGTGTTTTGTATTTTAATTATGTTTTTAAAGCTGTTTATTGCTATACATTAACCAACACTTAAATTCAAGTTATGGTAATTTACGGAACCTGGATATGTACTTTTTTCCATATTGCATCTAAAAACACGACTTTTTGAGAATGTAATGTACATTAAGAGTTTCAAAAACTGATTTTCTAGATATAAACCAGTTACCTTTCAGGTTCTTTGTGTACATTTAGTTCCCTCGAAAAAGTTTGAAGTTATTGTTAAACCCTTGACACTACTAAATGGGAAAGAATAATTAACTTAACTGATATATTCTACTAGTACATATGTGGCAAAGTAGTTAAAAGTCCCATATATATATATATCTTTTAATCGAGTGCTGTAATCTGTTTCTGCAAGATTTAATAAGTTAACAAATTTAGGTACTTAATCAATGTTTATAGTAAGTATGGGGATGTATCGCCTAACTCTGCGAGCTAAAATATTTTCAAAATGAAACGAGACGTGAAAAACTAGTTGCGCAGAAATGTATCCTGTCACGGGCTCACACAATGGGAGGGTAAGCACAATTCAGAATATTTGAAAAAATATCGTTTTTAACTCAAGGTTACATTTTTTAAACGGAACATACATGTTTTTTTTCTAGCAAATCGAAAACTAAAGGTCCAATTAGTGATAACAGATTTGGTTTCACTGTTCTAAACCGCATACCTCCTGAAATAGGTAACATTTTAAAGAATGACAATGATACACTTTTTCTGGTCTGTTCACAGGGCATAGATTGCTTGCAATGTGTCTGTACTAAAAGCATGCAGTAAACAAAGCATTATGAATTTAGCACACTCCACTCTCAGTGTGCCAGTGTCTCCAGATCTGGTCCATATTGATATTTGAAAGCAGTCGCTAGATAATAATGCATTCCTAAGTAATATTTTGTTTATGATGAAGCTTCGTTGACAAATCATTCGTGGAATTTGAGGAGCATGCACTACTGGTCTGTACAAAATCCCACTGATGTCGTGAGGTTGCTCATCAACGACAATGTTAGTGTTTAGCGCGGTATTATTGACAACCGTGTTGTAGCTCCATATTTATATCAGGAATCATTAAATGGACAGCGATACGCATCATTTTTGCAAGATTCTACCCCTTCTCATGGAGGGTGTGGGATTGAAAACGCGTCTGTTCCAGCATGATGGGACTCCCGCACACTTCGCCCATGTTCCCAGATAAGATGTGGATGCAAATTTACAATCGGTGAATAGGACTGGGCGGATTTGTGAGATGGCCGATTAGATGCCATTAGACCACTTTCTCTGGGACGCAGTGAAAGATAATGTGAGGAACTACTAAAGACTCTAGAGAATATGTAACAGCGTATTACCGCGGCGGGTGCGGCAATATCTGTAGAAATCTGTGCAAACCTCTACTTTCTCTGGGGCGCAGTGAAAGATAATTTCAGGAACTCCCAAAGACACTAGAGAATGTGAAACAGCGTATTACTGCGGCGGGTAAACACTACACTCTGTGCTAACCTTGCTTGTTCACCGTCTCCACTTTGATACAAAAGGTGGTCACTTTGAACATCTGCTGAAGTGACATAGTTTCATGGAACATTACTGATTATTTGTGAGTGCGTTTTCTTTGCTAGATATACTTTACAAACATGAAGTTTCTTTGATTATAGGTCATTAATAATGTTGTTTAGGAAAGTAAAACTAATTCTGTTATCACTAATTGAACCTCTATTTTCAGTTTACTAAAAAACATACACATTCCATTTAAAAAAAAGTGTAACTTTTAGCTGAAAGCTATGTTTTTTTTTTTTTTTTTTTTTTTAATTTTCTAGATTGTAAATACCCTTTCATTCTATGAGCCCCTGACATGAGTACATTCCTGCGAAACTACATTTTTCACATCTTGTTTCATTTCGAAAATACTTAAGGTCGCAGAGCTACGCGAGACACCCGGTATATATAGATTACACATACACGGTATATATATATATATATATATATATATATTACCCTTTATGTTTTTGTTGGAATTAGCTAAAATTAAGCTAGTGCATATTAAAACAATGAAGGTTATATTTTTAGTGAAAGTAATTAACAACTGATCCTTAAAACTTCACGATATTAAATTGTAGCTATAGTGCAATTTTGTCCTGCTTTTGAAGCTGAGCGCAAACAGCGCAGAGTCCAGGTCACAGAAGACTCGCCTAAGTTATTCTCTCATAACTTTGATAAAATTTTCTCACATATTTTAATAAAATGTTGCATTCGCTAGCAACTGCTCAGCTTCAGTAATGTTCCAATTTTGCCCCAATATTTAGTTAAAGTATCTTTACAGTGCAGGCTTTTTCTTTACACTTTATTTTTCTCTCACATTTCAGTGTGTTATATCATTTCACTAACACGCTATAATTAATAACAAAGAAAAATCAATATTCTGTAATAATACGTAATAACTAAGCATCTCCTACCATGGACGCCAGGTTGCCGAAGCTTCAACCATAATATAGGTGACTGAGCGGTTCAAGGTAAACACTACATTACAGGTTACTCAACCGACTCGCTCACTTTTGGTACTGTTGCTGTAACCAGACTGTACGGAATCCGGTTTTAATCCCCCTCCCTCTATCGGTATGTACAATGCTCCAGTAAACCATACGCTGATATCTTGCTTACGAACGAAATTTTTCATCGCTAGTAATAACACATATTTGGGTTCGGGGATAAAAGATATACAGATCAATTTTAAGAAGTAGTGCATGCATATTACTAATAGTAAATCAAAACATGTTCTAATAAAACTGTTGCACAAAAATGAAATACGTGATTGATATTTGAATCAAAGTTGGTAGTCACCTACAGTATAATTATTTCATTCTGTTCATTAAAACGGTGATTTTATTTATATTGTTATTCTCCGGGATATATTTTGTATTGAATCTGATAGTTCCTTTTGCTTGCTTTATATCACTGGGGTATGCAAGGTGAGACTCTCCGGGATCAATTTCTCAGGGTAGATAAAACAGACAATTCATGGAATAATATGCCTACCTCCTTATCTGAACATATATAATTACAGTCGTTCATTTGTAAAAATATTGAGCAGCACATAAAAGAAAGTCGTTAATAAAGCAGATGAGCTGGAATGAAGAAAAGAGCAGTTCTGAGCAGGGATGAGAATACCCACAAAAATACTTATGCAATTAAGTAAAATTCCTATATATCGAAAATGAAATGTGGAGGTTCGTAAAACTGCAGAGTGCCCTCGGAACATTCTATTGAAAAGCAATAATAGGATCCTTTAGTATCATCAGAGAGGGAATGTGGATTACTTGAAAGGTTTCAACTGTCCCTCAGAGTCTGCAGAAACTTGAATGGGTTTCCTATTCTTCACTCTACGTTCCCACACAAAGGCTAAGATGGTTTTCCCTTTTACAGGAGGAGAAGTAGCAAAATTGATTTCAAGCAGAAGGGGGCTACAAAGCTGGCTACTTTCTGGCTATCTGCAAGCCGTTACAAAACCCAATCTCATTGTTCTAAAGGAATGCCATTAAGAGGGAAAGTAATTTAACATAGTTTCATGTTTTTCAACTGAAATTACAATTCCCTGTTCTGACTATGGGAGCAAAAATAATTCTTTTTGCAGAAAAGTATGAATTAAACATGTAATTTTAAAATAACTAAAATACGTGTATAGTTTTATTGTAAATAAAAAAATAATGAGAAAAACCTAAATTCTGATAGAATCACTTAAAAATTCAAGGAAAATATATATCTAATTCATGTAGAAGGGTTGAAAACAAAGCAAAAATATATAGCCTATATATGTATGTCCTGAATGTGAATTTTTACATAAAATAGCTACAATTTCTACATATAAACTTTCAAAATGCATCTGAAATAATCTTCATCTTGGTGTTGCTATCAGCCTGCACAAATGCTTGGGGAATTTACCAAGCGGGATGGCTAAGATGATGACACTTAGGATTCGCATTCGGTAGGTTCCGGGTTCAAATCTCTTGGGATCGACCATCCCGGCTTTTTTTATTTTGTTTTTGTTTTTTTTTTTCCTCCATATTTCTTCTTGGTCTCTCAGACAAATTCTGGGATGAATATTTCCATTCCACGAATTTCTGCTCCCGATTTCATGCTGTTGGTTCTATTTAGAGCGGATTTTCGAATAGAAGGGCGTAAATGTGAGTTTGTACGGGGAAGTGGCAGCTGGCTTGTTATTCTACCGGAACCTAGCTCGGCCGGCTGCTCCAGTTCTACTATGATGAATTCTCAGGGTTCACTGGAGTGTTTTGTAGATCTTTTGGATCTACAAGAACAGGAATTGTATCACACAAAAGATGCACAAGATTGGTTTCTTCACTAACAGTTTATTTAAGTTCAAGATACCAGTCTACCTACACCTGACTGCTCGCCATTCCCTGCTCAATTCCTATTGCTATACTGTACGTGATATTATTTTCCCCACTTCTAATTTCTGCCTTACAATTCTGTCTTGGTCTTTTCCTGCTCTCGATACTATAATTACAATCTTACTCTTCTCCGGCTATCTTCACACTTGTTCTATTCTTTATTACTTTCGCAGCTATCGCCATCAGCAATTTTCAATTCTAATCCCAATTACTGTCTACCCTGCCGCATTTACCATATCTGTCTTCTACCAATGACACTGTTCTCGACTGCGTTCTGTACTTTTAATTCTTTTAAATGAATTAACCTATTGTGCTCAACTCTTAGTCCATCAACTTTTGTGATCCACTCTATTCTCGAATCTCACACTTTCACTAACACTAACACAAACATACTAACTCACTAACTTCTGGACTCTCTGATATTCCATTTTACTATATTCTGACCCTGCCCATACGAAAAGTTGACTCTATCTTATACTAATTTATTCCTGACTTATAAGTACACTACTGGCTATCTTAAAATATTTATTATATAGCTAAGTTCTTTTCATTTGCTCATTTTTATATGATAGCCATTGATTAAAATTATCCCCCCCTCTTTTGACATTCACTTTTCCCATAGCCTGGAATGTCCTGGAAAGTAATACCTTTCCATGCTTCGCATTTTAAAAATTTGATATTTTTCCATTTCATTTTTCTTTTTCACTATCCTAGATCCGAGAACTACGATATCGAGATAGTGCACGTATAATTCCCCTTACTATTATTCTGACTGGGCAACAGAATTCTTTCGTTTGTACCTTTCCGTTTGCCGGTTATAAAACACTCTATTTCGATTCTGACATTTTAATTCCCTTTTGCAATTCTATTTCCTTCAAGTGTGCTCCTCAGTTCGGTTCTAACAACCCGTTATAACAATTTCCTTGCTTGACCCCTCTAGACCTTTTTGTCGGCTTCTAGCTTGCCGAAATATTTCCTCAAAGAGCCTGGCGCGTGACCATTAACAAAGAAACTTCTTTTGCCTATTGTCCCCCTCGCAAATTTGTTAGCATGCCGGCGAGCAGTCCCTCCATACCATCTGTGTACAATACTTCTTCCCCTCTCTAATGATTTTTTTTTCCACAGGTGGCTAAAGTGAACACAAAACATGGAACTAAACATAATTGTAAATTAATGTTAACTACCAAAAATACATATACACATATGTGTTTCAATTCATGTACACATATAAGAAATAACCATATCAATAGAAAATAAACGTAGTTCTGAACATCATATTATATACATAATAAATATCCATATTAACTCATTACTATAATAAACATATCTCTGCATCCTTATGCGTATATAATTGTTACTGCTATCAATTTATTAACATAATAAAAGTAGCTTGGAGTTCCGGCTGCATGTTTCAGGGTCGAAAATGCCAAGGTTAGGTGGGATGCAGCGCTATGATGCTTTGGAAAGGTTTCTGCCCGGCATCTAGACTGGAAGTGGCCCCTCTGAGGGATTCGAATTCCCAGGAGGGGAGGGGCTCCACCGGCAACAGTGTTCTATCTAGGATCCCATTCAGGCCCTAATCTCCATCATCCCTTCTTTCCGGAGAGGCGTAGGCACAAACGGTCAGTTGCTGAGCAAGACTGAACTATGAAAATATCTTCCCTTATTCCTAGCTATTTAATCTAATCTAACCCAATCCAATCTAATGACGAATTACTTTCAAATCATTCATAAACATAATTTGGTTGCGAAGTTCTAGAAATGTTCTCTTTTTCTCCCCCCACACGCCTTCCTCCCCGCGCGCGCGCGCGACACACACACACACACACACACACACACACACACACACACACATTGACTGTTTTAATGCATAAACAAGTAACATGAGGTGTTGCATTACAGCGCATTATAAAAACGTATAATATTTTATTACTTGTATGCTGCAATAGTGCACACGTTGCAGCTATTTAGATAAAAGAAATGAGTCATAAGTCATGGCAACTATTTTTTCCCTCGCAAAACAAGGGACAACACGAAACATAAGATATACGATTGAAAGTGTATGAGATGTAATTACAAATGAAGCCATCAGATGGTATATGTGAGTAGATTGCGTGTCTCAGCATGCCCCGAAGTTCAGTTGGTGAGCGACGGTGGTCAGGAATGGAAGTCAAGAAGAGAGAGTGCGTATGTGAAAGCACTGGATGACACACAAGTATACCTTGATTGTATGAACACGGCTTTTATTTATTTATTTATTTTATTTGTGAAGGAGTTTGGTAAAACTTGTGTTTGTTTGGTGACCCAGGGTGACGACATTCACTGGATTGATTGCATTCTAGTTCATAAGCTCTTGCCCACGTTTCATTATTGCAATGATGCGATTCAACATGGCATCCCCTCCTTCCTGAATTCTCCCCGGATTGATGCAACATGTTTCGTAGCGAGTCCACTTCTATACCTCACTTAATTTGTGACACCGCTTGCCACACATTTACCACACTTTGCGGTGCATTATTTTTGGCGGAATTCCTATTTGCTCTTCTAATTCCACAATGTTCAGCTCCTACCATCGCGTAACCACTATCACCCGTATATCCTTGTCCGCGGATACAGGATTCCCACTGCGGTGGATATCGGCTATCGACTTTCTGTCCCATTTGAACTCCCCTGTCCGCCTCGCCACTGTTTGATATGACATTATCCTGCATTCCTGCTGCTGAGAAATGCATATTTTCACATACGCACTTGTTCACTCTTCGTGACCTGCATTCCTGATCACTGTCGTTCAACAACCGAACTTCGGGGCGTGTTACGACACATACTTTTGATCACATACACCATCGTGTACCGCCAAAGGTGGCCGAAGTTCTTAAGGCACGGACTCTTGAGTGGAATGTCGGGTGTTCGATTCCCACCAGGACCGTCCACCCTGACTGAGGTTTTTTCCAGGTTTTCCTCAGTCCTCATAAATGGCAAATGCCGGGGAGGTGCCCTAAACGTAGGCCTGGAACGCTGCCTTCATTAAAAAATTTTTTTAAAAAATCGTATATAATCAGTGTCCATCGCCTGTGGTGCCTCAGTAGTAAAACGGGCGTTACACACTAATAAAACCTGGTAAAACCAGTAGTAAAACGGGCGTTAAACACTAATAAAAACCTGGTGGCTTCATTCGAAATTACATCCAATATACTTTCAATCGTATATCTTTGATTTCCCTTGTGCATTCTGTATTTTGAAACAAACAAGGAACATTTATGGCGGTATTACCAATCATGTACGTTAATAGGATGGGACAGTTAACACAGGTAATGTGTTATTAACTTGATTGGGTGTCGCTTTACGCAGGAGAGTAATCCAGGCGTTCGAAACCGTACGCGCTCCATAGTAGCTCACTCAAGTACCCCAACATCTACAAAACAGAATAGATTGATGTGTTCTTGTAAATGGATAACACGCGAAATAAACCTGGACTGAATTATTGGATTACTCCTTTTTCTTCTTAGACTGTTTACCCTTCCCTGGTGTTACCTCCTGGGACTTGCGAGCCAGTGTCAAGTTTCATAGAGTACACATACATACTAAAGAGCTTCTAAATGAGTGATCCGTTCAATATCAGGTTCGCTCGAAGACAATACAAACACACAACGATAGGACGGGACGAAGATGATAAAATGGTGGCGGAAAAATTATAACACGGCAATTCCCTTCACGGAATATCTTTTCGATTATTCGACTGCGGTATTTGAACCAGGACACCACTACAATTGGAATTCCAAACTTTATAGCTTGAGCCGCCTGGTAGGGAATAATTTCTTTTGATTAACATTTGTGGAAGTGTTTAAGATTTTGAAAGTATTCACCCTTTTCTGGAACTGAAGATACATATTATTTTTTTATTCACAAGCTACAATTCTACTTGCGATATTCCTCTCAGCTGTATGTCTGGAGACTGGCAAATGTTTTTGATGTGTGTATTTATCGTAAATGTATAGCAACTTAAAGGTTGTGAGCGGGTCGCGTAGGGGCTTCCTAGGGTGCCAATCGCTGGAATAATTCTGCTGTGTAAAACAAGGCCCAAACACTGTATAAAAACTAGCATTTAATTATAGCTGATCTCTCTTCTTTTCTATTTTATCAGTAATTAATGGTGCAACTTATGCAAACTCTGTACTTAAGTACTTTAATTTACTCTTTTGATTGGTAGTTTTCAGTGTGTTACCTATATATGAAGTTTAGAAGGAGGTTTGGGCAAGAGGCGGCTCATATTTCTCTCAACAGCAGAAGTACCTACTATATTTCTTGACTTTTTAGCATTTCAAAGTAGAAACTGTTGTGAAAAATGTTCACAGAAAACATTAAGAGCTCATGTTTGTTTCTATGTTTCTATTTTTGTTAACTATTGACATTCATCGGCTGCAAGATTTATTCCAGACCTTTTTAAATTCTGTCACTTTTCACTACCAGATAGTGAGGTCTTGTAGGAACATCATAAAACACAGCAAATGAGTGCTGAAATAATGAGGTCGTTATTTCGGATAATGATCCGTTTTTTATCAGCGCACATGCAGCAACTCCTTTGAGACGACTGAGTCCGGAGATAATACAACTTTGTCTTTCAGCGTTAATATCGGAATCATGATGAATGAAGTACTTTTTCTGAAATAAAATACTGTCAATTGCTTTTATTTATTTCGAAATATAACTTTTGGAGTTATTCCTGGGGCAGACAGCATGATGGTATCTAAAAGCCAATGAATTTTTGTAGGTTCAGTACTAGCGTTCAGTGTTTTGAAAGTACTTTTGAAGTGAGTTTCAACAGAGTTTTTATCCATTTGAAAAGATTTATTAATTTTATTTAATTATTTAATAATATTTTCCTCATACCCTTTCTTCGCTGTTAAAATATTCATATTAAAATGTAGTTCTGCACCGTACTGTCATTTTTATGCTCTTTGTGGATTATTCATTTCTTATATTCGCGATTATTATTCTTAATATGTCATCGTTTCCTGGCTTCAATATATGTATGTATATATGTATGTATATATACATACAGAGAAATGACAGCTATATTTATGCATAAAGTGCATATACCACAGGGTTTACATCTTATGTATTAATATACCGAGGGTACCAAAAATATATGCACACTTTCACAGTAGATATCTATTTAATATATTTTGAATTTGGACCAAAAAACCACAGTAATGTGTAATATGATGTTTTGTAAACAGACGTGACTAACATATATTATGATGGCATTGCTACGTGACAAGAAATCAACAATGAACAAATGAAGCCAAGAAAGGATTATGAAAGTATTATGTTCTGTAAACAGACGTGACTCACATTACGTTATGCTGCATTGCTACAACAAAATGGAGCCAAGATTATCGTTTGAGCAGCGGAAAGCAATTTTGAAATGCTATTGGAAAACCGAGAATATTGTTGAAATTCAAAGGCAATGGGGACGTGTGTACAGAACAGAGCCGCCAACGCGAGTAACAATTGCACGCATTCAAGACAAATTTGAAACTCATGGTACCGTATACGATGTTCACAAGGGCTGATCTGGGAGATCTCGCACAGTAACAAGACCCGCTCACTGGGTCCAAGGCACTGGATAGGACGAAGAGGTCCAATTGAGTTTCTATCGCTTTCTCCGGATCTAACTCCGTTGGACTTCTACCTATGGGGAACTCATAAGGATGTTATATACCGTAGAAAACCAGCAACACTGGCAGCACTTCGGGAAGAAATTGAAACGGCAGGTACTGCAATCGCTGAGGTCACTTTTGCAAACGTTGCTCAATTGGTAGTTCAACGTACTCTGAAGTGTATCGACGCCGATGGCGGGCATTTTGAGCAACTGTTGTAACTGTAAAAGTGTAGTGCTCATCATTTTCTGTTTGTGTGAATTCAGTTTTGTTATGTTAGCACAATTTTTTCTTTACTTGAAGTATGTATACATTTTTTGGCAACCTCTGTATTTATACTCTCTCTCTCTCTCTCTCTCTCTCTCTCTCTCCTTGCTTGTTTCACCTTTCCATGCTTAAGTTTTCTTCGATATTCAACA